>OZ008369.1:236047936-236719150 GCA_963931995.1 Phaonia tiefii | reverse complement strand
TATTTTAATCAAGTTTTGTTGTTTTTCACCTTTATATCGGGGAAAAGGGTGATTTATATGTTGATAACACATATCTAAAAGAGAATTGCAGCAAATACAAAACATCGGCAAAAGCATTGATGATCGAAGAAACATCGATGTTTGTGACCAGTGGTGTAAATTACCTCTTCTGTTTCAATTTTGGCACCTCGATTTCTAAAAAAAACCCACCAAAAATGAAACATCCCCAAAAACATCGATGTTTTATCGACATCGATGTCTCTTATTTGAAAGATCGATGTTTTGAGGTCGATGTCGCAGCACTAGACGAAATTCGTTTTAGGACTTTTTAAGACGTTTGAGCCATGTCCGTTTGTCTGTCTGTCTGTCTGTCTGGCTGGCTGGCTGGTCAACAAGATAACTGCCGTAAATCTTTACAGATTACAATGACTATTATTTGCCAATATTGAGTTTGGGATTGAAAATGGGCGTTGTGACCACGCCCCTTCTGGTACCTCCCATACAAATCGACACATATAGTACAAAATCATATTTCTACAAACCTTTCTAGTTAACCGGAGGAAATGGGCGAGATTGTCACGCCCATTCTGGTACCTCCCATACAAAGCAGGGTGTTCGACCGGGTTATTAATCCGATAAATCGCGTGAAACACTTCCGACCTTAATGAAATTAGGTATAAGGCGTCACGTTATCAAACGCCAATCACCGAGTAAAACAAGGGTGATTTTACCACGCGCATGTGGTACCTCCCATACAAATGTTGTTTGGCCGTCTGGTTGTTCGGCACGAGAAGTCCCGCAAAACAGAACCAATCTTTATGAAAGTTTGTACTAGTCAATATTTAGTCAAATAAAACTCTCCTATAGAAAATGAGCTGTTTTGCCACGCCCATTCTGGTACCTCACATATAAAAGTTGGGCGGATGACCGGTTGATCGACACTATAACTCTCGTAAACTACAACCGATCTTAATAAAATTCAGTACTAGACAATATTTTGCAAAAATTTACTGTGTAAGTATTAATTGCCTATTGTGCCACGCCAAGTTTCGTACCTTCCATACAAAAGATTCCATACGTATTTGGGGTTTGCCGACTGGATATCTCCAATAAATCATAACCAATCTTAATAAAATTGGATACTGATCAAAATTTTGGAAACAACTTACCATGCCCATTTTTGTACCTCGCATTAAAATATTGGGAGGGAAACTAACTAATTTGGGTATTCAATAATATTTAGGGCAACATCGTCAATATGATGTTGAATATGGTCACTTTTGAGTATGGGCGTTTTTTATTTAACAGAACTCCCACGCAATGGATGACTTAGGGTGAGGGTATGATTAAGTCGGTTCACCCGACTGAAACTTATGTACTGGTTTCCATTAATTTATTTTTAGACATTAATTTCTAAGTAGCCATTAATTTCTAACGTTTATTCCTTCTCCTGTAAAAAACTTAAAAGTGTAGTTATGGCCTTTTGCATTTCAGGTGGCGATATATTTTCTTTTATTATATTTATATATTGGTTTTTTAAAATTTTTTTTAATTGAAAAGTAATGATTTATCCGACCTTTCGTATTATATTCAAATTAAAATGTTCGGGCAAAATGATTGAGGTAGTGTTATAAGAACAGCTGATTTTACTTTTTTTATTTTGCAAATACTAACAAAATTGTAAATAAATTTCACGTAAAAATATTGTTAATTAAATAGAAAGCGATTTTTACAAATAAAGAAATAGAAAAAATTACTGACTGACGGAATTGTATGATACTAATACATACTTAAAAATCCTCCTGCCACCACCTGGTATAATTCCATAATGCCACAATGAAATATAAAAATGTCAAAACTAAATCGAGTAAAAATGCATGTAAACACCGTTTTGCCGTAGAATGATAATCACGACATTATCATGGTAAAAGAGTGCATGTAAACGCACTATAAAGTATATAATTGTGTTTCACCCGAATTATTCATGTATGTGCGACTTCCAGTAAAATGCCAACTTCAACACTTCTACATCTCAACTACTTGTGCCTTTATGAAATTTTATCTTAATCGGACAAACCGTGTAGGAAACGGCTGAATTACTTAAATTTTTTCGAAAACCCCCCACAGTGCGACGTACCCACATGGATTGTTAATTTTGTCGTTGCCGTTGTTGTTGCACTAACAAAAGACAAACAGACACACACACAAATGAATAAGCAACTTTGTACAAATTCCATGTAGACTCAAAGAGAATCGATAATCGTCTGTTATCACAGATGACGGATAACAACTGACTGACTGCCCAAGCAACTAGACTGATAAGAAAGTGTTGGCTTTTAATGATTGCAACCACCACACAATTTGCAATCGTTAAATGTTTTTATTTTTTATTTCGTAATAAAATATAGAATTTTTGGTTACTGTTAAAATCGAAAGTGGTCAAGTTTAGAAATGTATCACCGATGTGAGGTAGGTAGTATTCATGTATGATGCATGATTTTGGGTGCACATCTGGTGCTTTCGACGTCGTTTTATATAGAATTGGAATAAAAGTGAAACAAAGATTGAAATATGTGTATGTATAGACAGAAAAAGACGACAACTCTGGTTTATATTCAGTTCGATAAATAACAACCAAGATTTAATCCAATATGTTTTGAACAGACACGAGGAGAACGGCATCCCGGATGAGCCAAATAGCTTATTAAGCTCCACAAACTGAACTGATTCATGGGTGTTCTGCAAATGAGGATATCGAATCGGTGGAACACTTTCTCTGTCCTTGCATCGCTTTTGCAGGATTAATACTTCAACACCTCTCTGATGATTCAATATGTAGTTTGGATCGATCATCTCAAGGGAACAGATTGGAGAATACTGGGGACACTCCCATTTTCGATGTCTCATCCCGTCTTGAACCAAATCCATCCTTTTGACGGAAATCCCGCTTTATTTTGTCTTTGAAAAAATTACAATATAATTGTCCCTGTGCATAGGACCTATGCTAACACATAACCTATACCTAACCTATAACATAACCTATAACCTCGCCTATAACCTAACCTATAACATAACCTATAACGATACCTATAATCCCACCTATAACCTAACCTATAACCTAACATATAACATAGCATATGACATAATCTAACCTATAACATAACCTAACCTATAACATAACCTAACCTATAACATAACCTAACCTATGACATAAATAAATAAATAAATGGTTTCCCATTAAATCCCATGAAGGATTTTGAGAGAGCTTCTCACAACCAGTGAGCTCGCTTTATAATTTTATACTCACTGATTGGGACCTACAGTTTTACACCGGTTCCGAACGGTATTTTGAGAAGCTTTTTCATGGCTAAGTACTCGATAGTGTCGCCGTCACTAAGCGAGGTGACCGTCGTCGAAAGCAATTTTAAGGCGGTCGGAGCAGGGATCGAACCCAGGATCTCCTGTACAAGAGGCGCGCACACTAACTATTGCACCACAGACGGCCTATAACATAACCTAACCTATAACATAACCTACCCTATAATATAACCTAACCTATAACATAACCTAACCTATAACATAACCTAACCTATATCATATCCTAACCTATAACATAACCTAACCTATAACATAACCTAACCTATAACATAACCTAACCTATAACATAACCTAACCTATAACATAACCTAACCTATAATATAACCTAACCTATAACATAACCTAACCTATAACATAACCTAACCTATATCATATCCTAACCTATAACATAACATAACCTATAACATAACCTAACCTATAACATAACCTAACCTATAACATAACCTAACCTATAACATAATCTAACCTATGACATAAAACCTAACCCATGATATAACCTTGAACTTTTAAGGTAAACAATAACGTAAACTATAACGTAAACTACAGCGTAAATTGTAACGTAAAATATAGCCTAAACTAACCTATAATCTAACATATAACCCTACAAATCGTAAGTAGCTGTATATTTAAAGGGAACAAACATCAAGAATGAAAAGCAATAGAACCGCCTGGCCATAAAATATAATCAATAACGAGTGTAACAAAGCACGCAATGTAATCAAATAGTAGAACTACCTGTTAGTGTGTATATCATGTATCATTAAAAAGTATATATTTTGATTTTTAGTCAGGATTTTGGTCAAATTTGGTAAGGTTTTATGCTCTTTCTGGCGAATTTTTAAATGGAGCTGTTGGTGCTTTTCATCTTACAAGAGTTGGCAACACTGAACCTAACCTATATAACTAATCTGTAACTCAACCGAACATAACGTATATCCTAACCTAATCGAGGTTATACTAGCATTTTGTCAATATATAATTTCTAGGATCAGTATTTGAATCGATTAACGGTTATGATTATTTTTTATATAGGGTTGATAAATTTATTATGGAATATTCGAAAAATCAAATATGTGGCTATAATTTTCCTAATCCTGACCTATTTTATTTCAAAATACTCTTGTACATGACAACGTGGTCTCGATACCTGCTTTGACCAGCTTATATTTCTTTCGATGACGAATAGTGTTTAAGAATCGATATCCATATCCGCCAACATACAATATCTTTTGATCTAGTAAAAAAAAAATGGTGTCCCATAACATCCCATGAAGGGATTGAGGAGAGCTTCTCTTCTACTCGTAGTAAACATTTTTAATTTCTTTATAAAACCGATTGTAGACAAGGAGTCAGGGATTACTATACCAACATTGGTAATCGCACAGCGGGGTATATATCAGAAAACTTTCCAAAGTTGACAGTTTTGGTTTTTTCCGATTTACAAGAAAACAAAAATTTTGGTTTTTCCTTTTTATGGTTTTTTTAAACATATTTTGACATAATTATTGATAATACGCACAAAAAATTAAATTTTTTTTTTTTGAAATTTAAAAAAATTTTGATCTCTTTTTTCGAATTTCTTCATCTGTATCTCATACAGTTTTAGAGAATTTGCACTCAATTTTTCTTTACTACAAAAAGTGATTGCGTGGCTTAAATAATTGTTGATAAGGTTAATACTTTTGGTTCTTTTGGAAACGAGTCCTCTTTTTCAGAAACCGTTTTACGATTCCTTTCAACCCGTTTTTCAGTTCCTGTAGAATCGTTATTCGGTCTTTTTTGGAGCTGTTTCGGTTCTTTTGAACCTGTTTTCGGTCCTTCTTTCGGTTCTTGTAAGCCCCTTTCCGTTGGTTCCCGTAAAGAACCTGTTCTTCCGAACCAAACCTGTGCCTGTAATCGAAAATGTGCTCAAACTAATCGAAACTCATACTCAAGAATGACAAGTGTGTGGTTCTCCTTAGGGTGAGATCCCATTTGGAGCTTCTGCCCATAGACCAACATATCTCACCCTAACTACAAAAGAGCCATAATTCAAAATTTCCGTATAAGCAAAAACCTGGGTTTGCTAAGTTTAAAAATGAATAAATATTCTCAATAATAGACAATACTCGATAGTGGATTTTTTTTTTGTGACGAAAATGATAAATTTTTACAACGGAAATGGTGCTTGCTTGGTTATTGTTTTTAAGCAAAAAATTAATATCAAAAAATTTTCAGTTACGACTATTTTGAAGTTAGGGTGTGAAATGATCTATGCGTCATTGCAGAAGTAGTTTCCGATCGGACATTAGTATTCGACTCTGTTCGACAACTGCATAATCTTTCTACGTAAGCGGTTATTTTCGTCGTCGTCCTTCTAATAATCATAGTTCCGTGTTGTCCGGCGACAGAATATTACACTTACGGAACTTAATAAATAATTATTTTCCAATTACATCTCCTGATCCGGTGAACTGTTTGCAATCTAATTTTACACTCCCTGATGGGGACGGGGTTTTGAGAAACTTTTTCATGTCTAACAAATGTCGAAACAAATGACAGGTGGTCAGAGCAGGGATCAAACCTACGTTCTCATGTACAAGAGTCGCACACTCTAACCATTTCACCACCGACGGTCTTGCTGAACTTACTGGTATATTATTGGCCACTGTTGCTTTGTAGTTGCTCAATTATGTGGCATTTATTTTGAAGCACATTTCGTTTCTAAATTCCTTTGAGTTTATAATCCCTAAGCGCCCCTAAAGGTTGGATTACCATTTGAATACATTTGGATTTGTTGCCCCTTCCTCCTTTACTCTGTCCGCAATTTCAATATTTTTATGGCTTAAAACAAATCGTAGTACTTAATGGATTTCGTTATTTCTTACATAATTTGGAATGCAAATTAAGCTTGAATAAAAATATACTAATTCGAATGACAAAACGATTTATTTTTACTTATTATGCACCCCGGGGGATAGGCTGGAATTTGGTGGTACAATTACCATTAAATTCCTTCGCCCATCCCAGAGTAATTGCAACGACTGTTTACATCACCCTACTGTGTGACTGTGTTTGAACGAAGGATATAACGATATGATACACATCACAAGTCACAGATCACTGATTTGATAAATGAATTATTTTTGGGTTTATTATATAAATTGTTATTGTCCGTTATCACATTTAATTGAGCAAGTCGATTTGTATTGTAAACTTCAGCGTACAAGTTATACCTAATTTCATTAAGGTCGGAAGTTTTTAAGTCAAGACAGTTGGACAACATGTGGTGTAATGATGTACAGTGGGGCTGATTCCAAAAAAAGTGGTAATAATATCAGAACTCCTAAACTATTGGTCTGATTGTTTTAATCAATAGCGGATTGACATTGTGCTAAATAATATTTAATACCCAACTTAGTTTGGATCCTAAGTGGGTTTGGGGAATTTTTGTGACTACCAACCAATTGTCCGCCCAATATTTATATGGGAGGCACTAAAATGGGCAAGACGAAGTTATTAATTTTTTGATGGCACAGTATCTTTAGTCAAAATATTGACCAGTACCAAATGTTATTAAGATCGGTTGTGGCCTACTGGAGATATCGAGCAGACCATCAGGAAATGCGCCCAATTTTTGTATGGGAGGTACGAAACTGGGCGTGGAACAGTAGTCAACTATTAACTACTGAGTAGATTTTAGCAAAGTATTGAATAGTACCGAATTTCATTAAGATCGGTTGTGGTTTACAAGAGTTATCGTGTCCATCAACCGGTCATCCTCCCAACTTTGGTATGGGAGGTACCAGAATGAGTGTGTCGAAGCCGCTCATTTTCCATTGGAGAGTGGCATTGGAATAAATGTTGTCTAGAACAAAATTTCATAAAGATTGGTTATGTTTTGCGGGAGTTCTCGTGCCGAACAACGAGACGACTAAACAACTTTTGTATGGGAGGTACCAAAATGGGCGTGGCTAAAATCACCCTAGTCTATCGGTTATTGACATTTGATGACATGAAGCCTTATGCCTAATTTCATTAAGGTCGGAAATGTTTCACGCGATATATCGGATTGACAACCCGGACGACCACCCAGCTTTTGTATGGAAGGTACCAGAATGGCCGTGACAATCTCGCCCATTATCTGCAGTTAAGTAGACATTTACAGATTATTAACCAATGTGGGAGATGGAGCTAAACACATCTACCAGAGAAAAGTTTTAGAAGAAATATGATTTTGTACTAAATGTGTCGATTTGTATGGGAGGTAACAGAAGGGGCGTGGTCAAAACACCCATTTTCAGTCCCAAACTAAAATTGGATAAATAATAGTCACTGAAAACATTTCATTGTGATCGGTAAAGATTTACGGCAGTTATCGTGTTAGCCAGACAGACAGACGGACATGGCTCAATCCTCTTAAAAAGTCCTGAAACGAATATCGTCCTATGGGTGTAATATGGCTTCTCCTATGTGTTACATTACATTACATCACCTATGGGTGAAGGTGAAATGAAAATATAATACATGAAAATATATTAAAATGTTTACAAGTTTACCATAAAAAGGACCACAAGTGCGTTTCTATGGGTGTTTATTCTCTTCCTCCTTGGTAAGCTCTCTTATAACATGGTATTGAATATCTCTCAATAAGATGTACAGCACTATGCGTACTCATTCATAAAGTCTTCTTGAAATAATATAAAGTTTTTGAATATAATTATAGAACATAATTGAGGGCATGAGAATTAAAACTCGGTAAAGACCATTTTTGCAACTTTTCAGGAGAGGCAAAAAACTGTTTTCTGGTTACCTTGTTTTCATACTCACTGACAATATGGATGTACTTTGATGCTCCCTAGCGGCCAAACTAGGAACTATAGAGGTGTGGATGTTATATCAGAGGGTGCGCCTTGGTCTAGAGAACAAAAATATGTGTAAAAACGCATTTCACCAAAAATGGTCTTTACCGAGTTTTAATTCTCATGCCCTCAATTACATCGCTTTCAGAACACACAATTATCACATTTTCCGCAACCCATTAACACGTACACAATATCCTTCAAAATTTTAAATATTTCTCCTTCTCCTGATGATGAAGAAAATTCAACAATGCCTCCTCAATATCTTCATTGGTGCAAAATAGTACAGCAGGCGTATCCATTTCATAAAATATTACCGCTTTTGTAGAAATTTTTCAAAAATATTAGTCTTTACAAAGCTTCTTTCAATACTTCAAAAGATATTCTTACCTGCAAAACAATAAAATCAGCTGTTATATTGCAACATTCCCCCCCCCCCCCCACTAATTAAGAAAGTGCCAAAATTTGTACATATGAAATGGTAACATGTTTACAAAAGTAGTTTTAAATAAAACAAAACCGGTTTTAGACACCAATGATATTTTTTATTCCCGTGAAAGTACGTTCGATGCCATTATGTATGGAACTCGATTTCTTTTGCATGGCCACCACGGGCACGCTAGCAGAAGTCCAGACGCTGAACCCAATTTTCGACGGTTTTCAAGCATAAATCGGCCGATACTGCTGCAATTTCACGTTCGATATTCGTACGAAGTTCATCAATCGTCGCTGGCTTGTTGGAATAGACCATAGACCTGACGTAGCAGGAAATAATCTAACGACGTCCAATCTCACGACCGAGGCGGCCAATCGACTGGGCCATTTCGTGAGATAACACGTTCACCAAACTTAGTTTCCAATAAATTGATTGTGGCATTCGCTGTGTGGCTTGTGGCGCCGACCTGTTGGAACCACATGTCCTCCAAGTCCATATTATCCAATTGGGGCCAAAAATATTCGGTTATCATTGAACGTCAGCGATTCGCATTCACAGTAATGTGCCGGTCTTGATCATCACGGAAGAAGTACGACCCAATGACGGCCCATAAACCGCACCAAACCGTAATTTTTTCGTAATGCAATGATGACTCATGGATTACGTGTGGATTGCTGTCTGACCAATAACGCATATTTTGCTTATTGACGAAGCCATTCAGCCAGAATTGAGCGTCATCGCTGAAGATGATTTTCCGATAAAAATCCGAATCATTTTCAAGTTGTTGCTTAGCCCAATTCACGAACATACGACGTTTATGGTGATCAAGCGGCTTCAGTTCTTGCGTCAATTTGATCTTGTAAGGATGTAGGCCAAGATCTTTTCACAAAATTCGCCACAAAGACGTCACAGATATGCCCAAAGCTTGAGATCGATGTGTGAGAGACACATTTGGGCTTTCTTGAACTGAAGCCTCAGCGGCAGCAATATTCTCGACACTACGGGCACTTCTTTGTCTCACTGGCACGGGAACATTTTGTACTGTGCCTGTGAATTCAAATTTTTCCGCTAGACGCTCAATTGTTGATCTGGTAGGACGATTATGACGACCATAAATTGGACGTAGCGCTCTTAAAGTTGAGGACACTGACTCCAAATTTCGGTAGTAAATTTTAATAATTTCGACTCGGTGGCTCGTATATCTTTCCACGATGAAATGCCAAACCTTACTGCAGAGAAATGTCAAAAGAGCGGGAAAAAATATGGCGTCGTTTGCTGTCCCTATCGATTTACTTTTGTAGCGTCTCTGTTGAAAAACCCGTTACTATTAAAAGTGCTGCCCATAGATTGGAAAGGAACGCAAAAAGCGCGATTTTTTACTTAGGGCAGAACAAATGTTACATTTTCTGCAAGAAAAGAAACGCCGAAGTGTCAAATAAAAACTTAACCTGACCTTAATAGATTCGCTATGCGAAACAAGTTTTTTTTACACTCAGGACTTTTAATTAATTTTGAAAATATACCAAATCTAATTGTCAATAAACATTTTTTAATAAGCAAAAACTATCTGCCTTCTACGGGTTAATAATGAATTTTGTCATTTTGCGGTTTCTATTAAAAATAGTCCACATAATATAATGAATTTTGTCATATTTCATCATTTATCTAGCACTTGCGCTAAGATTTGTGTTTTGGAGTGTTCGGACACATATAGTGAAATTTTATGGCGATCATTTTTGTAGAACATTTTGACCACGCTCCCCGTCATTTTCGAGCAGTTTTTTGCGAGTTTAAGAAAAAAAGTAAAAAGTTTGGTTATACGTTAATTTGTTCCACAAAAATGTTTACCTGAATCTTTTCTATAAAACTTCTGAACATAGTTTGTACCTCAGAAGTAAGGAACACACAATTTTGCATGCCGATATGTTGCAGGAAAGCTCCAAGGGGCGGATACTTTGACCCGCTCTAAAAAAAATTCTGATCAGATCTGGCAAAACGCCGATGATACACGTATATTTTTTTTTAGACCTCTCTACCAGAATCCGTTGACAGAACCCCATCATTTTGAAAAAAATCTAATTTTGTCTCACAGTGTTTTTAATTCTTTGAAAGTTTAACCCTCTAACCGGCCAATTTTTTTTCGATTAAAAAAAATTATTTATTGATTGTTTTTGGATAAATAAAACATACGGTATTGTTAAAAGATGAAAAAAATTTAAACCTTACCTTCCAGGTGAGAAAATATGTTGACCGCCAAAAGGCGGACCTGCCTGGTAACGTAATAAAACATTTTAATTAAGGAATGATTTTACTTGAAATTTTATTCAGTTTTTTTATTGTTTTGTGTGATAAACTTGGAAACATTTTTTATTGTTTGATAAGCATAGATTTAATTTACATTTAGTACAATACATTTGTGTTTCGGACTTACATCCCTGTAGTTTGCATACTTTTTTACCACTTCGGTCCAAAATATCAGAGGTATTAAAATTAACGAAGTACAGGATATGATTTTTGAAATCTGGGATTGTGTTTGACAGTCTTATGACCACATTGACTGTTGCTCCTAATTCAGGGGTGTTGGGTAATACTTCATTATCGCCAGCTCCTTTGTATACTTCAAATTTGTACGAAAAGTCATGCGAGTCACAAAGGACAAATAGTTTCATGCCATATTTGTGGGGCCTTGCGGGCATATATTGCCGAAATTTTGTCAACATTTTTGTTGAACACATTTGTTCATCAATGCATATCCGAGGTGTTTTTGGCACAGCATCAAATTGCATATTGAGTCTGTCAACAATTGGACGAATTTTTTGCAGCTCATCATATCCTGCTTCCTGTGGTTTTTTCATTTTCGTGGTATCATTAAAGTGCAGATATTTTCTGATTAAAAAAAACTGTTTCGAAGTCATTGCGTTTCTAACTGGCTCGAAGGAATGTTTGGACCGGTAACTCTCAACATTGGGATACCGGTACACAGACATATAAATCAAAATTCCGATATATTTTTTTAAATCACACGTCGTTAGAATAAAATTTGTGTAAACATCTTGCTGTTTTGCATATAGATTGCCCTGAAACACAATTTCATTGAGCAAGTCATCGTTGAAAAAATAAGTAAAGCAACGGAATGGTGTGGTTAATTCTTTGAATTGTTGCGGCAATTCCTTGTCTCCTTGAAAAACTACATCGTTTTTTTCAAGTTCAAGGATTTTTTTTCCATAAAATGTTTTTGAACTCTGGGTTTTGGGAAGAAATATCTTTTACATTTCCTCTAAACCCCCCCGCATTGGACACTACTGCACTTCTCCAGCTTCAACTTCTGGTAGAGGAGATCTTGCTCTCTTTGTTTTTGTTTTCCCAGTTTTTGATGGTAAAGACTCTTCATAATGCTCCACGTTGTTGTTCACTTCTGGCAGAAGTTTTTCTGAGTTTTGAGAGATATTGATGATATCAGAAAGAAAATCATTGTTGTCTACATTATCCCACTCTTCTTCTAATGTGGCAAAGTCTACGTTTGGTAGTTGAAAGTCTGGGTTCTCCAAATCATTTTCGTTGTCAAAGTCGAAATCGTCTTCTGAATCTGCGCCATCCACTGATTCAGCCATGAGTGCTTCAATTTCCTCATCACTTAATTTTGAAAAATTAGAACTTTTTCTCTGTGAAAACATTTTCAAATGGTTAATTCGTTCCTACAATGTTTAAAACCGAACAATGGTTACAGAAAAATGAAACGAAAAAACACTAGGAACTAGAGCAATGTGTATGCAAAAGTTCCTTGTAACCGGCAGGTCCGCCTTTAGACGGTGTCCAATTTTCACCGGCTAAAAGCTAAGTTTTGGTAAAACCTTCATATTAAAAACATAGAACACGATAGAATATATATTTACCTGTATGAAAATAATTTTTTTACTCGCAAATTATGAATTAATAGGATTTTATACTTTTTTCAAAATTCCACTTGATACACAAATAATTAATTTACACACTTTGTGAAAAAAATGACTTTAGCACTCAACAGTTTGCAATCAAATCAGAAATGCTTGCTGCTATTGTTCTCAACAAGAGAATTGTTTGTTTCTCTGCTGATATTTCCCGTTAGAACAGAAAAAACAGAAATAGAGCTGCATATTAACGTATTTATATACCCCGTCTAAAGGCAGGCTCGCCGGTTAGAGGGTTAAATTTTTTGAACTCCCGAGTTTTATTTTTAGCTCGGGAGCCAAATTTTTATTTTTCAAGATTTTACAATATTGCTCGGTCTGATTTAATTCAAAAAGAATGATTCGCGAGTAAAATTTCATAATATTTTGTAATTATTAAATGTAAAAAGGGTAAATCTTGAAAATGGGAAAAAAATCTTTTGGAAAAGATAGGAATGTGCAAACATTGTGAATGTGTATAAGAAGGGTAAAATGGGGGCAAAATGGGCAAAACTTCAAAATTCTAGAAGAATCGTTTGGAAAGATTAGGCATGTGCAAAATTATTGAATGGGGGTAAAAAGTGTAAAATGGATAGCGAATGGAATATTTATAAATCACTGATTCAGAGAATAATGCAAAAATACAGATACACACTTACAAGATATACACACTCGGTGACCTTTTTAATTCTCTTGCCTCGAGAGAGCATAAACAGTGCAACAAACACGGCTCACAAACACAGATATATTTGGGTCGCAAACACATATGTTATAACATATTAATCATTGTGTCTCAAACATATAATATTGAATAGCAAACCCAGTGCGTTGGGGTACAAGTATATTATATTTGCGACAAGCTCCAAACACACGTTATATTTGCATCCAAACAACAAAAAACTACAGATTTTTCAGCGTATGGTTTTAATCAAAGCAAAAATGTTTTCATTAGGTTTTGAAATCGTCTAAATTTGGTTGTGACAACCTGTAACGCGGTTATAACAACCTCGAGTGCGTTTGTAACAACCATTAATTCAGTTATGACAACCTCAAATGCGTTTGTGACAACCTCTAATTCGTAATTATTATTGTAACAACCTCTTAATTCGGCTACGGCTATTTCGGTTGTCTCAACCGAATTGGTCTGTGCGTGAGAAAATCTATAACTTCTCCATGTTGTGATGGTACTGAAACATAAGACCGACTTAGTCCAACCACATTTTCGATGCACCTTCGTTCATCTCCATTAGAATTAATTTGCAATTCAGCATATTCGTTTCGTTGTCTGGCTCTTTGTCTTGTTCCACATATTCCAAGG
Source organism: Phaonia tiefii (assembly GCA_963931995.1). NCBI lineage: Eukaryota > Metazoa > Arthropoda > Insecta > Diptera > Muscidae > Phaonia > Phaonia tiefii. The sequence goes on along the minus strand of OZ008369.1, from coordinate 236,705,251 downwards.
CCTATGAACATTTGGGTTTCTGGCATTAATCGGGCACTAAACGTTGCTACATCTCACTAAGCTACAAATAGAGCGTTATTATTGTAGGGTACTTATGTTGAGATAACATTTATAATCCGCTGCTGTGCTGCTACTATCACGAAGAGAGCGAAGGGCAAACCGCGTGAGCGAGATGATGGAAGAAAATTGATGTGGTTGTGTGGCAGTGTGTGTGTGTGATTGTTATTATTATCACTAAGTGCTGCTACTACAATTTTTTCTCGTTCTCGTTCCAACATTTATTGTTTACTCATTACACACAATACTCACACTAATGTACACAAACGTGCAAAAATTTCATCATGTGTGGGTGTTCGTGTATGCAATCTTTGTTTCGCAAAGGGATTTATGTGACGTTGTATGTGTACACGGATATATGAATGAAGAACAGCCCTTCAGCGTATTTTAGTGCACGGGAAAGTGTATTGGAGTGGAGAAGAACCTTTCATAATATTTTACTACATTTAGTTCAACGGATGATAAAACTATGTCTGCGATTTATTCTTCCTACTTCCTACTTGATGGGCTAAACATACTGTTTGTATGTTTGCACGCACACAAACACGCATGTAACCAACAAAGGATTCAACTAAACATACAAGCATTGTGGCTCACTTACCTATGAACCTATGCATAGTAAATATGTGTTGGTATTAACATTCTAATGTTATTGTGTGCGTTTAGTTTTCGTCCCAGATTCATGTATGTATGTTTATGTACATTAGGGTGGCAATGAAAAAACAACTTCGGATTTTTCTTCCTTATGGTCTGACTTGGTGAAAATTTGAGCCGAATCGGACAACTCTAAGCCGTGCCGCATTTTAGTAAAAATTTTCGGATTTTGGCATTTTGGGTGAAAATTCGTATACACTAGAAAATCTTCACTCCTCGGTGCATTTGGACAAAAATATGCACATATGCATAGTTTAACCTGAATATAAACAGGATAAAGTTGGAGTAAAATCCGACCACTCTAAGGGTTCCATTTTGAAAAAATTTGCAATATTTAACAAAAATTAAAATTTGGGGTTTTCGGTTTTATTTTTACAAAAATTGTATCTAAATGAAAAAAATATTTAACTTGGATTTCAATACCTTCTAGCAGAAGTATATACGCTTCCAATAGGCTATAACACGATATATTCATACAACGGTTTCATGGTGTTATCGTGGGGCAAAGTAGGCTATCTCGAGGAAAAATCGCCAAGATGGCCTTAGAATGGTACCACATTTTAAAAATTTGAAATTATAAGTTAGAAACATAAGCTATGTGCTCAAACCTATTCTATTAAATCAGAGGTGACAGTTGGTTACAAAAACCGGTTTTAAAAACCGGGTTTAAATACCGGGTTAAAAACCCAGTTCAAATGCACCGACGATTGAAGATTTTCTAGTGTATACGAATTTTCACCCAAAATGCCAAAATCCGAAAACTTTGACTAAAATGCGGCACGGGTTAAAGTTGTCCGATTCGGCTCCAATTTTTATCAAGTCAGTTTTAGACCATACGGAACGAGAATCCGCCTGGAGTTTATTAAAATTCGGAAATATATTTTCCTCCATACATTTCATTGCCACCCTAATGTACATACACGTGAACTGCGACGTAACACAGTGGGAACGATTGGATAAAACACTGTAATGATATCACGACTTTTAAAGTATTGTTCTAATCATTTTGGAATGTACTAAACATTTTGTATACCAAAGTGGCCAACTTTGACATCCTGTAGCACCAGCTGTGTTGACACAGGGTGCATCTGTATGTAGTATTCTGAAAGCCTGGCTCCTCCTCTACAAATGTATAGTACATTCCAAAGTGATCAGAACAATACTGTAAAATTTGAGATATTATTACCTCGTTTTTTTCCAATCGGCCCCACTGTGCGTCACAACGGTGTTCTTTCTCTAGCCAACCAGATCTGTGGCGTTTGACCAAAATTTGGAAGACTTCGACTTCAACTCCACGACTCTACTCGGACTCCTGAATTTGTAAAATCCACGACCTTACTCCGTCTACGGCATTCCGAAAAAGTACAAAAATATGGTTTCCTCCCATTACATCCCATGAAGGAATTGGAGAGAGCTTCTCACAACCAGTGAGCTGTACAGTTTCTACACCGATTCTGAACGGTATATCCAGAAGCTTTTTCATGGCTAAATACTCGATAGTGTCGCCATCACTATGCAAGGCGACCGCCGCCGAAAGAAATCTTAAGGTGGTCAGAGCAGGGATCGAATCCAGGATCTCATGTACAAGAGGCGAGCACACTAACCAGTGCACCACCGAAAAAGTACGCACTCTTACTCCAATATTCAATAAAACAATTTTCTAGTATGTTTTTATTAACAGTTATAGCGAAATAACTCATTTAGTGCAAAAGAAACAGCTGCCTAAAAACGCACCAATATTTAATTTGTATTAAATATCCTAACAATATAAACAAGTGATTATGTAGACTTGTTATCCTCTTAAGGATAACTAACTTTTTAGCGAAGAATTTACATTCGACACTGTTTGTATGTATGTATTTGAACTTAGAGAACTTCAGAAGCTGCACGCTGAAAAACGGCCTCTGCAACATATTGTCCCAAACGTATTCTGCAGGAACCATGTATATGTTTGGAACTCACTTCAAACATTTACATTTTTGCAAGTCCCAAACTTACTCCTATTTAAATGCAAACAGTAGCATGTTTACTGGCAAACATGTATGCTTTTACGTGGACAAACATGCATTCTTTATTCCAAACATCCATATACTTACGTTGAAGCATTCGCGTGTTTCTCCAAAACCTCCATATACTTACGTGGAAACATATGCGCATTTCCTCCCAAACATAATGATATTTGGAAACAAATTATTCTTTGGTTTTCAATATACTATATATATGTATTATTTATGTATTATTTATTATATATAATTTATGTATTATTTATTATAATAAATTTTATCAATATAAATCCACATTTATTTATTATAATATTATTATTTATTGTAATAAATTTTATCAATATAAATCCACATTTATAAATAATTAATACACAAAATTAAAAGATTAAAAACGGCCTCTTTTACATTTACTTGCATTGAATGCATTATTTGTTTTTTCATGAATTGAGATCTGCAGCTCTTTTGCTTCTCTTTTAGTTGTTGTCTCTCACATTTTTGTTTTAAGAAGGTTTCAACTATGCGTTGGTTATCACGATGAGTTGGTACACAAACAAAAACTTATATACAAAACTAATATTTGAAAAAAAAAACTTATATCGACAAATTCGGATTATCCGGAACACTTTCACTAACAGAAGCGATATTTTCGGCAGTGCATACATTGCGATGATGCACAGGCCTTACCACATCTGTAACGCTTTAACATTCTTCAAATTTCTTTATAATCTTACCAATTCCAAGCACAGTAGGTCGATTATGACGACCACATTCGCCCTGTAATGCTCGAAAAGTGGCCACGTTTGAATCGGCACTTTTGTCAAAAGATTCAAAATCATCAACAAGACAAAGAAATGTGCGTACCGAAGAGAATATTGCTGCTGTAGCGCGAAGTATTGAAGAAGACGCCAAAATTTCGTTTACGGTGAATGACGAACGCTATCGAGCAATGCTGACTGAAGTTTTGTTTCCAAAAATTAATCAACTAAACATCAACGACATTTGGTCAACAAGACGGCACAAAAAAAATACCAATCGATTTATGACAAAATCAATTTGGTGACAACTTAATTTCCAGAAGTGATCCAGTTCACTGGCCCCCTCGTTCGTTCTATTTAACACCTCGGGATTACTTTTTATGTGGATATGTTAAGGCAGTGGTTTATGCCGACCAACCAGCAACTCTTAAAGCATTGGTTAATTGAAAATATGATCGAACACAGGATCTCACGTACAAGAGGCGCGCACACTACCCATTGCACCACCGACGGCCACACAAATATGATTTTTTTTGGTATTACATTAACACTCCTAACAATCTAGTAGTAGGGTGGTAACGCACTGTCCTTTTCTCTTTATAGTTTCAATCAATCAACGATCTTCTTGGACTGACTACCAGCACTATTTACTCTTGCAGATGATACCAATATATCTCATTCAATTCGATTGATCTTCGGCCTATTCTTTTCGCGATGCAAGGAAGTAAATGGATAATGAATGAGTCAAGCAACAATGATATATAGGTGTCACAAAATTCACGCAAGATTGAATTGAAATTGCATTGTTTTCGATATATATGACATGTGACACCATCTTGTTCAAACTCCCTATCTTCCACATCCATATCATGTAATTTAGGGAAAACACAACAAGATTAACATGTCGATATAACATACCATTCGAAGAACAATGGTCCGATCATGCCCCCAGCCCAACATCTATGTTCAACATACAGTGATACGTTGTTGATACATTTTCTGAAGTTCAAATTCGGAAATTTTGACGATCGAGCCCATTGCTGTAAATGATTTTGTTCGAAAGCCGTTCATTATTTTAAAAAAATATTTATCATTAATGAAAAAGCGGTTAATTTAGAGTTCCATTTTTTATAACACTGAACTGTCAGCAGTTTCTTCAACAACAATACTTTAGCTCACACATGGCACGAAATTCAAATTTTCCGTGCCTTGTTTTTGAGTAATGAGTAAGGCATGTGATTCAAGTCAAGTTTAATAGAGGTAGGACCCAGTATTGCATCGTTTCGTCTGTGTTATCGATTTCTATGGGTGATATATACATACATACATTGAGAGTACAGTGTGATGATATTCGCTGGTAGACGATTTTTCACTCCGTCTGACTTTCGCAGGAGATCAATCTAGAGGTATTTTTTTCAAAATTTAGTGTTGAGACAATTCTCACTTTTTTTATCCCTATAATGTGTGGATGACATACCTAAATAAAGGGTCCGCCATCTAACGTTTTTTTTTTTCAACTAGTGCTTATTTCGTGAATGGTAACACTTAGCTCATGTCTGATTTGACAGATAATTAGTTTTATCCTTCCGCTGAACGAATATGGTTGTGTATACGCTTGAACAAGGCTGGGAAATATGGGAAAAATGGGCCTGCGATCGACGTACAGAAGATGCCGATTTTGCCAAAAAAAAACATCTTTTCAGATGAAGCTCATTTTGATCTTGGCGGGTATGTAAACAAGCAAAATTGTCGCATTTGGGGCACAGAAAACCCGCACGCATACATTGAAAAGCCGATGAACCCAAAACGAGGCACTGTTTGGGGCGGATGTTGGTCCAGAGGCATAATTGGGCCATTTTTCTTCGAAAATGAACAAGGAGTGGCCGTTACAGTCAATGGCGATCGTTCTCGGGCCATGTTGAACGAAGTTTTGTCCACAAAAATTGAAGAGGAGGTTATTGGCAACATTTGGTTTCAACAGGACGGCGCTACGTGCCACACAGCCGAAGCTACACTCGATGTTTTGCGCCCTGTTTTTGAAGATCGCCTTCTCAGCCGCAGAGCTGATGTCGTTTGGCCACCTCGGAGCTGCGATTTGACACCGTTGGACTATTATTTGTGGAGTGCCCTCAAAGATAAGTGTTCCGTCGACAAGCCAGAGACAATTGACGCTTTAAAGGACAATATTTGTGAAGCCATTGGAGAAATACAGCTGCACACAATCGATAATGTGCTTAAAAATTGGACTGATCGTGTAGGCTACTACATGGCCAGCCGAGGCAGCCATTTGAATGAAATTATTTTCCATTATTAACCGGAAGGATTGTGCTTTCAAATAAAAAAAGAAATTTGAGAAAATATTCAGTAGTTTTTTGTTTTATAGCATTTTCAAAAAAAATAAAAAATTTTTGGCGGACCCGTTACTTGTGGAGAAGGGAGCTGATGATATGCCTTTGTGGGCATTGAAATAGCTATATTTCCAACCATCCAGCATAATAATCAATTTCACATACAACAGTACATATAAAAGTACATTTTAATAGTGATTGATCTTGGACCCATCTTGGAAAGATTCAAGTGTGGAATCTTTGTTTTTCATTCGAAAGAACATTTTATGCCACATTTTATGCCACTTTTTTTTGAATATAATTTCCTTCAAAAGTTGGCCGCAACTACGCCTCAGTGTGTCCATTCTCAGGGTCCAATTTTGGATGACTCGTTCGAGCATTTCAACCGGTATGGCGTTAATGACACGCGTAATGTTGGCTTCCAAAACCTGAATCGTAGCTGGTTTGTCAGCATAGACTTTGGACTTTACGTAGCCCCAAAGAAAAAAGTGTAAAGGTGTGATATCACACGATCTTACCGGTCCAAAATGTGAAATTAGCTGCTCTTCGAAATTACCACTCAATTGATCCATTGTTTGAGCAGCTGTTTGGCAAGCCAAATGTCGTCAAGATTACGGGCTTCAATTTCAGGTAACAAAATGTCAGATATCATGGCGCGATAGCGAGCACCATTCACGGTTAAGTTCCGGCCATTATCATTTTGTAAAAAATATTCACCGATGACGTTGACATTGCGGTATAAGTCTTTCAATGATGAAATGGCAAACAATACAAAAAAAATAAAGTTTAACACAACTCACGCGTAATTTGTGAAAAACCCCACATTGAAAAAGATACCGCTAGATTGATCACCCATATATAAAGTAAATTCCTACGATGATGGATTATAACTTTCATATTTGGGCTGATGCGCCCCTGAGCCCACCTTGGAGCTTTAAGACCGTGCGCAAAAGAGAGCTATATTGTTAATATATGATAGCAGGGTAGCCAACTTTGTTATCTCCTTGGAACATCGTCGATACTTAAATGGATAATCTGAAAATCAGGAGAATCTGTTTTAATTATATATTTATTTATTTCATATAATTTTATTAATATATATTGTTTTATTATAGATTTTTTTACTATAGATTTTTTTATTATAGATTGTTTTATTAACTTCTTCTTTATTAAAGATTTTTTTATTATAGTTTTGATTATAAATTGTTTTGATTACACTGTGATAGTCGAAAAAATGAACTTCGATGAATCCCTTTCGAACTATTAGGGGGGAGTCCCCTGAGTGCGAAAGTACATTTGGAAGTGTCAGATTGGCTCCAGTTTTTGAGAAATCGGTATATATGGATATAGCTAAGTCTGCGCTATTTAAACAAATTTTACCGGCCATAGGCCAATTTTTTTTTTGGCCTAAAAGGGCTTAAAAAGCTTATTAAAATAGAAAAAACAAATGTTTGCGCTCGGTCCAACTTCTTGAGATATGGACTTTTAAAGCTTGAGTATATAATTGGCCATATCTCACATATTTATGGTCCGATCTGGTTCCGGTGAATATCATTACAAAGACCATTAAATACTCTTTAAATCTGCATATAAATATATTACATTTTATAAACCCATTGGGGACAAATTTAAAAAATACGATTTTTTAACCTCACTTTTTTGCTAAAAATCTGATTTTCTCAAAAAACAGCCCTAGTAAACCTATTTTCTACCTAGACTCAGGTTGTAGGCAATACTTCAGGCGTTGTTTTAAGGTATAATACTTCGCATTAACCCTTCTAAGACCGGATATATTTATGTTCAAAGTTTGAAATACAAGAAATTAACTTAAAATTATAGTTAATTAACTTAAAATTAACTTAAAAAAAACGAAAAAAATATATAAAAGTCCACTATTTTGCCTATGGTAGCAAAATAAGGCATATGCTAGCAAAATAAATAAAATTTTGGAAAAAAGTAAAAAAAAAACTTTAATTTTTTCTTGTATTTCAAATTTTGAACATAAATATCTCCGGTCTTAGAAGGGTTAATGCGAAGTATTATACCTTAAAACAAAGCCTGAAATGTTGCCTACAACCTATTTTAATAAGCTTAATGGAACGAAATATGTGAGATATGGTCAATTATATACTCAAGCTTTAAAGGCCCATATCTCAAGAAGTTGGACCGAGCGCAAACATTTGTTTTTTCTATTTTAATAACTGGAGCCAATCTGACACTTCCAAATGTACTTTCGCACTCAGGGGACTCCCCCCTAATAGTTCGAAAAGGATTCATCAAAGTTCAGTTTTTTTCGGGTCAAAAACTATCACAGTGTTATAGATTGTTTTTATTATAATTTTTATATTTTATTTTATTTTTTTAAAAATGTTTATTCAAAATATTTTTTGTATATATTCCTTTGTATTATTAAATTTGATGAATATTTCAAAATAATTTTTATTTGTGTTTATAATTATTAAAATGTTTTTCTTCTTACGGGTTGTTTCTCGATCTCGAACGAAATCAGTAGTTCGTTCCACAATCTAGTCCACGGTCTTGTCACTTCAATTCGAATGAAAACATAAAATTGTTCAAATCTTTTGAGTACAAATTTTGGTTCCTCTATTTCGAATAGAAAGTTCCGACTTGGAGGAACCCAATTTGAGTCGAAAGGAGAGTGACTGACTTTCGTTCGTTTCGGTTTTCGTTGGAGATCGGGGAACAAGCCGTTAATATGTATTTCTTTCTTTTGATTCTTTTACGACTTTTATATATTTAGGAAATCTATTTATCATATTATTCAATATTTTTACCAAAAGGCAAAGAACTTCTTAATTTAATCTAAGAAATTAGAAAATTAAAATCTTTAATTTAACCGCAGAATAATAATGTATTTGATTCAATTCCATTGCTCCAACCCGTATAAGAGTAAAGCAAATATTTCATAAAGTTTCAACGCTTTACAGTTTACTTTGTCCAACACTGTACTGTACTGACTGTGCTGTATTTGCCACAATGATTTTTCCGACCATCCTCCACATACCTTTGTTGTTCTATGACATTTTTTCCGTCCGTCGTGCTGGCATATTTTCATTTTGCTCTTTGCTATTTTCCAACACACAAAGATGCAGACACATTGACACAATCGGATATACTCTTGGATTGGAGCGATGTGGTGGTGCTGAAGTGAGCCAACAACTTTGGTTGGGGAAATGTGTCTGTGAAACTGCCACTGCCAATGCTGCTGTTGTGTGAAGCTGTCAGTCGGTCGGCCGGTCTGTCTGACTGCCTGCCTGCCTGCCTGCCTCTATGTGTGTCTGTCGGTTTGTACGTCTGAGTCTACTTTTGGGAGGAAAAAGCTATTGAATTTTCGTTTTTTCTATTCGCTTTTCCTTCATTCTGCATATTTTTCTTTTTGTGTCTCCTGTGTAAAGCTTTGTAGAGAGGCGGCGATGCCTTTGCAGTGCGTTCATTAAACCCAAACGCTGGAGGCATTTTAAAATGATACTCTCGCCATAATAGACAGGAGTTGTTTGAGGGAATCAACCTCATTCCTCTTCTTTTTACCTCGTGTATGACTCTGTCTTTCTCTGGGATGATAAAGTTTTCTTTCTTTTAGCGAACGCCGGGCCTAGCGACATAGACGAGTATCTTGAAATTTCGTATATCGTCGCTGTTGTTTTCCATTTAAGGCTATCCATTTAAAGAGTTGTACTGCAAGTTGAAGAGTTGCGCTTTCTTGATATCTCCTTACAGACAGACATTCGTCATATTGTAGGTCGTCGGCGGTAGATTGGAGACCAGTGGTGTGTGTGTAAGTGTCTGAAATGTGTTTTTGTTAATTCTGTTTAAATTTTCCTTAATGGAAAATAACTACAAAGTTGGTTCAAAGATGAAGCAGAAAATCAAGTTCATAATTATTTATCTCATTATGGCATCTTGTAAATGAGAAAGTCAAACAATAGACAGACAAATCAAATCATCCACTTGTGCAACCGGCCAGCTGACAATAGAAATGTGCTTCTTCTATTTCTTTGTTACTTTAAAATCGGAAAATGTCACGAAGAAGTGAATGTATTTGAAAGATGCTTTTTCTTCACGGTTGAATGATTGGCCATATGAAAATTGCTGAACATCATCAGTTGATGTTAATTAGAAGCTGGAAAATTCAAAAATAACTTTCAGATAATAATGATGGATGGTTTTTATTTTGTATCGTGAAGACTGAAATGTATTAATTTATGGGATGTGGCTACTTATGGCACAGGAACTTTGGACACAGAATAATGACAATTTTGTTGGCGACACTTTAATCACGGAGAAGATTTTATACCCACATATAATAATTTAAAATTGTTGTCAAACTGTAAATTTTGAATAGTAACTACTCCGTAACTCATAAATTAATAAAAGTTTGCTATTAACAGCAAACAGTTTGCTACTTATCTGTCATAACAACAAACTGTTTGCAGTGTTGATAAAATGTCGGACAAAATGTTTGTTAAAACAACAGCATATGTTTATGGTGAAATAGCAAACTTTTCAGCAGTGTTTTCTGCTGTGTTACCAAAATATAATCAAAGTAGTTATTCAAAAGTACTACAAGTCGTGCAGTTTTTAAAAGTTTCGATGAAGTTTGCCCGCGTTTCGAAATATAAAATTATATTGTATATGCGCATTAATAACACGGTGCTATAGTAAAAATATACCTGAAAAGCGAAACGACCTAGTGTAGGTTTGTCAGTGCAGGTTGATTACGTCACAAAAACGTACGCTCCGATTGCGAGATATAGAATTTTGTTTTGATTTTTTCAAATTTTCAATCAAATCATCATACTTTAAGATGATTATTTAAGCACCGCAACATTTTTCAAACTTTGCTTCAATATTGCTTTAAACTTTGTTTAACAGTAAAGCAGCAAAGTAAGTGTAAACAACAACTGAATGCTTGCAGCACGAGCAATTCTTTGAAAAAGCATTGCTTCGCTTGACTTCGCAAGAAAAACCAACTGCTCAGTTATCTACAAGCAAATGATTTCCTTTTTGTTTTGCATTTGCTCTTTGTTTTTGTTTGATTGCTAACAAATTAATCAAGTATTTGAAAAGGCATTTTACTAGGTGTGCGAAGTTAGCCCCCCATTTTTGGAAATAAATATTTTTAAAGATTGTTCTGAATTGTTCTAGGATTGTTCTACATTGTTCCAAAACAATGATTTTCTAAAATATAATTTGTACCGGTAAATCGACAAAAACCAATTTTAAAGTTGCACCCCACTTTTGTAAAAAAAATTTTTTTTGCAGTTGTTCTAAGTTGTTCTAGGTTGTTCTAGTTGTTCTAAACATTGTTCCAAAACAATGATTTTCTAAAATATAATTTGTACCGGTAAATCGAAAAAAACCAATTTTAAAGTTGCACCCCACTCTTGTAAAAAAAAATTTTTTTGCAGTTGTTCTAAGTTGTTCTAGGTTGTTCTAGTTGTTCTAAACATTGTTCCAAAACAATGATTTTCTAAAATATAATTTGTACCGGTAAATCGAAAAAAACCAATTTTAAAGTTGCACCCCACTTTTGTAAAAAAAAATTTTTTTGCAGTTGTTCTAAGTTGTTCTAGGTTGTTCTAGTTGTTCTAAACATTGTTCCAAAACAATGATTTTCTAAAATATAATTTGTACCGGTAAATCGACAAAAACCAATTTTAAAGTTGCACCCCACTTTTGTAAAAAAAATTTTTTTTGCAGTTGTTCTAAGTTGTTCTAGGTTGTTCTAGTTGTTCTAAACATTGTTCCAAAACAATGATTTTCTAAAATATAATTTGTACCGGTAAATCGAAAAAAACCAATTTTAAAGTTGCACCCCACTCTTGTAAAAAAAAATTTTTTTGCAGTTGTTCTAAGTTGTTCTAGGTTGTTCTAGTTGTTCTAAACATTGTTCCAAAACAATGATTTTCTAAAATATAATTTGTACCGGTAAATCGAAAAAAACCAATTTTAAAGTTGCACCCCACTTTTGTAAAAAAAAATTTTTTTGCAGTTGTTCTAAGTTGTTCTAGGTTGTTCTAGTTGTTCTAAACATTGTTCCAAAACAATGATTTTCTAAAATATAATTTGTACCGGTAAATCGAAAAAAACCAATTTTAAAGTTGCACCCCACTTTTGATAAAAAAAATTTTTTTGCAGTTGTTCTAAGTTGTCCTAGGTTGTTCTAGTTGTTCTAAACATTGTTCCAAAACAATGATTTTCTAAAATATAATTTGTACCGGTAAATCGAAAAAAACCAATTTTAAATTTTAGAACATAATTTGATATCGCTCGAATAAAAACTTCCAGCCGAGTTTATTCTTCATTCAATGTTTTTTCAACTTTCAACGTATTCGTGACCAACCGATTCTAATACAAATCTAGTACAATCGTCAATAAACCAAGAACAACCAACGACGTCCATTTTTGTTTCCAGCAAAATTTCGAAAAGAGTTGAATGGAAGACAGTTGAATGGAATTGTTCTGAGCCTAAGATAATGTTATTGTAAGTGTATAACTATATTATTGAATTATTCTTTCAGTCCGTGATTCATATACATATGTATATACCTGAATGATTGTGTAAATGAATTGAGTATTTCTTATCTTGGCTGATCTGTTGCCTTTTGGTTGCATGCATTCGGTCGTCAATCGTTGGTTTGGGACCTTTGCGGTGAAACACATGAATGCTTCTACGTATTTTAAAAATGTGCATGAAAATAAAAAATAAATGGAGAGAGCTTCTCACAACCAGTGAGCTGTACGCTTTCTAGTTTTATAGTCACCGATTGGGGCCTACAGATTTTACATCGGTTCTGAACGATATTTTTCAGAAGTTTTTTCATGGCTAAATACTGGATATATTCGCCATCGCTATGCGAGGTGACCGCCGCCGAAAGAAATTTATGGTGGTCAGTGCAAGGATCGAACCCAGGATCTCATGTACAAGAGGAGCGCACACTAACCATTGCACCACCGAATGTGCATACTTGGAAGTAAACATGTAAAAGTTTTCATTTAAATATAAGTGAGTGTAGGGCTTGCAAATATATGAATATTTGGAGGGTGTTCCAAACATATACATGGTTGCTGCAGAATGTGTGCGTGTTTGTTTTTCTTCTTTTTTGTTACTTCTGTTTTTGTATTTTTTTGTTTTGATTTTTTTTGTTGTTTTTTTTTAGTTTTTTTTGTTTATTTTTGGTTTGTTTTTTTTTATTTTTTTTTGTTTTTTATTTTTTTTGTTTTTTGTATTATTTTTTTGTTTTTTGTATTATTTTTTTGTTTTTTGTATTATTTTTTGTTTTTTGTATTATTTTTTTGTTTTTTGTATTTTTTTTATATATATATGCCTCAAAAATCATAAAATATGCCATGAATACATAAACATGCATTTATATTCAACTCTGAACTGAAAGAAAACTCAACTCTGACATGAAAGAAAAACATCACAAAAAAGAAATTCAACACATACATATAAGGGCATTTGTTTAAATACGTAACTGCGGCTAACATGCTTCATACTGAGGTTCCGATTTTCAATGACGCATTCGAGTATTTCGAGCGGCTTACACATTTTGAATTTGGACTTCAAGAACCCTCAAAGAGTGTTCGCCGAATTGTTCTTCCAATAATGACAGGGTTTCATGGGCTGTGTAGCAAGTAGCGTCATATTGTTGGCATAAAATCTCGTCACGATCTTTAATTTCTGGCAGCAAATACACCAAAATAACGAAGACGCTTATTGGAAAACAATTTGGCAGTGCGTAGTCTAAGAAATTACCCCCTCTTCTAACAAAAAAAAATAATAAATTTCACCCAACAGCATCTCGATTGGCCAGTACAGAAACCAATCAACATTTTATGGACGGGCGAATCGAAAATCGTTATTTATGATGGAAATGGATGCCGCCAATATGTCCAACGACCACTTGACACCGAATACAATCAGAGATTAACGACCAAAACTATTTAACAGCGAGGAGCTCGTATTATACTCCGGGCTTGCGTTTCGTATTGCGGTGTAGGACCTTTATATTGGACTAAGGATGTCATGGATAGACAACTATATATGTATACAATGCAGGAAATAATGCTGTCATATGCAGGGAAAACGTTCCATTGATTCAGTAAATTTGCAAACATTGGTTTTGGGCCAAAAATATAAATGTCATTGAAAGGTTAGCGCAGTCACCAGACCTCAACCCAATTGTTAACTTGTGGTGCGACGTAAAGAAGGCAGTTGCCCAATCTCAACCAACAGTTGCATCTCAAAATGTACTGGGTTCATTATTTTAACCCACAGACACTAACATACCAACATTTTGGAAAAGTGAAGTTAATCAGTTTCTCTTCTGAACGCTTCATATATGTACATACGAGGGCGGAACAAATGTCGGTGACTTTTTGAATGAAACAGTTTTTTTTTTTTTTTGGAAAAAACGATTCCCCAATTTTTGTATCCCTTCCAAAAAATATGAGTTTTTTAGGTCCATAAAATAGACATTTGTTTGACCAATAATTTCATCGTTGGAGCTAAATCTCTTTCCACCGAGCCATTTCTTTACGTTTGGAAATAGGAAATAGTCACTGGGGCTAAGTCCGGAGAATATGGCGGATGAGGTACGAATTCGTAACCCAATTCCAAACAATCCTTTGAAGTTGTCACACGATTACGTTTATGGCCAATTGAGAGCAAACGCGGCACCCATCATGCAGACAGCTTTCTTAAACCCAACCGATCATTTAAAATCGAAACCACACTGCCATATGAAATGCCTATGGCATCAATAATCTCACGCACTTTTACTCTTCGATCGGCCAACACCATAACGTGGATTTTTTCGACATTTTCGTGTGTATTGGCCTGAATTAGGCGTCCAAAACGTTTAGCGTCATTTGTACTTGTGCGACCACAACGAAAGTCAGTAAACCACTTTTTTACCATTGAAATCGATGGTACATACAAAATGGTCGAAATATTAGTTTAGCAGGGAATAAAAAACAGGCCAAATGTAAATTGTAGGCATTTAGTCCTTGTTTGTCTCTTTAGGATTTGGATTAATTTCCAATTTGATTGACATTAAACAGAAAATTATATTAATTAAAACATTAAATTATTTACTTATAGAAAATGTAACTTTTTTGGGTTTCACAATGAAATAGCGCATTATAATGCGAAACGGCTTGGATGATAACACGCATCGTTTTTTCCCCTTTGAAACGGAGTTAGGATATCGGAAACTGAGTTTTACATTCCAAAGAAATAAGAACGGGAATTCACAAAAACAAAACACTTTTACAAAAATTGTCGCTTACAACGTTGTTCGCGAGAAGACTTTAATTAGTAAGTTACAAATTGTTAAGTATTCGAACTAACCTTAAGCTGTTTTTTTTTTCGATTAACTCAAAATTATGAACTTGTTAAAATCTTTTAAAAAAATAGTAAGTGATGGCCTTAACAAGCACTACGACCACCCACACTATGTAATTTGTCAAGTATTGTAATACAAATGTGTTATTGTGTAGCATTGACGGAAATGTTCCACTATTCGAAAATCAGATTCATTGCTGAGCTGTCCAACACCATCCGTTGGGGGTTTTTAACTTTGAGCAAAGTCTGTTCCTCAGGTTCAGTCCTTTACAGACCAGCCAAACACATCGTATTTTGTAGTTGTTTCACTTCTGTTTACTAATCTCTTCTTCAAACTGTAATTCTATATATTTATCTAGAATTTAAATTATACTTTTAATCAAGTGATTACATTCAATTTCCCAGGAAAACACACAATTTTGTTTGCGGTTCTTGGCGACGTTGCCGTCTCCCAGAACAGATGCAGATTCTGTTGAGGGACGGACATCTCTCGTTATAAACACATTTCGAACAAAACGTCACTTCTCCGGCGATTATTGTTACAATTTTCCCTGAAGGAAAAATCTTCATCCTCTTAAGCTCAACAAATGTTGTTGGCTGTAATAGATTTCATTACCCGCCTTACTTCGATGTTGTTTTTGGAAGGATGTCGTCAAAACGTAGATGGGATGTTGGTTGGTGGGTCGGTCGGTCTCTCTTAGTGTCAAAGTTGTGATTTTTTCCTTAAATAGGGATGAAAAAACGAGTATACATATCCCAGCCGACCGAGTGTTCCTGCCGGTGAAGGGAAGGAAGAAGAAGAAGCTGATGATGACGAACGACGAAGAAAAAGAAGAGGCTAAGCGATTCCACATCCATTAGGTGTATTTACACAATTTCCTCTTTGGCTAAATTTTTCTATTAAATGCTGTACATTTATAATATTTGCTCTTGCTTTGCTTTCTTTTCTCTATAAATTGTCTACAGTTACGGTCGCATAAATTGGTCCAGAACAAATATATATGTATGTATATGTACATATGTTTATTCAAAGCTGGATGAGGTACAAAATCAATACAACCCAGTATACATACATACATCGAATTACTTCCTGTCGCAAATATTGAATAAAGCACGGTTTAGTAATGATTTTTCCGCTCAACTCCACATAAAGTATAACACATGATATTCTTACTATAAACGAACAGGTCTAATAGTTAATTAAAATAATAATTAAAAAGGAAGAACCTGGAAAATCTAAACTCCTCGAGCACAATAAATTTGATGTTATCCGAGATTTGTAGTATTTTGATCAACGTGAGTGTGCGACCACATTATAACTTAACCTTACTTTTAGGCCCATAATGAATTCATTAGTTGCGAATGTTTCTAGCATAGAATATTTATTTTACATCATCATCAATGTTTGATATGATTTTTATTATATTTCTTTGTTTACGAACTTATGCATTCATAGTTGTTGCTATATATTAATTAATAAATATTTTTCCTTTTCAGGTAGGCTGTGTTTCAAACGTTTAATATGTAGTTGTCTATGCCCAAGTAAGTAGTTCTTCCTAACAAAAATGTACTAATGCAACTGACAAAATATTCTTCGTAATATTTATGAAACATTGTTTATTAAAAGTGTTTTATTCGTAAATTTCATTAATATTGTGGAAAATTTGCATAAACAGTTTACGAATTTACGTACCAAATGTGTCAATGAAAAGTCTAATACAATATTCCTCCTTAATTGAATGAAGAATTTACATTTTCGGTATATTGTGTTTGGTTGCCAACACAATTTGCATACCAAAGAATTCTCATTGTATTTAGAGATTTTGTTGCATAAGCATGATGCACTTTTTAATAGCATCATTTACAACAATCACTGTTGAGAATCTGTGTACATATCTGTGTATATATTTGCAGGTATAATAAGGATGCATTATAATTATATGCCAAGTATCATGAAGTCCGTGAAAATATGAGAGATATGAAAAAATTTCACTAATATCACTTCATTGAATCTATGAAAAAGTTTCTTAGATGTTTTCAACAAGTTTCATAGGGGTTTATTTTCATGAATCTATGAAATGTTTCTGTGGCTCGGCATCAATGAAGGATTTCATAGAAACTATGAAAAATTTCTTCATGTTTACGAACAAAATTTATTGCATTCGTTAAATAAGTTTATTTTCAAACTCTGCCTTAGGCATCCCTACCAATCTTTATCCTTTTTCCATTACTTAAAAATGCATTCAATAAAATTGTTTTGAATATTTTGTGGATAACCCAGTTTTCTATATTCTAATAAATACATACAAAACCAGGAACTAACACACTTTATATGGATGCATCTTTTGGGAAACAAATCAATTCTACCGTTTTTGAACTCTATTCCAGTGTTGCCAGAAGCTGTCGAAAACAACATGCCAAAAAAAGTGCAATTTGGAAAAAAAGTGCTAAAACTAAATATTCGATAAAAAAAAAACACAATTTCGTAAACCATACATATTCGAACACCCTTACCAGGGATGGGAGTATATATCATTAGATACGGAAAAAATTGTAACGCATAGAAGAAGTCTGAAGTTGAGCCATGCCCGTCTGTGTGTAGGTATAGATTGTTGGCAACATGGTAAGTGCCGTAAACCTTTAAGGACAACAATGAAATTTTGTCATTGCCTATTATTTAACCAAACTTTGTTTGCGATTGAAAATGGGTGTTCTGATCAGGGCTTAACATTTGCTGGCTGATTTTCATTGCTAAACAGATATACATACTGACTGTAACTGCGAAAATGATCCGAACAAACTGACATAAAACCGCATACACAAACAAAAAGCATTGCCATGCGTGCAGAGTTCTTTTCATCATTTGCAGTGCGACAGTCTTCATCGTACCAAGGTTTGTTGCGAAGCTGTTTTTCAAAACCAAGTACGGTTGTTGCGGTAATTTTGGTAGAGTCGGAAATGGGCTTCCACTGCGCTTCAGGACGTCATCGGGAGGGCTGGGCTTTGTGTCAAAAGTTGCGAGTTTCCTTGAGTAGGCTCTGGCTACATCTGATAATTGCAGTTTTTCGATGTCTAGCTTTCTCTGCGTCCGGTTTCGCATGGTTTTCGCGCTACTTAATCTTGTGCGAAACTTTGCTGCTACCAGGTATTGATCAGAATCGATGTTAGCTCCTCTGATCACTCGTATGTCTATTACACTGGATGAGTGCCTTCCATCAATTACCACGTGATCAATTTGGTTCCTAGTTCTTTGATCAGGGGATACCCAAGTAGACTAGTGAATCTTGTGCCACTAGCGACCATGTTTTTTGCCGCTGTAAAATCAATCAGTCTCATACCGTTGTCGGAACTGTCAGCATGTAGACTGAAATTGATTAATCAGTAAATATGTACTTAACTAGACAAAATTGGCGAGGCCTCTACGCCCTGCCATACAAAAGCTGAGCGATTAACCAAGTTAACTGCTTTAATGAAAGCTGTTTCCATTTCTTAAACTTATTAAAATAATTAGATGGCTGAACCGTCCATTCGATTTTGACCAGTAATGTACTTAGAGGAAAATTTAAAATTTATTTTTGTTTTTTAGAGTCATGTTCTCCGTACATCAAATTTAAAGAAATTGCTAATAAAAGTTTAGACAAACATTCTTTTGCAGTAAAGGATTTTTTAAATGCCAACTTACGTCCATATTTAACATCCACACCCGTGGTGATTGTATGTATTTTATAAATCTTGGTTGAAAATAAGCATTATTTCAGAGTTCAATTCCGAAAAACAGCCATATATTATAGAGAAAATGCAATATATCGAAAAAAAAATGCTAAAATGAAGCAAGCAAAAGTTAAAAGTTAGCAAAAATTTCCCAAAAAAATGCTAAAAAGCATTTAGCATGTTTTTCCAGGAAAAAAGTGCAGAAGCCAAAAAAAAGAAGCTATAATTGCACTTAAAGTGCTAAACTGGCAACACTGCTCCATTCCTTCAGTAGTAACCCGACCAACTGGTTGTGACCAAAAAGCCGAGCACAATTGGTAAAAAGGCAGATTTTTTTTGGTTTAGAATGACAATTTAAACAAAAAATACAACCATTTAGTAAAAATACAACTAAGTATATACATACATATGTATAAAAACCTTTTTATTTCGTATATAATCCTTTTGATATTAAAGAATAAAGTCGGGATGAGACGCCAAAATAAGCGAAAATCGCGCAAAAAGCTGGGCAATCCCGCATAAAGCAGGAAAATCCCGCAAAAGGTGGGACAATCCCGCCAAAAGCTGAACGTTTGGTCGGGTTAGTCATGAGTCACATCTCCCATTATGATAGGTATTATACCTAACTATGTGTTTGATCATTCTCGGCCACATCCAACAATAAATTTTTGGTAAAACCGCGACAGCAACACTTCTTTCTACGTTCTTTTTAATTGTAATATATTATTTGTTTTTAGAATTCCAAATGACAGATTTGAAATAAAAATCCATTCAAATTGAGCAACCATTTATAAATGACGTATAGAGAAGCGATTTGACTAAACAATTTACGAAGTTTGGTGTGGTTGGATATGAACGTTGCATGTTGGAAAGTATTGCTGTAATAATACCAGATAGAGGCATTAGCCCAAACCAAGCAACAAAAAAAAACAACAACGATATTTCGTTTTGAGCCTATGCTAATAAAAAAAGATAAAAAAAAAGACCAAAATACGTTTAAATTTCACAGTTTTTCATCAAAACGACATGAAAAATTTAAGTCCAAAATTTTTTGTAATTCCACCTGGTGTAAGTCAATTTACGTCAAATAACTCTCTACCGCACCGACCGCACCACGAAGAGTGAGAAACGAATCGACAGATGAGAAATATGGCAGCTCTATATGACATTACTCTAAGTGAGCCAAAGACGATCAAGAATTAGACGACCAGAAGATATGCGCAATTTGGTAACCCTGGTAAAAGTGAACCAAAAAGTGCTAGGAATTCACTGAAACACATTTCTCTCTCGCGTTATATCTTGATTATTTCACACTTTTTGCATAGTTTATGTAATTTTACTTCAACATTGTTGGAATTTGTATAGTTAGGTACAATAACACTATCAAAAAGCTGCTCGCGTATCGAAATATTCAATGAAGAGAGTAAGACAGAGAGAGAGAGCAGTGAATGGCTAGGAGTTCACTCGTTTTATTTGTTGGCATTTGAGTGAAGAGTAATTCTGACTGTCTACTTGTACATGGTTTTTGTGTGAGCACCAATATGTATGCGTGTATATACAATTATATTGTGCAATCGAAATTGAAAATGAATTCGGTTGTACCCACAGAATTCATGAGAAGTTCGTTTGGAGCAATCTCTTTTCACAAATATGTTTGCAACTGAATTGGTACCAAACTCGTTTGGTGCAACATAAATGATTCAAAATTCGATTGTTGTAACCGAAGTAAAATAAAACTCGGTTGTTGCAACCGAAATTATAGAAAATTTGGTTGATAACAGCAGGGGTGTGCAGTAGGAGTTCAGGAAATTTGCCTGGAGTCGGAGTAGGAGTCGATGGTTTTCAGCCTGACTCCGATTCCGTGTTTATAAAATGTTTAACATCGCTGGGAGCCTGCCCTTTTTTAATACCCTTTTCGATAATTTGATGACCATGTATTATATTTATAGGCATGCAAATAATTATTTTAGCCCTTATCCCAGAGAGGTGGGAGCCGGCGAGAGGACTTTGCGCAGTCTAGAAGTCTAAGACGCGTTTTCAATGCCTTGGCAGCAATGTCTCCAATACCTTCTCTTTGAAGATCTTGGTTGGTTGCTTGGTTGAAGAGACTGCAAGACAGCACGCTGTCTAGCACACTTAGGCTAAAGAAGCCCATTGTGATACCTGTAGTTTCCACTATAGCAACTATAGACTAGTCGTCTAGCCAATTTGCCTATTCAATGAATTTGTCTATAAGACCTACAGGAATATCCTGCAGGGCTACGGTGCTAACTAAATGTATTCCGAATATCATACTACTTTGTTCTGCCAGAGCAGGGCAATCCAAGAGAAGGCGTTCCGTCGTTTCCTCGTCCTCTTCCATGCAGCATCTACAGAGAGTTTAGTTTCTTTGTCCCAATCGTAGGGCGTGTTTTCCTACAAGGCAATGTCCCGTAAGTGTTCCTATCATTGTGGATAACCTGCCTCTCGGCAAGTTAAGTAGTTGCCTAGTCCTCTTTCTGTCCACCAGGACCCTGGCTTGTTTGAGGACCCTGGCTTGTTTGCAAGTTGAAGTAAGTCTCCACTTATCCTTGAACCTATTATCGGCCCACTGCCTGATCTGCAAACGGCAGGTAGAGATTGGCATACTAACACTTTCTTTTGCCGGAAGAACCTGTGCCGTAGTATCCTGTCTAGCTAACGCATCCGCTACGCAATTGCCTGGAATGTCGCTGTGTCCCGGTACCCAGAAGAGCCTGATGTCAAAATACTCTGCAATCACCCTAAGTGATTAGTGGCATTCTGGTTGAAAAGACTGCGTAGTAATCGTGGCTTCCAGGAATTTATTGCAGTCTCTCCAGTATGGCGGCAATTTCCGCCTGAAATACACTACAGTGATCAGGCAGCTTGAAGGAGATATTTACATTTAGGTCGGGTGAATGGACCCCATAGCCAACTTGCTCGTCCAACTTTGATCCATCCGTGAAAAATCTGATACTACTGGTATCCCCTTCCAGCGACTTTTCCTAGATATTCCTGTTCGGAATAGAAGTCCTTAGATTTGTCGCTGCTAGAAGGTAGGGATACAGTAGTCCGATTTTACGGGAATAGAGCTGATCCGGTGTAGCAATTCAGCGTGTCCGGAATGCACCGACATCATGACGCCACAGTCTCTGATTCTCACCAGGGATGTAGAGGCTGCCGATTCGGCCATGATATCAGGAGTACAGATGTTCAGGATAGCACTGAGTGCAGTGCCTGACGTCGTGCCCATTGCCCCACTACCGCTAATCAGTGCTGAGCTTTGAATTTTCATCAAGGAATTCAGAATATAATTCTTTTGGAGGGACCTCCACCAAACTACGGTGCCATCGAGAAGTATAAATCCACATGGTGATCTTAGGAGACAGACCCCAGCGCTTTCCTATCGCCCCTTTACAACAGTAAAGAGCAACAGACGCCTTTTTCACCCTCTCCTCCACATTCGGTTTCCAAGACAGTTTTCTGTCGAGAGAAGATGTTAACTTTTTCTAAAATTCTTTCAGTCTAAGTTTGTGCACATTCCAGTCTCGCTCCGCCCCGAAGGACTTTACCCAATTCAATAGATTCCTAGAAGACTCTTTCAGGATTTGCAGATCCGTGTTCCACGTGGAGGTTTCTTTTTACCTCGGTAGGAACCAGTTCAGTAATCTGAATTAAGGGCTAAGGTGAAAGCATCGGTTAGCGTTATAAACTGGTTCGGATAGGAATGGTTTTAATAAAACAGTTCAGATTTTGTCTGTACTTGGTCCAATTTATTCTACGAACATTTCTTGGAACAAACAACGTGGCGATGTTCTGCGAGAGTGAAAACTATATAACCATGGTCGCAAAAATAATGCTCATTCGACACCCTTCATACTTTGGTCAACTCAAAGGTATCCTGTGATGGAAAGGTGACCTCATAAAGGTTGGTGGACTAAGCATAATCCAGAAGTTTCTCTCCTCTATCACTTATGTTGGTACTTTCTCAAATTGTATGATGGTCATTGACGTTTGCACAAAGAACAAGACTCATGTTATCCTTCTCCGTCTTGGGGCGGTGTCCTGTATCATCATAGGGCATATAGGCTGACGCTAACCAGATTTTGTCATTATCCGCATCCAGACTAGTAGCGGTAACGTCTCCTACCACAATAGTGAAATAAAACAAATGCAATCAAGTGTTTGTTCGCAAGTATATACCTTCTTGGCGTGCCTATGGCTTTGAAATGGAGAAGCTTGTAATCAGGGGTCTTCAAGCCGCAAATCTTTCCGTGATTGGTCCAGGGTTCTTAGATAAAGACGACATCGACTCCATAGTTGTTTATTTGGAACAGGAAAGCTGCAAAAGCATCTTTAGAGTGGTAAAGGCTTCTCAGTAATAGCGTCAACATGTGCAGCTACTATCCTCTGTTCCACCATATCGGTGTCCTTCAGTGGGATATCTAAAAGCTTATCAATTAGCTTTCATTTGTTCAATGAAGTAACATCCTCCGCCGTATTCACATTCGCAACTACGTTTTTCTCTAACAATGTGTTTTTGACATCAGCGGTGTTCTTGAGCTTTCAATGAACTTTGCGCTCGCCGTATTCACAGGGTTAGAGTCATCCACGTTCTAGTCTTCCACTCCGCTTAATGCCGGTGTACCTACGGTGGGTATGGTGTCGGGTTTGACTACCTACTTACTACTATCAATCTGACTGAAGCCATGAGAAATGACGCCTTTAGTTTTTCTGAGAAATGGAAGTGATTCGGCGTTAACTACAAGCATGACTTGTTGTAGAAGTCCTTCAGCGTCCTCCAACTTTCCAACCTTCCAATTGGCAGATGAATGGTCGCGGTTACTTGCCCTTATTAGGCATATGACAGACCTTTACTGACTTTTGTGGACTTCGTCACGCGCGAGCTCTTGGACGGAATGTCGTTTTTGTCAACCATATCTAGTTTGGTACCAGGCCAGATTTCTGCCACCTTAGCAATGGCTTATTTTCAAACGCAATGAGCTTACTTCGCCCTTGGTACCAACCTGTGACACAGCAGATGGGAGGTGACACCGGAGAATCTCCACATACCAGATAGTACACGTCGAAAGGCCAGCCATAACACCCAACCATTTATCCCGGAGATGGTTCTGTCTACATGCCCCCTAGCGATGCCCGCCATAGTGAGACACTCCTTCAGAACTTACTAAACGTCTTCGGTCCGCGGTTTCCAGTTACTTTGGATGGTTTAGACTTTGGTGTATCATCGGGTGATTGTAAACGTTTTCCTGACTTCATCGAGGCGGAGTCACCGGTGTACCGTAGACCAGCCAAATTCCTTGGACATTTAATTGACGCCTTTTGCTTCTCTGTGAGTTATGCCGTATTGACATTGACCAACCTCTCTGAAACTCTGGCGGCTAAACGTCATCGATTTCGCCTGTTGCGCGGGAAAACTTTATTACTCGACTATAGACCATCTATTAAATGTTATTGTCGTTGGTTGTCTAATTGTTCGTTGGAATGCAATTATCGTCATCTTTTGTTGCGTTGTAGAATTAATTTACAGTCGCACGAGTGCAGGAGATTTGAGGTCGACAGCACCATACTCCCTAGTAGTACGATAAGAACTTGGTTACTCACTGAGGCTCCCAGGTGTCAGTGGCTCGCCGCCAAAATACAGTCAGATTCCCCCGACTGCATACTATCCATAAGCACGGTACCCATGATATATCGGATTGGGGAAGTTAGTTTTAGGTGTCCCCCTAACTCAATAAATTATGGCATCCTTACGTACTGCCGCAGAAATTTTTCCTACATTTGTACGCTTTCATTGTACGCCCTCGGACTCTGTCGCTCTTGATCGGGAACTGCTTATTTTTCGAAGCTAACCTACATATCTGGATGGCCAACTATCCTCCACCTGCTGACACCCATGATAGCCTGAGCTCAGCCGTAGGTACCTGTTAAGGTACCCAGGGTAGTTACCAACCTAATGTACCTACTTTGGGTAACTTTATAGGCAACTACCATAGGTTCCCACCCATCGTACATGCTGAAAAATATCGGCCCCAGCAACTTATTGCAGGAATCATGTACATGTTTGCAAGCATTATTTTCGTCAATAGAAGATCTGCTGCCGTTTGTTTCTTTATTTTCTGTCACGTTTTTGTTTTCAGCAGTTTTCAACAAACAAGCTCACATTTGGGTCACAAATACATATAGTACAACGTATTAATCATTGTGTCCCAAACATGTTATATTGAATAGCAAACACAATGTGTTTGGACACAAGTATACCGTATTTGCGACAAGCTACGAACACGTTATATTTGCATCCAAACAACAAAAACAGACAAATTCTTACCTATCCCATGGTCGCAAAAGTCAATTAGGACTAATTTGGGGTAAACGAAAATGTGTTGACCACAATAGAAACTCCTTTTATGGAAAAGATTTTTATTTGTTGAAGTTATAGATATTTTTTATTTTCCCGAAATGTATAAACGTTTGTTTTCAACCAATTCCAAGTATCAAACGAAATATTTTTGCTGTAAAATCAATCTTTGTGACAACGAGCTCTAAAAATGTTTGTCTTTGCGTGTTGGTTTTGATTTACGAGGGCGTTTCCATAACTAAGCCGACCTGACTCATAGATGGCGCTAGTAGTTTGGAAAAGAAAATATTTTGGTGAAAAGTGGCAACGTTTTAAAACATTTTATAAGTTTCAAGGTGACACGATGTTTAGTATTTTTATTTGAGCCATCAAACGTAAACGATTTCAGTGAATTTGTAAACATGAAAAAAATTGTCCACCGTTATGGAATTCAATATTTCCATTTGAATGGTCTCAGTTCAAGCAATTTTAAAGCCGAGCTAGATTATACTCTGGGGGAGTCTGCTCTTTCGTTTATGACTGTAAAATATTTGGTAGCAGAGCTTAAACGAGCTGCCAAGACGTGCACCGTAGTGTTCGACCAATTGAGGTGTCCACGCCAGACTAGAGATGGGCACGAGTCACGTGATTGGCGTGATTCACGTGAATCACGCGTGATTCACGCGTGAACGTAAGCGGGCCAAATTTTGCTCACGTGAGCGTGCGTGAACGTGAGTAATGAAAAAATCTTCGTGCTCGAGCGTGCGTGAGTCCAATGTATGCGTGAGTGTGTGTGCGTGAGTACTTTTTTCGCGTGAGTCACGCATATTGCCGGATGGTTGATATCATTTAAATTCCATTTTCGTACTACTTTGTTACGATAAAATTTGCTTCTAATAAAATTTCTCTCTAACAAAGCGTCCTTAATCATCTTCTGTATTTCAAGGAACTCTGCTACAAGCGAAGGAGTTTTTATAAATTTTACAGTGGGACCGTTTGCAAAAAAGTGGTAATAATATCAGAACTTCTAAACTATAGGTCCGATTGTTTGAGAAAGCACTAAGGCTTTGTAGGGGAGAAGTCAGGCTTTCAGAATCTGGTATTTAGAGGCACCTTGTTGCAACGTACGTTTCGCTGCAGACAGTCAAAACTTTCATGGCATGTAAGTTTCTAACTTGTGGTCTGATTTAAATGATCTTTGTTTTTGAGATTCTACTGAGCCGCACAAACCAAAAACATTTACAGTCGTGTGTCGTCTATCTAACTGTTGCAAAAATATTTGGAATTATAAGTTTAAAATGTAAACATTCGCACTGACTTTCTTTAGTTTTATGGTAATAACTTGGTTATTTTGAGCCAAAATGTAGTTCTAAAAACCAGCTACATTGGAAAGACTGCAACCAAACGTAAGTTAAAAACCTTTTTGAATTATTTAAAACCGGTTGGTAACGACAATTTCTCAAATTTAAAATGTTTTCAAACTGAAAAAAATGAAATTTGTTGGGAAGGGTACCATCATTCCTTCAATAGACATAAAATTTGTATTTTTTTTTTAAATTTTTTGCGCATTCACAACCATCCTTGCCAGAAAATTAATGATTTTTGAACAAAATTTTAAATTTTTGAGTTTGGGAAAATTCTCGCTTGTTGATTTTCATAATTTTTTACACCAAATTCTAGACTAAAATGAGGTTAAACTACAAGGCAGAAAAAATTTTTGATCGTACGCATAATCTTGATCAGCAAAATTGAATTTTTAAAAAAACTTGAATTTTCATAACAGACTTTTTTGGGAGTAAAAGTCTCACACTTGTGTCCCTATTTCTCAAGTAATATTAATTTCATTATATTAAACATATAACTACTAGGCTATAATACAAAATTGCGTTATTACGTTGTTATATACTTCAAATCGAATTTGCACAGAATTAAAAAAAATATATTTTTTCTAATTTTTTTCGTCGGGGATATGTGCCTGGAGTCAGAATTTGTGTCGTAAAAATTTTGCACGACTCTGACTCATAGTTTAGAATTTCCACCTATAAAAATTTGTTCGGGCAGAAACTATTTATTTTATTTACTTGGTTTTCAAATAAAACACAAACTTATTTAGGTACTTATTGGTACCTTTTCTAACACATTCCTTTTTTTTCAGGTTTAAAAAAATTTTAACTTTGAGAGATTGTCGTTACCGTCCGATTTGAAAGACTTTAACAATTTGTTCAACCTACTACTGTTTGAAGTTTAGTCCATGTAGCATTGGGATTCAAAATTACCAAGTTATTGCCAAAAGACTGAACAATGTCAGTGCAAAAATTGACATGTTAAACTTTTGATTTCAACTATCATTGTAACGGTTAGACTCAGAGTGTTTTTTGTTTGTGCTGCATAGTAGATTCTCAGAAACAACCATTCTCAACCATGGATGAGACATGGGTTCACCACTTCACACCTGAGACAGAGGAACAGTCAAAGCAGTGGACTGGAATGGGAGAATCGTGTCGAAAGAAGGCGAAGACGGTTCCATTTGCAGGCAAGGTCATGGGCGTCAGTTTTTTGGAATGCGCACAGGATAATTTTCATTGATTATCTTCATAAAGGAAAAACCATCAACGGCGAATATTATGCTAATTTATTGATGATGAAATTTTAAATGATGAATTTGTCGAAAAAGAAAATGTTGTTGCTCCAGTTCACACATCCACTATTTCGATGGCCAAAATTAATGAATTAAAGTTCACGCACTTTATTCGCCAGATTTAGCTCCCTCGGACTATTTTCTATTCTCAAACATGAAAAAAATGACTCGGTGGTAAAAGAGTTGCCAACAATGAAGAGGTGGGGTCTGCGGTTGATGGCTTAAAATATTTTAACTGTTCTTACTATAAACACGGTATCGAAGCAATTGATAATCGCTGGTAAAAGTGTATCGAGCTAAAGCGAGATTATGTTGAAAAATATTGCAAATTTTAACCAACTTTTTTGTGTCTTCTTTGTTAGGTCGGCTAGTTTTGGGACCGCTTTCGGAATTGAGCAAAGGAAACCATAGATAAAGTAAACAAATAGATGACGCACAAGTGTTGGGAAAATTTTAGTGTAATGGGTAATTTTCTAGATGTCGTTGAAAGCAATAAATGGGATTTTTTTCCTTCCCAAAAAAAGTCAAAACATATGACAATAAAAATCTTAAATTTCATATCAAAAGAAAAAATTATTGTCAACAAAAATAACAAGAATACAAGAATACAACACGTTACTTAAAGTAGAATATCTGATGGCCATCGAATTGCAAAGCCATGTCACCACCGCCTATGTCCTAATAAATTGGTTCTTCCTCCGGTTCAGCTACCATTCCCTGTAGAGTGTCCTCAGACACTATAACGGTTTTGGCATCTGCGACCACAGAAGTTGCTACAGTTTTTGGGCGGGAAAGTTTTTAGATTAAAAAGGCGTTCCGGGATGTTCAGTTTTGGGCGGTCTCACGGGTTTTCTCTTATTGATATCCTAACACCGGCCTCATGGCTTTGAAATTGTTTTTTTTATATAAGAAACTAATGCTATTATGTGAAATCGCATACATTTTGTCACATTTTCCAAATTTACCACAATTTTGAATAAACGTCAATGAGAATTATGGGAAACTCCAGTGAAAGTGACAATAGTACAGGACAGCACCTAGTGAACAAAGTTGACAATGGTCGCGCTATATCTATTATTTCCGTTATCTGTGCTGGAAACAGCTGCAAAGAAATTTAGTTAAAATTTAATAAAATTTTCTAACGAAATTTTACTTTAAATGAGTATAAAAATTGTGCGAATGACAAAGAAAATATATGTATATATACTTTCCATTACATCCCGTGAAGTGACAGGGAAAAACTTTTCACAATCAGCGAACTATGCGCTTTCTACTTTTACACTGATTTATTGGGAACTGTAGTTTTACAGCGGTTCCATTCGGGTTTTTGAGAAGCTTTTTCATGACTAAGTACTCGATAGAGTCGTCGCCACTAAGCGAGTTGATTGTCGTCGAAAGAAATGTAAGATCAGATTAGGAGTCGAATTCTGATGTACAAGAGTCGAATCATGGGACACTAACGGTCACACCAACTGACTTGACACCTGCAATGGACAGTGACCGATATAGCAGCGGTTGCCAACTTCTACAATTCAACTGCCATTTGAAACATCACATAGTAATCAAATTGAACACTTCCGTAACCGAACACTTCCGTAACCGAACACTTCCGTAACCGAACACTTCCGAACACTTTCTTAAACATTTATGTCAATCTGAACACAAACAATAAATATTTTAACAAAAATCATTCGTCAGGCTCTTAATTTGGGCAAGAGGCAATGTCGAAAATTGCAGTTCATGTGAAAGTGATCAGGCCCTAAGATATTTTAGCCTGGTATAGGTGATAATGGTAGTGTGCGCGCCTCTTGTACATGAGATCCTGGGTTCGATTCCTGCTCAGACCGCCTTAAAATTTCTTTCGGCGGCGGTCACCTCGCATAGTGACGGCGACACTATCGAGTATTTAGCCATGAAAAAGCTTCGTCAAAATACCGTTCGGAATCGGTGTAAAACTGTAAAGCGCACAGCTCAGTGATTGTGAGAAGCTCTCCCCTATCCCTTCATGGGATGTAATGGAAACCATTTATTTTTTATAGGTGATAAATAAACCACAGTGCGTAATTGAATGAAGAAAGTTTGGACGCTGAGTTTGAGCACTGGGAGCGAGCATGTTACAACTGACTTAATGAATTGTACATGGATTCGCTTTATATTTATTGTATTAAGTAGATTAAGAATTATTTCAAACGGGCGGCTGCTGGCGAATAAAACAAATTACATTAAAATTAATCTTGTTCTGACCTCACCTGGTAAACTGGACATTATTGTTTCTTATTTAAACGTCCATCAGGACTCTGTGTGCCTAAAAGTGTATCCATAACAATAAAAAAAAAATCGAAGAAACCCCCCTCCCTCTCTAAATTCTTTCACATGATATAAACGTTTGAAAAATCCTTTGCTATTTTGCTCTTTCACATTCAGATAGAAAATGTATTTGCAGGTTTGTGAATATGTTTGTTTGTTTTGTAATAGTTTTTCTTTGTATTTCATTTCATTCCATTTCAATTTACTCAATTCACTTGTTCGGCTTTTCTATTGGGGTTTTTTTCCGCACTTTGTTGGCATCTCTGTCCGTGCGTCCATGGTTGATGTATTTTCTGTAGCGTTTTCATACAAAATATTTAGTTAATGGGGATTCTTGCTGGTTTTTATTGCGCCTTTCTTTGTTGCTTCACTTATGGCAGTTTTTGGTTTTCTCCTTTTCCGTTAACGTGAATTACTGCCGTGAATGTGTTTCGTTTCGTGTTGCCTGGCTCCGTTCGGTTCGGTTTGGTTCTGTTCTGGTCTCGATTCTTGGGTCCATTCTATGCGAGGTAGCAGGCTGTGATGCTATTTTTGTGGTACGAAATATTCGCCTTTTCTGCAATTTTTCATGTTGGATTTTCCCTCGGAAAATTGCATTGACGGTGGGGTGTAATCACTCATTTGTGAGTGTGTGTGAGAGTGTGTATTTGGTGTATGCGCGCATTAAAAGTTTAACGAATTCGACAAAACGAAGCCTCTAGATTTTTATTTTTAATTTGACTGAAATACATACAAATATCATCTACCTACCTTCTTCGTATTTAATTTGGTGTGATGTGATTTACGTCCATTTCGGTTTCGGTCTTTTTTATTCAGATGCCATTTTCATCTGTTTGCTTTAAGAGGAGAGATTTGCTCTTAAATACTTTAAGTGGTATGGGCTCAAATTTTTTTGTGTTGGGCGTTATATGTTGTTGTTGGGGGGGGGGTAAACTCATTATAATTTAATTTGGGAAAACTCCTTAAAAATGTGAAAGCAAAGTGATTTGCTCCAACTACAGGACATAATCGAAAATTGCACTCTCACAAATTGAGGGGATTCTGAGAATTTAAGTCTTAACAAATTTGAAGAAAAAAATAATTTTCTATATGGATTTGTCCAAATATAACACCACTTGTTATCATTGTTTGCAATGATATTTATTGTTATTAAATAACATACCAACCTTTTTCTGCATGAATGTAAGTTTATGTTTTTTTGTATACTTTTATAGACGTTTATTTCTAGCCCGGAATCGTCCTATCCTTTACAATTGCTTAACACTAGGATTAATTAAAATGTAGATTAATCGATATCGTGATTAATCAGTTAATCGAATAATCAGAAATTATGATTAATCAAAACTACGATCAATTAATTAATTTGAATTTTGATTAATCAAATTCGAATAATTTTACTCATTATTTAAATATTTTTGGTAAAACGTACAAATATACAATTACAAATATACATACAATTATATACTTATTAAAAAAATTCAAACTGAGATATCTTAAAAACATGAATTGCTCAAATGCCTAAATTTTTGATGAACTAGTTTTTAGATTAATCAAGTAGTCATGACTATTGACTAATCAAACTGCAGATTAATCGACTAATTGTAAATATGATTAATCAAAATGTATGATCAATCGAATAATCAGGATGTCGATTAATCGGGTTGCCTGATTAATGAATTAATCGCACGTCCCTACCAAATACACAGTACGAATATTACATTCAGCATTTTTAGAAATACAGTTTAATATCTGACTTTATACGTTACAAAACGAATTATATTCGAAATCTCAAAATTGTTGTCCTATTTGCCAATGCGAAAAATTGTCGAAGACAATGCATTTTAATTCGCAAGCTAAGGATTAAACTTGAAAAGTCAAAAATTATCATACACTGAAAAATTGTAGTCATAAATATTATGAAGACCTTAATAGATTCTATGATTACTGCATTAATTTTCAGCCAAACAACATTTCATACGGTCTATGAAACAGTTTCATAGAGTTTACATATGGTCTGTGGGAGTGGTCAGAAATAATTCCTTCATTGTGCAGTCCACGCAGTATGTCCTGGGCAATGGCTTATCGGAAACCTCCGTTAGCTAGCTAAAGTGAGAAGGCGAATCGAATGAGCAGCCTGATTGGTAATGCGATCACTGGTACGTCTCAGGATTATTAGGTGACCCTGTCACTGAAGCTCTTCGAAGTAGTGGACATATTCTTCTGTCCTTTGAATGCGGATGAGCCAACACCTCTGGCCAATGGCGGATCAAAATTGAAGAAACCAAAATCCAGCTTCGACACACTGGTCAGCGTCTGGTCCAAAAACCTCGGTGGGCTGGGTTTGCCTCCCGAAACCGTTATATTGGCAATGAAATTACACGGAAAGCTCACTCTTCTGTTAGGGCAGAATACCCCCCTCCTGAGGACCCAGATGCACAGTGGATGCACATCTCACATTCTTCGGAAACCGCCGCAGGGACTGAACTTGGTTATCAAAAACCGCGGAAGGATAAACCATAGTACGACGAAGAATGTCGCATTGCAACTGATGTATGGCAACTGCGCGTATGGCAACGAAACAGTCAGTTACAACCAACTATTTAGGCGGAAAAAATCGCAGTCGAGCAGTGGGAGATTGGGAACCGAATTATACCGAAATTTTTTCCAGCGGGTAAGAAGATCGAATAACGAGCCTAATAATGCGCTGCCCTCCTGCAAGGATGAGAATGGGAATATGGTGACTGATAAACAGTGTGTGCATCAAATGTGGAGAGACCACTTTTCAGCACTACTCCACTCAGATTCTTCCACTGAAGATCAGGAGGTAATGTTTGTGGAAGACTGCAGATTGTGTCCCCCCAACCAAGGCGAGATTAGTACGGCAATCTCCTGTCTTAAGAATAATAAAGCCGCTGGTGCGGATGGGCTACCCGCTGAACTTTTTAAGGCAGGTGGCGAAGAACTGCTAATCCACATGCATCAATTTATGTATATGGTTGGGGGAATCTATGCCTACCGATAGGAATTTCAGTGTATTATGTCCTGTATTCAAAAAGGGTGATCCGTGTCTCTGTTCCAACTATCGCGGTATAAGTTTTTTATCCATTGCTTATAAGATCTTGTCGAGCGTATTATATGAAAGACTAAGGCCAATTATTGAAAACCTGATTGGCCCTTAGCAGTGTGGTTTTAGACCAGACAAGTCCACAACTGACAAAATATTCACGCTACGCCAAATCCTGGAGAAGACCCTCGAAAAGCAAATCGATACATACCACCTTTTTTGTCGATTACAAAGCTGCTTTCGATAGCCCCATACGGGGAAAACTGTACGAAGCTATGTATGTCTGAACTTGGTATTCCGGCAAAACTGATCCGCCTCTGTAGAATGACGCTGACCAACACCAAATCAGCAGTGAAGGTGGGGAAAGACCTCACTCACCGAACCATTCTCCACCAAGCGAGGACTTAGACAAGGCGACACACTTTCGTGCAATCTCGTCAACATCCGCACTTGAACGTCGACAACCGATTTAGTTTTGAAGTGGCTGAATTTATCTACCCTGGATCCGCCGTGAACAAAGACAACAATGTCAGCCTGGAGATAAATAGGAGAATTGTGCTTGCTAAGAGATTTTATTTTGGGATCAGCAAACAGTTTAGGAACAAAGCCCTCTCTCGACGGGCAAAAGTCCAACTATATCAGACTCTCATTTTACCTGTCTTGACATATGGCTCCGAAACTTGGGGCATATCGCAAGCGGGTGAAAAACACCTGGGAGTATTCGAGAGAAAAATTCTCCGTAAAATATATGATCCTGTTGGGGAAAACGGGGAGTACCGACGTGGCTGGAACCAAGAGCTATATAATTTATATTCTGATGTGAACATAGCTAGGCGAATCAAATTAGGCCAATTGCGTTGGATATGCCATGTTATCAGAATGGACGAAGATGTGCCAGCGCGAAAGGTTTTCGATAACGTACCCGATGGAAGCAGGAAAAGGGGGCGACTAAGTTTCCGCTGGAACTCCAAGGAGGAGACTCCTGGGAAATTAAATAGTTTTTTTATGTAAAAAATTTGCAGTTTTTGTTAAATTGATTTAAAAAGGACTAAAAGGACATTAACGTATTCAATATAGACGTTTCTAGACTTTGACGACGTCTATAGAAAATTAATGCTAAACAAATTTTGCAATAAACAAATATCTCCCATCAACGTATCACAAAGATTCCAACATCATCACTAGAAAATGTTTCTTTAGTAATTTACATAAACAAACGACCAGTCAGGCTAAAGTCAGCCTGTTGCCCAAAATATACAGCAAATTTTATTAGTGATTTGGATAAAATATCAACTGCAGGTTATTTTTTAATTGTCGGCGATTGGTGTGCGCTCCATATAAGTTGGAATTTTCATCAAAACTACACAGGCGGCAATAGTTTATACCACCATCAGATGAGCACCAATTACTGTATTCACAGCCCGATCAACTTCACTCGTTATATAAGTACATAACACTTATATAAAAAACTCTGTTCTTCAATTTTCTCAAATTGATAACATCCGGGCCTAATAAAACCGAATCATGTTCCAATAACTTGTCCTTTGAGTACCAAATCTACTCCAATTATGATATACCATAAGGCAAATTGGAATTACATATGGCAAATTTCACCCCGATATTCCTGGATATGGCTGAAGAAAAGACGTACCTTGGTTAGTGGCGAACCAATTAGTACTCTGCTGAAATGTCCTAAAACCACTCAGCTTAACTTCCTGAATGTCTCTTAGATCCAGCATGAAGTAAGATCTCAATGTGCCATATGAATCCGTTACGAATTCCAGACGGATCGGTTTCTGCGGACATTTTGTCCGTTACGGACTCATATCGAATTCGTTTTCGTATGAAATTCCTCTCAAAACCGCGAATCGTTTTTTGTACTTTTTCGGATTCGTCTCGAACTCGTAACGAACTTCATTCATATTCGAATCCGTTTCGGATTAGTTTTTTGCATATAAAATTAATTCGCGACGAATCCGACGAATCCCAATTTCACTGATTCACTTTTTTATGTGAATTCGTTCCGCATTCGTTTTTGTGCACATTGGGATCCTAGGTATTTTCACCTACTCATACAAAAGACCGGGCAGGAGCATATGAGATGTTCGTTACCACAAGTTCTAAGGACGTATTATCGATTGTTGATTTTAAGCAGAAATAAAGAAACTTTGCTTGATTTTCCATACGTTTTGACAAACGACAAATAGGGTATTTTTCTTATTTGTCTGATAATTGGAAAACAAATGCTTGATTTGCTTTTGCAACGCTGTTTTAATACGTTTGTTTACAACCATTTCAATCACGGCGCATTGATGATGTGGTACCACTAGAATAGCCGACATATTTATTTTTCTCATTTCTTATGTATTTCTTGTATCAAACATATAATTTTTTTTGTTTACATTTGTGCTGAATTTCATTGGGGAAAAATACCAGACAAAGAAACATGCCTATTGTTTTAGGCTTGCTATGTTTGTTGTCGTAGTAACACTACCTCGTCAATGCGCCTTGACTTTCAATCAAATCCGGAAAAAACCCAAATGCGAACACTTCAGATTTTGTTAGGACATTTGATACGAAATCAGGAACACATTTTCCAGTGCGAATTATTAGACTGTTAGAGAAATCGTTGGATATGTCAATATATGAATATATATATATATGAATAGTGTTGGATATATGAATAGTGTAAACTTGAGGAGAAGGATTTGCAGACAATATGTTGACAGATCTGTTAGATTTCTCTATTTTCTTTATTTTGTTCAAAAAATGGTGCGATCAGGGTTGCATTTTGAATGAAACGAACTTTTTGCAAATGTTTAGTTTTTGTTCAGAATTGGCAGCTTTTCTGTATTAAATTTGTATTTTATAACTGTTGTATTTTGTTTGTCACTTTGCAGACACGTGTTTTTGCATTCTCCAAAACTGATAGTGTAAATTGAAGCAGAAAGATAGACTGATTTCTGTCAAATGGAGGACAGTTTCATTCCATTGCTCTCTCCGCGAATCGTTCCATTTGCACTAATACTTGTAGTCTAACACAGGCTTTGGCAAGTTATTACCGAAAAACTAAACAGTCAGGGCAAACTTTTAAATTGAAATTTTTTAATTACAAATGTCTTTGTAACGGTTAGAGATTCCAGACAAACACATCTTGTTTGTGCTCCTTTGTAGATTCTAAGATAACAAATTTTTTGAAATTTTTACCAGTCTAGAAGTTAGAGGCCATGAAAGTTTGAACATCACTAAGGTGACAACATATTTTTCAAATATCCAAAAAATCCTATTTTTACACCTCGGTTAACCGGTTTCATGTTCAACATTCAAATGCGCAATTAAATTAAATGAAATTCAATTCAATTTGATTCAATTCAGTTCAATACAATTCAATTCAATACAATTCAATTCAATACAATTCCATTCAATTCAGTTCAAGTAATTCAACTCAATTCAATTTAATCCAATTCAATCCATTTCAATTCCGTTTAGTTCCATTCTATATGAACTAGGGATGTGCGATTAATCGATTATCGTGATTAATCAGTTAGCCGATTAATCAGAAAATCTAATTAATCCAAACTGATTAATCAATTAATTTAAATGTCGATTAATTACATTTAAATCAAATAATTTTTGAAAGAACATACAGATATTTTTTTTTTTTTTTTTTTTTTTTTTTTTTTTTTTATTAATACTATCATTGTACAAAGATTAAAATAAATATTTACATAGTTTGAGTTTTTACATTTAGTATTGCAGCAAATATATCGTTTTTAACAAAAATATTTACAATTAAAATTAATTCTGATATAAGGTAAAAAGATAGAGAAAAACCTTTAATTTTTATGAGAAATTTTATACTAATTAATTATGATAACTTCGTTGCCGAAATTATAAAATGTAGTTAGTTACACAAATTTCTTATTATTTCGTAGTTTGAAGATCTACATCTATCTTCGAATCTGTGTTGTAGTTCAAGATAAACTGAAATAAGTGGTTTGTGGTTGTAATTTTCATGTAAGAGATCAGTACTGAATCGTCGATTTAAATTGTGAATTATTTTTAAGTTCTTGTTCTGTATAATTTGTAATTTTTTAAGGTTTGTTTTGGCACTTCTTGGGAACCAGACCTGACAACCATATGTCATAATAGGGCGAATGCACATATTATAAATGAGGATTTTGTTTTTTAAATTCAATGTAGATTTTCTGCAAAGTAGCGGGTAAAGTGATCTTCCACATTTTAGTGCTTTGTCTCGTGTATTTGTGATGTGACTTGAGAAGTTCAATTTTTTATCGATTATAACACCAAGATATTTTATTGAATCTTGCAGAGGAAGAACTGAACCCTGTATTTCAAGAGTTCCCGTAGGTACACGTTTTGGTGATTTATTAAACGGGAATATAATCGATTGTGTTTTATTTTGGTTGATTTTTATCTTCCATTTTTCAAAGTACTTTTGTGATATTTGCAACGCTTTTTTCATCCTCTTTATAATAGCATTTGAGACCTTTCCGGTACTTATTATTGCTGAATCATCTGCATAGAAAGCGGCAGCTTGATTTGTTGGTATTTTAAAATCCGAGATGTATATTGAGTATAATATAGGTGATAGGACCGAACCTTGTGGAACACCGGCTGGTATATTTCTTAATGATGATTCTGCATCATCAATACAAACGCTGAAGTTGCGGCCGGATAAAAAACTTTTGACAATTTTTTGTAGATAGATCGGGAAATTAAAATTATTTAGTTTGAAGACGATGCCGTCATGCCATACCGAATCAAATGCTTTTTCAATATCCAGTAGAACCATCCCTGTACTTTTTCGGTTATTCTTATTCTCTGATATTATGTTAACAACTCTCTTTAGTTGGTGCACGGTGGAGTGTCCTTTCCTGAATCCAAATTGTTCTTTGTTTAAAATGCCGTTTTCCTCCGCAAATTCAGATATTCTTCGTAATATTATTTTTTCGAATATTTTCCCAATTATGCTTAGCATACTAATTGGCCTGTAGCTTGAAGGGGATTTGATATTCTTTCCACGTTTCAAAATTGGGATAACTTTAGCATTTTTGAATATACTGGGGAAGTAACCGTTGATTAAGCACCAATTAAAAACAATAGTCAGCGCGTTGAAAAATACATTAGACATTTGCTTTACCAACACTGGTTTTATACCATCTTTACCAGGTGATTTGTTGTTCTTCAGTTTCTTTGTGTAATATCTCACTTCTTCCAACGATGTAAGATCAGCTGTTTCGCACGTGTTAGTCAGAGAGTTTAACCAATTGACATAATTCGCCACATTCTGATCAACTGGAGAGCTAATTGTCTGTGTTGTGCAGTGAGAGTTTTCAAAGACGTCAGCTACTGCATTGGCTATATTCTCACTGTTTTGAGTATCAACACCATCAACAGTCATGACATTAACAGCTGACTTTTTACCTCTCATTGCTTTTGTCAATTTAAAGAATTTTTTGCTGCCGTGTGGAAGTTTTTCTAAAAACTTAGTCCAATTGGAATTAATATCTGCAAATATGTGAAAATCAATCAACCTGGTGAGCAGGTTTAAGGTGCATTTCAGAGACGGTTTTTGGGGTGGAGAAGCTCGTTGAAGTTTTCGGGTGTATCTATTCCTTTGGCCAATGAGATACAAGCTTAATTGGGAAAGCCTTCGCAGCCACGGTTGTCGTTCTCTTCTTGGAACTTTTCTATCTGCTTCTTGAAGGGTATTTGTAATTTTTAATAGAATTTCTTCAATATTTGAAGTAGTTATTCTTGTAGATTGCAGGTATCGGATTTGATCATCAACTAGTTGTCTGATTGAGGTCCAATTAGCATCGCCGTATGATGGTGCCGTAAATGTCTTATGGATGACGGAACCAAATATTTCGCAGGTGATTGGTACATGGTCTGAGCATAAAAGGCCCGGGTGTGTTTCAATAGATGATATGTTAAGCCGACCTAACAATGAAGACATAAAAAGTTGGGTCAAATTTTCATTATTTTTTAAAATAATCTCCTTTTAGCTCGATACACTTTTACCAGCGATTGTCAATTGCTTCGATACCCTGTTTATAATAAGAACAGACAAACTCCTTAAAATAGCCATCAACCGCAGACGCCAACTCTTAATTGTTGGCAAATTTTTTACCACCGAGTAATTTTTTTAAGTTTGGAAATAGAAAATAGTCCGAGGGAGATAGATCTGGCGAATAAGATGAGTGATGAAGCAATTCGAAATTTAATTCATTAATTTTTGCCATCGCAATAGTGGATGTGTGAACTGGAGCATTGTTTTGATTTAACAGCACTTTCTTTTTCGCCAAATGCGGCCTGTTTTCCACGATTTCATCACCTAATAAACGCTGCAATAAAATAGCATAATATTCGTCGTTGAATGTTTTTCCTTTCTGAAGATAATCAATAACAATTATCCCGTGCGCAGTCCATAAAACAGACGCCACGACTATGCCTGCAGATGGAACCGTCTTCGCCTTCTTTGGACATGATTCTCCCATTCAAGTCCGCAGCTTTGACTGTTCCTTTGTATCAGGTGTGAACCCAGGTCTCATCCATGGTTACAAATCGTCGCAAAAAACACTACTGAAACATATTGAAATATTAAATATTGAATTACACAACGGTGACCAATTTTTGCCATGATTACAAATTCACTGAGATCATTTATTTTGATGGCTCAAATAAGAATACTAAACAACGTGGCACTTTGAATCTTAAAACATGTTGCCACTTTTCACCAAAATATTTTTTTAAAACTACTGGCGCCATCTATACGTCACGTCGGCTAGTTTTGGGACTGCTCAAAGGAATATACAATCAAAAGGAAACATTTGAAAATTTTAAGTAAAGCAGGTCATCTACAGAAACGAATTTAGTATAGACGAATTAATTCTCTCATCTGACGGTTCATTTGACACTCTTCGTTGTTAAATTGTGCAAATGAGAGAAATTCGCCAAAAATTAACTTACAGCAGGTGGAGGTACAAGAACTGTTTACTTAACTTTTTGATTTCGTTTTCGTATCGAACTGTGAAATTTCAATGTATTTTGCACTTTGTTGTTGACTTTTATATTTGACATAAATTTGTATTGTATTTAACACAACCATTTTGCCACAAAAATACGAAATTCGGTTGTTGTTCCTTTTTTGAACGTTGTGTACTATTGCCTCCATCTGGTATTATTGAACTCATGCTTTCCA
This sequence comes from Phaonia tiefii, assembly GCA_963931995.1. NCBI lineage: Eukaryota > Metazoa > Arthropoda > Insecta > Diptera > Muscidae > Phaonia > Phaonia tiefii. The sequence goes on along the minus strand of OZ008369.1, from coordinate 236,664,758 downwards.
CGATCCAATGTTCACTTGCAACCATACCTATGACGTTTAATTTATTGAGAGACTTAATGTGTCTATACTAGATTCGTCTATGGTTATTGAACTGAACTGGTTATTAAAACTGAAAAAACTATTACTCAATTAATCACGAATATTGATTAATCAAAATGTAGATTAGTTGATTAAACGTAAATGTGATTATTCAAATGTATGATTAATCAATTATTCGATTCGAAGCTACCAATTAATCAGGGTTTCAATTAATCGCACATCCCTAATATTAGCTGTTGTGCATATTTTTTAACGTAGAATACGTTATACGGTAAGGTAGGGGTGTTGATCTGGAGCACAAAATTTTGAGAAAATGTTTGTCACTTTCATTAGAAGTTTTTAATACTTTATGCATGCATTGAAGAAAATTCAACTATGGTCGCAACATATTTAATATGTCTTCTTTTGATTTGTATTTAAATAATCATATTGCTACATATAATTTTTTTGATTCTATAAGTAAATCAAAATTTAACTCCTTCAAATTTTGTATTAATTTTCATATGCTTTGTATTTTATGTATTAAACATCATGTGTAAGAGCAGTACGATTATCTGTGTGTTCATCACAGAACCAGTGTGAGAAAGAGAAGAAGTATAATGACAATGCATGTTTTATGTGAACATTACAGAACCAGTGTTGCCACATGCAGTATTTACACTTGTTTTCAAAAGTGCATCGAATTGATATAAAGTGTACCCAAATTTTGTTAAAAACTATCCTAAATTTTTAACATAAAAATTAAAGATAAATTTGATAGATTTAAATCATTTATCAAAAATTGTATTTAATTCATATATTTTAATTGCAAAATGACTAACGTATTCTACGTCTGACCTAAGCGCCCGTGTTATCTAACACAGGCTTCATATTTTTTTTTATTTAAAGTTGTATAAAAGTCTTATTAACGCTGTTCTATTTTCTAAATAATAATGCTATATTTTATGGAACAAGTCAGTAAAAAATTATTTTGCCTTTATACAGGCTTTTCCCTGCCAAAACGATAACCCGAAAGGAAACCGTAAATAAAACCGATTATTAACCGTTTCACCATGTTCCATTTTGTAAATACGAAAACCGGGTTTCCGAAAAAGTACGAGTAATTCTTCGAATAATAACGACGATTTTTTGAACACTAGTAAATACCATGTTACAGATTAAACGGCTAAGAGGCAAAGTAATACGAGGGCGGATCAATAAGTCCGTGACATTTTGAGTGAAACTCAGTTTTTTTTTGCAAAAAAAAAAAAACATTTTTTTTTAACATAATCTCCTTTTACCTCAATACACTTAGTTCAACGTTTCTCCAATTTTTGTATCCCTTCCAAAAATAGGATTTTTCGAGGTCCATAAATTATGCATTTGTTTGATCAATAATTGCATCGTTGGAGCTACATCTTTTTCCACCGAGCCATTTCTTTAGGTTTGGAAATAGGAAATTGTGACTGGGGGCTAAATCCGGAGAATATGGCGGATGAGGTACCAATTCGTAGCCCAATTCATAGAATTTTGCCACTGACACTACACACGTGTGCACCCGTGCATTATCTTGATGAAAAATAACTGTTTTCTTGGCCATATGGAGTTGTTTTTGTTTTAAATCCTCGTTAAATCGGTCCAATAAGTTGGCATAATATTCGCCGTTTATTGTTTTCCCTTTTGAAGGTAATCGATGTGGATTATCCCGCGTGCATCCCAAAAAACTGTTGCCATTGGACGTTATTGGACGACAAACTTACCTTGGCCTTTTTCGGAGCCGGTTCACCCGGAGATACCCATTGTTTAGACTGCTGCTTGGTCTCCGAAGTGTTGTAATGGAGCCATGTTTCATCCACAGTTACAAAACGCCGCAAAAACTGCTTCGAATTGCGGCTAAACAACTCCAAACATTCCTTTGAAGTTGTCACACGATTACGTTGATGGTCAATTCAGAGCAAACGCGGCACCCATCTTGCAGACAGGTTTCTTAAACCCAACTGATCACTTAAAATCGAAACCACACTTTCATATGAAATGCCTATGGCATCAACAATCTCACGCACTTTTACTCTTCGATCGGCCTACTCCATATCGTGGATTTTTTCGACATTTTCGGGTGTATTAACCTCAATTGGCCGTCCAGAACGTTCAGCGTCATTTGTACTTGTGCGACCACAACGAAAGTCAGTAAACCACATTTTTTACCATTGAAATCGATGGTGCAGAGTCCCCATAGTATTTATCAAGCTTTTCTTTGGTTTGATTGACGGTTTTGTTTCCCCAAAAAATAATGTTTAATGAGGAGTCGAAATTCAATTTTTTCCATTTTTTAAAAAAAGCACGGGGCTGTATGTTTTGAACAGCTGTTAAATGCAAAGTAAATGACGGAACTTGCTCAATATTTGACAGTGGTCTATTAACAGGTTGTACTTGATGGGAGCAGTGTTGCATTTCATATAACTACCAGGGAAGTTCGAAAAGTCATGGACTTCTTGATCCGTCCTCGTATAAACCTAAATTAAATTCTGTTATGTTTATGTTATAAAGTATACAATATCACCTCAGGCCCCTCAGTTTTCAGTTATTCAGTTTAACGAACAATAATTAGTTAGTTATTCCATGTAAGATGTGTGAATGGAAAAAAATTAAATATCCTAGACTGCCGTTCGGAAATCGTGTCGCACCCAAATCCAATTTTTTTTAAATCAAAATCAAATTTAACCCTTTTAAAAAATGCGGTAAGAGGGATGTCTAATTTCGAAACATAGAGACAAAACTCTTTTCGTGGTTCCGAACGCGGCGTAATTGTCATATCCCTCTTACTGTATCACAGTATCAAATTCAAAGTGTCACACACAATCCTTTTAAAACAGATTGGAGATAAACTCTCATCCGATACGCAACAAGTGGGACAAAGACCCAATTTTTAATGCTGATGAACCCGGTGTCTCTTAACAAAGTAGTACTAGAAAACGGGAGATGGCGCTCTGTTATCAAACACAATGCGTTCCCATATAGCTAACTTCAAAGTTTGGAACTAGTTCTTTCTTGATTTTCAACATTTGAAAATTTTATATTTTTGCGTTTCAATAATATTTTTGTAAACGTCAATCAATTTTCAGCGGGAAGATGATCATAGAGCACTTACGTGCTCTGATATAAAATGATTTTTCAACCTTAAGTTAAGTTTTGCCGCTTAGTGTAGAGTATAATACCGGTGGCCCTCAGTTTCACATTTGACCATTTTCCACATATGTAAATGTTCTTTAGATGCCCAATGTTTGTCATTTAAATGCCATTCAATATGAAAATTTTCTGTGAGGATTTACGTAAGGATGCTAACTTCGTTTCTCAACCCATACCAAAGTAGACTTGGATTTCTCCAAGTGTACCTTTGATCTATTTCCTATTTATATTTCATAATTGAAGAATATGGGAGTACTTTAAAGTAGCGTTGGAATTGCTCTTATGCGCCTCCACAAACACCCACCCACTCGAACCCCAAGATAAATTACAACAATTTTTTTTTCAAGTTTATCTTTCAATCTACTCGTATATGTATTTCCAAAATTGCCAAAATAAAATGGTAAGGAACAACTTTTCCCCTTTTGTGATTATTATTCGTCTATACACATATTTGCAAAGTATCGATAATTGATTTTGAATATTCAATTACTTGTGCTGCTTGTACGAGCGACCGACTGACAGAGTGAGTGAGTAGTGGAGCTATGCCTAGGCATGGAGCGTCAGTACCCACTGAATGGTGTGGAGTGTTTTGCTGCCCACCACTCCATTAAATGGCAAAAAAGCTTTTAATTTATAATGACATTAAATAAAAGTGAAGAGGACAAAATATAAACTTTTAATGAAATAAAATCTGAACTTCATAATGATTTTCCATAAAAAAAAGAAACTTTCATAATTTAATTTATAACTGAATTGTTTGATCTTGTGTGTGTGAGTAAATTGTAGTAGCAGATTTTTATTTTTCAGTTGGAAAATTTACTAACATATTCCTTGCATTGTCAGTTGAGGGATTTTCATTTCACACATCAGGGGGAAGATGTAACTGTACATAATTTTAACCGTGCCGCACAGTGTCTTCATTTGATATACAAGTTGACAAAAACTTAAGGGAACTATTCTGCCCTGTTTACTAAGAAAGCCTCAAGTCCAAAATATTAAAAAAAATTATTTTGCACCTTCCGTTATGGTTGGAAATTGCGGCAAAACTACATAAATGTTATTACTTTCATTATAAAAAACAACGGGGTTTTTTATTACAAATGAAGCTTCAAGCTTCAAGAGTCCTTCTTGATAAGCACAGTAGTGTTGTTAGCAAACGAAGCTTGGTGTTGATAGTTTCTGAAATGAGAAATTAAAAATGACACATTTTTGGTTAAAATATGTTGAAGGACAAGTTCACATATGTCCTGAAAATTAAAAGTGCTATAATTTCGAAATTTTCAATCTGATTTATATTGAATTTGGCTAAATAGGTACATAAGCATCATAATTAAAAATTTCAAAATTTGTATGGTTTGCTTAAAAACAATAACCAAGCATCATTTCCATCTATCCACAATAAAAAGCTGGCGTGAGTTTCTCTTCCCTTCCGTCAAAAAAATCCAACACCAATGTCTATTATTAAACATTTTTTAACTTAGCACATCCAAAGATTGGGAACCTTCTGTTCTCAATCATGTGCCTATGACTGTTTCCTCTACGTGGTGGTTCCCGGCCAACGGTAGAATATTTTTTTCTAGCGGCTGAAGTCAAGGCTTTTCGATGAGCAGCCTGACTGGTTGCGCGACCACTGATGCATCTCAGGTTTAGTAGGTGACTGATGTCATTGAAGCTCATCAAGATATCGGACATATTCTTTTGTCCTTAGAAACCAAAATAAGAAAATCCAGGTTCGACATATTGCATCCTGGTCAATGTCTCATCCATTATGGGCAGCTGCAATCAAATATCCTGGCAGTAAAAAAATAATGGCAGTGAATATACAAGAACGAACAATAAAAATAAAAAATAAATGGTTTCCCATTACATCCCATGAAGGGACCGGGGAGAACTTCTCACAATCACTGAGCTGTGCGCTTTCCAGTTTTCACTCACTGATTGGGACCTACAGTTTTACACCGATTCCGAACGGTATTTTAAGAAGCTTTTTCATGGCTATATACTCGATAGTGTCGCCGTCACTATGCGAGGTGACCGCCGCCGAAAGAAATTTTTTTTTGAAGGTGGTCAGAGCAGGGATCGAACCCAGGATCTCCTGTACAAGAGGCGCGCACACTACCCATTGCACCACCGACGGTCACAAGAACGAACAATAAAACATTAACAACACCTCTTTGTTGACGACCCCCGCAAACGTTATAAAGACCACGATTTACGGATATGCACTTGGAATGAATGTCTGCACTCTATTTAGATCCGATGCAAGTATCCAATTGGCAGCTGTCCTATATTGTTATTTTCTTGTGTTAATTTTACATCTATATTGTGTAAGAGACCGGGTCGGTCTCCATACAGAAAAACAGTTGGTATTGTCCGTCCCTAGCATTTTTTTTGATCCAGCAAAAAATACAGCCAATATCGTTTATCATTGTTGTTTTTTTGTACGGCGAAAAACGAGTTTGATGTTTCGCGGGCTCCAAAAAGTAAAAATTGTATTGAATTGGTTCAACTTGTTTTTCGTGACCCGGCCTATTATGCCAGGCGCAAACAAAAGATAAAATCTTGTTTGAAAATTTATATTTGAAATTATATAAAATCTTTTTGCTCCAGCAATGTAAAGACACTAACTAATGTTTTATACGTGCGATAAAAGGTTTTTCTACCAGTGGATTGCGATTTATTCGAGCATCTTCTTTGCAATACTACAATTCAGGCCCCTGGTGGAAGAAGGTGTTCACTCACTTTTTTCAAAAACAATAGTTTCCTTCTAAAGTTTCCGTGGTATCTGATTGAACAAAAAATTTTTAAAAAAAATTTTTTAAATTTTATTTTCATTTAAATATCAGATGTTGACTTTTTTCTATTCTAAAACAAAATCAGATACCATGGAAATATTAAAAGAACGAAAATAGTGTTTCTGGAAAAAAGTCAGTTAATACACGCTGAAAAAACGGCCTCTGTAACATATTCTCCCAAACATATTCTGCAGGAACCATGTATATGTTTGGAACACACTTCAAACATATATATGTTTACAAGTCCCAAACTCAGGTGTATTTAAATGCAAACATTAACATGTTTACTGACAAATATGTATGCTTTTACGTGGAAGCATTTGCGTATTTCCCCCAAACCTCCATATACTTACGTGGAAACATATGCGTATTTTCTCCTAAACATAATATTTAGAAACGATTTGTTCTTCCTTTTTTTTATTTATTATAATTAATTTTATCAATATATATCCACATTTACAAATAATTAATACATCAAAGTTTAAATATTTAAAATTACATTCAAAAATTAAATTGTCCGAGCGTTTGGTCGTGTTTATTAATTAATTATATTTTTTCGATATTTCCCTATCCTTTTTGAATACAATACGAAAGGTCGGATAAATCATCATTTATTCTATTTAAAATTACTCTTTTTTACATTTACTTGCATTGAATGCATTACCTTTTTTTGAAATGAGAATCTGCTTTTCTTTTGCTTCTCTCTCCATGTCTTCTTGTTTTCCCTTACATTTTTGTTTTCAGAAGGTTTCAGCTATGCGTAGGAACACAAACAATATACATATTTATATACAAATCTAGTTCATGCAAGACAAGCGTGTATTAACCACTTGTGTTTTTTATTATATTTCACAAATGGTCCGCCATTCCGATTTTTTCGTAGATGCCCGGTCAGAAAAAGGGATTCACGTTGTTGCTCCCTCCAGTTTCTTTCCTTAAAATCGTTTCTCACTTTGGTACCACACATAAATATATGCGTAACACATACACAAAAACTAAAGCAGCATCACAAACCATTTAACCGTCCGAGCGTTTGATTATCCTTTTTCACTGATCAAGGGCTTTTGATATCCTATGTCCGATGAACCATTGACGACTGAATACATAAAATTAAAACGCAATTCATCAGCCAAAATAAAAAACACTAACTTCATCTGCAATTTACACGCACATTCAGGAATATTTATTTACGAATCACTGACTGAGAGAATAATGCAAAAATACAGATATACACACACGCTCGTTGCCCCTTTTTTATTCTCTTGCTCTCGAGGGAGCATAAACAGTGCAACAAACACGGCTGTATTTATGTCACAAACATAGATATATTTCGGTCGCAAACACATATGTTATAACATATTAAGCACTGTGTCTCAAACATGTAACATTGAATATTCCCAATCCACACACAGAATCTTTTGTCGCCGGCGACACGAGTTCGTTGGAGAGAGAGGGACGACGTAAGTACCCCTCTTCTTATTTCTCGCCTCCCTCTCCCACGAACTCGTGTCGCCGGCGACAAAAGATTCTGTGTGTGGATTGGGACATAGCAATCACTATGCGTTTGGGCACAAGTATATTATATTTGCGACAAACTCCAAACACATGTTATATTGGCATCCAAACAACAAATTTTTCAGCGTGTACCTTCTTCCACCAGGGGCTTCAATTGTATTGTTACATTTTGCAATACTGCAATTAAAAATACAACATTTATTTAATTATATTTTTTCTCTTTTACTTTCAGGTGGGTTGTGTACTAAATTATCACAGTTTAATATTGCATAGGACGTGAGTAAGATTTACAAAATCGCTTTTCAATTTGACGTTACAGTCTCCCAAATTCGTACTTTTATTATATTTAATAAGTCCTTATAATATTAAAGATTTTCAGCAAATTATTTGATATTTTGTTTTATATTGTCTATGTTAGACCTGCGGACTAGTCGGACGACTATTAGTCAGGCCCACTTTTGTGTCGGGCATTGTTTCGCCTTGCACTAACCAACTTTCCGGCCGACTTTCTGAAAATCGAACTTGTTTTTTAAGTACAGAAAAATGTGAAAAATGTAAACAATTTTTATTTGAGTTGTTTAATCGATTTTCTGTAAATGTTGACCATAACTACGGGTCCACTCGAGATATCCAATTTTGAACCACATTTCCGAGCGTAGCGGCTGGTATCTCGCTCATAACTTGAGTATACAAGTGAATCCATGCCACCCCACAACAAAACCGTTTAGAGGCGCACGATCTAGATGGTCTTTTCCATGGTCCTAAAAGCGAGATAAATTTCACGCCGAACACGTATCTTACGAAAAGCACCGTCTTGTTGAAACCACCTTTCGACCAGATTCAGCTTGTCATTTAGAAAAAAAACTTCGAAATCATCGAACCATAGCATTCACCATTAACCGTAACATTGTGGCAACAAACATTTTGCTGGATGAATTAGCAGGTCTTGTATTGCATTTGGTTGCTCAGACCAAACCCGACAATTTTTCTAAAGGGTGTTGTTTTAAGAACGCAAATAAAAAAAAAACGTTTATTGCTCGGTTGCCACAACAATACTTTGATTGATTTGTATTAATTTATTAATCGCAACCGTTCATGTCGTTCTCCCAAATTAACTCATATATCGCAAATGCGTATCATGTTGTTGCAAACGACTTCTTGTTTGCATCAAACGCGTATAAAATTACAAAAACCGTTTGCGATAACTGAAATTAGCCATTACGAAGAACGTAAATTTCGCACATTCTGTAGACTGTATACACAGTCTTATCCACTTGTTTGGCATACACACTCACGCGTACACATAAAAGTGATCACACACACTAATGCTTCTACCTTGTCAATATATCTTGGATGGACAATTGACGCGTTGTAGTTTCCCAGCGGCGGAAGTCATGACCTGGAAGGCGTGAAATCATGACCACACAGGCCTTCTTTAAAATACGGAAGGCCTTCCCTACACATTACCTCGTCCTTTCTTTTTAACATTGCGTGAGATTGGGAGGCAAGGCCTTCCTTGCCCATTGCCTAAAGAAGGCCTTAGAAGGCATTATCTTTAATTTATTTTTATTAAACAAAAATAAAATTAAAATAATTTATTTTATCACAAAATCATTATCCACTTCTACATATTTATTTATAAGAATGTATGAAATTTTCCAATTAAATTACGGTTAAAAACAATTTTCTCAAAATTTTAAAAATTTTCTTCTTGGTTACAAAAATGCCAAATTTTTTTAAAACAAACTTTATGGGTAAAATCAAAATCATAAAAGTTGAAAATTTAAACAATAAAGAGCTTATGGAAGCCATAAATACAAGTTTTAATTACAACTCGCTTGCTGTAACCGAAACGTTTTTTCAGCTACCATTTTTCATAACTCGTTTACTGCAAACGTTTTTCAGTTCTCGCAAACGTTTTTTTATTTTTGAGTAACTAGAACTCGGTTGCTGTAACCGAAACAACAGTTGGCGGAACCGTTTTTCGTTTCGCGCAAATTTTTTTCAGCTTATATTTCTCATAACTCGTTTGCTGTAAACATTTTTCGGTTCTCCCAAACAAAATGACACAATCCCCAAACGAACTTCAGTTATCTGAGATTTCGTTTGGGAGGAATGAGTTTTTTCTTTGCGTGTAGAAATTGAAATTGTTTATGATAAATCAAAAAAATTAATTTTAATCAACAAAATATTTATTCGAAAGACAAATACATTTATGGCAATAACATTTGAAAATGATTTCGGGTAAATGACGAAGCACATTCTGTTTGTCTAATATTGGGTAAATTTTTCGAGCTTTGCTGGCCGTATGTCACGAATTACACGAACAATTGTGGCCTCCATGGCATCAGTTGTTGCTGGTTTATCAGCATAAACCAGTGACTTCACGTAGCCCCACAGGAAATAATCGAGAGATGTCAAATCGCACCACCTTGGATACGAATAGAAAGGTGAATTTCTCGAAATCAAGTTATCGCCAAATTTAAATTGCAATAAATCGATGGTTGCGGTTTGATGCAATTGAGTATGTAGGATTGCTGTTGATCCCGACGTTCACAATAAAATTTTGTTCAGCGATTAACCTCATTTGAACGGTTGAATTGCTACGCCAATTAACAAAATTGTCGCGTTGGGAGTGAAGATAATCCTGAACCCAGAGTTGAGAAGCCATTACATCCAGAAAATTTTTTGGTGCGCTTATGGGCTGGTGCAATCATTGGTCCTTCCTTCTTCAAAACGATTCTGCCAGCTGTTTTGATAGCTTTACGAAACACTGGAACACCAAACTCTATCATTGTTTGAATTGATTTATTTTCACCATAATTTGTATGTGCCTTTTTGGTGCTGTCCATTACAATAATTTTATTCGACAATTTTCTCAAATAATAATGAAGAACTACTTTGATCTGTGGGCCATCATTTATCCTCTTATCCTATTAGTAATTATTGTGTCAATATTTACTAAATCGATTTGTCGGATTGCCAGTCAGTTTGTCCGCCGGTCCATGTATTGCAATGTTGCGCGCAGTATTTGTAGTAGTCATTTTGTGTATCAAGGATGTGGTGCTTTTGATTTGTATGTCATCCAGTCTGTTTGTTGCTTCTGTTTACTCCTCATCGCAATCACAGTATCTGAGTGTATACATTGCCAGAGTTCCCCCACCCACCCCTTGGCACATGGTTAAATCTTTTGCAGCAGTCTCCTGGGATGAACAAGTTGTTCAACTAAGCCTCTCGTCGCCTGAATCCTTACCCAGCATTAAATATTATTTTAAATAGACAAACCAAAATCAACGAGCGAACAAACATGACATTTCCATCCCTAATATCCTTTCTAGCAAGTATTCCTACATTCCTACATTTGATGGCGGCCGGGTAGGAGGGAATGGTGTCTAGTATTTGTTTGCATAGTCACAACGTCTTTGTAATGATTTGATTCATTGACTTTGTATGAAGATTTTCTTCAAATTCGATGTCCTTTCCCCACCCTGCAAATTGCAAAATGATGGCAGTTGGGAGGGCTTTTGTTGGCTGATAAAGGATTTATGTGTAAAAGCTTAAAGTATTTATTTTCGATTATGTTGCACATGAGCTAAATACACAAAAACGACTCTGATGTATTTACTTACATCTAATTTGATTGATTTAAAGCTGTGACAACTGTGATACACAAAGATATTAATATGAATGTACTGATACGAGTATGAGATGTTTCCATTACACGCAAAGAAAAATTTCGTTCGACCCAAATGTAGGAATTTCGTTTGGATAATGTATGTGAGGCAATTGAACATTTGAATAATTCTCGCGAAAAAACGTAGCGTAATTTTTTTTTGTAAAAGTAGGATTTTCGTGGATTCCCGCTGGAATTACTGTGCCAGAATATTTTAATGGAACATTCTTAAATAAAAACGTTTATGATGAACGATAAACGTTTCCCTTGCGTTTACCACAAACAAGTTATAGTAACTCCAAACTCAAAAAAAACCTCGAGAACCGGAAAATGTTTGCGCCAAACTCTTTTTAATTTAACGCAAACAAGTTGCAGCAACTCCAAACTCCAAAAAAATTCCAGAACCGGAAAATTTTTGCGTCAAATTGTTTTTCATTTAACGCAAACAAGTTACAGTAACTCCAAACTCAAAAAAAACCTTCCGTGTATTCCCGTTGGAGGTACTCTGCGAGAACATTTATATGGAACACTCTAAAATAAAAGATAAAAACGTCTCCCTTATCTGGCCTTGCGTTTACCGCAAACAAGTTACAGTAACTTCGAATAAAAAAAGCTTTCGATAAGCGGAAAATGTTTGCGACAAACTCTTTTTCATCTAACGCAAACAAGTTACAGTAACACCAACCTCAAAAAAGCTTTCGTTAAGCGGAAAATGTTTGCGACAAACTCTTTTTCATTTAACGCAAACAAGTTACAGTAACTCCAACCTCAAAAAATTCCAGAAGCGGAAAATGTTTGCGACAAATTGTTTTTCATTTAACGCAAACACGTTACAGTAACTCCAAACTCAAGAAAACCTTTCGTGGATTCCCGTTGGAAGTACTCTGCCAGAATATTTAAATGGAACACTCTAAAATAAAAGATAAAAATGCTTATGGGGAACGAAAAACGTCTCCCTTATCTGGCCTTGCGTTTACCGCAAACAAGTTACAATAATTCCAAACTCAAAAAAATTTTGAGAAGCGGAAAATGTTTGCGACAAATTGTTTTTCATTTAACGCAAACAAGTTGCAGTAACTCGAAACTCAAAACAATTTCCAGAAGCGGAAAATGTTTGCGACAAACTGTTTTTTATTTAACGCAAGTAGTTACAGTAACTCCAAACCTAAAAAAAAAACCTTCCGAGACGCGGAAAATGTTTGCGACAAACTGTTATTTGTGTAACGCAATCAAGTTACATTAACTCCAATCTCAAACAGTTACGAGAAGTGGATAATGTTTGCGAGAAACTGCTTTTCGTTTAACGCAACAAGTAGTTGCAGTAACCCCTAACTCAAAAAAACTTTGGCGACTCTTTACTTAATGGCAATTATGCAGATTTTTTTTTGTGAGTGTAATGCTATAGATTACGAAACCACCATTTTGGAAGTGGTTGCACCAAAGACTACAGTAAATATACACTTTTTTGCATTACATTTTGCAGAAGGACCTTTTGAATGGGCATACATATTATACTAAAGGTTGGATCCTTAAGTCACTTTGGACAGCATTCACCATTTCAGTAGGGGACATTGTACGCAACATTAAATGTTCTTCCAAAATAAACGTTGCATTCCAATTTGCCTAGGTATAATTCTGTTTTTAATTCGTCTGTGAGTTTAAAGATAAACAATTGTCGCAAATTATTCTTAAAATAAAAACTTCTGTCTATTCAAACAACAACAAAATTAAATAAACAATCTTGTAGAAAAATTCTGGTATATTTTACATTCTTAAATGTTATAACGCTGTTGGTGTTACGATGCACAGTGGGGACGATTGGAAAATACTCGGTAATAATATCACAACTTTTAAAGAATTGTTCTGATAATTTTGGAATGTACTAGAGGAATGTTTTTAGAGGAGAAGACAGGCTTTTAGAATATTGCATTCCGAGGTACCCTGTATCAACACAGATGGTGCTACAGGGTGTCGAAGTTGGGCACTTTGGTGCTGTTGACTCTTTCAAAGCCTGGTATTCTATTTTTATTTTATTTATTACTTACGATACATTAAAACTTATAGTGAATACAAGATTAATATTAAGATTTATAGCACTGGCGACTAAGGCCTTCAGCTAAAAGCCTGGTACTTCTACACTTCTGCACTTATACACCGATTACAAAGATTTTTTTTCAATTTTGAGAATCTACTATGCAAGACAAAAAAAAATACGCTAAGTGTTGCGGAATATCTTTTACCATTATTAAGATATTCTCTATCAAAGTTAAAAATTGCAAATTTTTTCTTTTGCATTTTTCAATCTTTTGTTAATAACTCCTCGGTCATTTGACGGACACGATTATTTCTGAAAGCACCATAATATTGGCAGCACTTCAATAGTGAATATACAGTTAAAATTTGTAAGTTATCTTAAGGAGATAGGAAATACCGACCTCTCAAAGTTGACATTTTTTGTCAACCTGTCAAAAAACATAATATTTTCGAGAAAAGGTATCATGATCCATCCAGCCTTTTCTTTAGATTTTTCCAAGAAACCTGTACAAATATTTAGGCTTTGGCAAACATATTTAATGTTAAATTATGATCATTTGGAAATAAATACATCCTACAGTGAACATTCTCTGAAAATGTGAGATTTTTTTTAACAAATTTTTCATTTTCGGTGTTTGGCAAAAATTTCGCTCGGGGTTTTTTATATACATTTCTTGTATCGTTGATGTAGATTAAAATTTCTTAAATACACACCAAAAAAGAAATAGATCCTACGCATAAATGAGCTCAGGAGAGCTTAAAATATACAAAATAGTCAAATTTTCATAGGAAATAGAAATGTTATTATAGAAAATGTTATTATTCCCACGATCCTCACCCCTCTCTCTATGAAAAAGATTCATAGAATCTACGAAACATATTCATAAATTCCATGAAAGATTTTCATAGGTCCTATGATGCAACTCATTCATAGTTATTTTGACAGATTTTCATAGATTTTAGGAAGCTTTCGTAGATTTAGCTTCATATAATCTATGAAATATTTCACAGACGGTATGAACTATTTTCATAGAATCTATGAAACATTTTCATAGAATTTATGTAGCAATGCCATACATTTTACGAAGTTTTCATAAAAAGTTTCATAAATTTAACTTCACGGAATCTATGAAAATCTTTTATAGATTCTATGAAATGTTTCTTTGGCTGACAAATAATGAAACATTTCATAGAATATATGAAGAAATTCATACGTATTATGAAGACAATTATCTTAGTGTATCAGCTCTGGCAGTGTGTGTGTATATAATTTTTGATTTTTATTTACGTTGTATGTGTTTATATTACGGACATTGGTATACAAGATCAACATTATGTTGCATGATAATAATTATAAAAAAATGTGCTAATTCGTGGAATTTCGGAAGCTCATAATGAAATACTATATTCTTTGTAAATTTTCGTTTGCCAAATTTTGTTACTGTCATCATAAGAAACATATTTTTCATATTCATAATTTTGGCGAACCGATTTTGTATTTATCAACCGTGACAATCAACATGTTAAATGAAACTGACCAGTCAAGACTGACTTCAATTATTTTGCAACAGAAGATCCGCTCTTTTTCGCTCGCTCCCAAAATATGTTCCGCTCGAAGTATAAATATTTAGAGTTCAGTCGCGAGCGAGCCGATAAATAAAAATTTTTGGTAAAACTCGTTTTTAGGAGGTCAAATATTTTTAACTCGGATTTCGAGTTTTGAAACGAGCGAGTTATTGAAATTTCGGATGGCGAGTCGAGTTTTCCCGTACCTTGTTTTCCAATCACTGATTGATTGGGGCCTTATACCGCTGAATTTCGAACGGGTTTTGAACCGAATCGAACATAAGTTCGCATGTCGCACACACCAACCATTGCACCATCGCACAGTGGGGCCGAATGAAAAATAGACGGTAATAATGTCACAACTTTTAAAATATTGTTTTGATCATTTTGAAGTTTACTAGATATTTTTAGAGGAGTCAGAGGCACCCTGTACCAACAGAGTTGGTGCTACCGGGTGTCGAAGTTGACCACTTTGGTGCTGTTGCCTGTTTCAAAGCCTGGTACTTCTACACTCATGGACCGATTACAACGATTTTTTTTATTTTTTTATATTTTTATTAAAATATAGTACTACAAATGAAGATCTAAATTATTATAAACATTAAGGAGATGGCTCAATAAAACCTAATATCTAAATCATTAATATAGACTATATTAAAAAGTAATCATAAGTACGGAAAAGTTGACACTTGGAATAATTCGCAGGTAGCGTGAAGGATTGGTATATGTTTGGGACACTTAAAACAAGTGCACATAATGTGTTACTACTGGTAAAATTTGAAAAGAACTTCGCCAAAATTAGTCAAGTTCAACGTATTTTATAATCCAAACCATAGTTTCTTAAAATAATGACATCATATACGAGTATAGTACTTGCTAATACCATAGTGTAGTTGTCCTCCTGTGCGATGCAATCGGCTGGGTACAGAAATGGCAACATCAGGTCAAAGTGTTGGGATTGCGAGTGATACCTACTGTTGTTGTTATACCGTACATAGACAAGTTATATTAGAAAGGTAAACTCTTCTCTTCTTTTATAAAACCGTATTCAGAAATATCCACATTTCAAAATTGTCTTTCAGCACTTTCGGAAAAAATTCGCAAATAACTCAATATACATAATTTTGGAAAAAAAATCTTTTAAAAACTGGATTGAAAGTAAATAAGTATATATTGATGGTGTCTTACTAATTTTTTTATATGTTATAGACCAATGGAACGCCAATCAAATCCAATCAATCGATTGTTTATCGTGTTTGTACCGATATTAGTTTTTATCGCGCAAAAAGAAATACTATGTTGTTGCCGTTTATGTCATGCAAAAACAACAAAGAGTTAGGAAGACCAAAAGCATAGCAAAAAACCACGCTAGAAATATAATAATTTATATGTTGCCGGCTCCAAATCTGTTGTAACTCTAAATTAATAATCTTCCTTATTCCTTTCTTAACCGTTTTGATTTAGTTTTCGTGCTGTACAGCGGCATCTCCAACAACAATTTCAGTGCTTCCGCTTGTGCATGTTTGTGCCAAAACCATGGCTGAACCAGTAGAGGTTTACGCATTAGAACAGCTGATTTTTCTTTCTTATGAACTGTCAAATTCGGTGTATTTTATTATTGTACTTTGTTTATTTTGATTGTTCGTGTTGTTTGTCATTGAATCTTTTCCCTTCTAATTTTATAGGTACATATTTCGATAGAAATGAAATATAAATACGTGTACGTACAATATGTGTACGTTAACAAAGAATGAAGTTCGTAAATTATTTTTGAAATCTTTTCTCATGAAATGTATAAAAAATTCTAACAGATTTGTAAAAATATTGTTATAAAATTTTTAATGAAGAATTTTCATAACGATAATGAAATGTTTTCATACAATTAGTGAAGAATTTTTGCTGCAGCTTTTCTATGAACAGGTTTCGTAAAATTCATAACATTTTATTCATAGGATCTATGAAATCTATTAAAAACTTCATAGGATTAATGAAGAAATTTTTTATGAAGAATGTTTCATTAATATTATGTAGGAAATTCTTTCAGTGTAGGGTTGAAAATGACTTAAATATATGTGATCGCGATCCGATCTTTAGGTGCTCGAATGTCGCGCTCTTTAATTGTTAACTCGCTCGCGATTTCTGCCTGTTAAAATCGTGAGCGAGTTGTATTTTTAGATCTTTTAATTTTAAACTCGAGTTGATATTTGAGCGAGTTGATATTTGAGTTCTCTCGCGATTTATTCATTGGCGAGTGAACAGTCATCAGGCGCTATCCATGACACAGCTGATCAACTATGTAGTAGGAAAATGATGAAAAACAGAGTGAATAACCGCGAGAGTGGTAATCAAATACCCAGTAGGACCAGTTTACTATACGTACTCGCATTCGTGTACTCGTAGTATACAAACTATGCAGGGGTACTGTGATCTTCACTGTACCTCTCTAATATACGTTACTTAAGGAATGGCCGCTCCAGTGGATACAAACAATATAGAATACAAAGTATATGGAAATGTTTACAAATAATCTTCGTGTTTTGTCTTCGTATCTGATATACAACCTTTATCTACATTGTTTATTGTAATGTTTACAATTTCAATACAATTCTGATGAAAATGTATGGTAAAATGGTATACAATCAGAATCAACAGTCGAATTAAATTGTATATAGAAACGCTTGTAGCGTAGTCCTCAATGCTGAAGAGAAAATATATAGAACTGTGTACAACGCCCCATACCATTGTATATACCATATACTCCGAGGAGTATAAACCACCCAAATTAATAAAAAAAAAAATAGAAGTTTTGAATATATTATTAATAATTTGTAATATTTATGTACATTAAAATTAATATTTTATTAACACATATTTAAAACACACGTGCGCACGCTTACTGTTCACGGTCTCAATAAACAATGTATGCTAGCAATATCAAATCAAAATAATCATGAAATCGAATAAAAAGTTTTAAGCTTCGTCAATGTACACTTTTTGTAAACAAAGTATGTGAAGATGTATGAAGTTGAATTAGAGCCGAACACAAATTTCTCATCTTCGTAACTGCATATGCACTCTATATACAAAGTATGCGAAGATGTTTGGAGTTGCATTTTTTGTCCCATACATAATATTCGTATACTTTACGAAGTATTCGGGAAAAGTTCTATTGGGCAGAAGCAATCCATGCAGCAAACTGAGTTTAAATAGTGTTTGATTGATAATAATGACGGCTAAAACACGTATTCCCTTTTATTTATGTACGCTTTACGTCCAACCAATGAGTAAAATACAAAAGCAACTCAATGAAATGGCGTACTATCTCGTCGTCACCAAGAGAACATAAAGAGAGGGTTAGAAAATCTTCTCTATTTCTCTATGGAATAGATGGTACTCAGGTCTCTGCGAAAATTTCGTAGGCAAAATCAATAACAGGGTTGTTACGCCAAAGTTATTTCGTACGAAAACAATTGGTTTGATAATTGTTTGGGACCGGAATTATGATATTTCTATAATATGTACAATCAGAAGTAACACCACATGCGTGAAAAATAAAATGGAGTGTGTAGATGAATTATAAATGAAATATTACATAATTTTCCGTTTAGAGATAAATGACAAAATTTCTTACGAAAATTTTGCAGGAACTGAATACGGGACTTAAAACTGTAAAGCCAATGAAAATAGTGTGATAAAAATGATTAAACATGTTTAAAAACAATAGAAAAAGGTTTCACGAAAAGATAAATAATTCTGTTCCATGGACAAAAGTTACAAAGTGTAACACTTTTTTTATTCGTGGAATTTGAAATTTGTATCTGAATGTAATTTAATATACATAAAAATAGTGCTATAATATATTGTCCCGGTTTTATCCATATTTTGAAAAATAATCGTTGCAAAAAATATGACTAAACATGAATATGGTTTTAAACATAATATGACTCTAAACATGAATATTTTAAATGTATTTTTTTTCTTTAAACCTGGGCTACATCATTTCTCTGAATATACCTAACAGGTCAACGAAAATACATACGAATGTATATTCCCTTATTTCATCCGGTGCCAACAACTTCTGATTTTTACATGTTGCACTGCACATACGCGCGTCAACTATCGAAACCAAACCGGAACGCGTCTAATAGCGTCTGACAAGTTATTAAAGCATAAACATGCCACCACATATTGGCCATGTTACTGCATACATTTGGGTAATGCGATTAGAATGGAATCGTAAAAGGCACAGGTAAAGAAGAGAGCTCTTTACAGGTGGACAGATGAACATAGGCTGACCCAGTTGAAGTAGACATTTTGCCATAACATTTGCGAAAGAAAAGCAGAACGGAGCGACATAAAAATAAACGAACTGTAATAAGAAATTGGATTAAATTTGCACAAACGATGTTCGACCTAATGCTGCTGACCGAAGTTCCTTGGAATTGAATTCAAATCACCAAATAGTCTAGTTATTATAATAACAAGCTTTCAAATATATACATACTTATGCAAAATACGACCAAAGCTGCAAATTTAAACGTCTGTTGGATGTTTTGTATGGATGGAATAGGAACTCAATAATATATTTTAAAGAAATTTTGTTCGCCCAATTAGTGTCATAAATAAAGTACGTAGAATTTTGTAGACAGGGTACAAATTGTATTGTAGGGTGAAATGTGAAGTTTACAATTTCCTAGATCGTTGTAAAACCAAGCTAGTTTGGCAATTTCTAATTCTGAGCCAAAAAGGCTTTTTCAAACTGAAAACTGTCTTATTTACTTTTTACTCTAATAGGTAGAGATACTAGAGTTCTGTACAAGACGTCTTGAAACGTCATTCAAGACATTTGCTTGTTTTCAAGACGTACTGTAGCGAAGTTGCGGCAACCAAATACTTCAGTGTTCTGGATAAAAAAAAATTACATTCATGTATGTGTGTGCTCTACCCAGTGTGCCATATGAATCCGTTCCGAATTTGAGATAGATCCGTTTCTTCGGACATCCGTTACGGACTCATAAAGAATCCGTTTGCCTATAAAATTCATCTCGAAAACGCGAATCGTTTTTTTGACTTTTTGGGATCCGTCTCGAACTTGCAACGGACTTTTTATTCGAATTTTTTTCGGGTTCGTTTTTTGTAAATAACGATTCGAAACGGATTCATTCTGATATTTAAAAGATATGTGAAATTAAAATAGATAATGAATTATATTTTCTGCCTCTAATTCACTGAAGTTTTTCACTTACATTGTAAAGGGTGTTCAAAATTGCGGTATCATTTTAATTTTAATAAAAAAAAAGATTTTTTTTGAGATATTAAAAACATTTATATTTCAGTTTATTACAAATAGGTTCCGGTTAATAATACAAATAATACAAAATTATGTCGGTCAAGTTACCAGCCATACTGCCTCGGTAGGCTCGCAAATCTTTTGCCAAATTTATCAATCACGTTTTCCAATAAACTGTTGTAAATGATTGATGTCTGTTCGATAATGTTGTTTTTAAGCTCTTGAACTGTTGTGGGATTATTGCTGTACATTTTCGATTTCAAAAAAGCCGACAAAAAAGTCTAAAGGTGTAAAATCGCACGATCTTGGTGGCCAATTCGCTCCTCCTCTTCGAGATATAATGCGATTTTCGAATTTTTCTTTCAAAAGATCCATCGTTTCTGTTGCTGTATGGCAACTGGCATGCACCATCCTGTTGAGACCACATATTCTCTACCTCTAAATCATCAATTTTCCGCCACATAAAGCTTCCGATCATCTCCCTGTAGCGATTTCCATTGAACGTAATCCCGTTTCCCTTTCCCTTCCCTTCAAAAAAATATGGTCCGACGATTCCTCCTGACCACAAATCACCCCAAACCGTAACCGGATGTAATGGTTGCTCTAAGATAACTCTTGGATTCTCTTCACCCCAAATGCGGCAATTATGCTTGTTGACGTAGTCATTGAGCTGAAAATGGGCTTCGTCGCTGAAGATTATTTTGTTATAAAATTCCTAATTACATCTTTAAAACTTTTGACATTTTCAAAAAAATGTTTTAATAGAAAAAATCACATGAGGTGTCAGGGGACATCCGGTTGGAATGAAGTTCCTTTCGCTATATATTATGTACTACATAGTTCCAACACGCCTAAGGTGCCCGTTAAAAATACGATAATTTACATGGCTCGTTAAGAAAAGATAATTTTGTAAAATGATAAACTATTTTTAAGAAATTTTTTATTTATTAAATGTATTTTTTAAAAAAAAGTATATTTTTAGGTCCCTTTTGTAAAAAAATGTATTATATTTTCCCGAAAAGGTCCTTTAATGAGAGGTAATTCTTTTATTAAAAGCTAATGTTTTTTTTTTGAGAAAAGCTACCATTTTCAATAAGAAGTTCTTTCTGTAAGAAAAGCCTAAGAGTATGAAGTACTTTTTTTAACAGGTACTTTTTAAAGAAGTGGTACTCTTTTTAGGAAAAGGTTATTTTTGTAAGAAAATGTACTATTTTCAGAAAGGCTACTTATCTCAAGAAAAGAAAAGGTATTATTTTATTTAAAAAAAGGTACTTTTAAGAAAAGGAATTTTGGTATGATAAAATATTTTTTTTAAGAGAAGGTATTTTTTTAAGAGAAGGTATTTTTTTTATAGAAAGTATTTTTTAAGAGAAGGTATTTTTTTTAAGAGAATGTATTTTTTTAAGAAAAGGTTTTTTTTTTGAAGAGAAGCTTTTTTTTTACGAAAGAACATGTGCAATTTTAAGAGTAGGTACTAATTTCAAGAAAAGTTATTTTGTTTTACAAAAATGGTACTCTTGAAAGAAACGGTAGTATTTTAAGAAAAGGCAATTTGTTGTAAGAGAATTTAGAAAAGGTACTTATTTAAAAAAAATTACTTGTTTTAAGAAAATGTACTTTTTGTATTAAAATGTACTTTTTTAAGCAAAGGTACTTCAATAAGGTAAGGTATTTTTTTAAGAAAAGCTACATTATTTAAGAATATCAATAGGAATTTTTTGTTAAGGAAATTTACTTTTTTTAAGAAAACGCACTTAAGAATATGTAATTTTTTTGAAACTTCTTTCACTTTGGCTTTTCTAAATTTACTTTTTATTCGGTTCAAAACTACATTATGTAATAAACAGGCTCCACCTAGACAATTTCTCATTAAATAAGAAATATCGCCCCATATGTTAGTCTAGACACAAACCAGAACAAAATTAGGAGTGTAAGAGTATGTCATGGATTTGCCAGTCTTGCACTTTGGATTTTCTAAATTTAATTTTTATTGGGTTCAAAACTACAATATGTACTACACAGGCTCCACCTAGAAAAACTTCCCTTTGAACCAAACCAAACCAAAGGTACCCAATATAGTAGATAATAATGGGTTGTAATAAAGTAGTTAAAAAAAAAGTTGTTTAAAACTTTTTCATTTAGCGCATCACATTCCTTCGTTCCATATTAACTAACCGGAATGGATTTTGAATCTGAAAATAAAAATTTAGAATAAAACTCAAGTTAGAAAAAATATGACAGCAAAATCAAAATGGACACCCTTTGTATAAATGAATTGAAATCTTTTCAGATGTTTTTTTTTTAATTCTTACGTTTTATCAACTGAGATATGAGTCTGCGACATTGAATATTTCACTGATTCGCTTTTTATGTTTTTACGTATCACTTTTCTATGTTGTAACGAGTTAGAAACGGATCCGCCATCTGTCAATGTCACTGATGCACTTTTCTACAGGGTGGCGCACGAATCGTGCTACAAACACAAAACGTAATATCTTTTTTTCTGTGTAAGTAATCGGCATATATTTTTTTTTATTTTGCTGGTTACTAGTTAGGTTTATTAAAATGAATGCAAGGTATACCGAAAAGAGAGTTTTGATAGTGCAGTGCACTATGGCCGAAATCGCGATTTTAGCGGCAAAAAATACTTCCCGACAAGATAGCTTCACCAATTTTGGTGTGTAGACTTCTTATGTTAAAAAAAAGGATTTTAGAAAAAATGGGCGGGCCACGCCCCCTTTTTTCTAAAGTAATGGCAAATAGTACTTCCCGACAAGGTAGCTTCACCAAAATAGTTATACGGACTTCTACTGAGAAAAAAGCAACTTGAGAAAAAATGGGCGAACCACGCCCACTATTAAAAAAATATTGAATGATTTCAAGAAATTCATTTATTTTTTAATTCATAAATTTATAATTTTAAAGAAGTTGTAAATGCTTATGGATTAATCTGAAAATAATAAAATAATGGATACATATTCTCAAAAGATATAGGGCTTAATTAATCATGGTGTGTTATTCGTTGTCATCCGCTTCTAATTCCAATGAATAATTATTTAACGACTCTAAGCTAATATCAGAATCAGAACTATAATTGCAGCTGGAGGCTTCTTGAGATGTTGAAGGTAATAACAGTTCTGGTGGTAATTCAGGCATTTTAAAAATATCAATGACTTCTCGAGGAAATGAAAGTTTTTTTGAACTATTTGTACGTTCTTGCAAACATAAACTTGAAATGTATGGGTCAGAGCTATCCATAGCTCTATGATACATGTCAAGTATGTTGTGCCCTCTTGAATCCTTTCGAGCGTGACCAGTTCGATCTTTTTTATAATATTTGTTTCGCGCTTCAGATGCATTTTCTGCAAGGCAACCTAGGGGTACTACTGAAGCCTCAATTATTTGTGACGAATGCACTAATATTTTGTGTATTGTGGCAGACATCGAGTACCATTCGTAGTTTTGGATAAATATTTCACTGGTTTTAATGCAATGATCTCGAAACCTTTGAGCATCAATTTCAAATTCAGAGGAGAGAGCAATTAAGATTATGTGTAAATTTTTCAACAAATCAATATTTATACCAGTAATAGATGCTAAAAGGTCCGTGCGAGAAAATGCTCTTCTAGCTGTGTTGCCATCGTTGGTGTTGCCACTGCCATTTGCTTTCGGCTTATCGACATGAAGCCCCATTTGAAGCAAAAACTCTTTTTGAATTGTTTGTTTCTTTTCTGCCATGATTCTTTTCTCTTCTGTTCCACGAACTTGCCATTTTTTCAAATCTAGCTTGTATGAAAGTTTTAAAACAAACTCGAAACTACGAATCCACGCATGTAAAGGTCTTATTCCATATTTCAAAGCGTCAGCCTTCGCTTCAAAAATAGGAGAATCAAAGTTTCTTATAGTTCGAAATTGCTTTGGACCTGCATGACAGATGGGGCATTGCTGTGCACTTTTAGTTTCTGTCAACACATTTAAGACTTTCCCATCTATTAATGTCATATATAAATTATATTTTACTTTAATTTTTTTCCCATTGCTTATTGTGTATTGTAGTGGTTCCAACTTCTCAATCTGTTTATTTATGTTTTGGTTTTCAGTTAAAATGTGCTATTTTGTTTCTTTAACAAACTCTCCACCTTTAAAGGTCTACAAAAGCGTACTGACTGAGGTGTACGGTTTACCCAAATATTATCACCTGCTGATGAAATTATTTTTATTGGAATGACTGATGTCACAAAAAGGGACTGATCGAAACTTTCCGAAGTATTTTCCACAAATTTTTGTTTAAACAAGCTGTGACCGGTAGAACCATCAAACCCGTAGCTCAAAATTAGGATCGATTCTTCAACATCCATTGTACACAATACTTCATCTTGATATTCAAGAATTCTTTTAGCTGTGTGGTCACCAAATTTTGTAACGATACTTCGACAGAGCTTTCATTCGCTTTGATTTCATCAGGTCTACATTTCAATTTGCTCTTATAAACTTTATCATAACTCGGATAAATACTACTATTGTGTTTTATGTTTAATTGACGCATATTTGAGTACTGCTGTTTAGTTAATCCGTTTTCTAACAAAAACATTAGAGCTTCATCAGGTGATACTGGCGTAACTTCTTTATGGCTAGTATTAAGTTCTCGAATTTTGGATGGCCGGTTTGGAGATATAGCAACTTGTTGTAGGACAAATTTCAAATCCGTTGCGTGGGATTTTTTGGCAGATATCGAGGCAGCATGAACTAATAATTGCGCATTGTCTCCTTGCTGGGAAGCTAATTCGGAAGCTAATCTCCTTTTATTTCTTTCGCCGCTATCAACATAAATAATTTTTGGTCGCCCGATAGCATTAATCTTTTTCGGTATAACAAAAATTGTTTCTCGACCCAACCATTCCTTATTATATATTCTAAATGCTTTCTCATTTCTGGATTGTCTATCCCATTTTAGTTTAATAAAATTAGATAAGTTCCGAGCTTTAGTACATATTAATTTACTTAATTCACTGTCAATTTCGTATGGATCTTTCCTTTTATATAGTTCGAAACATTCCTGTTGTTTCTCAACCAAAACTCAAATATTTCAGCATTTTTGAACCTGAGTGTTTCTGCAAAAATATTAAAAATTCGTTCATTAGCAGTCAAATGCATACACTTTTACCATGACATAAAACTTAAGTTGTCTACAAACAATCACATGTAAATAGTTCCAATGACACTTCATTATATTTTTAGTTTTACTCCACGAAAAACAATAAAACTCTTTAAAATTTCACAAAAAAATACACACAAAAAACCACCAAACTAAGTACGAAATACACACATTTACCAAACTATATTTGTATATAGTAAAAATACTCACCTCGAGTATTAGAACTCATATTTACACAGGTTTTTTTATAAGAATATATTATTAAAAAAAAACTTTTTAATTTTACAAAAATTGTACTGCTTCACTTGTATTAACACGTGTTAAAAGATATGTATACATTAACAGCTGTTTGTTCATAAACAGGGTTGCCAGCAGTAACAATTTTTTTTGGTGTTTACTTATCAATATGTTGGGTATTGAACACCATCTAAAAAATTGTAAAAATTTGTAGTTGAAAAACTGACTTTTTGCCGCTAAAATCGCAATTTTGGCCATAGTGCAGTGGTACCATGACTTACAGTCCTTCATTTCCGTCCACAGGGAATTTAGGCGGGAGTTTGGCGGCACTCCAATGAGTAGATGGACAATCATGAGGTGGGTAAACATGTTTGACGGATCTGGAAATCGACATCCCTATGTTCGGGTTCAAGACACAATCGCGGCTGTAGCATCGTCAATTCAGTCAAATCCAAGCGTTTTGACTCGGAACTTATCGGCGCAAATTGGAATTAGCAGATTACAAATTGGAGTCATGATGACTAAAACTTGTTTCCGTACAATGTCGAAATTGCAAGCATATTCGCTAGGAATTTTACCAAAAAAATTATTTTATTGTTCACCTATTGTGATACTTTATAACAACGTTATGCTGAAGGAGCGCGTGAGTGCTCGAACTAAATTGACCGGCGAACTAAGAACTAGAAAATCAATAAAGCGAACTAGTTCGTTTCAGTGAGCAGAACTAAAATACCGATATTTTCAGTGAACTAAAATTCTCAACTCGATGTTCGAAAATAGTCATCTTCTATAGAGGAACAGAAATGGTTTGGATGGGAGGAGTTTTTTTTTTAAATATTGACCGACCGACTGTAACTAGTATATCGTCAAAGTTCCACCATCATGTTTCACGGATTTCTAAGAAAGTATTTTGCTCCTTCCAGTGCTCAACGCATAAATTTATCGAACCATTGCATGTGATATAAATGCATGATAGCAGAAGAATCTGACGGAATTTATTATCATACGTAGCTACTTTCAATTCAGCAGTAGAACAACATAAGACGCTAATATTAACACACTCACATGTCACATATGGAGACAAAAGGAAACATAATATGTATGTAATTCCATACTAAGCCATACATACATACATATGTACATAGTCTATGTACATAAATAGAAGAAGAAAAAGCTTGATGCGACAAGAAATGGACGATTATGTGCAATTTGATTCCCGGACGAATGATACAAGAATGCCAACTGAACGTCGACATGTAAGCGAACAGGCAACACCATAACCAGTTAGTTAGACACAGAGAGAACACACAACTGACCGACCAACCGAACGACCGTTACAGTCTAATTCCATTAGACTCTTGTACATATGTATGTATGTACACATACATGAAATACATATCTCTTTAGTGATGTTCTTCGTTGTTTCTTCAATGATGAATAAGTATTATACGAGATTAGACACACACACATATGCATATGCATATGTATATTCACATACCCATGCACCTCATACAGTGTTAACGCAAAAAACATGTTGATGGCATTTAGCAACATGCAACTAAGCCAGCAGCAGACATCTATCATTTTTCTACCGGTTTTTTTTAATGCTGTCTGCATATTACTGTCCGCTGTATTCACCAGCTGCAAAAAGAGGCGCTTTGAAGGCCTGCAAATGCAGTCCAGAGGTGCATCACCGTTTCGCAGCGTCAACACAAAGAGTTTACATGCTAACACCATCCACCATCCTCATAGAGTGCGTGCAGTATTTGCTGCCGAACACTGCGATGAACAGAGTTTTTTTTTGTAGTTTTTGTGCTCGTTTTGGAGTTTCGTTCAAACACTGGCTCACACATTTAGTATTAATAATTTATACTAAACTTAGGTTTTACCAATTTGGATAATAATAATGTATATTTTTTTTTTGGAAAATATGCAGACTCAGTAGCCGATTACATGTAGACATTTACGCCGCCGTTTTTTGATAGATATATTACATAGAAATCGGCGAAGCGGCGGCGCCGTAAAACTTTTTGTTTAATCTTTCATATAATCGATTAATTAATGACTGATCAATTAAAATCTACAAAGTACAAGGTGTTTCAAAAGAAGTCATCCGATGTTGTTTGGCTCTCATTTTTTTTCTAAATGAAAAACTTCGATTCTGTTTTTTGATTATGTTTATTTGAACCTTTAGAATTTTATTGGTTAAGTTGAGAAGATGATATCGGTTAAATGAGCGCCGTCACAATTGATTACCATACGGGCTCGTTTTATGACATTTTTCATCACTTCGGCGAGAACTTCGAGCGACAGATTCTCGCACTCGTGTCGAATGTTGACCTTGAGGGCTTCCAGGGTATCGGGCTTGCTCACGTAAACACGGGACTTCAAAAAACCCCACAAAAAAAGTTTGGAACGGTTAAATCGGGCGATCTTGCGGGCCAGTGCAAATTGCCAAAACGAGAGATGAGGCGACCCGGGAACGCCGCCTTCAGAATATCGGTTGTGGCTCGCGCAGTGTGTGCCGTTGCTCCGTCCTGTTGGAACCACATGTCCTCCAGTCCTAATTCGTCGAATTGCGGCAGAGAAAACTCGGTTAACATGGCCCTATAGCGCGCACCGTCCACTGTTGTCGTTTGACCAGCGGCGTTTTCGCAAAAAAAATACCCCGATGACTCCTCCAGCGTGAACAGCGCACCAAGCAGTCACTTTGAGCGGGTGTAATGGCTCCTCGTGCATCACTCGTGGATTTTCGGTGGCCCAGAAGCGATAGTTTTGCTTGTTCACGTACCCGCTGAGGTGGAAATGAGCCTCATCGCTCATTACGATTTTGGTGGAAAAATCGTCCACTTCGTCCACGAGATTGAGGATGGCTTGGGCTTAGGTTCTTTGACTAAAATTCGCCATTGCGAGGCACGGCGTCTGGTCGATGTTTCCGGCGGCAGCTCGACATCCTCGGCGATATTCTCGGCAGAGCGGGCGCTCCGGGGCCGGCCACTCCAGGCAACATCTCGTGTGGTCCCATACTCTTCAAGGTTAGTGGCCAAACGGCGCAGTGTTTGCGCAGTCGGTGTCGGTCGGCCGGGGAATCGGCGACGGTATTCGCGCTGCGCCAACACCACAGACCAATTTGTTACGCAAAAAGATCGACACGATTATTCCGCGTTCTTGGGGAGTGTATCGCTCCATGGCTTGTTTACTTGTATTCTACATCTGTCTAGTCCACAAATGTCAAAATAGATTTGACATTGGCGGCCATTTGCAAAAATAAGAGCATCTTCCAATAAAGGGTGGTCACTTTTGAAACACCCTGTATAAACTACACACAATCACAATCAGAATATATCCTAATAACAGTCAGCTTAATTTCGCAAGAATTAACTTGTGGGGTTAAATGACACTTTGAATTTTGCACAACAACAGTCAGTAGTGATGTGCGGTTCCGTGTATTCTAAGAAAAAATTATCGGGTATAAAAACCGGGTATTTTGACTGGTTCCGGTTCTCACCACATTGCTGTCCCAAAGGGGCCTATGTGAAATATTTTTTTATAAGAATATAAAATTTGATAAAAATACACATTTTCGTAACCTCACCCGCTTTACACTCTTGGTTCC
The DNA here is from genome assembly GCA_963931995.1 of Phaonia tiefii. NCBI lineage: Eukaryota > Metazoa > Arthropoda > Insecta > Diptera > Muscidae > Phaonia > Phaonia tiefii. Next base: position 236,635,673 of record OZ008369.1, on the reverse strand, counting down.
CTTGCAAACGAGTCTCTTACTCCGGATCTGTTTTACGGTTAGTTTCAACCCATTTTTCAGTTCCTGTAGAATCGTTTTTCGATCTTTGTGGAACCTTTTTCGGTTCTTTTGAACCCCTTTTCGGTCCTTAAAGAACCGCTTTCGGTTCATTTGGACCCGCCTTTCGGTTCTTGTAATCCCTGGTCTGGTCGGTTCTTATAAAGAACCGGTTCCTCGATTCTGTCCATCACTAACAGCCAGAAAAAAATTCCACACGCTACAACACCAACATCCAGTCCCATTCCCTAACAGGCTGCAGCACACATTGCAACTAGAACAACAACATGTAAAATTCCCTAGGAATTGAACTCTGTACAGCAGCAGCTTTCGGATTTTGACATTTTGGGTATAAATTTGTGTACAATAGAAAATTTCCATTTCTCAGATCATTTGAATTAAAAATTCCACATTGATTTCGTTTGACCTGAGTAATAATTTGATTAAAATCCCACAACTCTGGGGTTCAAACTCTTAGTTTGAAAAATTTAAAATTTTTATCAAAAATTGAAATTTGGGGTTTTCGGGTTTTCCCCAGAAGTTGTATCTGAATGAAAACAATATTCAACTCGGCTACCAATACCTTCTAGCTGAAGTCTATTCGTTTGCAATAAGCTATAACACGATATAGTCACTGATAATTATTGCAAAAGATGAGCTAAAAACATATGGTATGTGCTCAAACCGATTCTAAAAAATCGGATATGACGTTTGGTTACTATAACCGGTTTTATAAACCAGTTTAAAACCCGGGTTTAACACTCGAAATTAAAAATCAGTTTGTATAAAACTGTTAAAAAATCCGGATTTGATTATTGGAGCCGGTCTTTTATTCCAGTATGTATTTGGAAACGGGTTTAACAACCGCGGAATCAAACAGTTGCAAGAAATGAACTGAAAATATAAGTTATGTGGCCAAACTGGCTTAAAACCCGAGCTTGAGGAACGCAGTTGTGGAAACCTGTTGCAAAAACCATACTTCAAAATATTGTATAAATAGATATGACAATAAAAATAAAGATATGACAAGAATAGAAGACCGGTTCGAATAATCAATCCGGATATATTAACGATTTTGTCGCTGTTGCAACGAAATTTTTTGTACCATATCGTTTTCACAAGTCGTAGGCTCGTTGCTGGCATAACGAAAACGAAGAAACTGATTTCGGAAAAGACGGGTACTAAGTTCGTTCGCACGCCAAACAATGAGCGACATAATTTTTTCCATTTTGTGTTTTTCTTATAAATTGAAAGAACTTTGACATTTTAGTGAACAATTTTCCTCCATATTTTGCAATTATGCAAACACACAGGGATGTACAATTTACAAAAATGACACCAAAATATATTCTTCCTCATCCATCAAATTAAAAATAAAAATTGTAATTTCTCATCGCAATGAAACAGTGAGAAAAATTCGAAAACAGATAAGAGAAAGTCTTGATGATAGTGGTCATTAATCATTCATATGTGTATGATTTAGAGGGCAAACTAGATTGTATTCTTTATACACTAAAATTGTCCTTGTGAAAATATAAACAAAATGCTTACAAGTTTTATAAAATTTCACTGTGAACTTGGGCAATTTCGAGGCAGTTTGAACAAAGCATAATATTTCGTTTTGCGGGGAATAAACTATGATTTCGTCTAACGTAAGCAACGATCGTTTGTAAACAACGTAATAATGTAAGTGATTCAGCGATACAGTGTCGTTCCGCCCAAATGTACTCGAAAAGTAAAACATATTCATCGCAGCAGTGAAACATATTCATCGCAGTAATGAAACATATTCATCGCAGCAGCGAAACATATTCATCATCGCAGTAATGAATCTTATTTATTGCAGCAGTGGAACATATTCTTCACAGTGGTGAACAATTTCCAGTTAATGTATCCATTCCTTTAATTAAGGGTATCTAATATCTTTATACAAGTGTCACGCAAGCCTAGTCATTGTACTGTAGACGACCACATCGACCACGTTTGGATAAAACTGTGCTACTAGTATGTACCCATAAACATTGTTTTCTCGGATCTACTACTCCTAGTGGAAGTTTCAAGTTTCAAAAACCCAATATACCTAATGGAAACATGGTTCTTAACACAAATGTGGCCAGCTGACGCGGAATATATGAAAGCTATAATTTGTAACAAAAAGTAGCATAACAATCATCAGGATGATTTTTATTAAAAAAAAAAAGTACCATAAAAAAAACTGATTTTGTACTCAACCGTCACATGTTTCCCAAGTTTTACCTAATTTTCGTTGAATGAAAACGAAGTAATGCTTTTAGGGATCATCCAAGGTTAAAACTTTACCCAGCAAACAATTCAATGTGAGTCATTTTGCGTGGAAAATAACCTATATTGCTGCAATAATCATTTTCGTATTCCGGATCATCATAACCTTTTCGGGAGCAAATGTTTATCGCCGGCTATACTTCCAACCAATATGAAGGACAATACATCCAGGAGAAAAATGTGCGAGATTGGCAGATCATTTTACTATCTATCAAGACAATTTTCTCGATAAATCCCCAGATTTTGTTTATTATATTTGAAATCTTCGATTTTGTAGTTTTATAAATATGTATGTATATAATAATATTAATATTAATTTCTTGATTATGGCCTACAACAGAATATAGGAATTTATCTCCTGGAATGGATCCAACATCGCCATGGTTAGTGTTTTTTTCTTAATATACGTTCAGTGCAACAGCAGGACTTGGGAATTTTTTGTTCTTGGGTTTGTGTAACAAAGCCTTTTCCTTGGGATTTTATCCTCTGGGGTTGGTCTAATACTGTTTTCGCGTATTCAGCAAAGATTTTTACTTGAAATATATTTTAATATATTTTTACATATGTGTTTCAGGGAAGGTACCTCCTCCTCGTCGTAGTTTATCCCATTCTGATGCCTCTGGTTCTGTTTGAACATATTCCCCCCCCCCCCCCCCCCCCGGGTATTGACCCGTCATCGTACATTTTCGTCTGTTTTTTACTTATGTATACAATAATAGCCCTTAAAAATATCTTTGAATGTCTCTTACCGTATTTATTATATACAGGCGATACTTTAGCGGTATGTACCACATTTCAAATAATGGCAAAAAGAAATAGTTTGTTTGGCCTGTATTGCTAAAATAATTCGGAAATGCTGAAGTTAGACAGATACAAATAAAACTTGAATAGAAAGAAAAAGCTTCATCAAATTTATGAATTCGTTCCTCAATTTAATGAAACAATTCCTCATTTTCCATCCTACGACACATTTCATTGAATTGATGAAGAAAATTTCATCAATCTTTCATCAATAGTTTACGTTGATTCAACGCCAATGCTACATCAAACTCAGTTTTATGTAAGTTTGTCATCAAGTTGAAATAAATTTTTCACCATTTTGATGTGAATTGTTCACCAATTTGCTGTATCTTTTTCCATTAATTATATCTATGGTTCTCATCAATTTGATGTAAGTTTGTCATCAATTTTGTGTAAAGTGGTCATAATTTTTATGTGAATTGTTTGTTAATGAGTAGCCAAAATTTTTTGTCATACTAAAAAATCCACAATATCAGGGTACAAGACCACATAAAATGTGCTCATAGTGTGGATATTGTTTTCTGTCCATTGCACTATTTTCTATTATGTAGTTATTTTAAATTTTCAACTACTTTTTTGACGTAGAATACGTCTTACCTTACGGTATGAGGAGTCATGTCAGGTTTTTATTGTTGTAATCTTTATTTCATTGAATTTGAGGAAACGGCTAGATGAATTTTTTTTGTAGGTAAATGAAGATGTTATCTTTCGTTTGATATACATTTCATATTGGTTGATATATTTCTAGTATTTTAATTTCTCAAATGAAAATTGTTTAAACACATACACTCAAACATATGTGTGGTGTTTGGTTGAGTGTTTTTGGTTGCTCAACATTACTTGGGAACATGTATCTAGTAAAAAGTGAAACGAACAGCAAGCTAATGTTGCTTGGCAACATGTATCTAGTAAAAAGTGAAACAAACAGTAAGCTAACGTAATAAAGCTTTTTTGCGAAAGCTTCAATAAATCTGTTGTAACATTAATTTTGAATTGTAAAGCGTAAAGCTTTCACACAACGCTCGAATGCTAATGCGAAGACTCGATAAGGTAAACCTTTTTTAATATTAGGGCGGCCCTCTCAACATTCGCAGAACTTATTTCAATAAAAATATTAATTAAAATACATAAATTAAATTAAGTTTAAAAAAATTGATCATAATATTTTTTTTTTTAAACGGACTTGAATCAAATGCCGTTGGTAAATATAAAAATTACAGCAGACAGTTGTCCGAGGCCTTCGGCCACGGACTGTCCCTGCAGGCTGTGTCAGAGACACGGCCATTAAGTTTAACGTAGAATACGCCATCCGATAAGACAGAAAACATATATAACAATAAATGATAAATAATATAAGCAAATGAATTTATTGTTATATATGTTTTCTGTCTTATCGGATGGCGTATTCTACGTTAAACTTAACGGCCGTGTCTCTGACACAGCCTGCAGGGACAGTCCGTGGCCGAAGGCCTCGGACAACTGTCTGCTGTAATTTTTTTCTTTCTCTTTATTTTTTCAATACTACATTAATATTTTGAATCGATCCCACTAATTATTTCCAAATTCCAATGATGGAGATTGATGTAAAAAAGATAGTCACTTCAATTAGTCTGAAAATGTTGAAGAAACACAATCTTCTAATTGAAGAACATTTTCATTGAATTGAAGAAATTTGGGATCAATTCAATGAAAAACGATCGATGATCATTTATCATCGATTCTATGTAAAGATTTTCTTTCAGTGCATGATGATTAAAAATAATATTTGATAAATATCAACAATGAAATATATTATATTTGCAAAATATCAACATGGAAATATATTTTCCAATTTAGTTGAACCATTTGTTATAGGGATAGTGTTGCCACGTTCTGGATAGTTATCCAAAAATAGGACAATTTCAAACTTTTTTGCATATTTTTTGGATAATGATATTTTTGTGTAATTTTGTTATGTATTGATTTGCATTTCCATAACATTTATGCCCCTAAGGCCGGTAATAAACTCGTTTGCATTTTGACCTTTTTTTTAGATTTAAATAAAACATTGACACACGCCTAAACATCGGTCTTTTTTATTGTTTGGATGCAAATATAACGTGTTTGTAGCTTGTCTTAAATATAAAGGATTTTCCAATAAGGCCTTGACAACTTTTTTTTTAAAATAAAACCCAAACCATTTGAGATATTTCCAAAACTTTATGATCGACTTGAAATACAATCAAAACATTTATGAATGGAACTCGACTTCATTCATATGGCCACCGCGGGCACGTCAGCAGCGGTCGATTCGTTGGACCCAATTTTCGATGACTCTGTCACACATTTCGGCCGCTATTTCGCGTTCAATGTTGGCTCTGAGTTCTTCCAACGTCGTCGGCTTGTTCGGTGATTTGACGTAGCCCCAAAGAAAGAAAGGGGCGTTAAATCGCACGAACGAGACGGCCAATTGACTGTTCCATTTCTTGAGATAACACGTTCACCAAACTTACTCTTAAATAAATCGATTGTAACGTGTGCTGTGTGGTTTGTGACACCGTCCTGTTGAAACCACATGTCGTCCATGTTTTCTACTTCGAGCCAAAAACAATCGGTAATCGTGGTGCGATAACGATCGCCATTCATAGTAACGTGACGATCGTTATTGTCGACGAACAAATGTGGCCCAATGACGCCGCCGGCATGCAAACCGCACCAAACAGTTATTTTTTGTGGATGAAGTGGTGATTCATGAAGCATATGAGGATTTTCACCCAACCAATAACGCATATTTTGCTTATTGACGAACCCATTGAGCCAAAAATGAGCTACGTCACTGAAGATGATTTTGCGATGAAATTCATCATCTTGGCACATCTTCTCCAGAGCCCAATCGGAGAACGTACGTCGCGTCAAATGGTCCATCGGCTTCAATTCTTGAGTCAGCTTGATCCTGTATGGGTGTAAACCAAGATCTTTACGCAAAATTCGCCATAAAGTGATCTTGGCGATGCGCAGTTCTTGAGAATCGAATCGATGCCCAGTTCGCGGAATCGACTGATTTGGATCGTTTGCTACGGACGCCTGAACGGCAGCGATAGTTTCATCACTTCGACCAACCCGTTGCCTCATTGGCACGGCAGCATCACACAATGAATATGTAGACTCAAATTTGTGCACTAAACTTGTTAATGCTTGTCTGCTAGGGCGAGAATAACAACCGAAATTTGGAGTTAACGCTCTTAAAGTTGCGGTCCCCGACTCCGAATTTATAATTTGCATACGTTGTTCGTTTGTGTACTTTACCATGATGAAAATGTTGAGTTTACTGAAAAAAAAGAAAGTAACAGTTAAATGATCAGTGAAATAGTGCGTTCACAAATTAAATTCAAAGTTGGCAACTACCTATTGGAAAACCCATTATTATACTCGTGCCCCAAACATATTGTGTTTGTCATTCAATATAACATATTTGCGACAAAATGATTAATAGGTTATAATATATGTTTTTGATACCCAAAAGTGGCTTTTTTGTTGAAAACCGCTAAAAACAAATGCGAGACAGACGACAACAAAGAAACAATTCATGAAAATTGTATATGCAAACATGTACATGTTTCCTGCAATATGTTGCTGGGGCCGATATTTTACAGCGTGCACAATATTGGATGGCGGTATCTTTATTATGACCCGAAAGAAATATGTCTGACATTTACTTTCTAAAGACAATTTCATACAAATATTGGCCGCCACTGCGCTGTCGGTGGGTCCATTCGGAAGGTCCAATTTATGATCACGCTTTCCAGTGTTGCTACCGGTAATGTTATCGACGCTTATCGACTTCACATTACCCTAAAGAAAAACGCCATTGTTTCGCGCCCTGAAACCAAATGTCGCCGGCATCACGGGCTTCAATTTCAGACAATAATAATATGGAGGCATTGTTGCGGTGTGAGCATTATTCTTTCCATGATAAATTAGCAAACAATACGACAGTATGATACCCAGTCACGCCTGACTGTGGAATAAAAATCAAATAAAAAACCACGTCTAAATGAATCACACGTATTTCAAATATTATTCAATGCATGTTGCTGATATTTCGTAATTATTTAAAAAACTATTTAGTATTTTGTGGCGGACAATATTCGACGACATACAGTGGTCCAAAAAATAATAATATCGTTGTAACATGCTAAAAAATTTGTCTTTTTTGTTGTTTGGATGCAAATATAACGTGTTTGTAGATTATCACAAACATAGCATACTTGTGACCAAAGAGATTATTTTTGCTATTCAATATTAACATGTTTGGGACACAATGATTGACAGGTTACAATATATGTATTTGCGACCCAAATGTGGCTTTGTTTGTTGATAACTGCTGAAAACTCTGCTGTCTGCCACAATAAAAAAACAAACAGCAGCAATTCTTTAATTCACGAAAACAATGCTTGCAAACACATACATGGTCCCTTATTTTTCAGCGTGTAGCAGATCTGATTTTGAAATTTATCCTGTTTTTGGCTGGAAAATATAATAGAAACGACAGTGAATTGTGTAAATATTTTTTAATTTAGCAGCAACAAATAAATTTATTCAGGTGTTAGTAACATACCATTCACTAAAAGAGTTTTTGGAAAAAAAAAATTCTTGCTTTTTTTTTTTACTTTCGTACTGTGTTTACACTTATAATGTGTCATGGAACGCACTGCGCCGTTGCTGTGCGCGAAATTATCCGTTCATTAAAAAATGAAGGCAAACCGATGTCTCTAATTGCAGATTTGATGAAGTGTTCCAGAACACATTTTTTCCACATTTTGTTTTGAAAATAAAGAGGAAAACGAACAAAGTCATACAGATTTGACCAATTGCTGTTTCGGCAGTCTAATTTTTTCATCAGAAGATCTTAAAAAAGCGTTAAATGCATCGGTGACTAGTCGAGCAATACGAAGTAGTTTTATAGAAAAGGATCTAAAGGCCCATTCCGCAAAAAAAAAAGTACCGTACCTGAGCAAAACAAACATTTCTAATTGAAACATTTTTCGTAGAAACGCTTGTTGCGGGAAAATTGGAAAAACATGTTATGGTCAGACGAAACAAAGGTGAATTTGTTTGTATCCGATGGCAACCAGTATGTACGATGTTCCAAGAACACTGCCCATGATCCCAAGCATACCATTAAAACCATTGAATATTGTGGGGGCAAGATCATGCTATGGGACTGTTTTTCATCATTTGGTGTTGGTCCAATATATTGGATAAATGGTAAAACGTGCGCCACGGACTATGATCAAATACTTCATTCGGTAATGCTGCCACATGCGGAGAAAGAAATGCCATTGAAGTGGCAGTTTATGCAGGATAACTACCCAAACCACTCCTCGAAATTTGTAAAAAAAATGGGATAACAACGTTGGTTTATTGGAATGACCTTTGCAATCGCCGGACTTAAATCCGATAGAGCAAAAACAAACATCTCGTTCTTTAGATATATATTCGTAAAGAAAACATATTGATGCCACCACTTCATATTAAACTTGGAATTGCATTATTTAAATTTTCTGATTTCAAAATTTAAATTTTTAAAAAAGGACTAAAAGTACATCAGCAAATTCAAGATGAACTATTCTCGTCTGCGAAATCCTCTAGTAAAATCTATTCCACATTAAATTGGTAGAACATTTGGATATTTTGCCGGTTATTTTGGTGTAGTTTCCTTGACCTTGTTTCAAAAGAGGACAAAAAGGACGTCTGGAAATAAAGATAGAGAATTTTTGTCTATGACAACCCATAATGAAATTTAATGAGGAATAAATTCGTGGAACATTCTGAATACGTAGCTGGCAATTTTAGTGCAAATTTTTGGTACTTTTTGAGCAACGGACGAAAAGGACCCTTTAAACTTTGAAATAGAGCATTTGAATATTCTATTGTAAATAATCCCAGTCAAATTTCAATGAAGACATGTTATCACAAAAGTTCGGTCAATTCAATATTTATACCCGATTTTTAAATTTATCTCGGACAGTATCGGATAAAAAAAATTCAAACTTGCCACGCCCATAAAAAATAAAGTAAATACAGATGTATCTTCTCCGAATATCGTCACATTTGGACAATATCTTCAGATTGGAAAGCTTGTGAAAATACTATTAAAATTATGGATTTTCATTATTCTATTGGGAGAAAAATTCGAAATTGGTTCTACTCACGGCGTCTTCATTTTTACCAACAGGCAATTTTGGGAAAAACTCATAGTTACAATGTTCTATTTTATATAAATAACATTGTATTATACACAAATTTTTATAAACATTACAATTTAACAAAAAAAAAATTGAATTAAATCCAAAAAAGTTCTCCTCGTTGAAAGAAAATAAACAATATTGTGGAATTTCAAGTGATTTTGGATAATTTTTGAACATACATACGTTGGGTAGTTTTGACCTACACTGGTGGCAACACTCTATAGTTGTTAGTGATGCACAGTATTGAGGAACCGGTTCGCAAGAGCCGGTTCTTTACAGGAACCGACCGGACCGGGGCTTACCAGAACCGAAAGACGGGTCCAAATGAATCGACAACGGTTCCAAATAGACCGAGAAACGATTATGCAGGAACTGAACAATGGGTTGAAAAGAACCATAAAACGGTTCCTGAATAAGAGGACTCGTTTCCAAAGGAACAAAAAGTGGTAACCTTTGGGTGAGGGTATGAAAATGATTTTTTTTAATCAAATTTTATATTCTTATGGTAAGATCTTTCACTTAAGTTGCCGAGAACCCGAACCGGTCCAAATACCCGGTTCTTCCCGGAACCGGGTTCCATAGATAATGTTTATTTTTATAAAATTTTATATTTGTCAAATGTATTGAAAACTTATAGCATTTTTCTTCTTTAATTTCAAAATAATTTCAAGTACAGGGTGGAGCGCGGTAATTTGCTTATTTGGGAATGAAATAATAAAATTATGAACCTTGGAAAAATATATTTTATATTTTAATTATATTGAACAGTAAGGGAATTTGTAAAATACATGGTTTTAAATAGTGTATCTGACAAATGTCGACCTTCGCTATCCACACACTACTGCATACGTTTTCTGAAGTTTTCATGAACTCTAAGGGCCAATGATGCCTACCCGAGATATGGCGCACCACACAGTGCGTACACATGACACATTCCCTGCTGTTCTCAATGAAGTTACCCAATTTACAATTGATTGCCGTCCAGGAACAATTCCGCGTGGGGGAACAGCGAATCGTAAACGAAAAGCATGCTGCACTGCAATGATCGAGTGCGCATTCGAAAAATACACTTCAACACAAAATGACCTCTTCTCTCGTGTCCAATGCATGATGGCAACTGAAAGGCAGACGAATACAAATCTCGCGTCAGACACTATTAGTCACGAATACTCCCACTCTATTCGACCAACAGTGCCGCCACAGCCTGTAGTGCAAAAAAGCAAATTACCCCGCTCTACCCTGTACAAGAATGTAGATTTATTTTTCATCTGCTTCACAAAATAAAAAATTCTATGTGAATTTCAAGCGCTCGATTAATCGGAACACAATTTTTCTTAAAACCAATAATTTTTAAAAAATTTCGGATTTCAGATTTCATTTGCTTGGCCCAACCCTATTGCTCCAATTTTCGCAAAAAAAAAAGTTCGAAAAAAGGCTCGGTTTTAGTTAGATCCAATTACTGAAACAGGGGTTCAAACATATTTCTGATTAAAATAAACATAAAAAATTAAGCTTTATTTCCAGCCAAAAGCAATTTCTTTGATTTTCGGTTGTCTAGTTTAAAAAAAAAAAAAAATGCCAGATTTAGCCGGTAAAGGCTGTATTGGCAACACTGGGTATCAGTTAAGAGCAAAACGCAAGTGTCACAGGAGTTGGGAGTTACAACGAATACCAGCTACACCTCATGAGTTTACAATAGCGTAAGTCACCACTTCTATGGGTGACACCAAACAAAATAAAATTTGCCGTTTTCCATTCCATAATCATTGCCTGCAATTTTTATGTTCCAACAGTGTCAACAATACATACGAACCTACATATGCTAAAAGACAAACTATAACCTTTGGATAACAATTTTCTTGTTAACCCATTAAAAACCATTCGTTGGGCAGAAAAGTGTTCAAAAAATATATCTACAGTCGAGAGAGAGGTATCGCCCATTTATTTTTATGGGCAGGAAAAAGATACATAGGACTACTAACCAATTGGGGCTCCAAATGGGGTAAATAACATTTTTTCTAGAACACATTGAACTCGCTTATTTTCATCTGTGTACGTTTGGTTTTTTCACCTCCAATCCAATCCGTACTTTTCTTATGTTCTTGTCTTCCCCCATTCTATGTTGTTACTTCTGAACATGAAATACAATACATGGAAACCAAGAAAATGCACACATTTATGATATTTTACTAATGCGTACATGAAGCGCATGTAAATATGTTCAGTACTAGGGTGTAATGAAATGTTGCATTTTTTTGCAGTGTAAATTAGGACAGTCCACAAAAAAATTCGATCGAAATTTGGAAACTTGTGAATACTTTTGAAAATATTGCATTTCATAAGGTCCAGACAGAAACTTATAGATGAACAACCCTCCTTCTTAATCGAGTGAGAACCACAATACATACATAAGTATATGATCCGAATTAATAATATGTTCGGCGGTGTGAGGTCGTGCTTTTTCACCTACCACTATACTTTTGTCGGTTACTGTTTGAAGTTTGAGGGACAACAATTTTGAATCAAAATTTTCCATTGAAATTTTGTCAATAATTCATAGAAGATTTTCATTCTGAAATAATTGTTTGGAAGTACAAGTTTTTAACCAGCATCCGGAAATATATATATTTAAATTTTGGAAAAGACTGTGTCGTCGGTGGTCCTCAATTACATTACGTTGATCAGAATATATCTGTGTAGGATACATATGTATATATACTTTAGGATATAACTATAATTTTAAAGATACGATTGGGAGGTAACTATTGGTTTTAATCTTATCATATAATCTGAAAGTGCCTATTTTTCCCAAATTATTTTTGCAGGAAATAAGGGAGTGTACGTCTCTTTACTCCCATAATTTTTAGTTATTTCTGAAGTCCAAAATCACATGAAATCTATGACAGTTACTTATCTGCAAGAGACCAGCTACATATATTGATTTACAACAAGCAGCGTATAAATTTTTGGAACTCCATAATTGTCAGATAAAGATTTTAAGGCGAGTACTACGTTCTTTGTCGATGGATCAACATCTCGTGGAAAGAACCTAGTTATGGTCTTATGTTGAACAGAAGATCACTACCCTATACCATGAGCACGGCCGGTACTAAAGGTAGCTAACAGACTCAGGAAGGTAGATCCCTAGTCGAGCCATTACAGCGGGAGTCCTTTCTATATATGGCCAATTCTTGTTTACTTTTATTTAATATTTTTCAAAGATAAAGTCTAATTTCACCTCAACCTAATATGCATGTTATGTAACGAAAATGCAAATATAAGCGAACAAACATTAAGATTTAGTTAGACATTGTTCGTTTTCCTTTCCTTCATTCCTTTGCATATTTTCTTGGTTCGATTTTTTTTTTGTCGCAGGTTTTAGTTGTTGTCTTCCAATTCTCTTTGTTGTAAGTTCAAAGTCTAGTAGAATATTTTTTCTTTTTGTTGCGCCTGAGATCTATTCCATTACTGAGCTTAGGACCAGTACATGCCCCCGTACCCAGCTTCCCCCTAATTCCTTAGATGCCAAAACTGCCAAATGGAAAACTTGAGAACAACATGTTTAGTTGTTGTTTGTCTTTTATTTTCTCACAAAAGCTATTCGCATTTTTTCGGTACTTGAAGAAACAAGAAAGATTCGAATTTTTCACATGTACACGTTCGTACATATGTATGTATGTACATACATACTTATATTTAGCTATTAAGGGATTTCAGCGTCTTGTGCGAATGCCAATGCAAACATTTTGCAAATGCACAAGTTTGTCAAGATTGTTAGCGCACTTTTATGTAGCAAGATTGCAAGGCTGTTGGTAATGAAGAAACAGCTGATTTATGTCAGAACTTTATTGAAGTGGGAAAAAATGCTCTTTTGCATTAAGGTCAAAAATATTGCATATTATCATATTGTGGATTATTTAATATACGAATTAATTAAATTATAAGTATATATGTATTTACAACCATGGACAGTAAATTAGCACAAAATCACTGTAAATTTTTTGCCTAATGATACCAATTGTTTTGGTCTACACTGTTGCACAAGAACATCTGGCTACTTACTGTTAAATAAACAAAATAACCGTTAGATGTAATGCATTCTTTATTGTTTTGATTATTGATTTATCTCACAAACTGCGTTTGATTTGGACAGCAAATTAGCAGAACGTAATTTCGTGGCTGTGGGTGGTGCTACGGCTAGTGTGCGCGGCTCTTGTGCATGAGAACTTGGGTTCGATCTCTACTCTGACCTCACTTAGTAATGGTGACTCTTTCGAGTACTTCGCCATGAAAAACCTCTCAAAATACCGTTCCGAATCGGAGTGAAACTGTAGGTCCCAATTTAGTGGATATTTTGGAAAATGACTTCAAACGAAGTCATCGTGCGACTGCAATACGTCCGCTCGTAAAAGATTGTGCAGCTTTAAGGTTTTTTGTGGAGGAAAGTTTCCAAAAGTGCATCTAATTGAAAAAAAACATTTGTAAAAGGTGGATTATTTCAAAAATGACGGAGGTAGAAAAGACCCAACATAAAATCCGGCTTTACTAGAAAACGAAGTTTCCTGGTGTTGTCGGATGTATAGATGGGACACACTTATGTACGTATCATTGGAGCGAAGGAAGAAGTTCGCCATTTATACATAAATAGGACGGCAAGGAAGAAGTTCGCCATTTATACATATATAGGATCGGCTAGTTTAGTTTGAATGTTTTGCTATTAAGTTATAATACTATAATAATTATTTTAATAACAAATATCTAATTGTAGATGTGCGACTACGAAATGCGAATCAGGTATGTTGACGCCAGACATCCTGGTTCTACTCCCGATGCCCTCAATAGGAAGAAAAGTTCACTGAAGCAACAGGTTGCTGATTTCACGGCAAACACATGCCGGAGTTCGGGCGCAGCTCAAAACTTAAAAAAAGGCCGAAATTAGAGAAAAATATAGAAAACGAAAAATATGTTATTTTTTGTCGGACGGACCTATGTTCCAGACCTTTTATATAAAGTCTGGAAAATTGTTCTTGAAAGTTTTTAAAATGACCAGCAATGATGCAGATTCATCATTCCCTGTAATTTGAACACCCACACTAAATGTCGAGACATATATCGGGTGTTTTTTTTAGAGGTTTGTTTTTCGAATAGAGATAAAACTGACATTTTGTGGTAAAATCTGGCAACTCTAATGTCATTTATGTTCAGTTTGGTTTGCCATTTCATCATGAACAGGTTGACAAAAGAACAACGCTTGCAAATCGTGCAAATTTATTTCGAAAATAATGGTTCAGTTCGCGAAGTTTACCGCAAGCTCCGTCCATTTTCATCGCAAAATTTTGTTCAGTGATGAGGCTCATTTTTGGTTGAATGGCTACGTCAACAAGCAAAATTGCCGCATTTGGAGTGAAGAGAATCCACATGAGACCCTTGAGACGCCATTACATTCACAAAAACTGACTGTTTGGTGTGCTCTATGGGCTGGTGGAGTCATTGGGCCATACTTCTTCCGAAATAATGCTGGAGAGGCAGTTACCGTTAATGGAGACCGGTATAGAGCCATGATAACCGACTATTTTGTTCCCGAATTGGATGGCATGAATGTGGATGAGTTGTGGTTCCAACAAGACGGCGCTACATGCCACACAGCGCACGTCACAATCGATTTATTGAAGGAAACATTCGATGAGCGCATAATTTCGCGGAATGGACCTGTCAATTGGCCACCAAGATCGTGTGATTTGACACCATTGGATTATTTTCTTTGGGGATATGTGAAGTCGCTCGTCTACGCCAACAAACCAGAAACGTTAGGGGAATTGGAAGCCAACATTCGTGGCGTTATTGCCGACATACGGCCCCATATGCTCGAAAAAGTGGTTGAAAATTGGACCTGTAGAATTGGCTTTATTCGAGCCAGCCGCGGCGGCCACATGCCCGAAATCATATTTAAACATTAATGGCATAAAATTATACTTCCAATAAAGCCAAATTGATGGACATTAAAACGATTTTCTTGTGTTTTATTTCAATTCGAAGTTCTATACCCCTAAAAAAAACACCCGATACATATACTATAATATGGTAAATTGGGGTTATCTGGGTGCACAGATGCCGTTCCACAAAAATAAAGACACCATTAAATTTGGGATAAAATACATTTGATTTGAGTACCCACAGTTGTCTGGTTCTTGCAGTCTCTAACTGGACTCGTTTTTTGGACCCTGTGGGCCCGACAACAAAATTATAATACATGTAATTATTGGCAGTCGTTTTGTGATCAATATGTTATTAATGTTAAATATTTTTGTATATAGAACCCTGAGGATGATTAGCAATGCTAATCGAAATATTGGGAAAATTTAATAAATCTTGAAAAAACAGTCGAATCCGCTGGTATTTTCATTTTATGACCTCAAGCCAAACTAATTAAACAGCGACAACAAAAATATATTTTTCGTGTTCTTATATTTTTCTTTAATTTCGTTTTTGCAGCAACCAAAAATCCGTGGTTGCCAATATAACTTCTATCAAGCAACTGAAGTTGCTAGCTGTTAGCTGCCATTTGTCATGTGTAATAACTTTTCGGAAACTTACAACGCAACTGAGGTTCTGTTGCTATCGATAATCGACCCATAACTCTCAATTTGGATTAAATTTATCAGACAGGCTCATCCGAAGACGTCTGAATGGCGCTCAGCTGTTTCGGCGAGTAAGCCACTTCTATCAAGAAAAAAATATTGCCAGGCGTTTATTGTTTGCTCGGACCCACAAGCCTAAAGACCTCTCGTTCTGAAAAAAAAAAATATCACATGAGGTGTCAGGGGACATCCGGAAGTTCCTTTCGCTATATATTATGTACTAGTTAGATCCTACACGCCTAAGGCGCCCGTTGAAAAAATACGATAATTTAAATGGATCTTTAAGGAAAGATACATTTTGTAAAATGATACACTTTTTTTAAAAAAAATTTTTATATAGAATGTTTTTTTTTTAAGTCTTACTTTTAGGTACTTTTTGTAAGAATATGTATTATATTTTTCCAAAAAGGTTATTTTTTAAAGACAGGTACTTCTTTTATTAAACCCCAATGTTTTTTTTTAAGAAAATGTACTATTTTCAAGAGGAAGTACTTTTCTGTAGGAAAAAGCAATAAGAGTATGATTTTTTTTTACAAACAAGACATTTTTTAAGAGCAGGTACTTTTTAAAAAAGTGGTACTCTTTTTAGGAAAAGGTTATTTTTTTTAAGAAAATGTGCTTATTTTCAGAAAAGCTACTTATCTCAAGAAAAGACAAGAAAAGGTATTATTTCATTTTTAAGAAAAAATACTTTTAAGGAAAGGAATTTTGGTAACAAAGGGAATTTTTGTAGAGAAGGTATATTTTTGTAATAGAAGGTATTTTTTTGAAGAAATGTTTTTTAAAGAACTGGGATTTTTTTTAGAATTGTTAATTTTTTTTTCAAGAATAGGTACATTTTTAAGAGTAGGTACTTATCTCAAGAAAAGTTATTTTGTTTCCCAAAAAGGTACTCTTTAAAGAAAATTTAGTTTTTTAAGAAAATGCAATTTGTTGTAAGAAAATTTACTTAGGTAGGTACTTATTTTAAGAAAATTTACTTTTATTAAGAAAATTTCCTTTTTTAAGAAAATTTACTTTTTTTAAGGAAAGGTTCTTTAAGATAAGGTTTTTTTCAGTAAATGTACTTTTTGTAAAAAAATTTACCTTTTTTAAGCAAAGGTACTTCTTTAAGATATGTGTTTTTAAGAAAAGGTACATTGTTTAAGACTATGAATAGCTTTTTTTTTTGAGAAAATTTACTTTTTTTAAGAAAAGGCACTTTTTAAGAATATTTTATTTTTTAAACTTCTTTCACTTTGTTTTTTCTAAATTTACTTTTAATTGGGTTCAAAACTACAATATAAACTAAATATTGGTTACAAGCTCCACCTAGAAAACTTCCCAATAAACAAAAAATTTTCAACATATTCTAGTCTAGACACAAACCAATGCAAAACTACCCAATATAGTTGATAATACTGGGTTGTAGCATAATAGTGTTAAAAAAAGTTGTTTAATTTGTTTTCATTTAGCCCCCATTCCGCAACGTGGGAAGGAACTTCGTTTCAATACTTTGGAGTGATGAAGCTAAGGTAAATCGTGTGGGACAGGTTGGTAGGGTATTTGTTCCTCGACCAAAATGCCAGGCATTGAATCCACGCTAAACTCAGAAGACCGTGAGGCATGAAGGAGGAAGCAATATGGTGTGGGGATCAATATCATTGCAGGCTGTATTTGGACATTCTTAAGATCCAAATGAAACCTTATGCTTTTGAACACATGCCCGTTTCTAATCACTTTCATGAACGACAGAGGAGTGTTTTTCTAAGGAAAACATCCCCGTTTTAGACTGTCCGGCTGAAAGTCGCGAATTGAACCCGATTGATAACCTTTTAAACGATGTGAAATCTGCGATTGCTCACTAAGTACAACTTGGATGATCTTTGGATTGGAATTAGTGGCCAAAAAACCGGTAGTTTGCGGTTTGTTCGAAAAATCAACTTTTCACGAAACCGGTTTTCGGTGTTTAATATCGGTTTTTTTTACTTTAACTTAAATTACACTTGTAGCACTTACAATACATTTGTTCAGCGACCATTTCATATATTTATTCGTGTTTAAAACTCAAAATCTCAACTATTACAATATGACAACGTTTTAATTTTAAATAAAAAAATTTTAATTTAAAAATACACAAATTTAAATTTAAAAAACAAAATAAGATACCAATTTGGAATGCGTGTTTAATTTAAAATTTAAAAGATTTATTTAAACTCACAATAAACTGATTTCAATTCGAAAACCATATTCAAATTTATGCAAATCTTGTTAAGTTTGAAACATTTATTTATAAAATTCTTTTATTTTTGAAATTCGAAAAAAAAAGTTTGAAAAACTTCATCAACTCTTAATTAATTTTGAATTAATTCTTATTCGTCATAAAAAAATTTTGAAATTTCATTTCATTTGAATAAAAAATTGTGTGGAAATTATAATTTAGAACTTATTGAAGCATAAAATCATATTTGAAAATAGAAATCATGTTTCTTAATTCCAAAATTTCATTAAAACTCGAAAATCATATTAATTATTATTAATTTTTTTTAAGGATATTAACACAAATTGAGAAAAACCCGGTTAACCGACAACAAATAACCGGTTTGCGGTTTGTTCAAAAATTACGATTTTTAAAAAGCCGACACACGGTTAATATCAAAAAACCCGGTGTTTCGGGTTTGACCACTCTAATTGGAATACAGAATGCTTAGTATTCGATTCCCAAAGAGCGTTTTGAGTTTAATTGAGTTTGTACTGGAAAATAGAGGTTACGGTACTAAATATTGACCCAACAAACTAAAATCATTAATATTTATATTAATTTTTAAAATATATCCTTTTTATTCCAGAAATTTCAATTTGTGCTATTTTATTGTCCAGCTGAAATCTGGCGTATGACAATGTTTTGTGCTAATTTACTGTCCATGGCTGTACATACATATATTTCTATTACATTCCATGAAGGGACATACGAAATAATTTTACTCTCACCAATTGAGCCGATCAGTTTTACTCCGGTCCCGAACGTTGTATTTGTTGTCATGGGTAATTACTTCATAGTGCCACCGACACTAAGCGAGGTGACCGTTGTCGAAAGAAATGCAAAGTGATGAAAGCAGGAATTGAACCCACGTTCTCACGTTGTATGAAAATATCTGCTTTGTGTGATTGCCAGCTGTTTGTAATGCAATCGCACAGGATGAACCTTAATAAAGCTATAGGGTTTGAGTTGTGTAAAAAGACAACAATTGAGGAATTGCTTGCGAACGTATACATTTCATTGGTGAAGTCTGAAAGAAAATGCTTCGATATGTGACAGTGAATCGCACCAGATGCTGAACACCCTTATTTTTTTTCACTTCAACTTAAATCTTTAGTTAGACTTGCATTCGTTTAGATAGTGCTTGTGATACAATGCTAATTGAAATATTGACATGTATTCTTTTTTTTTGTTCTTTTGCATTCTGTTTGACATTTCATGGACAAATGAATTTGCCATTTCTGAGGATGCCGAATGGGGTGTAGGGTCCTTTAGACATTTCTTTGAATATACCCCCTCCCCCAAACAGTTTAAATTTGGATTTTCGAAATGCTTTTAGTTTAAACTAGAACAATAAAACGAAAACATTTGCATTCCGTAAATGTTTAAATACGTAATCAATAAATGGAGTTGTAATTGTCCAAACATTTCAAAAATTATGGTTCTAAAATACAAATTGTTTTATTGGGGAACATGATTGGAATCGATCGATTCGAAATCGAATACGTTTTTATATTTCTAAATAAATATGGAATGAATTATTTCTTGAGGTTATGTTCGGTAGGTTGAGAAAGAAGAGTCGAGGCATTAGAACTTTGCTTCGTGACCCATTTCTGGCTGTATATTCCTATCGAAAATTCGTGCTATTTACAAACAATTTCCTCAGTATTCTATTATATCTTTACGTACAGCTTATTTGATGGCACAAAAATGGGAAATTAATCGATTTTCATTGTATTGTAGGAAAACATCATTATTGCAAATCTAATTCGATTTAAATCGACAATAATAATAATAGTAATCTAATAATTTATTATTAGACGTAACTTGCAATTTTGGGCTCAAACACACTTATCTACTATCTATTACTATCCCCAGTATTACATTAATAAGTTATGAGATTAAATAATGAATTGAAATTATATCTGTATTATAATTTGAACACTAGTCATGTCTAGCAATGGTCTGCACAATGGGTTTGTTTCACTGCGACATATGTATGTAAATGGTATCTTTAGTTTGTTATTTATTTAGGTAACTGGTTGTTATCCTACTAGGAAAATGGTTTCTCATGGGCAAAGACTAACTCTGAAAAGGCTATTAGATTTTCAAAATATTTGGAAGACTTTTTACACTAAATGAATCCAACAAGGCCGCTATGTTAACTCAAATATATGACTTTTTTAATCAAACAGCCATAAGAACATTATCGAACTTTGAAGTAAAATATGTCATACTCAACCGGAATAGCTTCAGGTTACGGACTTCTTTTCTCGCAATACTTAAAAAAATTCTCTACTTACAAATATTTGTAACGCCTGTCTCCCTTGCTGCCTTGTCCCACCTCAATGGAAAGTTGCGGAAAACACAACGCTACTCAAGCCAGTAAATGCTCCCCGAACGTGTATCCTCATACCTAATCTGACCAGCCTTCCCGATTTTGGCCTATTTTGAATCTGAAATAACAAAGTGATTGCGTACAAAATAAAAAGTTTTTTAGTCGTATTCTAACTAAACACATGTCGTATTCTAACTAAATTTAGTCGTATTGTAGCTAATCACATGTGTGTTTTCGTTTAATATTTTATTTAAGGCCAATAAATTCCCCTATTTTGATCACCCCACTTGACCCGCATTTTGATCACAACCAGTTGGTCAGGTTACTCATACACCCAATCAATATATAACAATTTCGCTAAAGTTCTGGAATCTCTTTCTAAGCAGAAATACAAAATCTTTTCCCATGCCATCAGTTTGGGTTTGGGAAAGAACTTAGAATCATAAAACAAGTTCTCACAGGCTCGTGGTGAAGGTTAATCATTCTGCACTGTCGCCTTTCTAGATATTTCTCAAGCATTTGAGATGTGTGTAGTATATCTCGTGTACCTAACTCTTGTGTTTTGTGCATGTCGCGACTCTTGATCAGTGCTCCAAATGTGTTGAGTCGAGAATTTTGGAAACTCTCCAAACACTGACTCATGGTTCAAATATGAGGTTGTGTTATAAAAACAGCTGATCGAAGTTTTTTCATGTCGTTATACAGAGTTCTGTCAAATTGTATCTACTTTGTTTGTTTATTTAGTAAATACTTAACAGATTTCAAGAAATTCGATATAAATCCAGTTTGACCACATACTAATTTTGTTAATTAAGTGAAAAGTTGTTTGTACAATTAAAAAAACAACGAAAAAATTGAAAAAATCAACTGAGTTTCTGTGTCACTAATACATACACAATCTTCCTGCTTTCACCTGATTAATTCCATCATGCGCTGACTTTATATTTGTTTTGTTATAACCCGAAATTACGCTTGTGTTGTGATTAGAGTAGAGTGTCCAAAAAAACCGCCATTTTTTAGAAAACTGATTTCGGTTTGTTCGAAAAATCAATTTCACAAGAAACCGTTTTTTTCGGCTTTTTCGCTTTAAATTCAATTACACATGTAGAACTTGCAATACATTTGTTAAACGACCATTTCTATACTTATTCGTGTTGAAACCTGCAAATTTCACAAATGTATTTAATTAATTACATTTTAATTTTAAATAAAAACTACACGCTGAAAAAAACGGCCTCTGTAACATATTCTCCCAAACATATTCTGCAGGAACCACGTATATGTTTGGAACACACTTCAAACATTTATATGTTTGCAAGTCCCAAACTCAGGTGTATTTAAATGCAAACAGTATCACGTTTACTAGGAAACATGTATGCTTTTACGTGGAAACATATGCGTGCTTCATCCCAAACATCCATATACTTACGAGGAAGCATTCGCGTGTTTCCCCCAAACCTCCATATACTTACGTGGAAACATATGCGTACTTTGTCCCAAACATAATAATATTTAGAAACGAAATATTCTTTCTTTCTTTATTTATTATAATTAATTTTATTAATATACATACATATATCCACATTTATAAATAACACTGTGATAGTCGAAAAAATGAACTTCGATGAATCCTTTTCGAACTATTAGGGGGGAGTCACCTGAGTGCGAAAGTACATTTGGAAGTGTCAGATTGGCTCCAGTTTTTGAGAAATCGGTATATATGGATATAGCTAAGTCTGCGCTATTTAAACAAATTTTATCGGCCATAGGCCAATTTTTTTTTGGCCTAAAAGGGCTTAAAAAGCTTATTAAAATAGAAAAAACAAATGTTCGCGCTCGGTCCAACTTCTTGAGATATGAGCCTTTAAAGCTTGAGTATATAATTGGCCATATCTCACATATTTCTGGTCCGATCTGGTTCCGGTGAATATTATTACAAAGATCATTAAATCTGCATATAAATATATTACATTTTATTAACCCATTGGGGACAAATTTAAAAAATACGATTTTTTAACGTCACTTTTTTGCTAAAAATCTGATTTTCTCAAAAAACAGCCCTAGTAAACCTATTTTCTACTAGACTCAGGTTGTAGGCAACACCTCAGGCTTTATTTCAAGGTATAATACTTTGCATTAACCCTTCTAAGACCGGAGATATTTATGTTCAAAGTTTGAAATACAAGAAAAAATTAAAGTTTTTTTTACTTTTTTCCAAAATTTTATTTATTTTCCTAGCATAGGCCTCAAGTTAAGCTTCAAAATCAAAATATTGGACTTTTATATATTTTTTTCGTTTTTTTTTAAGTTAATTAATTCAAAGAAATGAAAAATTTTTAAAAATAACCGTTACATAAATATAATGCTAATCTTCATCATCCAACTCCGGTCTTAGAAGGGTTAATGCGAAGTATTATACCTTAAAACAAAGCCTGAAGTGTTGCCTACAACCTGAGTCTAGGTAGAAAATAGGTTTACTAGGGCTGTTTTTTGAGAAAATCAGATTTTTAGCAAAAAAGTGAGGCTAAAAAATCTTATTTTTTAAATTTGTCCCCAATGGGTTAATAAAATGTAATATATTTATTTGCAGATTTAAAGAATTTTTAATGGTATTTGTAATAATATTCACCGGAACCAGATCGGACCATAAATATGTGAGATATGGCCAATTATATACTCAAGCTTTAAAGGCCCATATCTCAAGAAGTTGGACCGAGCGCGAACATTTGTTTTTTCTATTTCAATAAGCTTTTTAAGCCCTTTTTGGCCAAAAAAAAAATGGCATATGGCCGGTAAAATTTGTTAGATAAATAGCGCAGACTTAGCTATATCCATATATACCGATTTCTCAAAAACTGGAGCCAACCTGACACTTCCAAATGTACTTTCGCACTCAGGGGACTCCCCCTAATAGTTCGAAAAGGATTCATCAAAGTTCATTTTTTTTCGGGTCAATAACTATCACAGTGTAATTAATACAAACAATTAAAACATTTAAAGTTGCTCTTTTACATGTACTTGCATTGAATGCATTACTTTTTTATGAAATGACAATCTGCTGCTCTTTTGCTTCTTCTTTCTTTGTTGTCTCTCACGTTTTTCTTTTCAGAAGGTTTCAACTATGCCTTGGTTATCACTATGCGTTGGTACACAAACAATATACTTACATATATACGAATCTAGTTCATGCAGGACAAGCGTGTATTAACTTCTGTTTTTTATATTATATTTCACAAATGGTCCGCCATTCCGATTTTTTCAGTAGAAGCTCGGGCAGAAAAGCGATTCACGTTGTTGCCCCCTCCACTTTCTTTCCTCAATATCGTTTCTCACGTTGGTAGCACACATAAATATATGCGAAACACATACACAAAAACCAAAGCAACATCAGAAACCATTTAACTGTCCGAGCGTTTGTTTAATCCTTTTTTCCACTGATCAAGCGCTTTTAATATCCTGTGTCCGATGAACCATTGACAACTGAATACATGAAATTAAAACGCAATACATCGGCCAAAATAAGAAACACTGACTTCATCTGCAATTCACATTCACAGGAATATTTATGAATCACTCACTGAGAGAATAATGCAAAAATACAGATATGTACATACTTACAAGATATACACACTGGTTGCCCCTCTGTAATTCTCTTGCTCTCGAGAGAGCATAAACGGTGCAACAAACACGGCTGTATGTATATCACAAACCCAGATATATTTGGGTCGCAAACACGTATGTTATAACATATTAATCATTGTGTCTCAAACATGTAATATTGAATAGCAAACACAATGCGTTTGGGCACAAGTA
This sequence comes from Phaonia tiefii, assembly GCA_963931995.1. Taxonomy (NCBI): domain Eukaryota; kingdom Metazoa; phylum Arthropoda; class Insecta; order Diptera; family Muscidae; genus Phaonia; species Phaonia tiefii. The sequence continues at coordinate 236,611,277 of OZ008369.1, read as the reverse complement.
TATTATATTTGTGACAAGCTTCAAACACATGTTATAGTTGAATCCAAACAACAAAAAACTACAGATTTTTCAGCGTGTATATATTTAAAATTAAATTGTTCGAGCGTTAGGTCTATTGTAAATTATTTTATTCTTCAATATTTCGCTAACCATTCATTGGGTAGCATCGTCAGGAAGATAAACACAATTATTAAATAAAAATTAAATGAAAAAAAATAATAATGAAATTGAAAATAAAAAATACATTTTTAATTCATATATAAGTAATTGTGCTTATTTTCCTGATGATGCTACCCAATATCGCTACCCATTGGAATAAAAGAAGAATAAAATAATTTAAAATAGGCCTAACGCTCGATCATTTTAATTTTAAATATAATACGAATGGTCGAATAAATCACCACATTTAAAAAAAAATGTGTACCATATTCCAATTTGGAATGCGTGCTTAAGATAAAATTTAAAAGATTTATTCAAATTCGAATTGAACTAATGTAAAATCGAAAATCATATTAAAATTTGAAAAAGATTTTCATATATGAAACTCTTATTAAGTTTCACAGCTGATAATTCTCCATTTAATGGACCGGTGTTTGTCATTTAAATGCCATTTAATATGAAAATCTTCTGTGAGCTTTAAAATTGACGAGTGTTTAACTCGCCCTTAGTTATCAAATCAGTTTCATTTTGACATTTGAAATTTATTCTAAGTGGTACATGTGTAATTTAATTTAAAGTTTTTTGACAAAATTACAAACCGAAAACCGGATTCCTAAAAATTGATTTTTTAATCAAACCAGTTTTAAAAAATTTCGTTTATTGGAGACTAGTTGTGATTATAAAATCAAACTTCAAATTCAATGAAAAATGGAATTTTCAATGTTGCGGAACTTAGAAAAATCGTAGTAATTCTATATTAGTTATCCGTATGATAATTATATTTGATGTGTTTATTCTTCTCCTTTCTTCTTGTTCTCAAATATATTAAATTTTGTAATCTGTAGCAAGGACCGCTTTACCTGCATTTCGGGCGTTACCTCATTGTGAATATTGTCATTGTTCTCACTATAAATAATGTAACATGTTGGGGAAATATGACATATGTAAATATTAATATTAATTTTTAATGTTTAATTAATATTTCGTGGATGGCCACCAGGAGAGTCTGATCCATATACTGCCTTTTCACTGCGTATCTGTATATAATTTTAATCACACACACGCACACACATACACATTACAGATTACAGCAGGAGTATGACAAGGAGCATAATGCACAATTCTGCGAATTAATAATGAATGTTTTAACATATTTAATATATATTATGCTCTTGTGATATTGAGTTGTGGGTGGATAATTAAATCCTTGCTTCAAGGAATCGACCATCCCAACGCGCGCACGTAATGCTGCAATATTATGAAAACTAATTTAAACTTAACATAACACACACACAAATACACCCAAACACACACAAATACACCCAAACACCCATTCACACCCCAGCAGCGGAATTCATGTCTTAGAAGGCCTTATAGAAGGCCTTCTTTGGGATCCGGAAGACCTTCGTAACACAGTGCCTATTCCTTTCTAAATTACATGGAGTGAGATTGGTGAGGAAGGCCTTGCTCTTTCCTTCCTATGAGAAGGCCTACAATAAGGACTTTAAAATAAAACCTACCAGAAGGCCTTATACATAAAGGCCTTCAAGAGCTCTGAAGGACAAGGCCTTATAAAAGGCCTGATCTATGAAGGCATTTTAGAGCCATGGGAAAAGAATCACTTAATAAAAAAAATAATGTGAGTCCGATCACAGGGGAGATGTGTAAACATCTAGTCCTGACAAATTTTTTTTAAGTTGGAAGTACTTATGCTTTTAGTATATTTTTTTAATTAATCAATTAAAAGTATCAAAACTTTCAATATTGTAAATACATAGGAATTTGCTGGTTTTTGTTTGTTTTATTTAACTTATTTGGTTAGTAAATGGGCACACTGCAGTATATACATATGTACTGCATTAAAAATTACAGCAAGCAGTAAATTTACTGATTACTGAAAAAATTCAGTAAATTTTTACTGATAATGAAATTTAATTTGCATTACCAGTCAAATCATAGGGCCGTATTCATAATAATCATTAATCGGGGATTACTGATTACTGGAAATTCAATGCACCTCATCGTAATCATGTAGGCACTTTATAAAAATTGCTGAAAAAAATTTTAGTAATCAGTAAAAATTTACTATTTAAAGAATTATTTTTACTGAAATTTTAGTAGTACTGCAAAGTGCCCATCTATGGTAAATGCCTTAAGTACAAATAGTTAATATTGGCTTATGGTAACTAAAATAAGATACATATTTAAATATTTGACTCGATTGTATTTAAAAATCTATGGAAAACTGCATCTATTGTAGTGGAATTGTTAGTTGTGGGGGTTTGTGGAGAATTGCTCATATGCAAGTGGAAAACGTCAAATAAAAATTTTGATAAAGCTTGCGACTGTGGGTTTGCACAATTTGTATTAAAATCTCCACCCATAATAATTGGCATGAGATGGAGATTGTTACCCAATTGTTGTGCACCAGCTTCAGTGTGAGGCAACAGTACGTATTGAAGATATGTTATAATCTTAATTTATATTGGAATCTAATAGAAATTTTATTAGAATTAACATTACCTCCATTCAGCTTTGATACACCTTGTGTTGTTTTATGTTCTGAGTTATAACTTTTTTGGTGTTTTGTAAAATATTTTATTAGTTTGTATTTGTTGCGGTTGACAAGTTATTAATCAGCTGTTTACTGAAATGTAATGCATGTAGTTATTTTACAGCAATGGTTTTCGAAAATTAGCAGCTACTATTGCACACTAGATGGTGCTTATATGCAACTGTTAAGTATGAATGACAATCTCAAAGACGAAGAAGACCTTTGGTTTGACAAGTTTGGTTTTTAGTTTTCCTTATATTTGACAAGTTTAGTTTTTAGTTTTCCTTATTTTGCTTTGTTTTAGTAAATTTCTTATTAAAAGTGCAAAAAATCTTTTTAAAAGTTATTAAAATTAAAAGTTTTTGTATTCATTTTATTTATTTGTTTTCGTTTGCCTACGATAACATAATGTACGACAATTAGTGAAAATTAGTAGCTACTATTGCACACTAGATGGTGTTGAGTATATTGTATGCTGCGTATGATTACACTAATACACTCATACATAGCTCACACCGATTTGATAACGCTTTACGATTGGTTAACGATTACATCGCACATCTTACTCCAAATTTGTGATTGTATTGTGAAAAAGATTTTTACCCCCAGCGTATAGATGTTTACACATCAAAACAATAAGAATGTATAAATTATCACGGAAAAATATCAGTTTATTAAAAACAATTAACAGTCTTACATCACATTACATTACAATAACAAACAGAAACAAAAACATTCTTATATTTCATGAAAATAAATTAAATAAGACAATTTAATGTATATTTTCTTTCACGACTAAAATACAACTAAACCCTCTATAGATAAATGATGTCGTTGCAAACGTTTCTGGGATTCCAACTTACGGGACTAATTCTATTTTCCCTTGCTTACTATGTTTTTTGAGAACGGAGTGTCAATGTCTTGCATACACACACTTTCTGCATTGTCAACTGTCGGAATTGAATTTTTTCGAAATATTCGCTTACATGAGACACTCAACAAGAATGGAAAGGCAATGTCTAACAAACCTAAACACCTTCTACATTGCCTTCTATAATCAAGCAGTATTTCATGCCTTCGGGACGAAAACGCAAGGCCTTCAAGAAGCCTTCTTTTATAAGGCGTGTAGCTTAATTTGAAACATGTTATTAAACATGTTATATTCTAGAAGGCCTTCTCAGAGTAAGGGCATTGACAGTTTCGCTGCTGGGACATTTGCGTTGCATGTACCGGTGGTTGTATATTTATCAAAGGGTGTTACCACAGGTTTACGTGATGTTGATGTAGTATGCACTGTCAGCCGACATACATTTCAACATGAGTCTGCAACAATATGTCCTAGAAACATCCTTTATTATATTATGCCGTGGGCGATGCCATGGGTAGCTGCGCGACTCTTGGGCATAAAAGAACGCGGCTTCAATCCCCGCCTGACAACCTTTAATTTCTTACGTCAACGGTCACATAACTTACAGTCAGAAAAAAAATGCATAAACATGAGTTCGAAACTTTCTTAAATTTAGTTCTAAAAATGTACGCAACCAAATTATTCATTTGTACTTAAAATTGCGATATTGTACTAAATGTGAGAAATTAGTTTTTTACAGACTACGTACTACGAATCCAAAGAAATCTCATTACAGGAATCCTTAAAAGTTTGAATTATTGATTCCTTATCGTCGAAATGTCTTCCCCCTTCATAAACCTTGCGGGAAAGCCACACCCAAACATTTTCAATTATGAGTAGATAGCGAGAATTTGATGGCCAATTAAGAAGACGAACATTTTGGTTTGAAATTATTTCTTCTATAACTCTGGCATTATGAATTTAATGTTGTTGTGTTTATTTTTGTAATCTTAAGAAAAATCCCTTTCCGATGGTTGTGCGATTTTGGTTGTCGACAAAAACTTTAAAAATACATGGCCTAATAAAACCAGACATTTAAGTGGTTCTAATCATTTGATCGAGAGTGTAGTTGCTTCTACTTTTGGTTGTGGTTTTTGAGCGTTGAAGACTGTGTGCTTAATGTAAGATCCGTTTTAGTAAATAACAATGCACAGCGATTTTCGATATCCAGTGTTATGAATTTTGTGTAGTATTATACCTTCCCAGTTCTCATTTAGTTCATGGTGGCTCTTGTACAAGTATTCGGGTTTTGTTAGTTGTTGGACACACCCTGCGAAACAAAGGTTGTTGTCCAACTTTAAAAGTCCTTGTGGTAATATACTTATGTTCTCACAATTAATGGTAAAACGCTGAATAATAAAATCCAAAAATTTTATTTTTACGTAAGTTAATACTCTACTCAAAGAAGTATTTCCTAATTTTAGGTTCGTTATTTCTAAATTTTAGTCACTAATGACACACTTAGATTGGAGAAATAATTTACTTGATAGACAGACTTTGTTCTTCTTCTATAAGATAATTTCCCTACAAATGAAGAAATACGTACTTATTACATATCGTTACCTTAATTTAGATTGGTTTTTTGTTTGTATTTTTTTCAAAATTATAGCATTTATTCGGCCCTGTTCTGCATACAGAATCATTTCGAACCAGAATTTTTTTGTTTGTTTTGATAATCACAAGACATTTGCATTCTAATTCAAAACTGATATTTTTCTTCTGAATTGTTCTATAGAAACCCAAATATTCTGAAACGTTTTATGTTTGTCTGGATTCAGTTTACAGAAACAGGGCCGTTTATGTTTTTTCCTCCTCCTGTAAAATTTTTAAAATTTTAGTTACGTCCTTTCTAAGTTATGGTAACGATATATAAATTGGTTTATATTTACCGAAATTAGTCCTTTATTCCAAGAAGGGTTTCTTGATTTTAAATCTATTCGTGTTTAATTTAAGTAACAAATTTGACGTATTAAAAAATATGTAGAGGGACAGTTGTATTAAATTTTGGGGGATTTTTTTTATTTTATTAAATATTTCTTCGTTTTAACAGAAACCTTTCTGACGTCGTCACCTCCGAATTTAATAAAAGTTTGTACACATGATCTATGGAACGATACAATAATGTTTGTCAATTTACAGACCTATAGCGCCGCCTACTTTGAGAATTATAAGCATTTCAATTTGAAAAAAATTCAATAAAAATGCACTGAAATGGCTCAATACGGCTTTTACACCAACCAAGATTAACCCATTTCGAAGGTTAACTCCGTTAATCCATGCTAACCCAAAAGATTGTTCATACAATTTTAATCTGTAGAAATTGAAGTTTAATTTTTAACCTCACTTTAAACTGGTGTTAATTTTTATGCAACACTGTTAGTTACTAAAAAAAATGCAACCATAATAAAAACATACACAAAAAATCAACTTTGTGACAGACGGAAGCCGATCGAACATTTTCCACCGCGTCACCGCCACCAAAACTTTTTTCAAGCTCACGCCGCCGCCAATATAAATGGCTCTTATTGGTTTAAACTGTGATCCGATTATATCGACTGGCCCGATTTGACCCACTGATCCAGTTTTAAAGGTTCGGTTATTTCAAAATCATCCCAAATTTGTACAAATCTGGCAAAACAAATAGCCGCCAACTTAATTTTTTTGTTGTGCCGCCGTCTTTGAAAATTTTGTCTTTTGCGGAGTTTGTTTAAGCAAGGAGTTGCCACCTGAAATGTCAGTTTAATCTCAAATTGGGTGGAGAACAAGGTTATCGCTAACTTGGCTGCGATAAATGGTGGTGTAAAAGCGTTACGACAGAATTGTTAACATCTCGAAAAGTATTCAATGTATTAGGAACATACATTGGCTTATGTCCAGCACAGCCCAACCTCTCGTAATAGCACCAAATTAATACAGTGGATACAACTTTTTATCCACAGAAAAGTTGGAATTTTTTTTGTCGGCGGCCCATATTTCCCGGGTTACGGGCCCCCAAAGTTTGATCATATAACCTTCAATATCTTCTACATTTTCGGACGGACCTGAACAATATGGGTATCGTTGGAAAGCTTATAAACATTGCTTTAAAACTTATATCCAATTTATATCCACGATTCATTAACCCATTGCGAGCCAATTCATGATATTCGACTTTTATAACTCTACTTTTTCTGAAAAACGGCTATTATCTCAGAATATTGCCAATGTGAAGGTGCTAATTTGACAATGCTATCAGAAAGGTGGGCCCTGCAGCTAAAATATGACACTTTATTTGCCTTTGTAACCCTTTAAAATCCCGAGAAATTAAGAGTGAAAGCGGAGTATTTTTTTTTAAATCGCTCGATTTTTCTGATTTTGCCACACATAGACTTAAGCTACAGATGGAATTTGAACCCCCCCTGCCTGAGCGCGGCCGGATGACTAGGTGGAATATAAATTTAACGATTTTACAAAAGATCTACCACACAGTACGAGCAACGTAGGTCCCATTTTCTCACATTCTTTACTTTTTCTTCAATTTTGTTTTTTTCTTTTAAAAAGATTTTTTTTATCCGATATCTCGATAACGAAGCAAGTTATCGAAAATTGTCATTTAATATTTTTCAATTATTTTGACCTCTATTATACAAAACAGTGACCAAACCAATCACTAAAGGCAATTTTCTAAACGTAATACCCCCCATATATCCGAACTTTATAGGCCCATAACTTCGACAATATCGGTTTACGACAAACTTTTTTTTAACATTTTAGCTTAAAATAACGTGTTTTACGATCCCAAAAAAAAAATCGGAATTTTGGGCCCAACTGGACTTGCTCCGTTTATTGTGTTGCCGCGCCGCCGCCTGATTACATAGAAATCGGCGCAGCGGCGGCAGCGGCGTGGTTCGGCGGCGTATAACTTTTTGTTTAATCTTTCATATAATTGATCAATTAATGCCAGTGTTCTGATAACAACACACGTTGCAACTACAACAAAAAACTGGAAACTACACACAACCTCAATCAGAGTATTTCCTAATAAGAGCCAGGTTAATTTCTTAAGAATTAACTTATGGAGTTAAACGACAACACCACAACATCCAGTCCCATTCCCTAACAGGTTACATTACAACTAGAACAACATCTGGTCAAATTTCTTAAGAATTGAACTCTGCAAAGCAGCAGTCTGGTCAATTTCCTAATATTTAGGAATATCCGCTGTTGCCGTTAGACGGCGCTAGGTTAGCCGACCAAGCCGCCGCCGCCGGGTTTCCAAAGTCACTACGCCGCCGCCGAAGCGGAAACAATCGACGTAAACCTCTAGTTTTACGTACATATTCTTTCCTAATTTAAGGAAAAATTTAACTAAATCCTTAGTTTTAGTTAATTTGGAATAAAATTTAGTTTTTATTTTTTGAGTGTTGTAATAATGGCGGCACTATTGGATTGTTATACCTAAAAAGCTTCTCTAAAAGCGAAAATATATACTCAGAATGAATGAAGGCAGAGAAGCTGTTCCCCCGTCCCTCCATTCGTGGAGGCATTAATAACTAATTGGGCATGAGAGAGCTTCTCAAAATCAGTGTAAAGCATCACGGTTGCTGATGGGCGTGTATGGAAACAAAAAGCACAAAGTTACTTATCACGAGCAGCTATCCCCAATTTCCTCATGAGATGTGATGGGAAAACAAACAAACGGCGCTTTCTAGGATTACTTCAATTTAAAGTACTTGATTTTAAAATTCGAAACACCTAACAGTAACCCCTTTCGTTGTAAAACAACATGATGTCTATTTAAAATTTATATTTAATGTTCATGTTCGTCCTCATCATCATTGCTACCGACACCGACATAACTACTACCCCCACACAATCCGCCCGGCCAAACGATGATGCGAATGTATTTAGTCCAGTCCGGTGAACATGTAGGTACTTTAAATAACAAACAAATTGTACACTTGAGGGCCTACCCAACAGCCAACAGCCACCACCATCATTGTAATAATCCATATGGACTCTGGCTATATTTTGTATTACATCCTATAGGCGGCTCATATGTATCTGTGTATTTTAATGGCAATATGCATGTGTGTGAGTGTTGTAATAAATATGAAAAGCCATAAGAATAATAAACATTGAAAAAGTTTACAATTATACTACATACTTTTAATGACATTTGCTGTTATTACACATGCGAAGAGGGAGAGATTAGCATTAGCTCGTAAAGGAGTCATTGAAAAGGTTGTTGGAACTTCAAACCCACAAAGGTCATAAGTTTCGGGTAATTTCAAAAGTAAATTTGATACAATAAAATTATCCAATTGTTGAAAATTCATATTCGAAAGGGAAATTTTTTACTTTGAATTATTATCTCTCAAGAATGATGCAGCATATTCAATGAACAAGTTGAAAGTAACCTTTCCAAGATTTCACATTTTTTACTGTGATGTTGTGGTTAGCAAATCTCTTGGATCTACTCAATATTGATATCACGCAAAATATTTGTTTTTTGGTTGGAAAAAGTAAACGCGTCAAAAAGAAAAAAAGACTATGGCTTAGAATCCATTCTAGGTCATATTGTTGATTTTTCCCCGAGGTGGCGGCCTACTTTACCCCACCATCTCACCATGTAACAGTTGATACTCGTATAGTGCAGCGTGTTATACCTGATTGAAATCGTAGATACATACACAAAGTATAAGGCACTTGTATCCGTAATGAATATTTTTTTAATCTACAATGAAAGGAAATCTTTACATCAAATCGATGTTAAATGTTTATCAATTGGTTTTCATTGAATTGATGACAAATTTCATCAATTCAATAAAAAAAAGTTCTTCAATTTGAAGATTGTGCGTCTTTGCGCCATTTTCAACTTCATTGAATTGATGATATTTTGTTCATCAATCTCCAGCATTGGAATTTGGAAATAATTAGTGGGATCGAGGCGAAATATATTTTTTTTCTTTCTCTCATTTTATTGCAATCTATCATAAATTTGATAACAGGCAAATCTTAGAAACATATACAACATGTAGAAGATGAGCCATTGCCCATCCTCCTTTAAATTAGTCTTGTACACAAATATATACATGTATATTACATACAAATATTTGTTATATGGTAGTGACAAGATGTGTGAGAGGAAATCTTCACAGTCTCCTATGTGGTGTTGACTCTTGGAGCAAATCAAGGGCTAGTGTGTTTGGGTGAGTTGATAGTCTGTGCGCATATCTGTTGTTGGCTTCGTTGATTTCCTGTTCTACAGTGTTTAGGTGGAAATCTCTGTGCAGGATTTCATTCGAGACATATATTGGAGCGTTGGCAATAGTTCGTAGGAACTTCGATTGGAAGCGTTTAATAATCATGACGTTTGTTTTTGAGGCTGAATCCCATAATTCAGCACCGTATGTCCAGATAGGCCTGAAAACGGTTTTATATAATAGGAGTTTATTATCCAACAATAGTTTTGAGTTTCGTCCTATGAGCCAGTACATTGAGGTAAACTTGAGACCTAACTGTTTCCTCTTTGATAGAATATGTTTTTGCCACGTCAGCCGTCTGTCCAAATGAATTCCAAGATATTTTGCGTTTTCTGCCTGGGGTAGTACTTCATTCCTGAGTGTAACTTGGGGACAAGTTTGCTTTCTCTGGGTAAATGTCACGTGAACTGATATACTGGCATTAGCTTTCAATCGCCAGGAGTGGCACCAGTTATCGAATTTGTTTAAGTGTTCTTGTAGCTGTTGAGAAGCAATTGCAGGGTCTTGATGCATTGAGAGCAGTGCAGTATCATCCGCATACGTAGCTATTGAAGTATTTGTGCATGTTGGGATATCAGCGGTGAAGAGCGTATACAAAAGAGGAGCCAAAATACTACCTTGTGGTACACCAGATTCAATACGAATTAGATTTGTTTGCTAATCATTAAGGTTTACGAAAAAATAGCTGTTTTCAATATATGATCTTAATATTTCGTACAAAGGATATGGTAAGAATGTTTTAAGTTTGAAAAGGAGTCCTGTATGCCAAACTTTGTCAAAGGCTTGACTAACATCTAGGAATACTGCTGAACAGTATCGTTTTTTTCTCAAATGCTGTTCTTATGATTTTTACAGTTCTGTGAACCTGTTCTATAATTGAGTGCTGTTCTTTGAAACCAAACTGATGGTCTGGAATATGATATGTTTTGTTCGAAGTACTGGTTTTGAACCTATTAAGCAGTAATTTCTCAATGAGTTTGGCTATGCCTGGAAGTAGCCTTATTATTGGTCTATAAGACCAAAAATATTTGCAACAAACTGTGGTTTCGTTTGACGAAAACGAATTATATTTCACTGAACAGTATTTATTTTGGATGGAGGTGTACCCTCATTAATATAATTGAAGACGTGAGAATGAAAAGTGGATATGAACTAGAACTAGGAGAACAAAAAACAGTTTATATCTAATTGATTAAGATTTTTTTGCTAACAATGATTTTAGAACGTTTATACACATATATGACACAATAACACAATATGTACAATTTCCATACCTAACGATGCGTAAAGTAGTAGGGAATAGTAAACTTCGTAAAACTCATTTTAGCCCAAAATGGTTCATATCCACTTTTCATTCTCGTGTCTTCAATTATTGACTATTAAAAAGACTAAGTAGCAAACGGAATAATTTTGGGGCAAATGAAATATGTTTGCGCCCAACACACTCTAAACGTATTTTTTCTTTGCGTGCAGATACAAGCGGTTATGTGTTTTTGGTTCGTTTCTGAATTTGTCCTTTTTTTCCCCCTATCAAGCTTTATTGTATTCCTCTTTTGTATGTTTTGTAATATTTATAATTATTTATCTAATTAAAATATATTTTCTTTCTTTTCATATAAACAATCGACATTAAAGTTGTGGTAAGTTTTTTAAATAAATCAAAAAAATTAATAAGAAACATTCAATAAGATATTTCAGTCCCCTCACACTCTTGGTATGTTAAATATTAAGCGGCCATATTGAAAATCACTTTCCAACCCGACTAATGTACATATGTGTGTGTGTATATTGACAACACTGGAAAATCAGCTTCCACATGGACAGAATTTAGCATCAAATAATGGGCGAAAATAAAAGCTATTTTGATGATGATGCATTATTAAAAACTTGGCCCACAATTACCTTAACACAAAACTAAATGACACTTCTACACATCACAATCATACATACATACATATATATACTCGCCCATATAAATCCATATACTTTCACCTCCAGTCTCATGCATCCACCAACACATGCACAAACAAAATACGTAACAAAAGAGATCAAATAAACTCCGTTTTTATGGCAATAGATGTTTAAGTAGCAACACACACCCACACGCGATTTTAATGCTTCCTCTGTCATAAACACACACATTTAGTACTAATTAAATATTATTAATTTAACTACTCAAGAATTGCTGACAACCACACTCACAGAAAAATTCGTGATCGGAGTTAGAAGTTGCCCTGACCACACAAGAGGTCATCACAGCCGAATCAGAGATTGTCTCAAACGAATCAAAAGTTGTCACAGCCGAATTAAAAGTTGTCACAACCAAATTAGAGGTTGTCACAACCGAATTTTGAAATTGTTGTCGTAATTTAGCGATGCGACCCGCAGACAAGCCAAAAGGTTCGTGGGGTTTGAATTTTTCAAATTGTCAAAAGTAATGTTTATAATAAATTATATGTTTTATTTTACTCTATTCTCATAAATAAATAATTACAAAGCGAGGAAATAATTTATATGGGTTAATCTTTAATTAGGGTGGTAACAAATTCATTTTACATCCATTTCCGGTCGTTTTTGAAGTTCCGGTCATCAGTGTCACCACACCCATTTTGACGAGTTGTCGGTGGTGCAATGGTTAGTGTGCGCGGCGCTTGTACATGAGAACGTGGGTTCGATCCCTGCTCAGACCACCTTACATTTCTTTCGACGACGGTCACCTCGCTTAGTGATGGCGACACTATCGAGTACTTAGCCATGAAAAAGTTTTCGAAATACCGTTCGGATTCGGTGTAAAACTGTAGGTCCCAATTAGTGAGTGTAAAAACTAGAAAGCGCACATCTCGCTGATTGTGAGAAGCTCTCCTCAATCCCTTCATGGAATGTTATGGGACACCATTTTTTTATTTTTTTTTTTTTTGTTTGTCGATATAATAGGCCCCTAAACATATCTATAAAAAGATAATGACAGACCATCTCAAGCGACCGACCATGAAAAACTGCACTTTTGACAACTGCTTGTACTGCAGGCTGATAAATGTGATTTTTTGTTTGCAAAATATGACGTTTTAATACAGAAACAATAATTAAAATATTTTTACATACCTTTCCGAATAACCACTAGGATATCTTGATATCACCGCGACCGCAACATTTGTAATTTGTTGTTAGATAGTTTAATATAATATTTGCTTCTAGAATTTTAAACGTCCGGTTTGAAATATATGGAATTATATTGTGGTAACCGAATTCAAAATTAATTCGGTTATCCGAATTCGGCCGTTGCAACCAACTTAAGGCCAAATTCGGTTTGGAACCGAACTGATACCAAATTTGATAGCAGCAACCAAATTGATGCCAAGTTGTTGGTGCATGTGAATTGCTGTCACAGTCGGTTGCTGCAACCGAATTTAAATTCGGTTGTTGCAACGGACATTTTTGAAAATTTAGTTGACATAACGAATATAATTGAAGATTCAGTTGTCACAACCGACTCAGTGCTGAAACAGGTTGCTTCCAACGAATTTATGTTGCTGGGACTAAATTCGGCCGAGACAACCTCAATTCGTTGGCAACAGTCGAATGTCCGAGGGTTGAATTTTATGTTGGTATGAATTTATACACTTTTGCATGCGTTTGAACCAATTGTCGAAATACTTTTGCCACTCTGATTGAGGTATCTCCAAAACATGCATTCTGAATGCAGCAACCGCTTCTTCAGGTGTCGAAAAACGTCGACCTCTCAGTTTGTTTTTTAAGTAGGGGAATAAAAACAAGTCATTCGGTGTCAAGTCAGGACTATACGGCGGATGGCCCGTCAAATCGAGGTTTTTGGTGCTCAATGTGTAAGAGCCGATGTGTGAGAGCTCGCATTGTCGTGGTGAAGAGTGATCCGTGTTCGGCGGTTGGTTTTCCTGATTTCTTGGAAGACAACTGGCAAACAAATGGTTGTGTACCACTCAGAATTCACTGTTCTGCATTGTTCTAGTGATACGGTTGCGTCATGCCCGGTTTTTCCGAAAAAACAGGCGACCATTTGCTTGGAAGTGCTTCGGGCGCGAACAACTTTTGTTGGATTTGGCTCATCTTGAAACACCCATACAGTTGACTGCTGCTGTTTACTTTCGGGCTCATACGCGTAAATCCAGGATTCATCACCTGTCACGATTTCATACACATGTTTCGAAGCACCGCGATTGTATTTTTGGAGCATTTCTTTCGACCAATCGACACGAGCCTTTTTTTGAGCGATTGACAAATTGTGTGGGATCCAACGCGAACAAATTTTTTTTTGACAGTCAAATGTTTATGCAATATTGAATGTATGCTGGTTCAACTAATGCCTAAGGTTGTCTCAATCTCACGATAGGTCACATGACTATCTTGCAAAATCAGTTCACGCACAGCATCAATGGATTTAGGAACAACAGCTGATTTTGGACGACCTTTACGAAATTCGTCTTTGAGTGAACTACGACCACGATTGAATTCACCATACCATCGATAAACACTGGTCCTTGATGGAGCTTCATCGCCAAAAATTGAATTAGGTTCATCCAAGCACTGTTGCTGAGTTAATCCACGTCGAAAGTTGTAAAAACAAATCGCACGAAAATGTTCACGATTTAATTCCATTTTTGGGCCGAGATGAATCTTTCAAGTTACTGTAAACAACACAAATAGCGCTCGTATGTCAAAACGTTCTGAGTACGCATAACCTCAAAAATGTCCAACTTTACGATAGAGCTGTCAGCTGCCAGATTGCAACACTAGGGTTGCCAAATCCCGAAACATAAAATTCAACCCTCGTACGGTTGCTACAACCTCTATAATAATACACGCAAATTTAAGTTTATATTAGGAAACGTAGAAATCTGATAACAAATTAAAGAATTCTTAACCCAAACTTCTTTGACACTTGGAGATGCTTCTTACGAAAACAAATTCTTAAACTCTGTACTGAATTGTTATCAAAAATTAAACTCATAAATAAATAAAAAACGTGAAATTTCTGGAATCAAAAAAAAAAAAAACAACCGTCCCGTTATAGTTTTAGAAATTACTAAGCAATTTCACACTGGCAATGAATACAAAAAATAAGGACGCTTTTTCGTCGAGTATATACACGTAGAGTGTGCGTACACATTCCCTTTACGCTAAATTAATTTGACTACACTGTTTTACACATGTAGTTTGAAAAATAAAAATTTGCCCTAATGTCTTCACATTTTAATTTGTCACCGTAGCTGTGTCAGTCTTTCTGGCACAGAGCATTAATTGTAACGGCACAAAATTCAAATATTTATTTTTTTTTATTATTTTCTATGTGTAGATTAACTGCTTATTTACCAATAATATTAAAGAATCAAATATATAATTAAAAATAAGCATTGTAAAAAATATTAGGCCTCATCGGTATTTGCACTGAGGTTCTAGTTGCATGTCCTAGCTTTCATGACACGAAGAGCGAATGTTGAGACAATCACAAAGTAATTCTTTAAAGAGAGAAAATTTGTCTCATGTGACGTTTCCTTTCACACTTTCTTTTATTGTTTGTTAGTATACATTTGTGTTGTATTTAACACATTCATTTTAACACCCAAAACGAAATGCCGTGGTTGATTTCTTGTTGGTTGGTTTGAACCATTGCCTCTATCTGGTATTATTAAATCAATTCTATCCAACATCCAACGTTCATATCAAAACAGGCCAAATGTCAGAAATTTGCTGAGCGACATATTTTCTCTATACATGTATTTCTCTATGGAGACAATACTTGAGCCAGTAAAAAGTTTTAAAACAAAATATTTTCATTGATTTTACGTTTTTTTGCACCCGACAACCCTACTATTCAAGGTTAAAATTAATTTGTTTGAGGACACGCTTATACTGGGCAAAAATAATGATCCGAATAGTCTGAGCAAAACCCAATATTGATCCTTTACGTCAGGACAGTTTGGACATTTCCCCCTGATATACGGACCTTCGGTGGTGCAATGGTGTGAACAGGGGGTTTTGATGCCACAGCTCATCGTCTATGAAGTTGGAAAATCATTCAAAAGAAAGTGGGTGAAGGAATGAGCGATAGGCTAGCTGGGTTTAAATTATGCTTGATATATACTAATGTCTATTAAATTATGTTCGATTCATACTAATGGCTTTTAAATTATGTTTGACGCTAGTTTTGTCATCTGCAACTCCAACTCTATGAAATTCGCTTGTTGGTTGGATCCCTGCTGTGACATTTCTTTCGACGGCGGTCATCTCGCTTAGTGACGGCGACACTATCGAGTATTTAGCCATTAAAAAGCTTCTCAAAATACCATTCGAAACCGGTGTAAAAGTGTAGGTCCCAATCTGTGAGTGTAAAACTGGAAAGAGCACAGCTCACTGGTAATGAGAAGCTCTCTCCTATCTCTTTATGTGTTTTTTTTTTATTTTACGAGGGCGGATCAATAACTTTCCTCGTAGTTATATGAAATGCAACACTGCTCCCATCAAGTACCACCTGTTAATAGACTACTGTTCCGATCGAGCAAGTTCCGTCATTTACTTTGGGTTTAACAGCTGTTCAAAACATACAACCTCGTGCATTTTTTTTAAAAATGGAAAAAAGTGAATTTCGACTCCTCATTAAACATTATTTTTTTGGGAAACAAAACCGTCAATCAAACCAAGCAAACGCTTGATAAATACTATGGAGACTATGCACCATCGATTTCAATGGTAAAAAGGTGGTTTACTGACTTTCGTTGAGGTCGCACAAATACAAATAACGCTGAACCTTCTCAACTGCCAATTGAGGTCAATACACCCGAAAATTTCGAAAAAATCCACGATATGGAGTTGGCCGATCGAGGAGTAAAAGTGCGTCAGATTGTTGGTGTCATAGGCATTTCGTATGACAGTGTGGTTTATGATCAGTTGAGTTTAAGAAAGCTGTCTGCAAGATGGGTGCCGCGTTTGCTCTCAATGTACCATAAACGTAATCGTGTGACAACTTCAAAGGATTGTTTGGAGTTGTTTAATTGGTCTACGAATTGGTACCCCATGCGCCATATTCTCCGGATTTAGCCCCCAGTGAAACCTAAAGAAATGTCTCGGTGGAAAGAGATTTAGCTCCAACGATGCAATTATTGATCAAACAAATGCCTATTTTATGGACCTCGAAGAAACCTATTATTGAGCTAAAACGAGATTATGCTGAAAAATATTTTTTTTTCCAAAAAAAAACATACACAAGAAGTCGTCTGATAGTGTAAATAATCCCCTCATATCGGTGATTTTGAAATCACTGTCGAGTTAATCCAACACCTGAAAGAAAACTGTAGCTAATAATACAAATTACCATTTCCACAAACTTTAAGTTTTTTTTCACTCAAGATTTAAAAGTTGTGTGATTCTTTTAAGTTTTCCCACGAACTCTTCGTGCAATTCTCCGAAATATCTATGAAAATAAGTCAGATTATTAAGATGCCAATTTTTATGTTTTGTCTTTCCCTCAGTTGTGTTTAAGTCACAATCAATTCTATTTCAGTTTTGAACAAAAAAGGAAATCTTTTGAAAATAACGTCAATTTTATTTTATTATTAACTCATATTGGGGTCGTTAGTCTTAAAGCTCTTTGTTTATGGATTAGGATTTTTGTCTATTCACGATACAGTAATATTGGGGATTATGTGCCAAATGATGAGATTCTTTGTATCCTGCTCTTTCTATTTTTCGGTTTTGCGACGTTTCGATTTGTTCACCACAACACAAACAAGAACAGCAACAAACAATGAAACTGCTACTTAATACTATAAATGAAATCTCAAATTTATACAGTTCTTCTCTCGCATGCCAGTCAGTGAATTGAGTTTGGTACGAGTATTTCAACAAATCTGAAACTACAGAAAATTTTCATAAATACAATATATTTAAATGCAGGCATTTATTTTCATTTTCTACTCGTAGGAGAATACAATTGTTTTTGTTTAAAGACAAACATACAGGCTTAAAATAATAAGTACAGGTAGAAAACAAGAAGGCGACTTCATCATCAATTTATTAGACTTGAGTCGAACTTGTTCACTAATTCTTGAATTCGTCGAATTAAAATGCCCGAACATGAGAATCACGATCATAATCGCTGTATAGATTATATGTTTAGATTATGTTTGTAAGAATCATTTCTGGGCACTCTAAATGAACTATGTAGGCCACGAACTACCCAACTATACGATTAATATTTTAATTTGGCCATGGGGGCATTTCATTCTTCTGTCCCATGCTGTACATATGACCCAAAATTACTGACAGTTAAGTTTCAGGGGATTCTTGCATGGAATCAAGAAGATCGTCTTATAACGCATTTAACGGGGTTTTCAATAAGAGCGCTACAAAAGTTTTTTTAAATAAAGCAAAACCGGTTTTAGATACCAATGAAATTCATTATTCCTGTGAAAGTACGTTCGATGTCATTATGTATGGAACTCGATTTCTTTTGCTTGGCCACCACGGGCACGCTGGCAGAAGTCCAGACGCTGAACCCAATTTTCGACGGTTTTCAAGCATAAATCGGCCGATACTGCTGCAATTTCACGTTTGATATTCGTACGAAGTTCATCAATCGTCGCTGGCTTGTTGGCATAGACCATAGACTTGACGTAGCACCACAGGAAATAATCTAACAGCGTCAAATCGCACGACCGAGGCCGCCAATCGACTGGGCCATTTCGTGAGATAACACGTTCACCAAACTTGGTTTCCAATAAATTTATTGTGGCATTCGCTGTGTGGCTTGTGGCGCCATCCTGTTGGAACCACATGTCCTCCAAGTCCATATTATCCAATTGGGGCCAAAAATATTCGGTTATCATTGAACGGTAGCGATTCGCATTCACAGTAATGTGACGGTCTTGATCATCACGGAAGAAGTACGGCCCAATGACGCCGCTGGCCCATCTACCGCAGCAAACCGTAATTTTTTCGGGATGCAATGATGACTCATGGATTACGTGTGGATTGCTGTCTGACCAATAACGCGTATTTTGCTTATTGACGAAGCCATTCAGCCAGAAATGAGCCTCATCGCTGATTGTTGAGGCCTCTTAAATTTGGCCTCTTAAAGTTGAGGCCACTGAATCCAAGTTTCGGTAGTAAATTTTAATAATAAAACTCGTTGTTGGCTCGTATATCTTTCCATGATGAAATGGCAAACCTTACTGAAGAGAAATGTCAAAAGAGCGTGAATAAATATGGCGTCGTTTGTTGTCCCTATCGATTTACTTTTGTAGCTTCTTTGTTGAAAAACCCTTTACATCCCCGTTTATCGCGGCTAGGTTAGTGATAACCTTGATCTCTAATCTTTGCCGTTTACACCACTAAATTTGAGATTAAATTGACATTTCAGTTGGCAACTCGGTGCTTAGACAAACTCCGCGCCGGAACAAAGTTATCGAAGGCGGCGGCACAACTGAAAAATTATGTTGGCGGCTATTGGTTTTGCCAGTTTTGTACAAATTTGGGATGTTTTTGAAATAACTGAACCTTTAAAATTGGATCAGTGAGTCAAATCGGGCCTGTTGACAATGCGGCTCACAATTTAAACCAATAAGAGCCATTTATATCGGCGGCGGAGTGAGCTTCAAAAAAGTCGTAAAATTTTCGATCGGCTTCTATCTGTCACACAGTTGATTTTTTGTGTATATTTTTATTATGGTTGCATTTTCTTCGTAACTAATAGTGTTGCATCGAAATGTACACCAGTTTAAAATGAGGTTCAGATTTTACAGATTAAAATTGTATGAGTAATCTTCTAGGTTAGCGTTGGTTTACGGAGTTAACCTTCGAAATGCGCTAATCTTGGAATTGGCTAATCTAAATGCCGTATTACATTCAGTAAGTTCTAAGATTTCAATTTGGATTATGGATCGTTACACGAAAGTGTCGCCGCCTATGAGCAAGAGTAAGAACAACCCCGTGCCCTCTTGTAAAATATTGCACCTCCAAAGCCAGCTGGCCCCTACATCAGCTTTACTATCTGTTCCCCCCAATTCCCAAATAACATTGAAAAAATTGTTCCAATCTAACGAAACCAATAACAACGTCAAATAAATGTTGTAATTATTATTTTGACCACATGTGTTTTTGCTTATATCTGTGCAAACTCTAAACTTTGTTAGTAACTGACTGTCATTGTGACAGTTAAGACAACAATGATAAAATTGAAAACATATGAGAAAATATCAAAAGTTTTGTTTTGTGTCCTATTCCCCGCCTCCCCTTCTTATTTGTTACTGTTCACAATAACGTTGAATACTTGTGCGAAGTAACCAAGCGGCGGGAGTCATGACCTGGAAGGCCTGAAATCATGACCAAACAGGCCTTTTTTAAAATACGGAAGGCCTTCCCTACACATTACCTCCTCCTTTCTTTTTAGCATTGCGTGAGATTGGGAGGGAAGGCCTTCCTTGCCCATTGCCTAAAGAAGGCCTTAGAAGGCATGCAAAGAGGAAAACCTTAGAAGGCATTTACTTTAATTTATTTCTTTTAAACAAAAATAAAATTTAAATAATTTAAATCTTTGTATTCTGTTGTTCGACGTTTTCTTTATCAATAAATAATCTATATTCTCCGAGCTGACCCCGGATAATCATAAAATCACTATCCACTTCTACATATGTATTTATTTATAAGTATGTATGTATATATCTTAGAAAGTTTTACCATGCCCAACTTTAAACTAAAAATTTTAAAATATCCTGAAAAATATTAAATAAACAATATAATTTTAAAATTTGTAGGAAATTTTCCAATTCCAATTTCCAATTAAAAAGAATCGGAAAAGTAATTTCTCAAAATTGTAAAAATCTTTTTCTGATGAAAAAACTCAAGCATTCCGCAGGGCTTCTTATAGGAAGGCATTACAAAAGAACCATTCCGCATGCCTTATTTGTGGAAGGCCTTGCAACTTCCGCCGCTGGGAAGTCAAATAGTAGTAGAAGAGAGGGGAATTAGAATCGCACATGCATGCATCCATAGACAAATAGAATAGAATATTCATTTACTTACACAGTCAGGCCGTCAGGCAGTCATTCACTCATAATATTTAGAGAACATCGCATCTGCAGCTTGGAAAGCATCCTCACATACTTATAATCCATGTGGCTACAATCTCAGCTACCTTCATGTCCTTCCATCTTGTGTGTGTGTGTGTGTGTGGGAGTGTGTGTTAGTATAAAGTAGGATATACGTTTATTCCAGAAATACAATAAAAATGTCTGCACTGTTGTTGATAACACAACAGCAAACATTGTACATTTGTTGCATCAGAAGAGAGTGAGAGAGTCTCTTTCGACTATGAATGGAATGGATAATGTGAAACTGTATTTGGAAACTGTACAAATTAAGCTTACGATGATGCACAATAATGCTACCTGAGTAACTTGAAACAATATCTGCCTTCACTGGAATTGTCCAAATGTAATTAATGTTTCAATGAATGGATGACTTTGCACTTAATATTTAACCTACAAACATGAAATATGTATATTATTCTTGGAATTGAATCAGCGTTTGTTGACTCCTATGCATAGGTTCATAGGGTAATAGATAATAGTTTCCATCAGTTGTTTTACGGTCACCGAGGTAGTTGGAGATGTGAGCTGGTTCCAGTTACTGTTAGAAGTTGGGCAAAAATCGAACTGAAATAAAAGGGAATGCGTATTTTTGTTCGATCATAGAGTAATAGATAAGAGTTTCCATCAGCTGTTTTGCAGTCTCCGAGGTAGTTAGAAATATTCCATGGAGTTCGAGTTGATGTTGTGTTTTACTCTATGGTTGGACATAAAATGAGCAGATATAAAAAATCCATGCAAGCAGCATCAAAAATAATTTAGTTTGCTCTTTGGTTTGTTTATAGTTGCTTGTCGATCATTGTTCCAGCATTCTGTTCTCTATCAAATTCCAACTACCAGTTCGATCAGCTGTGTCACGTATACTAGACTTGTGTCAAAAATAATTACGAACATTTCGCCATATCCGACATGTGTATTATGTTCGTGTACCGTTCACCCTAAATAAACTTTATAGTTCATGAACTACCCAACTCTAACGCATACCCCCTGGTTCGATGCAAATACTATCAAACAAAATTTATATGTCAGTATCAATCACACACTACTTAAACTTGGTTTACTTCCAGTTGTTTATCGCTCATTCTACCATCCACTCTGTACGGTATCAAATCTCCAACTAGCGGGGGTCTCTATTCCGCTGACGATCGACTTAGTATTTGAGGTACTCGTATATATAGAATAAAGTGTAATGGAAGAATGAGAGATAAGTGACTGCAAGTAAACTAAGTTTTAAATATTTTTGTGGAATACTTGTGAGCGTTTAACTGATACTAATAAATTTTACATTACTTTTGATTGTCTTAACTTGAGTTTGATCTAGTTTTGCCATCTACAAACCGAGCTCTCTGTTAACCCCAACTATTCCAGTGAATTTCCAATGTATCCGGCATAGAGTGATATAATAAGAGTGTGCAACAGCTGTTAAAACTTTCATCGGATATCACACAGCAAGTTCGAATTTCCTCGGGTTCGAGTTGCAGATCAACATATTTTAAAAGCAATTTTGATCAATCAAACAGAAATTAAAGGCCATTAGTATCAATCGAGCACAATTTAAAAGCCATTAGTATCCATCAAACATTATTTAAACATAGTTGACATAGCGCTCATTCCATCCAAATTCTTCTGCATGATTTTCTAACTTAATGTCGATCAGCTGCAGCTTATCGTTTCCCTGGTGCCCGGTCACCCTTCCCTGCACCCTCTTACCCTAGATCTTCAACTAGCATTTCAATCGGCTGTGGCATGGATACCCCCTCTTTAAAGGCGTTTCTTTTTCTCATAAATCACAATTTTACATTTACATATCTTGACAGGACTGGAGGAAGAACGTCTATTTATATTCCAAGAATCACTAATACGGCGTTTAACCTCTTTCCGAACGGCAGTGATAGTGACATCCTCTGAGAAATATAATGTTTTGCTGCTTTTAACTCTGAACCTCAAGCTTATAAATTGAGCCATAGCGTAATCTTATCAATTACCAGCTACCAGCTGTTATGTTTTGCTTTTGGTTGTATGTTACTCTTTGGTTGGAGGTAAAATGAACACAAATAAAATACAATGCGTATTTACGTTCGATACAACCCACATCAAACATAATTAAACTGTCATTAGCATCAATCAGTTGCGTATCGCTCATACTTCCATATACTCTGTTCTCTACCATTTACCAGGTTTACGCCGATTATTGCTGCGCCGGCGGCGGCGTAGGGACCTGGGAAAACCGGGGGCTTGATCGGCTAACCTGGCGGCGGCTTACGGCGACGGCGGCAAGACCAGCATGCTGTAACCTGTTAGGGAATGGGACTGGCTGTTGGTGTTGTAGCGTGTGGAATTTCGCCTGGCTGTTGGTTGGTATGCAAAAAGCTTCATAAGTTAATTCTTCTGAAATTAAGGTGACTGTGATTAGGAAATATTCTGATTGTGGTTTTGTATAGTTTATAATGGTTCCGCCAAATAACTTTTTTTTTTTGAAAATGCTATAAAAAAAAAAACTACTGAATATTTTCTCAAATTTTTTTTTATTTGAAAGTACAATCCTTCCGGTTAATAATGGAAAATAATTTCATTCAAATGGCTGCCTCGGCTGGCCATGCAGTAGCCTACACGATCGGTCCAATTTTAAAGCCCATTATCGATTGTGTGCAGCTGTATTTCACCAATGGCTTCACGAATATTGTCCTTTAAAGCGTCAATTGTCTCTGGCTTGTCGGCGTAACACTTATCTTTGAGGGCACCCCACAAATAATAGTCCAACGGTGTCAAATCGCAGCTCCGAGGAGGCCAAACGACGTCAGCTCTGCGGCTGATAATGCGATCTTCAAAAACAGGGCGCAAAACATCGAGTGTAGCTTCTGCTGTGTGGCACGTAGCGCCGTCCTGTTGAAGCCAAATGTTGCCAATATCCTCCTCTTCAATTTTTGTGAACAAAAATTCGTTCAACATGGCCCGATAACGATCGTCATTGACTGTAACGGCCACTCCTTGCTCATTTTCGAAGAAAAATGGCCCAATTATGCCTCTGGACCAAAATCCGCACCAAACAGTGACTCGTTTTGGGTGCATCGGCTTTTCAATGTATGCGTGCGGGTTTTCTGTGCCCCAAATGCGACAATTTTGCTTGTTTACATACCCGCCAAGATCAAAATGAGCTTCATCTGAAAAGATGATTTTTTTTGGCAAAATCGGCATCTTCTGTAAGTCGATCGCAGGCCCATTTTCCCCATATTTCCCAGCATTGTTCAAGCGTATACACAACCATATTCGTTCAGCGGAAGGATGAAACTAATTATCTGTCACATCAGACATGAGCTAAGTGTTACCATTCACGAAATAAGCACTAGTTGAAAAAAAAACGTTAGATGGCGGACCCTTTAGTTTGTTGCTTATTGTGGTTGCAACATGTATTGTAAATCAGGAAAATGTCATTAATTGATCGATTATTTGAAAGATTAAACAAGTAATACGCCGCCGCCGCTGATTTCTACTTAATCAGGCGGAGACGCGGCGAAAAACGGAGGCGGCGTGACTCGCCGGTATAAAAGATACCCTGATCGCGCACTCCAACTTTGTATATGATATCAAACAGGTAACGTAATGCCTTTCAGGCATACACGTTTTCAGTTATGTAAAAATTTAAATGAAATATGTAATAGGTTTCTTCCAACCTTGTTCGAGCTAGTCTAACAGCCTTATCCACGATCTCGAAATAAAACTTATGCGAAGGAAACCCACTCACTTTCGTTCTTATCCCTGGCTTTAACAGTCTTATACACGATCTCGAAAGAAAACCTAAGCGAACGAAACAGTATCACTCACGTTCGTTTTTATCCCTGGCTTTAAATGTTACTGTATGGTTGTGTGTTTACAAAATCCGAACCCTCTAACTATTTTCGCTGTCATATATGCGAACGAAAATGTCAAAACCAGTCACTTGTCTTTTGGTTGTCGCACAACTGGAAATCAAAAAAAAAGCTTGAAGCGAAAACAATTTGAATAGAATACAATGGACGATTCACAATTATACGGCCCTGTGCTGTAAACAGAAACCACACAAACATAAAACGTTGCAGAATATTTGGGTTTCTGTAAAACAATTCAGAACAAAATTATCCGTTTTGAATTAGAATGCAAATGCCTTGTGATTTTAAAATCAAGCAATTCAGAATAAAAATATGTCATGTTTTAAGAACATCAAAATTGTAGACTTTTTATTCTGAAAGAAAATTCTGATTCTAAATGATTCTGTATGCAATCAGCTGTTTGTCGCATAGAAAGAAATCGAATGTTAACGTTACATATGATGAAAGTTCTTAGACTAACATTACAATTCATACAAATTCCTTACATTAAATAATTTTTGTAGTTCCATCAAATATGATCATGGCAACTCCATAAGAGCGTTTGGACGATGCTTATTACACTGTGATAGTCGAAAAAATGAACTTTGATGAATCCTTTTCGAACTATTAGGGGGGAGTCCCCTGAGTGCGAAAGTACATTTGCAAGTGTCAGATTGGCTCCAGTTTTTGAGAAATCGGTATATATGGATATAGGTAAGTCTGCGCTATTTAAACAAATTTTACCGGCCATAGGCCAATTTTTTTTTGGCCTAAAAGGGCTTAAAAAGCTTATTAAAATAGAAAAAACAAATGTTTGCGCTCGGTCCAACTTCTTGAGATATGGGCATTTAAAGTCATATCTCACATATTTATGGTCCGATCTGGTTCCGGTGAATATCATTACAAAGACCATTAAAAACTCTTTAAATCTGCATATAAATATATTACATTTTATTAACCCATTGGGGACAAATTTAAAAAATACGATTTTTTAACCTCCCTTTTTTACTAAAAATCTGATTTTCTCAAAAAACAGCCCTAGTAAACCTATTTTGTAGGCAACATTCAGGCTTTGTTTTAAGGTATAATACTTCGCATTAACCCTTCTAAGACCGAAGATATTTATGTTCAAAGTTTGAAATAACGGTAACGGTTATTTCTAAAAATTTTTCATTTCTTTGAATTAATTAACTTAAAAAAAAAAACGAAAAAAATATATAAAAGTCCAATATTTTGATTTTAAAGCTTAACTTGAGGCCTATGCTAGGAAAATAAATAAAATTTTGGAAAAAAGTAAAAAACTTTAAGTTGTTCTTGTATGTACTTTCGTACTCAGGGGACTCCCCCCTAATAGTTCGAAAAGGATTCATCAAAGTTCATTTTTTTTCGGGTCAAAAACTATCACAGTGTTATTAGAAATAGAATTAAAAATAAATGGTTTCCCATTACATCCCATGAAGGGACCGGGGAGAACTTCTCACAATCACTGAGCTGTGCGCTTTCCAGTTTTCACTCACTGATTGGGACCTACAGTTTTACACCAATTCCGAACGGTATTTTGAGATATACTTGATAGTGTCGCCGTAACTATGCGAGGTGACCGCCGCCTAAAGAATTTTTTTTTAAGGTGGTCAGAGCAGGGTTCGAACCCAGGATCTCATGTACAAGAGCCGAGCACACTAACCATTGCACCACCGACGGCCACTATTATTAAAACTAATGACATTAAATCAAAACTACCCTAGAGCGCTAAGGCGTTATTGGATCCATTTTTCCTACCTCTTTATATAGTAATAGCTGTGACGCTTCGCGTGCGTACGCTAGCTGCTCCGGAGTCTCTCGTTTTACTCCTTTGAGACGAAAAGGAACGTGCGGAAATGCATATAAATCAATGCACGCATATATTATTTTGCATTTTTTTTACATCTCACGACTAACGAGTAGGTGCGTGTTTCTTCTCCTCGGTTTGCGGCTCGTGGCGAGCGTTCGTTTTCGATGCCCGATTCAAACTATGTATATTTTCCGAAAAAAATTTCTATGGAAAATTGTTTTGAAATTGTGAAAACCCCTGTTATTTTGAAATAGTAGTTTCAAATTTGAAATGGAAACAGTTTTGGCGAAATATAAAAAAAAAACAATCTTAATATGTGCCATGTAAACCATGTATGAATTGATAGGTGAAATTAACAGCGAAGGCCCTAAGGGCCGTATTCAAACATTTAGCAATATATTCATACCACCAACACTTGGCCACATACAATCCTTATGCCCAGTTTCACAGTTGAAATTTCTCCATTTAAATGGACTTTAAATGCCTGATGTTTGTCATTTAATATGAAAATTATTTGTGAGCTTTGAAATTGAGCTTTTAAATGTTGAGTGTGAAACTCGCCCTTAGTGTTTGTATACATTCACTTCAAACTACCCCTCCACCGGGGTGTTTGCTCTTGATATTTACGACATTCAAGTTTGTGTTCTTATACTACCAATCATGTACGAGTACATAATACTTGTGTGTAATTATTTGTTAAATTTTATGACAAATTGTATTTTTATGTTCATGAAATGTCGACGGAGACAGAGATGCGACGAGGCCATTTGGATTTCATCAAGTAGCTGAACAGACCTGAATGTGATGAAATAATGTTTACCCATACATACATACATAAGTATGTATTGTGTTTTATTGCTGCCTTAATACGTAGGATGTAGTACACTGAAAGGAATGGCTTCGTCACACGAGTGCAATTGTTCGTCGGCTCGACAAATGTTTTTTTATTGCAGATGAGCTGAAAAATATTTGTCACTGTGACGAATATGTTTCATTGCTGCATTAAGTGTTTTATTGGTACGACGAAGAAGTTTCAGTATCACTATGAATGATATAACAGGTCCGCCATCTAACTTTTTTTTTTTCAACTAGTGCTTATTTCGTGAATGGTAACACTTAGCTCATGTCTGATTTGACAGATAATTAGTTTTATCCTTCCGCTGAACGAATATGGTTGTGTATACGCTTGAACAATGCTGAGAAATATGGGGAAAATGGGCCTGCGATCGACTACAGAAGATGCCGATTTTGCCAAAAAAAAATCATCTTTTCAGATGAAGCTCATTTTGATCTTGGCGGGTATGTAAACAAGCAAAATTGTCGCATTTGGGGCACAGAAAACACGCACGCTTACATTGAAAAGCCGATGCACCCAAAACGAGTCACTGTTTGGTGCGGATTTTGGTCCAGAGGCATAATTGGGCCATTTTTCTTCAAAAATGAGCAAGGAGTGGCCGTTACGGTCAATGGCGATCGTTATCGGGCCATGTTGAACGAATTTTTGTTCACAAAAATTGAAGAGGAGGATATTGGTAACATTTGGTTTCAACAGGACGGCGCTACGTGCCACACAGCAGAAGCTACACCCGATGTTTTGCGCCCTGTTTTTGAAGATCGCATTATCAGCCGCAGAGCTGATGCCGTTTGGCCTCCTCGGAGCTGCGATTTGACACCGTTGGACTATTATTTGTGGGGTGCCCTCAAAGGTAAGTGTTACGCCGACAAGCCAGAGACAATTGACGCTTTAAAGGGCAATATTCGTGAAGCCATTGGTGAAATTCAGCTGCACACAATCGATAATGTGCTTAAAAATTGGACCGATCGTGCAGGCTACTGCATGGCCAGCCGAGGCAGCCATTTGAATGAAATTATTTTCCATTATTAACCGGAAGGACTGATTGTACTTTCAAATAAAAAAAAGAAATTTGAGAAAATATTCAGTAGTTTTTTTTTATAGCATTTTCAAAAAAAAAAAGTTATTTGGCGGACCCTTTATAAGAAACAAATATGAAACAATTTCACTCGTGCAAAATTTTTTACTTTCGACGAGATATCATTCGCGTTGGCTGGTTTATATTTATCCATTATAATGGCTCTGGTTTGATTCGCTTAACAACGCTGATGTCGCGATGTAGGTCAGGTCATTGTTCAAATATTTTTTTTTGGTACATTTTTGTCGAAGACGCCTCCCACATCAGCTTCACCTGCCTGCGGTTATACAAGTCCTTATATGTGGGTTATACTTATAAATAAGACTCTATACTTTCTCAAGGTATCTCTGAAATGGTTGCAGAACCCATATTATTGGTTAAGAACTAGCTCCACTGCAGAATCATTTGGTGTGTTCCAAGAAGCCGAAAACCTTGTAAGAGCTTGTCTGAGATAATTCTCCCAGGTCTGTAAATACGAGGGCAGAGCAATAAGTCCGTGACTTTTTCAATGAAACAGTGTTTTTGCAAAAAAAAAAATATTTTTCAACATAATCTCCTTTTAGCTCAATACAGTCCAACGTCCAACGTTTCTCCAATTTTTGTATCCCTTCCAAAAAATAGGATATTTCGAGGTAATTTCATCGTTGGAGCTAAATCTCTTTCCACCCAGCCATTTCGTTAGGTTTGGAAATAGGAAATAGTCACTGGGAGCTAAATCCGGAGAATAGGGCGGATGAGGTACCAATTCGTAGCCCAATTCATGGAGTTTTGTCATTGAGAGTGTGCACCCGTGTATTATGTTGATGAAAAATAACTTTTTTTCTTGGCCATATGGGGTCGTTTTTTTTTTTTTAAATCCTCTTTAAATCGGTGCAATAAGTTGGCATAATATTCGACGTTTATTGTTTTTTCCTATTGAATGCAATCGATGTGGATTATCCCGCGTGCATCCCAAAAAAACTGTTGTCATCACCTTATTGGTCGACAAACTTACATTGACCTTCTTCGGAGCCGGTTCACCCAGAGAAACCCATTGTTTAGACTGCGGAGTGTTGTAATGGATCCATGTTTCATCCACAGTTACAAAACGCCGCAAAAACTCCTTCGAATTGCGGTTAAACAACTCCAAATAATCCTTTGAAGTTGTCACGCGATTACGTTTATGGTCAACTAAGAGCAAACGCGCCACCCATCTTGCAGACAGCTTTCTTAAACTCAACTGATCATTTAAAATCGAAACCACATTGCCATACGAAATGCCTATGGCACCAACAATCTCACGCACTTTTACTCTTCGATCGGCCTACTCCATATCGTGGATTTTTTCGACATTTTCGTATGTATTGACCTCAATTGGCCGTCCAGAACGTTCAACGTCATTTGTACTTGTGCGACCACAACCAAAGTCAGTAAACCACTTTTTTACCATTGAAATCGATGGTGCAGACCCCATAGTATTTATAAAGTTTTCCTTGGTTTGATTCCAAAAAATGATGTTTAATGAGCACTCGAAGTCAGTAAACCACTTTTTTACCATTGAAATCGATGGTGCAGACCCCATAGTATTTATAAAGTTTTCCTTGGTTTGATTCCAAAAAATTATGTTTAATGAGCACTCGAAATTCTCTTTTTTCCAGTTTTAAAAAATGCACGAAGTTGTACGAGTATGTTTTGAACAGCTGTTAAACGCAAAGAAAATGACGGAACTTGCTAAAAATTTGACAGTAGTCTATTAACAGGTGGTACTTGATGGAGCCAGTGTTGCATTTTGGCTTGGGCAGCACACGAGACAGAGAAGAAGAACATTCGTAGTTTGATTTCACATATTTTCATTACATCCCATAACCACATTGGGAAGAGAATCTCACTATTAGTGGGTTAAATAATTAAAAGCTGTGTATATATTTTGGAATTTATCACAAATTGATGTTTGTTCCTGTTCTTTTATTTAGCCTATATAAATATAAAATTAGCTGATTTTAACAATGTGTTATAAATTAGACAATATTTCAATTTGATTTAATTTTAAAAGATGCAAATTGCATCATTCATCAGTTTCAAAATCTGGCCATGAAGTTAGCAGGTGTGAAAATATCAATATATCTATGTACATACTGTTCTCCTATGACAGTTGAAATTAACAACTGATTAATAAATTAACAACTGATTAATAATTCAATAACTTTGATACAAAGTGAGAGCGGCTAAATTTAATTTAGATTTAATGACTCGTTTGCAAAATATTTCAAAATATTGCAAAATATTCAGTCAGTTGGATAAATTAAATAAATTATAAATTTTTAGTTTTGTTTGTTTAATTTCCATTAGGTTTCGTCAGAATACAGCTGAACTTATCTGCGTTTATATTTTTCTGTGAATTAATAGAATTGCTTGAAGTTTTGTGGAGAAATTAAATTAATATCAATGACTAAATTTAAGGCAAACCCAGTAATCAGAAAAAGATAACCCAAGAAATTGCTATAGGAAATAAAAAAAAAAATATTTGAGAACAAGTTTCTGTACGCGATAAATCTAAAGAAAATTGTCTATGAAGAACTTGTGCATGCACTAGATCATTTGTAGTTCGCTTGATTAAGGTGTTTTCAGTGGCTAGTGCGAATAATTGCGGAACGTAGCAATTGCAAAAACTCATAGCTTTTTTCGAACTGCTACAATAAAATGAATGTTGATGTTTTTTCAATATAACGATGTCCTGCGTTTTGCAACTGACGCTGTGTTTCGTCCACTTTTTGCATTTAGCAGAAGAATTTCAATCGCACTTTTCAGCCGTTGACTGGCACACTGATTTTAAATAAAAAAGTTTATCATAAGCGCCAATGCAAAGACAAGGCTCAAACTCTTAGCCCCTACCTTAGCATTTACTCTGGAACCTATATTTCTACTGTGGGATATTGACACAATTTTGACGTAGTCAAACAAGTCTGTAAGAAGCGCGATCATATTAAGGTACAATTAGCTTTCATCGAGACCAATTTCATTTCCCTTCCCTTCCATCTACTATAGTATAGAATCTCACAGATAAAGATTGGAAAATAGAGGAGCATCAAAAGGTTATGAAGAATTATTACTGAGCGAGTAAAAGTTAATATTAATCAAGTCCCAGTGCGCCGTACGAATGCGAGACGGACTCGCTTCTTCGTACATTTTGTCGGAAAGGTAAATCAGTTCGGAAACATAAAGAATCCGTTTGCGTATGAAGTCCCTCTCCCAACGGACTTCATTTTCGAATCTATTTCGGGTTGGGTTTATTAAATAAAATGGATTCGAGACGGATTCACTTCTATAAATTTTTGTTTCTATCAAATTTCGGCTGTTACCACCGAATTGGGGTTGCCACAACCGAACTGAAGTTGTTACGACCGAATTTAGTTCTCACAACTGAAATTCGGTTGAAGCAACCTCGTTTCATAATTGATTCGGTTGTGATAATTGAATCTTGAATTATATTCGTTCTGTTAACTAAATTTTCGGTTGGAACAAGCGAATTTGTAAATAATTCGGATACAACAACCGAAATTGGTACCAAATATGGTTGGAGTAACCGAATGTGGCAACAATTCAGGTGCAACAACCGAATTTGTAATCAATTCGGTTGTCACAACTGAATTTTGTATCAATTCGTTTAATTACCGAATTTGGTATCAAATCGGTCGCAATAACCGAATTAATTCGGTTGCTGTAACCAAATTTCTCGTGAATTCTGTAGGTTTATTTTCAATTCAGTTAGCACAACATAATTCTATGTAGTATTTATAACTTGACGTTTAAAATTATAATGTTTAAAGTACCTCCAATGAGGTTGTGGCGACCTACAATGAGGTTGTGACAACCTCCAATGAGGTTGTGACAACCTCTAAGTTCGGTTACAGCTAATTAGGCTGTATCAACCGAATTTTTCTGTGAGTGCAGGTAGCAAAATCACCATTTGTTAAAAATTAAAAAAGGCAGTTCGGAGCATGGTTTAGTCTTTTTTTGGTTTAGCCTTTTCCGGGATTGGCCAACCTTCTCTCGGAGTGGAGAAATATTCTCACGGAGCAAGATAGGTTAAAGAGGTTATACAATAGATGATCTAGGGTCGAAGTATACTTTTTCAAAACAAGTGCTGATATACCATTCGATCCCATGGATTTACTTGCAGCGATTGTTTGTTTAAATACGTATCCGAGGTTTTAATCACAGGGGGTGCTTGATTGCTTTCCGTCAAACGTTTCCGCCAAAAGGATAGCGTTATCAACTGATTCAGTAAATATCTGGTTGATAACGGATAGAAGAAGAATTATCCTCTACATTTTTCACCATTTGATTCGCGACATCGATGTTGCTGCATATCTACCAATTAAATACCGACCGCTTCTAGAAACACTGCGAAGCTTAGAAGATGGAAATGATGCAATCATCCGAGTTACCAAGAGGTGCAGTAGTCTTTCATTCTTACTTGCCAGTGGCTGAAGTAAGAAAAATGTGTGCCGGTTCATTCACTAACTGCACCAAGTGATTGTGCACAGGGAAAAGTTTGATGTATAGCTCGAATCCGAAAGCCAGGATGAATCGAATTAAGTAGCAACTACAATCTCACTGTTTGGATACTTTTCGAGGATTGAGACTTCTATAAATAAACTCATAATTAATAATATAAGTATGACTCCGCATTTACCTAAATTGAGTTGAATTCGGGATCTTTACAATTTAAATGTTGTGGGAACTGAGAAGCTGCACGCTGAAGAATTTGCCTTTCTTTGCTGTTTGGATGCAAATATAACGTGTTTGTAGCTTGTCGCAAATATAGTTTACTTGTGTCCAAACACATTGTGTTTGCTAATCAATACGAGGGTTGAATTTTATGTTTCGGGATTTGGCAAACCTAGTGTTGCAATCTGGCTACTGACAGCTCTATCGTAAAGTTGGTCATTTTTGAGGTTATGCGTACTCAGAACGTTTTGACATACGAGCGCTATTTGTGTTGTTTACAGTAACTTGAAAGATTCATCTCGGCCCAAAAATGGAATTAAATCGTGAACATTTTCGTGCGATTTGTTTTTACAACTTTCGACGTGGATTAACTCAGCAACAGTGCATGGATGAACCTAATTCAATTTTTGGCGATGAAGCTCCATCAAGGACCAGTGTTTATCGATGGTATGGTGAATTCAATCGTGGTCGTAGTTCACTCCAAGGCGAATATCGTGAAGGTCGTCCAAAATCAGCTGTTGTTCCGAAAACCATTGATGCTGTGCGCGAACTGATTTTGCAAGATCGTGATGTGACCTATCGTGAGATTGAGACAACCTTAGGCATTGGTGGGACCTGCTTACATTCAATATTGCACAAACATTTGTCTGTCAAAAAAAAAATTTGTTCGCGTTGGATCCCACACAAATTGTCAACCGCTCAAAAAAAGGCTCGTGTCGATTGGTCGAAAGAAATGCTCCAAAAATACGATCGCGGTGCTTCGAAACACGTCTATGACATCGATATACGCGTATGAGCCCGAAAGTAAACAGCAGCAGTCAACTGTATGGGTGTTTCAAGATGACCCAAATCCAACAAAAGTTGTTCGCACCCGAAGGACTTCCAAGCAAATGGTCGCCTGTTTTTTCGGAAAACCCGGACATGTCACAACGGTACCACTAGAACAACGCAGAACAGTGAATTCTGAGGAGTACACAACCATTTGTTTGCCAGTTGTCTTCCAAGAAATCAGGAAAACCAATCGCCGAAGACGGATCACTCTTCACCACGACAATGCGAGCTCTTACACATCGGCTGAAACAACTGCATTTTTGAGCACCCAAAACATCGATTTGATGGGTCATCCGCCGTATAGTCCTGACTTGGCACCGAATGACTTGTTTTTATTCCCGTACTTAAGAAACAAACTGAGAGGTCAACGTTTTTCGACACATGAAGAAGCGGTTGCTGCATTCAGAATGCATGTTTTGGAGATACCTCAATCAGAGTGGCAAAAGTGTTTCGACAATTGGTTCAACCGCATGCAAAAGTGTATAAATCTTCATGGGGAATATTTCGAAAAACAATAAAGTGATTTTCGATGATTAATATTTGTTTTTGTTCTCTAATCCCGAAACATAAAATTCAACCCTGTTTGGGACACAATGATTTATAGGTTATAATGTATGTGTTTGTGACCCAAATGTGGATTTGTTTGTTGAAAACTGCTGAAAACAAAAACGTGACAGACAATACAGAAACAAAAACCAGCAGAGTTTCTATTTACTACATGTTTACTACTTCCAAAAACAATAACAAATATTTGTTGGGTTATTGTCTCCGACTTTATACACGAGCGTGTGACCAATAAAGTTAGTAAATTGCAAAACGTATACAGACTATTTGAGCCGTATTTTAGATGTTCTCAAATAAATAACTTAAGTTTATGACTTAAAATATGAATATATAAATATTTATATGGGCAGAGTTTTAAAACAGTTAACTTAAAATGTTGCAACGAATGAATAAACAAAAACGTATCACACTATTTCATTGCAAACTGAGAAATCGGTCATAGCATTGTTACACGTACAAGAGACGAAGCAGCTACATACATCGAAATGGGAAAAGAAGTGCATCTTTTGTGTTCAGATCCGCATTTAATGATTTCACGCGATTCTCCACTAGCAACAACAGCAGAACCATAAAAGTGGAATAGTTGCAGCCAAAGTGGAGGTAAAAAGCGTTTCAGATCTAATTGAATGCAAGTTCTGCTGCGCCACAGATGCATGTCCCCTCAACCAACTGTAGATAGAGATACTCTTTACTGGCCAAGGGAAAAAGCGTTTTTTACACGAAATGTGAGGAAAACAGGTACCAACAAACATGCGATTCAATTTTTTTTGTTGTTCGCCAAACTATGGTTTATTTTCTATGAACGTCATTATCGTCACAAAAGCAACATCAGCATTATTATCACAAACATCATTACCATCTTTATCATATTCATCATCGATCATCATCGCCATAGCCAACTTCATCATCATTATCCTCATTGTTTTCGTGATTATCTTTGGCTTTCTTTGTCATGATGAGAGTAAATTTATAATGAATTAACACACACACACACACACACACACACAACAAATAACTGCAACAACATAAAGTTGGTCGTTTGGCGGAACAACTTCAACCAGAAACACCTCCTCCCTCTCCCTCTCCCAATCGGCTTCGTCTATATCATCTACTGCATCTTCTTTTCTTGTTCGTTTTCATTGTCATCATTATCTAAAGTTTGTGTGAATAGAAATTGAGTTCATAATGGAAGGAAAATATTTCAATTGCCATGGAAGAAGGAAAACACGACGCAGAAAAAGAAAAGAAGTAAAATTTGTGCAAAGAAAAGCTGCCAGAGCTGTGTTGGTCGTATGGCTGAGGAATGCTGACTTGCTTGGGTGGTTGGCTGGAGGATGGATGCATGGCATGGGGATGGCATGGCGTTTGGTTTGTTGTTCTCATTCTCAATGGTTTAGGTGAAATTTTCCTCATCGTAATGCTGTTGTGCTGAAAAATGCTA
Organism: Phaonia tiefii; assembly: GCA_963931995.1. Taxonomy (NCBI): domain Eukaryota; kingdom Metazoa; phylum Arthropoda; class Insecta; order Diptera; family Muscidae; genus Phaonia; species Phaonia tiefii. The sequence goes on along the minus strand of OZ008369.1, from coordinate 236,575,142 downwards.
CATGGAAACTATAACATTTTCTCATAACATTGTTGAATTTCAATGAATAAACAAACATTTCAACATTTTCTGAAGTTTCTTGTTGAAACAATATTACTAATGCATCTGATAATCATTTTGTACTTAATATCCTTAAGCACTAAGCGGCTCAATATTCATTCTCTGTTTACTTATTAATATTAATTGCACAAAATCTAACAAGGTAGAGCTGCTGATGGTTATCAATTTCGATATTAATTGATTTCGTGTAAATTTCAATTACTTTGTAATTTTCTTACTTAATTGGTCTCACACAAAAAACCTATGGGTGAAGGGGCATTACGAAGATGACACATTTCTCCCACCGGCTAGAAACACATTTCTCCCACCGTGTAGAAATTCACATATCTCTCTTTACCAGGAGCTCCTTTGGTCCAGGAATCCTTTTCCGGAATAAGAGTGTGGTATTTCCGATCGAATAGTTCCACTTTCGCGTAGTCGACAAATGCACGAATGTTGGGAGTACCTTCCAGCACTGTTCCATGACCGATACCAACCATGCCCTATTGTGAGAGTTGGCTTATCCTGATGATTTTTAAATAAAACAAAACCGGTTTTAGATACCAATGAAATTCTTTATTCCTGTGAAAGTACGTTCGATGCCATTATGTATGGAACTCGATTTCTTTTGCATGGCCACCACGTGCACGCTTGCAGAAGTCCAGACGCTGAACCCAATTTTCGACGGTTTTCAAGCATAAATCGGCCGATACTGCTGCAATTTCATGTTCGATATTCGTACGAAGTTCATCAATCGTCGCTGGCTTGTTGGCATAGACCATAGACTTGACATAGCCCCACAGGAAATAATCTAACGGCGTCAAATCGCAACACCGAGGCGGCCAATCGACTGGGCCATTTCGTGAACTAACACGTTCACCAAACTTGGTTTCCAATAAATTGATTGTGGCATTCGCTGTGTGGCTTGTGGCGCCGTCCTGTTGGAACCACATGTCCTCCAAGTCCATATTATCCAATTGGGGCCAAAAATATTCGGTTATCATTGAACGGTAGCGATTCACATTCACAGTAATGTGCCGGTCTTGATCATCACGGAAGAATTACGGCCCATAAACCGCACCAAACCGTAAATTTTTCGGGATGCAATGATGACTCATGGATTACGTGTGGATTGCTGTCTGACCAATAACGCATATTTTGCTTATTGACGAAGCCATTCAGCCAGAAATGAGCCTCATCGCTGAAGATGATTTTCCGATGAAAATCCGAATCATTTTCAAGTTGTTGCTCAGCCCAATTCACGAACATACGACGCTTATGGTGGTCAAGCGGCTTCAGTTCTTGCGTCAATTTGATCTTGTAAGGATGTAGGCCAAGATCTTTTCGCAAAATTCGCCACAACGACGTCACAGACATGCCGAACGCTTGAGAACGACGTGTGAGAGACACATTTGGGCTTTCTGGAACTGAAGCCTCAGCGGCAGCAATATTCTCGACACTACGGGCACTTCTTTGTCTCACTGGCACTGGAACATTTTGTACTGTGCCTGTGGATTTAAATTTTTCCACTAGACGCTCAATTGTTGATCTGGTAGGACGATTATGACGACCATAAATTGGACGTAGCGCTCTTAAAGTTGAGGCCACTGACTCCAAATTTCGGTAGTAAATTTTAATAATTTCGACTCGTTGGTGGCTCGTATATCTTTCCGTGATGAAATGGCAAACCTTACTGAAGAGAAATGTCAAAAGAGCGGGGAAAAATATGGCGTTGAAAATCCCTTTATGATACCTATTAATCATTGTGTCCCAAACATGTTGTATTGACTAGCAAACACAATGTGTTTGTGCACAAGTATGCTATATTCGCGACAAGCTACAAACACGTTGTATTTGCATCCAAACAACAATAAAGATAAATTTTTCATATTTTCGGTTGAAAAAAACCAGTTCGGTCTATCCCATTTTCTGTCCAAAGGACGTAAGCTACGTTGGATAATGTCCCTTAGGGTACTGGGATACTTAGTATACTAGGAGGGACCAGTATTCCATCCAGTGCAAGGTGTCATAGAAGTTGAAGCAAGACTCCATCCTTGAGGTGTGCCTCTGTTGACATACTTCGTACAGGTCGAGCTGCCTAATTCGGCTGTGACACGTCTTCTGGTAAGTATTTGATATACAAGATCCACGTTAACCTTGTGGGCCAATCCTATGACATTACACATCTTTGAACGCATCTTCAATGTCGAGAAAACCTACAAACGTATACTCCTTAGCAGCCATCGACTTCTCTATGTGTCCTACCAGTTAATGCAGTGTTGTCTCTTTATGCTTGCCCTTGCAGTAGGAATGCTGTATCGATATGTATCTGTATCTTCAGTAGGACTAGTGTGAGAGGATATTCCCGCTTTGGGAATAAACACCACTCTTGTATCCCTCCAACCTCTCGGCATGTACTTAAAGTTTATATATTCGACCTATAACTTTAACATCTAGGGGCTCAATAGATTGACCACAGCCTGAAGTACCCTTGGTGTCACCATGTCGCACCGGGAGACTTGAAGTTTTTGAAGCTGCATATTTAAGCCTGAATGTAGTAACAATTTCCAAAGCATCTTCTGATCTATGAGGAGTATTTGACATTATCGTTCAGCGAGATGCCAGGGAAATTGGTGTAGATAAGGAGATTGAGTGGATCACAACTACAGGTTGTCCACTGCCCTAACGCCAGTATTTTTCTTAGCCTCAACGCATCGCATGTATCTTCTATTGATTTACAGAAGAGAATCCACGGACTTCTCTTGGCCAATATGCATTAGCTCAACTTTGCAACTATCCTAGTCCTGTTTATCTGCCGAATAGTCGTCGGCATAACTTCTTATATCCGCAAGTTCTCTATTTCACCAGGAAGGCTTCTTCTTCCCGCTTGGCTTTGTTTTTGGGGCAAGAGATTTATAGCGACTTGTTGAGCACTCGTGACCTTGTCCGCAACATTATCTATCTCATCTACGCACCTTATTTCCACAGATTTTCCGTTCACCTGTAATCCAATGTATTTATGATGAGAGACTGAGTTATTCTTATATTTATATATGAATATTCCATTCCCTGATCACCTCATACAAGTCCTCCGTCGCAAAGGCGATATCTAGCACCTCTTGCTGGAGCTGGTGACAAAAGTCGGATCAATGCCTCTATTACATATAGCAAGGCTAGTAGGTACTCCACGAGTGTTTCACCATCGTCATTGGTGTTAGTGCCACCCTATAACGTATGATGTGCGTTTGCGTCAGGTCCCACAATCTCTGGGGTACCCACACTTTTTGCCTTCTCCGTGAGACATCTAAAGAGTGCTGATGGAAGGTGGTCTCTCGCCCTCAGGGCAGATGTTCATGGTCTCTCTTTCAACCAAATATTTGATCCGTTTTGTTCCTCGCTAACCGCAACTTTGTCTGTGTCGCTATATGACATTAACAGGAACATATTTAAATCGTTTCTGGCCACAATGCAAGCTCTGCGATTATCTACCCCGGGTGTTGTTATTATTCTGTATCTCTTCGTCCGCAACCTACAAACACTGCCGTTAGCATCCCAGGGATCTTGGATTAGGACCACATCCACCACGCCTTTTGCTAGTCGTAGGCTTAAAATGGTGGATGCCACTTTACTATGATGCAGGTTGATCTGAAGAAACCGCAACATTTGTTGGCATCTCCACCACCGTCACATCCCATCAGACGACAAAAAGACTCTTCACCAGTGTCACTATCCCCAGTGTGTTGAAACGCATTTATAGGCTTAGATAGATTGTTTCGGATAAGGGCTAACCATTTTCCTTATGTGCTAAGGGCTTCAACAAGTCTCCAGGAATTTGTATATTTCCAAGCGTCGTCGATATGTTTTTCTCAGTCTCAGTGACTCGATGTTCAAAATGAACATCTCGTGTCTACGGACATAAAACAAAAACAACGGTTTCTCAATTTTCACTTTTCAGCGAGAAGGGAATGCTTTATATGTGAATTGCTTGCTTAGTCCGAAATAACATCTATTAACAAACACCATTTTCGACAAGACTTTATTGTTTAGCGCAGATCCAAGGTAAATAAGTTCATCCACTACCTCGAAGTTATCACGGTTATCTTCGTGCACGCTCTGTTGCAAACGAATGGAGACTGTTACTTCCCGTTGCAAACGAGTGGAGACTGTTACTGATATCATTGTCATCACTATAGACGAGCATCTCCTCTCCTGGTACCATGTGGTTCGATAAAATGTGATCAATTTTTAATGCGGATTTGGTGAATTCAGTTTTTTCCGTATCGGGCTATCAAAGACAGCCTTATAATCATCAAAGAGATGGCAGGTGTCGATTTGTGCTTCTTTTCCTTTTTTGTATTTTCATTATTATTATGAACGGTGGTGGTTGGCAAGACCAGCTCACCGGGGTTTTGTATTTTACCTACTGCCAGAACTAATATTGAGTCGCCGTCGGTGGTGCAATGTTTAGTGTGTGCGACACTTGCACATGTGAACATGGGTTCGATTCATCCTTGCAGCCGACGTAGCTAACGAATTTTTAGTTATTTCCCTAACTACCAATAGTTACCATTAACTACCCGCCAGACTACCAGCAACGCTTAACACTGACGAATTTAACATGGGGATGTCATTGACGGTAGTCAGTGGCTACCCTCTGCACTACCATGTACCATGCAGATCGATAGTTACATGGAATAGACGAAATATCTAGCAATATTGTACTAACTACTTGACTAGTACAATCCGATTGATGAATTCGCCGAACCATAACTTTTGCATAATTTATTCCTTTTCTTTCTTTATTAATTGTTTCATTTGTCTTTTGCTTGTCATTTTACCGTTCTAAATATTAAAATTCACTTTTTTATACTAACCCACGTACGCTGTCACGTTTAATAGTAACCCTGTAGGAAGTCTGGGGACAAGTGTCTCCATGTCACCACTTTTGTCAACTATTATGGTGACATTGTCGACAATTTGTCTACAATTATTTGTCTGGCTTTGATGTGTAGAGAAATTTATGACAAATGGACGTCAATGCTTCTTCTTCTTTTTCATTGTTTCGCTTTGTTTGACTGTGAAAACACGTGGTGTCGCGTACATTTACTTAAATAATTTAAAAAGAAAAAGTGAATTTTGAAAAAAAAACATAAGTAAAAGAAATTATAAAAGACTTGTGAAAAAGCACTCAAATTTGTACAAGAATAGAACAAATGCTGAAGAGGAGATTATTGCTAGAGAGAGTAATATCAGTGATTTTGTGATGCATGAAGAAACTTGTGAAAAGTTTGAAGATTTTGAGTTGGTTGATTTGCCCACTCCAACTCTGAATTTGAGGGAAAAACTGAAGCAGTGGTACATCGAAACATCGCCTTCCAGAAAATGTTTGGAGAAACTGCTGACTATATTGCAGGAGGAAGGCCTAGACGTTCCGCTTTCTGTGGCAGAATTATTGGGCAAAAATAATCAAATTTCCATAAGAAAAGTGTTCCCCGGAAGTTATTACCACATTGGCATTGAGAATCAAATTAAAAAATTTGAACATGTCTTAAAAAACTATGACAAAATAGAAGTGGATATAAACATTGATGGAATCCCACTATTTAAAAGTTCTCGCGTGCAGTTGTGGCCCATTCTTTTAAAGATAGTGAACGTGAACGAAAAAATTAAACTTTTTTCTATAGGAATTTATGTAGGTTACGCAAAACCGGGTTGTGTCGCAGAATATTGTAAAGATTTTGTTGAGGAAAGTTTTTTATTTTTTAATATATAATAATAATATTATTTTAAATAATAAAAAATTAAACATTGTGCTTAGGTGTTTAACATGCGACACACCGGCAAAAGCCTATGTGTGTGGCGTTCCCGGTCACACATCTTCCCATGGGTACACTAAGTGCACACAAATTTAAAAAAAAAGGGAAATGTGCTAACTTGTGCCACTGCAAGAGGTACTTTAATTACGGATGAGGATTTTTCTGTAAGAAAGTATCCAAAAGCCCACAAAAAGACTGATTTTTTTTCTTAAATGTAATTTAGATAATAAATATGATTTTAATTTTGAATTTTACGTCTTTTTATTTGGTAAAAAAAATCACAAGTATTGACAAAAATAGCGACTGATTCACTGGTTCCAATGTCTCCATATGGTTCCATAAGTACCACCTAGTCAGTAGTTCTTGTGTCAGTAGTTCATTCTCAATGACAAGCACATGTTTAATGTCAATAGAATTTTACATTGCCTGGGCTAGATTTGGTCAGTAGTACTGGTGACACAGTCAATAGTAAGTCAGTACTGTTTCACTATAGACATTTTCTACAGGGAACTGACACCAACACAAAAAATAACCAAGGAACCAACAAATCAAAACGGTTCAGTGCATTGGTTTTTTCCTTGTTTTCATACTTATAACAATCAATAGGTGAACTCTAGCATTACCTGTAGCCACTCAAGTAGCTAGTCAGGCTTTTCGCTAACAAATTAACTGACTACATAGAGCCACTAGCTACTTTTCAAACTGCAGGGATGCTCTGGCATTACAATGTTTACATTTCTTTCGACGAGGGTTACCTCAAGTACATAGCCATGAAAAAGCTTCTCAAAATACCGTTCGGAATCGGTGTACAAATATAGGCACCAATTAGTCAGTCAACCCCAGCAACATATTGCAGGAACCATGTACATGTTTGCAATCATTGTTTGTGTGAATTGAAGGTCTTCGGTTTGTAGTTTCTTTATTCTCTGCAACGTTTTTGTTTTCATCAGTTTTCAACAAAGTCACATTTGGGTCACAAATACATATATTGCAACCTATTAATCATTGTGTCCCAAAAATGTTATATTGAATAGCAAACACAATGTGTTTGGTAACAAGTATACTATATTTGCGACAAGCTACAAACACGTTATATTTGCATCCAAACAACAAACAAATACAGTTTTTTTTTACATCCTTCATGGGATGTAATGGGAAATTATTTATTTATTTATATTTAGGACTTATGTTGCAGTCGCCTCTCCATGAGGCTGTCGGATTTGAATTTAGTATTTCCACCGGGGATAGAAATAACAATATAATTACCCTAATATTTGGTGGAACTACAGTGACAGTTATCACTTAATAACTTGAACGCACCGGTATTAGCATGCCACGCATATCTTACTTTTACGGTATCCAACATATCTGAAGAGCGCTCCCCTATCCAGCACTCGGGGAGGTAACCATTATGAGAAATTGCAAAACTCCCATGGGGCTTTGAAAGATAACTAGGAAAAGCCAGTACCGAAATTTCGGTGGTATGAACCGCCTGAAACATATCCTCACCCTTAGTTATCAATTGAGTCCAAGTTCCATTAAACCGGTTATATTTTTTCCAGCCGACAAACTTTCAGTTTACCCGAATGGGCGTGGCAAATTCACCCATATAAAATAGCAGAGTGACATTGCGCAACTTATTATCTAATACGCAATTTAATTAGGATCTGTTGTATTTTTCGGGATTTATCGATTTATCGTGTCCGTCAATATTTGTTTGTACGATATTGTACGTCCGAAAATGGGCGTGAAAGAATTGTAATTTTACAAAACATTGACCCGTACCAAATTGCATTAATATCGGTTGTATTTAGTTTAAGGGAGATGTCGTTTCGATCAACAGGAAAGCCGTCCATCATTTGTATGGGAGGTACAAAAATGGGCGTTCATAAGTTGCCAATTTTTAATTACAAAGTAGGTTTTGACAAAACATTACCGAGGGTATGTGGCATCAATCAACTGGGAAGTCGGTCATTTTTAGTGTGGGATGTAACAGAATGGGAGTGGCAAAATCACCAATTTGCCACAGCAGAGTAGCGTTTGACTCAAATAAATATTGGTTGATTTTACGGAAGTTATCTTGTCTACCAACATAAAAAGTGTCCCATAACATCCCATGAAGGATATTTTACACTCACTAAATGAGACCTACAGTTTTACAACGGTTCCGAACGGTATTTTGAGAAACATTTTCATGGCTAAGTACTCGATAGTGTCGCCATCACTATGTGATGTAACTGTCGTCGAAAGAAATGTAAGGTGGTCTACGCAGGGATCGAACCCACGTTCTCATGTACAAGAGCCGCGCACACTAACCATTGCACCACCGACGGCCACATGCAAACCAACATGCAAACTTTTTAATGGGAGGTACCAAAATGTTTGGGTAGCTTAGGTTCTGTAGAATTGGTTGTCACTATTGGTACACTTAGTCCAATGAGAACCGTCGTTGTGATGGGTGGCGTTCAAGCCATATAACACCTCACCCCGACATTCCGGGATGTGGCTGAAAAAGAGAAGTACATTAGTCCTTGGAGAACAATTAGCACTCTGTTTTAGTAGGCTACTACCGTTTGGCAAAATGAAGTCTAGTTTGTTAATTCATTAGTCCATCATTTGTATGGAAGGTACCGGACAACTTCACCAATTTTCTCCAGTTTTCTCATACACCAAGAAAAAAGTTTTAGAATAAATATAATTATGTACTAAACGTGTCGGTTTGTATGGGAGGTACCAGAAAGTGCGTGGTCACAATCTTAGTTTGGGTAATTAAAGGTCACGGACAAAAATGCATATTGATCGTGTTGACCAGCCAACCAGACAGATCGACATGACTCAAATATATTAAAAAGTCCTAAAACTAATTTGGTCCAATGGTACACTGGGTATAACATGATTCTCCTTCTATGCGTTACACTGTTCTCCTGTTCAAAGTTTATCCCCTTTGGTGAGGGTGTAATAAAGGATCACAATCAATAGACAGCTAAAAAGGGATTTTTCGTGGTGAATGATTCTGATGATAAATTCCGGCATATTATGAAAATTGATCGAGTTAAAATAGAATACGATTTGACATTTTTATGTATACATATTTATTAATGGCAGAAAATAAGGAATACATTTTTTGATATCCACTATTTGCCCAAAAGAACATCATTATTATGTCAAATCATTTTCGATTTAAATTGATCGAATTCCATCACATACTGGCTAATTAAGCCAGTGTAGTAAAACTCCACAGGAAGTATTTGGCGCCTATGGATTTTGTATGAATGAATTTTGCTTTATGGTCTTGCAAAGATTTCATATTTGGGGAAAAAGGTCTGAACAAAAATTTCAAGGAGTGCAAAGTTTCCGGGTTTTTCGCATAGACCAATGACTTCACGTAACCCCAGAGAAAATACAGAAGCGTTAAAAATCGTACGATCTCGGTGGCCAATTGGCTAGACCATTTTGAGAAAAAACGCGTTCATTAAATATCTGAAAACTTCGGAAATTAAACTGCAAAGACATTGTATCCTACTAGAATTTAAATTTTATTACGAAGGACTTATTAAATGACAATATAAATTATATTGATTACTTATTGAAAATTCTTATTGAAATTTCAGTTTTTATGAATTCATTATTTGTCAGTCGTAGAATTAGAATCGCAAAATATTGAAAACTGTAGTAAAACATTGCTGATGATAATTAAACTATTTTGCACTGAAACGTTTTAATAGCACCAGAATCGTCCCCATGATCCTAAAGTATGCCGCAATTTATCTTACAGCATGGAGCCTCAAAGTATGCTATACATTTTCATTTTGTGTTAACTTGGAAAGTGGTTGAATAATTGAATCTAACGTTTGCAATCATTGATAACCATTTTCTTTGGTGTAATTTTTGAACAAAGATTAAAGTTTTCATTATTATTTTTGAATTTGATGTCTATATCGTAAATCTAGCACCAATATTTCCGGCCCATCAATTTCATACACATACATACTTATACATGCATACAAACTATGGGTAAGTGAATGAGTTGCAGTACACAACTATAGATATAGTTGTATGAATATGTGACTGTTTAACTAGATGTACAACTGACAATTTGAATAAAGGGACTGCTGAAGGTTGTTATACAAAACTATCCATACATTTCCCTATACTTTTATACATACATATGTATGTAATATCCAACACATTGATAGGCCCTTATTATGTTTGCTGTATCCGTTTTAGAGGACTGACTGACTGACTGAATACAATGAAACTGATAAAGTTGTCTTTCTGATGTTTGTTCTTTTGTACATTGTGCACACACACACACACACGATATGTCCTTCCTGTCTGTCCGTCTTTTATTTAACAATATCACACAACCTACATACACGACTTTTTTGTTTTGTCCATTTGGATGTGTGTGTGTGTGTGTGTGTGTGTGTGTGTGTGTGTGTGTTGTGTATTGATTACATTGGTTTCCCTTCTTTACTTTTGCAGATGTGTGTTGTATTCTTTACATTTCACAATTTTATTTCAAGTCCTCTTTTTTCCTGTTTAGAGTTCGGCCTCTTTTGTTCCGCATCAATACCATCATCATATTCGTACGTTGTGTCATTTTCATCTTCATCCTCGTCATATTTGTTCGTTGTCATCATTAAGATCATCGTAATCATCGGCATCATCATCATCATCATCAAATAGAGTTAAAAGTGTTAAATGTTGCTTGCGTGTAATTAAAAAGGAAATATATCAGTTTGTAATTAAATGTCATTTTAGCTTTGGCGTGAGACGCTCAGTTTCAAATGCGAATGGGGAAGTGAAACTGTGGAAAAGTTTATAAAAATGTTCCTACACTTTCGAAGGGTAACAGAAACTAATCAGTTGTCAAAGGACCAACGAATAAATAGGTGAAGTTTATACTTGCACAGATGTTCTATGACATATTCTTTCCCCTTGTAGTTGATAAATTCTGTTGAGAAGATGTCGTGCCAGCACCACATGAAGGAGAGTGAATTTTATTGTTAATGTGAGGCAATACAATTTGTAAAGTGAGTTACCAAGTCAAGCGACGGTCAAGGAAGGAGTTACACAAATTTTGACAACTATAGGGAGATAAACAAATTGTCCACTATTGGCAGCCTGCGGACGCCTTCCTTGGGTGCTTACTGCGGCGTCTTTGAAACGAATAGGCTTCAACCAGTGCCTGGCAAAACTTGACCACTTAAAGCGTTTCAATCAATAAAGGATGGATTTCATTAATGGATAAGAATAACCCGCAGTACAATATGGGGCGCAGTAGAACATAGCAGAACAGTGGGATCCCATGGACACACCACTCGGAACATCTACGTTGAGTTGAATGAGCCGATATCTACGAAGGCAGGGCATTAGGGTGTCCCATCAATAAACTATTTATTTTTGCTCAAGCTTTATTTGAAACTTATAGGGTAAAGTATTTTTGTGATTTTTTTCAGATTTTTCTCAAGAGGTTTAAAGGTCGCGCAAGTCGAATTTCTGCCAAAAATTTGGCATTCCGGACGTTTTTTGAATATAACCACGATTTTTTGTCAAGCGGCTATTAGACGATCAAGCGCGGCTTACCAGCGCGGCTTGTCATCAAGCCATCAAACTCGTCTAATAGGCAAAAAAGCGTGCTTGACAGCGTGGCTTGATGAATATAAAATTTTTTTGATATTTTGGGTTGCCAAAATAGGTCGCAATAATAGCTCTGCTGTCAAGCCCAATACAAAATTTCATTTGAAGTTAACATTCGAAGTATAAAGATGGGGTGGTTAGAACGCGGATTTTTGTAAAATTTCATCCAATTGTATGAAAGTTTCCCTGATCTGTGGATCATAAAAAGTGACATATGTATATCATAATAAGAAAAAAAAGCAAAAAGCTTACGAATAGCTTTTAGATAAACTAAAGACAATTGAACCGGAAGCGACAGTGAATGTATTAAAACGAACAATAAATATAAAATAAATATATTTTTATTTTCATCTTCTGCTTGGACTCAAATTTCGTTGCATTACATAAATCCTCTTTATTTCTCAATGAAAACCCGTATATTTGAAGTTATTAAAAACAAAAGGGGTTGTACCCATGACTAATAGTTCTTAAATAAAGTAAAATAAATTTAAAAAACAAGAAAAACTGTTTTTCTTTAAAATTAGTTAAAGTGTCTTTATTCAAGTGAATCAAAAAAATAGCACATTTTTTTTACTTTTTTTTAAATAAATTGCTCAAAAAAAGTTCTTTAGTTAAGAAACCACTATTGTCTTGATTTTTTTTATATCTTAAGATGTCTAGCTTCCATTTCCATTTTAAAATTCTGCAATCGGTTACAAATTGCAAAAGATACAGGCTGCTGAATATGGAATTTTTAGTGAACCGGAGTGTATATAGACTTAACATTTCGCTCAGCAAACATTTATTTGGCCTGATGTGATATGAACGTTGGATGTTGGAAAGAATTGATTTAATAATACCAGATAGAGGCAATGGTACAAACCAACCAACAAGAAAACAACCACGGCATTTCGTTTAGGGTGTTAAAATTATTGTGTTAAATACAACACAAATTTATACTAACAAGATATAGTATAAATGGTTCTCAACCAACACGGCATGACAAATTTAAGTCAACAGCTCTTGTAACTCAACCTGGTGTAAGCCGACCAGCTCCTATCTCACCGACCGCACCACGAAGAGTGTGAAAGGAAATGTCAGACGAGTCAAATTTTCTCTCTAAAGAATTAGTCTGTGAATTTGAGCGTCATTCACAAATTCAGCGACATTTTAGTTACAATGTGTGTGTGTGTGCCATTTGCGAATAGAGCAAGATTTGTAGTAATTATTAGTATAGTAATAAATATCGTTACACTAAGCAATATCAATAAACATTTTTGCAATAAAATATTAACTAATACATGTACGTGTTTTCAGGTATATTGTCCAAACAAAGGTATTGAAAATCTATTAGGGACTTGTGGTTACAATATAAGTTATTTCTTGGAAATGCATGTGCATTTTATTTCAATATACACACATTATCTAACTTTATATAATTGTATACTAATTAAAAATTGCGACATTAAAATGTGCAAATTATATATAATTTTATTAGAAAATAATATATATAAAATCAATTTTAATGGGTTTTAATATCGAAAAATGTCGTCAAATTGAAAAAAAAAATGGTTTATTTAATTTGACGATATTGCATCAAAGTGACTACTCAAGTGTAACTGATAGTTGTACTAAAATTTCGACATCTTGGCTTTTGATTGGTCCAGTGTATGACACCCCATATTGACCACAAAAACAATTATTCGCCCCATTACGCCAGAGGTGGAAATTTAACTGCCGGTAGGGTGGCCAAGTACCCTCGCAAAAACAAGGTGCAGCATTCCCGTAATCAGCTCTTCAATACGAATTGTTTGGGATACATCAAAGACTAAATAATAAATCTCCCCACTGCACTTATCTGTACGAGCTTTTTATAGAAAATTAAAAGCGCCCAGAATTCGCTATAATGGCAGCGAGAAATTGTCTTTCAGATCAAATAATGCACTTTGTAACAAACCGGGATGACTCTAAATTTAGCCTAAAATCTGGGCAGAAATGGGAAAAATCTACTATTTATGTTGGTGTTCGCCTTTTAGGCATGACATGTATGCAAGTATTTATAAGTGCACAGATATGTATGTATATATGGTTAAGTTAACACAGGGAATGGTCACACTTTATTTAAAATACTGTACATGCACGTTACAGCAAATAAGGCATACTCTAATCCTACAGCATTTTGCTCTGTTGCAATGGTGGCAAATGTCTACATACCTGAGAACTAGGGATGCCATTTAAATCTCTAATACCCAAACTTTTATATACCGAAATACCTGTCCCTAAATTGACACCCAAATCTTTGATTTATTATGTTGAAAAGTGTTGAGATTTTCCTTATCGAAAATTACGACGGCCAATTTTTCCAAAAAATAAATCTGAAATTGTTCCCAAAAACGGCGAAGAGATTTCAATTCTTCTAATCCTATGAATTGATAACAGTTATACACTCTCTGGTATTGCAACTGAAACGTAACATATGTACACATTTCTCCTCGTAAATTTGCCTAAACCATTAGTACCATACAATGCACTACACAGTGGCGTAGCTAGGAGCAACCGGAAAGGGTCATTCATCTTAGGGGGCGGAGACTAACACCCAGAAGTACAGCCCTGCGCATTAACATTGTATGACATCGGCATCGTCTTTGTTGGCTCATTGTGATTGTGTGTTACCAAAAAGTATTTGGACGATGTAGACGTACGCATCGAGATACAATTAGAAATGAAATGTTCACTTACCATATACAAATTATCTGATTCCTAAAACTTGGCGTTCATTCAAAGTTGTGTAAATCTATTTACATAAACAATATAGGCGAACTCGAAAAAAAATCGAACCAAGCAAAACAAAATATGTATAGCTTTCGTCCACAGCGAGCGAGATCACCACAAATGTATAGGGACAAGAACGACAAGACATCGAGGTGGATGCCGGAAAATGTTGTTGTTATTGTGGTCAAAACTGACTGATGGACCAGCAGGGAATCGCCTTTAATCAATTATCAAACAATTCGAAATGAACAATTCATTACCTTACAACAAAAAAAAAGTGATAAGTGAAATATGAAATGTTAGAGATTTTAAAATTGTCTTCCTGAATGCCGCTATGGAAAGTGATCAGTGTGTGTGCATGTGTTTAGAATGACAAACGGATGTAACTGCTAAAGAGGGATATACATTTTCGAAATTCCGAAGCTCAGGACTTCTGGGAACCCCTGTATGATTTGTGAATCCCGATAAGAGAGCATGAAAGAAAAATTTTGTTACGCCCAAAGGAATTGTATTTATCTTATAGTTGCGGCAAACGAACAATGATTTACAACAAAAGATATACGACAACTCAGAACTCCAAACAAAAATGATAACGAGAAAAGTAAGACGTTTCCATTAACTATTCTTTCCTTTACCGCATACAAATTATAGTACATAATTCCAAACTCAAAAACTTTTACGAGAAACGAGAAATGTTTGCAACACACGTTTTTTGTTTGTTAACGCAAACGTAATCGAGTTATCTTTCACCGAATATAATTTATTTTGGTTGGAAGAGTGCAATACAGGGTGGAGCGCGGTAATTTGCTTTTTTGCACTGCAGGCTGTGGCGGCACTGTTGGTCGAAGAGAGTGGAGAGTGTGCGTGGATATTATAGTGGCTGACGGGCTGCATTGGACACGTGAGGAGATGTCATTTTGTGTTGAAGCATATTTTTCAAATGCGCACTCGATCATTGCAGTTCAGCGTGCTTTTCGTTTACGATTTCGTTTACGTTGTGATGAGGCACATTTTCACCTCAAACAAACCCCAGAGAACTTCACCAGTCGACATGCTTGTTAGAGTTCATGAAAACTTCGGAAAACGTATCAGCAGTGTGTGGATAGCGAAGGTCGACATTTGCCAGATACACTATTTAAAACCATGTAATTTACAAATTCCCTTACTGTTCAATATAATTAAAATGTAAAATGAATTTTTCTAAGGTTCATAATTTTATTATTTCATTCCCAAATAATCAAATTACCGCTCTCCACCCTGTATAAGTATTTTATCGCAGTAGTATAAGACTTTTATGAAAGAAGTATTTATATACATTTTAGTACTTACGCTCTTCCTGGAAGTGTTAAATCCAGGCATAAATTTCGTAAATACGAACAATTTCCTAACATTAGGATTTACTTGTCTGTTGAAAGAAGAAAGAATAAATTCAAGAGAATGCGTGTGTGTGGGGTAACACACATTTTTTCTCAAAGATGAGAGAAGCAGCCCAGCAGCGAAAATAAGTGCTTGCCTGGCAGTCATAAGCCCCACCCTACATATGCGATCGTCATTTCAAATTAACATAGAGCGCTTATCCGTCCTTCTCACGACAGGCCTGCTCTCTGGCTTGCAGAGATAGGGCCTCTTAGAAGGCCTTCCCTTTCAGGTCTTCTGGTAAGCCTTCTAATTGAAGGCTTTTTCAGAGGACTACAAAGGAAGACCTGCTAGGATGTGTACCGACTTTTTTACCAGTCTATGAAAAGAAGGAAGGAGGGCTTGTATGAATGCCTGCTAGGAGGAGGCATGGTTGAATCTCAACAAATTGCGTCAGAAGGCATATCTCCAGACATATTTTGAGAATGCCTCGGCGTTTACGCTGCTGGAAATTCATGACCCGCTTGTTCTGAAAGTGGCGATTAGTTATGAAGGTCACTAGTTCTAAATGTAATCTATAGAGAAGCCAATTGGCAACATTTTGACCCATAGTAATCGGAAGGGAGACGTTTAAGACTTTCGTCGACAATTCACGAATAAAAACGATGTGCTTGACTTCAACACTAATAAAAAAACGTCATTAAAGATTTTTTTTTGAATAACAAAAACGCAGCATTCAAACTTAATGTTGTTTTGTTACAAACAAAAGAAAAAAGATTATTCTTCGTTTAAAATTCAACTTCAAAAAAAAAAAACGGTACTGCAAAAAAGTTTGTGTGGAGAAAAAATCTGGAGTAAATTGAAATTGTAAATTATTATGTAACTCTTAAATATTGAAATAATTTTTTTTTTTGCGAATTACCTTTTGTGTTAGTTTTCATTCAATTTTTTTGCTAAAACAAGTCCCTTTTTTATTTTTATATAAAATAATAGCGCCGTCCTGTTGGAACCACATGTGCTCCAAGTCCATATTATCCAATTGGGGCCAAAAATATTCGGTTATCATTGAGCGGTAGCGATTCGCATTCACAATAATGTGCCGGTCTTGATCATCACGGAAGAAGTACGGCCCAATGACGCCGCCGGCCCATAAACCGCACCAAACCGTAATTTTTTCGGGATGCAATGATGACTCATGGATTACGTGTGGATTGCTGTCTGACCAATAATGCATATTTTGCTTATTGACGAAGCCATTCAGCCAGAAATGAGCCTCATCTCTGAAGATGATTTTCCGATGAATTCCGCTCTTAAAGTTGAGGCCACTGACTCCAAATTTCCGTAGTAAATTTTAATAATTTCGACTCGTTGTTGGCTCGTATATCTTTCCATGATGAAATGGCAAACCTTACTGAAGAGAAATGTCAAAAGAGCGGGAAAAAATATGGCGTCGTTTTGCTGTCCCTTTCGATTTACTTTTGTAGCGCCTCTGTTGAAGCACCCTAATACATACGTTAATAAACATAGAAAATAGTACACATTCTTTTTTATTGGAATACTGGTTACTTAACTAATGAACTCATGGAACTATAGTTGTAAATACAGGGTGTCTGGTAGCAGATTTATATTTTCAAACTTAAATAAAAAACATAGTAATTGACACAAAGTTTTATTAAGAGCATTGAACGATAGAATGGAAATGCGGATTTTATTTTTTAAAGATAATGTCATCCAGATGTCTTCTGTCGAGTTGAACACACTGTTCAAAACGGAGCCTTGTGTTTTGGAAAAAAATGATCCAATTATCTCATGCGCGGATAAGGCACACCAAACAGTTACCCTGAGGCAATGCAATGGTTTTTGATGTTTCAATCGAGGGTTGCGGGTTCTTGGAGACCAGTAACGGCAGTTTTGCTTGTTGACGTGGCCGTTTAAGTGAAAATGGGCCTCGTCGCTCCAAAAAATTGGATTTACAGTGCGAAAACGCTCCAACATCGTTTTACAATAATTTTTGCGTAAATCAAAGTCACTTTCTTTCAGTTCCTGAACGATTTGAATTTTTAAAGGAACTTCATGAGATCTTTTTTTAAAATTTCATGAATAATCGCTCTTGGAAGTCCCAGTGAGGCTGCTCTTTTCCGTATTGAAAGTCGCGGATTTTCACGCAAACTGCTTTCAACCAGTTCAATGTTTTCGGGAGTCCTTGAAGATCGACTGGGGTCTGGCCGTAGGATATTCATAGCCGAAGCAGTTGCGCGGAATCTCTGCACCCACGAACGAATTAAATTTATACTCGGTTCATCACTTATTCCCTGAATACCGAACTTTGTACAAAATTGTCGACGAGCAATTACGTAAGAATCATTACTCTTAAAAAATGTATCCACAGCGAACGCACGATTCTCACTCGACCACTGCGACATCGTGACTGACAAATCCGCACAATCGATAATTCCAATGGCGCCACCCTCCCTCCGCCCTGTTTATTACTTTTTGAAATAATCGTATTTAAAAATATAAATTTGCCACCAGACACCCTGTAGTTACATGGTAAACATATCTGTACTAGTACGATAGAATTAGCGACGGAACTAGTTCGATGGTACTAGTATATAC
Source organism: Phaonia tiefii (assembly GCA_963931995.1). Taxonomy (NCBI): domain Eukaryota; kingdom Metazoa; phylum Arthropoda; class Insecta; order Diptera; family Muscidae; genus Phaonia; species Phaonia tiefii. The sequence continues at coordinate 236,556,921 of OZ008369.1, read as the reverse complement.
ATATATTACTATGGAACTAGTTAAATACTACTCAATAGTTATCTGAGGGGTAGTCAATTGACTACTGCCTAGGACATGCGCATGTTACATTCGCCTCTTAAAAGCATTGGAAGTGGATTGAAGTAGAACTAGTGGTGGTGGGTTTGGAACTAGCGCTATTGTAGTTTATAACTAGTTACCCGTACAAGCTGGGAGAGTGATCACGTTTAAGTGCATGCGTGTGTGTGTATATAGTTTTTCGTTTACAATAAACAGGTTTTTTTGTTTGCCACGGAAGGAAAATTTGGCAATTTTGGGGTAAATGAAAAATCGTTTACAATAAAAGGAACAACCGTTACGATAAAATTTTGTACAACAAAAGAACAACTTGTTTATTCTAAGAGAAAAGTAAATTTTCTTGCCGTCAACCAAGACACCAAATAGCAATCAAAACGAATTTTAAACAGTTTTTCTATTGCTGGATACTTTTGGGAAATCTGGATTGGCATCCTACATTATGTTTGCTCTTCATCCCGTTTGCAGTAATAAATTTAGCGGATGAAATGTGAAATAGTTTGGCTGTTTTTCAGAGGCGGATTTAAAGGGAGGATTGGGTGCTCTGCTGTGGGGTCCCAAAAATCTATTGAATGTATTTTTTTTTTCTAATGACAACAATTTCGATTTCTTACATATGTTTGAATAAGTTTAAAATTTTGTAGTAAATTGTATATTCACTTCATTTTAATATTTATGTAAAGGACGGGTAGTTACAGCATGATAGGGATCTATAAATCCACTTTAGGCTTTTTGCCGGGAAAAAGTCGAAATCGACTTTCATACTGTACAAAACTCGACTTTTGCTTAGACACCGCGCCACGCCCATTCTGTTACGTCACATACAATCGCTGGTGGTCGTCCCGTTTACCGATACGATAAATCGAGTAAAACAATAAAACAAATTAGGTGAATTTAGGTTCTCGTACTGATTGATGCGTTATCTCCCGTAAACCACAACCGATATTAACGAAATTTGGTTCTGGGCACTAATCTATCAAGAGCTACCGTGTAACTAAAATTTGACCTCCCATACAAAATTTCAATTGAAGTGTTTTAAATTTCAATTGATGTTTTTTAAACTTCAATTAATTTATTTTAAAGTTCAATTGATGTTTTTTAAATTTCAATTGATGTATTTCAAATTTCAAATAGAATTTTTAAACTTCAATTGATGCATTTAAAATAGAATTTTTAAATTTCAGTTGATTTTTTTCAAACTTGAATTGGAAATGGAGAGTAGATGATCTGGCATACGCAGATTACATATGTTTAGTTTCAACAAGACATGTCGCTTTGCAGGATAAAATCGAGCCATATCCAAGTCTAGTAGTGCTGGCCTGAGGCATAACTCGGCTTAGACCAAAGCACTGAAGATAAACGCGAACAACCCTGCCAAAACTGTTACAGCCGGAGATGACGTTATAGAGAATGTCAAGTCATTCACCTACCTAGGTAGCGTCATTTCCGCATATGGCGGAGCCGCCATATCGATGTGGATCAACACTAAACTACGTATCTTCAATTCCAATGTAAAATCGCTGCTCCTACATATACGGATGTGAGGCCTGGCTGATGACGAATGCGCTTGTGAAGAAACTTCAAAAGTTCATTGAGGAAAATTTTAAAGAACTGGTTGCCAAATACCATGTCCAATAAACAACTTCTTTTGAAATGCAACCAAGTTCCGATACAGAATGAAATCAAGAGGAGACGATGGAACTGGATTGGACACGCGATGCGAAAGCCACCAACGGAAAACTGTGGATAAGCCTTAGAGTGAAACCCGCGAGGCGAGGCAGGCGACGAGGAAAACTAAAAGTTTGAAGTTTAAAACAAATATGGTGACGAACTATTGGGCAAGACAGGAAACGAATGGGATACAATTTCAACCTGATAAAATCAATCGCACGCGACAGAAGTTTAACTGAAATTGTCGAATATTAATGATATATACGGACTTTGTATCAAAAAAAAATTTTATAATGGATATCTATGGTTAGCTCATTACTTTTATTGACTATATTACAACATCATGAGGTCAGACGTCTTACACATATTAATTAAACAAACAAATTAAACAAATTTCAACATATTCTTCCAACTGGCTCTATCCTTTGCCTTTTCTCGCCAGTTGGTAACACCAAGGATACGGAGGGATTCTTCTGCCTGGTCTTTCCAGCGGAGTCTTGGTCGTCCTCTTTTCCTGCTTCCATCAGGTACGTTATCAAAAATCTCTCGCGCTGGCTCATCTTCATCCATTCTGATAACATGGCCTAGCCAACGCAATTGGCACACTTTGATTGGTCTAGCTATGTCCACGTCAGAATAGAGATTATATAGCTCTGCGTTCCAGCGACGTCGGTACTCGCCGTTTTCCCTAACAGGCCCATATATTTTACGGAGAATTTTTCTCACGAAAACTCCCAGGTGTTTTTCCTCCGCTTGCGATATGACCCAAGTTTCGGAGCCATATGTCAAGACAGGTAAAATGAGAGTCTGCTATAGCTGGACTTTTGTCCGTCGAGAGAGGGCTTTGTTCCTAAACTGCTTGCTGAGCCCAAAACAACATCTATTTGCAAGCACAATTCTCCTATCTATCCCCAGGCTGACATTGTTGTCCCTGTTCACGGCGGATCCAAGGTAGACAAATTCATCTACAACTTCAAAATTAAATCGGTTGTCAACGTTGAAGGGCGGACCACGTCGAGAGGTTTCTCTAGTCGTTGACACCATCAATTTTGTCTTGCCCTCATTAACAGCAAGACCCACCTTCGCTGATTCTTTTTCGATTCTTGAAAATACTGCAGTAACCTCTCGCAAATTTCGCCCAATGATGTCTATGTCGTCAGCATACGCCAGCAACATATGGCTTTTCGTGTTAATGGTCTTGTTCGTATTTACTGCAGCCTTTCTCATTATTATCTCTATTAAGATGTTGAAGAGATTGCACGAAAGTGTGTCGCCTTGTCTAAGTCCTCGCTTGGTACAGAATGGTTCAGTGAGGTCTTTCCCCACTTTCACTGCTGATTTAGTGTTGGTCAGCGTCATTCTGCAGAGGCGGATCAGTTTTGCCGGAATACCAAGTTCAGACATAGCTTCGTACAGTTTTCCCCGTATGGGGCTATCGAAAGCAGCTTTGTAATCGACAAAAAGGTGGTATGTATCGATTTGCTTTTCGTGGGTCTTTTCCAGGATTTGGCGTAGCGTGAATATTTGGTCAGTTGTGGACTTGCCTGGTCTAAAACCACACTGCTAAGGGCCAATCAGGTTTTCAATAATTGGCTTTAGTCTTTCACATAACACGCTCGACAAGACCTTATACGCTATGGATAAAAGACTGATACCGCGATAGTTGGAACAGACACAGGGATCACCCTTTTTGAATACAGGACATAATACACTGAGACTCCAGTCGTCGGGCATAGATTCCCCCAGCCATATACCGCATATCAGTTGATGCATGTGGGCTATCAGTCCTTCGCCACCTGCCTTAAAAAGTTCAGCTGGTAGGCCATCCGCACCAGCGGCTTTATTATTCTTCGGGCGGGAGATCACCGTTCTAATCTCGTCCTGGTTGGGGGGTTGTACAATCTATACTATCTTCCACTATCATTACCTCCTGATCTTTAGTGGAAGAATCTGATTGGAGTAGTGCTGAAAAGTGGTCTCTCCACATTTTGAGCACACACTGCTTCTCAGTCACCAGATTTCCATTCTCGTCCTTGCAGGAGGGCAGCCCATTATTAGGCCCCTTGGTCGATCTTCTTACCCTCTGGAAAAACTTTCGCCATTCACCATTCATCCTGCACATTTCGGTTCTTTCACTCTCTCTCTCTGCTCCCACTGCCATTTTTTTCACCTAAATAATTGGTTTTCCTCACTCGCAGCACGCGATGTAACTTACTGTTTCGTTGCCATACGTGCAGCGTCTTTTTCATCAGTTGCAGTGCGACATTCTTCGTCGTACCGTGGCTTATCCTTCAGCGGTTTTTGATAGCCAAGTTCAGTCATTGCAGCGATTTCCAAAGAATGGGAGATGTGCTTCCACTGCGCATCTTGGTCTTCGGGAGGAATACCCCCCCAGGAAAGAGAGTTTCTGTCGACAGGACATTGATAGCTCCGGTATTCGTAGCTTGTCAATATCCAGCTTCTCCTGTGTTCGGCTCCGTACGGTTTTCGCCCTGCTCAATCTCGTGCGAACTTTCGCAGAAACCAGGTAATGATCCGACTCGATATTGTCACCTCGAATCACACGTACATCCAGTACACTAGAAAAGTGCCTGCCATCTATTACCATGTGATCAATCTGGTTCTTCGTCCGTTGATCAGGAGATATCCAGGTCGCCTTATGAATGTCCTTATGCTGGAATCGTGTGCTACTAACTACCATGTTCTTTGCAGCGGCGAAGTCTATCAGTCTTATTCCATTATCGGAGGTGGTATCATGTAGACTGTGATTGCCGATGGTTGGTCGAAAGACACTTTCCTTTCCTAATTTGGCATTAAAATCGCCTAGAATAATCTTAATGTCGTGGTCAAGGCAGCGTTCATATACTTCCTCCAGGCGCTCATAAAATGTTTCTTTGATCTCATCATCTTTATCCTCTGTCGGTGCGTGCACACAAATTAACGAGATGTTGAAATATTTCGCTTTGATGCGAATTGTGGCTATGCGGTCACTCACTGGGTTGAACCTTGAAACTATGTGTCGCAGTCTCTTGCCTACTATAAATCCGCACCCAAATTCGTGCTTACGCTCATGGCAGCTGTAGTAAATATAGAAGTTTTTCTTGTCAGCTTTATATTTTCCGAGGACATCCGCCAGTTGGAAAGTGGCACTAGTCCTGTATAACGTTCGAACATTCCAGGTACATATCCTTAAATCGTGGTCCTTATAACGTTTGCGAGGGTCGTCAACAGTTGGGGGGTTTCTTTGTTCATTATATTTTCTGCGTATTTTGATTTTACCTACTGCCAGGATGATTATGTTTCAGCCGCCCATTATGGATCAGACGCTGACCAGAATGCAGTGTGTCGAAACTGGATTTTGGTTTCTTCAATTTTGATCCGCCGTTGGCCACGGGTGTTGGCTCATCCGCCTTCAAAGGACAGAAGAATATGTCCACTACTTCGAAGAGCTTCAGTGACAGGGTCACCTAATAATCCTGAGACGTATCAGTGATCGCATTACCACTCAGGTTGCTCATTCGTTTCGCCTTCTCACTTTAGCTAGCTAACGGAGGTTTCCGATAAACCATTGCCCAGGACATACTGCGTGGAAGTAGTGAGCTGCTTGGACTGCCCAATGAAGGAATCATTGGTTTTCCTCACTCCCAAGTGAATGGCTATCAGAAACTTTCCACCTCCAAGGACAGTCCCATGTCCTCATGATTAGCTCATTAGTACAACAAAAACAGGTCTTTTGTTTTTGTTTTGATTTTGGTTTCCTTCAAATTTAATACTTGTGTAAACAAAACAATAAAAGTAAACAAAAAAAAGTGCAGAAACATTATACACAGGAATTTGACACAAAAGAATCTCACTGCAAGAAACAGGTTGAAGTCAGCTGTTCTAGTGCGTCTACCATGATTATTATACCATATTATACACAAAAGCTTAAAAGTATTTGACAAGCATCTGACAGGGTGTGACAGACATATCGCAATCATACAATGAACTATTAAAACTATTAAAACAACTACACTAGAAAATATGCACGACCGACAAAAAGTCCCCCCAACTTCTGTATTCAAATGATAAATGTTGTAGTGCCACCTCACCCCACGTACTAGGGGATAAGTCTGACCGACATTTGAAAAATCAAAGTAGAGTTGGGTAGTTCTTGAACTATGTATGTATATTGTTTATTTAGGGTGGTCAGACATCACCCTTACGAACAAAATGCACATGCTCGATATGGCGAGTATGTTAGTGATTGTTATGTCCGGGCAGCTTAAATGAACGAGTTCGAGAACTAGTGAACGAGTCGACACAAGCCTAAATCAAAGTCGTTTTTATTTTATCCAACTTGTTGGTTCGAACCGTAAACTTCACCGTATGCCTGCAAATAAGTCTGAACAGACTTTGTGTCTGTGTCATGCAGATCTGCTTAATACGCGTATGGATGTTAACTTCTTTAACAGATGTAGAGCAGTAACTGCCCCGATACAATCCAATATGAATTGCTCCAATTCTTATTGGATCCAAGTATTTTATGCCCAGTCGTAATATATCACGTGTACCTTTTATTTTAATATGAAGAATGCTTAATTTGTAAAATGTTACAGCGAATTTGTATTTACGTCTGGCATTATGTTGTGTTACCCTTAAAGACGGCGCCATAATTAATTGTAATTAATTATATTTGTTTTCATAAAATTCTAATTTGCTTTCCTCTCTCTCTCTCTCTTTCGTTACAGCAATAAATGTCAGCATAATTTGGCTTGGGACCCCCTGAAATAAAGAAGAGCACTACACATTCATACATACATACATACAGCAAGAAGTAGAGAGATCTGAAATCTGTTGTGAAGGCTATTTAGTTGTCGCGGTCGTCGTTGCCTTTACGGTCGTTATTGTTGTTGTTTGTGCTTAATGACAAAGAGTAAAAGTGCAAGAAAAGACGACAAGTGAAAAAGACAAAGGAGAAAAGGAATTTCTTAATCTATTCAAATATTACCCAAAAATTGCCTCAGTCTCAAGAAAACAACATACATATCTCACAGATACGATTTTTCAATTTGCGACAACTTGAGGTTAAACAAAAGAAACAGCGCGCGCAAAAGTAGTCTATCAAAAGTAAGAGAAAACGGAGGAATTTGCATCAACATTCTCCTCCTCAGCTCTGCCAATTTGGCATTTTGTAATAAAAACATAATTTTAAATTCAAATATTGTTCAGCAGCAGCAGTCACCTACAAGACTTGGGATACAAGTTGAGCCAAAACAGCGCAAATACACGAGAGCTTAAATGAAACGATAAAAGACACCACCACCAACCCAACAACACCACCACACACCCAACAGTAACAATTCCCCGTCTTCTACCAGGACCACAAATCCACAACCAAAGTCACATTTGTGCGTCCCATTGTTGTCGTTGTCGTTGTTGTTGTTGTTATTATTATTGTTATTATTTGGCTTTGTTCTTTGAACAAATTCAGTTAACATTTAACTAAATAACAAACGGACGGACCGGACCGGACCTAAACGTTAAAGGGTAAGTGAAGAACAGATTGTCTGACTTGTTCGTATGCTTCGGCCTCTTCATCAAACTGCATCATCATCGTTATCGTATTGTTCCAGAATATTTGACAGCAGCAGGAGCAGCAAGAATTGTACAAGAAGCAAAAATAAATAAAACAGAAAATATAAACGGAAAAGTTATATTTTATTCAACAAAATCCAAGTTCGAATAAAAAACAAAGAACAGAAAAGATACACAACATCACCCACCACCTAAGCAGTGTCCACAAAGTCGTCTTCGTCAACACAACTGCACCCTTGCCAACCAATCAATCCAACAACAAACACACAGCAAAAATGGAGGACAATAACACAAGTACGCAAACTAAACATGATGATCCATCGGTTACATTAACAATAAGGCTGATTATGCAAGGAAAGGTAAGCACCAACCATCATACTCCATTTGTCTATGAACGTTAAGATTGCCGGATATTGGACAAGTTTATAGCCATTGCCAATTGTCTGTGGATATATTTCTAGGCTTATACATAGGTTAGATCCCAGTGTCATAGCAAAAACATTTTGTTGTGGTTACTAGAACACACTGTTATAATTGTGACTATGTATCTTCTTGACGATGCTACCCAATGGGTAGCGAAATATTGAAGACTAAAATAATTTAAATAGACCTAACGCTCAAACTTTTTAATTTTAAATATATTACGAAAGGTCGAATAAATCATCACATTTTAAAAAATATACATAAATATTCCCCTTTAGAATGCGCGTTTAATATACAATTTAAAAGTTTTATTCGAATTCGCATTAAACTGATTTAAAAACGAAAATCATATTCAAATTTTAAAATGATTTTCATGTATGAAAATCTTATTCAGTTTAAAACACTTATGGCCAGTTCCACAGTTGAAAATTGTCCATTTAAATGTAGTTTAAATGCCCGATGCTTGTCATTTAAATGTCATTTAATATGAAAAATGTCTGTGAGCTTTTAAATTGAGCTTTTCAATGACGACTGTGAAACTCGCCCTTAGTTATCAAATAACTTTAATTTTGAAATTTGATAAAAAGAATGTTTGAAAAGCTTAATCTATCTATCTATCTATATATATAAAATACAATGTTTGTATGTTTGTCCTCTATAGACTCTAAAACTATTCAACCGATTTGGCCCAAACCGGTTTCATTTGAAAGTTTATAGTCCAAATTAGGTTTTCAGCTATATCACTTTTTGATTTTTCAAGTGGGCGTGGCCCCTCCCACATAAATTGAATAACATCATATATCTTGACCGATTTGGCCCAAACCGGTTTCAAAAAAATATTTTGGGCAAAACGAAGTTTGCGCCGGGTCAACTAGTTAATTATAATTCAAGTCATAAAATCATTTAAAAATTGTATGTGATTTAGAACTTAATGAAAACTAGGATCATTTTTCAAAATAGAAACCATGTTTCTTAATTCCAAAATATGACAAATTCAGTAAAATCCGATTAACCCACGTCAAATAACCGGTTTCCGGTTTGTTCGAAAATTACGTTTTTTTTAAACCCGGCACACGGTTAATAGCAAAAAACCCGGTTAACTGGTTTCCCCGGTTTTTCGGTTTTGGTCACTCTATATGGGATTGACTTAGCTTTTCTTAACATAAAATCTTTCTTCTTGGCTGCTAAACAATTTGAGGCGCCCCGAACGTTTCTTATTTTTCGTGGAACCCTTAGACTTAAACGTTTCGACTGCTTTCTGTTTAGAAGTACGACTTTTGTCCACAATGTCGACAATTTTCAATTGAGAATTATTTTCTTTTTACAATTTTATTATCCGATCCTTAAAATCCTCGTGATGCGATGCAGCTAGATTATTCGAAACCGAAACCGAAACCGAAACCGGTTGACCGAATTCCGACCGGTTAACCATACGTTGGTTAATTTAAATAATGCTTTATTCCAAGAACCCGTTTCACCGATTATTTCAAGCAGATTAACCGGTTTTATACAACTGATATAAATGCAGAGTTACAAACCTAAAGCCTTTTTCATAGCTCACTATGGTTTTCTGACCCCAGCAGACATACAGAAAAGACTTTGCCAACGAATATGTCGCCGGTAATTTTTTGAAATAAGTTGTCCAAGAGGAAATAAGTCATATCTGCCAATTCCGATTTAGATGAAAGTTCCGAGTCCTTTTTGCACAAAAGAACTCGTGTACGAGTTTATATACAATTTTGGATATAAACCTCTGTATGGAGGCTTGTAAAGTCCAATTCTCGTCCGAGAACTAAATCCGATGCGTTTTCACTTGGCTGAATGGGCTGAAGACGACAATTTTTACCGAAAAAATCATCTTTTCCGATTAAGCTTATTTTCATCTCGGGTGCTCCGTTTACAAACAAAATTGTCGCATTTGGGGCTCGAAAAATCCACATGTCGTCGAGGAAAAGCCGATGTATACACAATGAGTGACTGTTTGTATCGGTTTTTGGAATGGCGCGCGTCAATAGCCATGCTCAGCGGTTTTTTTGGTTCCCGAAAGTTAAAGAGGATGACATGGACGAAGTATGGTTTCAACAGGACGGCGCACACAGCCAACGTTACAATCGATATATTGTGCAATGTGGTCGAAACCCGCGTAATCAGCCGAAACTAGGAAGACCATTAGCCGCCTCGCAGCTGCTGAAAGATAAGAGTTACGAAAACAATCCCAAGTTCATTGAGGCCTTAAAACACGATATAGAGGCTCAAACAATCGAAAATGTGAAAAATTGGGTTGATCGAATGAGGTACTGTAAAGCAAGTCATGGAAACCATTTGAACGATGTTGTGTTTCATTCATAAATATCAATGATGTACCACCATCTTACCAACTAAATCATAATTAAGGAAAAATGTGTATTATATATTTTGTTAAAGAGAAATTAAAATTCAAAGTTTTCATGGCCCACCCTTTAGTTCCCCATTAAATCCCAAGCAGGCATTGGCTTATACACTCTGATGGGGACCTGCAGGACCTGATACACCCGTTCCGAATGGTAGATTGAAAATCATTTTCATAGCACCATGGTCGATCTCAAAATTCAAAAAGACTGAAGTAAATAGTTGTGGCCGTCGGTGGTGCAATGGTTAGTGTGCGCGGCTCTTGTACATGAGATCCTGGGTTCGAACCCGGCTCAGACCACCTTCAAATTTTCTTTCGGCGGCGGTCACCTCGCATAGTGACGGCGACACTATCGAGTATCTAGCCATGAAAAAGCTTCTCAAAATACCGTTCGGAATCGGTGTAAAACTGTAGGTCCCAATCAGTGAGTGAAAACTGGAAAGCGCACAGCTCAGTGATTGTGAGAAGTTCTCCCCAGTCCCTTTATGGGATGTAATGGGAAACTATTTATTTATTTTTTAAGTAAATAGTTTTCCATTTTGTCATAAAAACCGAAACCGGATATTAAACGGTTTCTACACCTCGGTTTAACCGAAAACCCGTTTCTCCTATATCAGAATATTCGAAGAAACCGGAAACCAACATTTTTCAAAGCCCGTTTCTTTTTGAATACACTAGATGCAGCAAAAATTGTTTTTAATTACACAGACTTTTGTTTTGGAGATTTTAGCTTGTGTAGATTCGTTTATATGTGCAAAAAGTGCAACTAATGGATAATCACTCGCCGCATACATACTTTTGTCATCATTTTATTGTAATTTTCTTGAACGATCATTTTCTGAAACGATATTGAACGATTGAAGTTTTTATTTTTGTAACGAATATATATATGTACATAGTAGCAGCAAGTGTTAATAACTATTATAGAAACTCGAGTATGGTATAAGCAAAGTACGAAAAAGTATGATATTCGTGCAAAATACAAAGTGCATACTTATTTTTGTAATGCACTGTATCGTACGTTGTTTGGACGAATGTTTTCGATGATTCGAGATATGGAAACAGGCTCTAAAATCTGAATAATTGTGTTATATTTTCTGAATAATAATGATTCTTTTTACGGTCAAAGGAAACAAGACAGGAAAATGTTATTCTGTGCTGATTTTGTATTAAGTAATTTAAACATACTGTTTTCCATGCAAAACGAAAAACCCGAAAGGAAACTGTAAATAATACCGCAAATTAACCGGGTTTTTCATTCTGTGAAACCAAACACCGGTTAATCGAAAATGACGGTATATTGAATTGAAAATATATCGCCACCTTACCTGGCGTTTACACGGGACAGTTTTAGTTTAGTTTTTTCGATGGTAGAACAATAAGAATACAATTCTTTTATAGTTCAATAGCGTATTACAAATGGAAGTCATTATAATTAAATATATATATGTAATTCAAAGTTCGAAGTAAGTTTTTTTTTTAGAAATACATTCACACATTTTTACTACCACACTTACACTTCTCTCACTTGCCTCGCCACGGTCTCTGATTTTTCAACGACAGTAACTTCGGCAAGAGATTTGACATAAGCGGCCAGAACATGGCTGAACTAGTAAAGGTTGGCGCAATAGAACAACTGATTTTGCTTTCTTATGACTTTATCTGTTAAATTCAGTAGCGGCATTCATGCAAACGTGAAAGCCGAGAACTTTTGCTCAGCGCAAGTTTCCCTCGCACCGTTGCATGAGGCACCAACTAAAGTTGCTGAGCGTAATAGTGCTCAAAACCATATCAGCTGACCAAGATGGATACATAAGGTGGTAGCAGTAGCAATTGCATGTATTATGTATGCGTACTTTTTCTACTGTTCTAGTGCTATCACCTTATTTATCCATCCTAGTCAGATGACAACGAAATGTCAAAAGTTTACACGTTTCTCCATCCCACGTTTGCGCAGCAAATTTGCCTCGAAAACTTTCCACTTTTGAGCAAGTCGCTTTGTATGGGAAATTTGTTTGTTTTGACGTTTGCTGTGCAAGTTTACGATGTTTTCGAGTTTACGAGGTTCTTTCGAGCTTTCATGAAGACCACTAGTGTATTTTGTGGTTGTACTTTTTTGTTTACTGTGTTTGTTCATATGGATCTGCGTTGAATTTGACGGTTAGAGCCATGAAACAAAAACTAAATACTTGTTGTTGGTTCACCTTTACTAGTTCAGCCATCGGCCATATCGGTGACGTTTCGTAGTAATTTGAGAAAAAAGCAAAACATCGCAAATGACTTTACAAATTGGGAAATATATTTGTATTTGAAAATTTTGCTCATTTTTATTGAAATATTGTTTGACAATACAAAAATATATACATGTCTAATTTTGCCGAGTACATCAGTTCCATTATAATTTGGAGAAGTAACACAATGGCAAAAGAGCGAAGAAACAAAAAATCAGAGCACCAAATTTAACGAAACGACACTGTCGGCGGTTGCTTAAAACTGTACTGTCTTTATAACTGGCTGGACGTGTACGTCACACAAACAATTTTTCTCTTTGTGACAACTAATATATATTCTCAACTATCTTGTCTCAAACTGTCCCGTGTAAACGCACCGTTAGAACAGCAAGGTTCTCACTGACAATTTTTGATAAAATGATCTGAATATTGCATCGTAATAAATTGGTTATGCTTTTTCGATTACTGCTATCGCCATAAAGATATATCTTGAACAATGCAACAAACTTCTATCGACATGTTTTTCATTAATATTTTGGTTAACAAAGTTCTAACAACCACATAGAACCTTGTGTTCCAAAACGTCTTGAAAAATGTTCCAGTTAGAACTTTGTGTACCAAAATATTGTTGGTAGAATTTTGTTGCACAACATTCATTAATTGCATTTGTATTTAGGCCTGTCAGCAACAATTTGGACAAATTGTTACTGCTTAACCCGTTTTGTTTTGCAATTAACTGTGTGCCGGTTTTTTTAAAACGTAATTTCCGAACAAACCGAAACCCGGTTATTTCATATCCTTAAATAAATTAATAATATATGATAAGTTGTAATTTCCTTTTAAGGCTAAGAGATCATATTTTCTCTGGTTAGTGAAAAAAATGTAAATGCCGCGGGTGGGATTCGAACTCACATTCGCTGGACGATCGTTTCGATGTTTGTGAAGCATATATGATCTCTTAGCCTTAAAAGGAAATTACAACTTTGAATATGACGAGGATCTAAAAACAACTAAATATATATGATATGATTTTCGAATTTTAATGAAATTTTGAATTAAGAAACAAAATTTCTATTTTCAAATATAATTTATGATTCAATAAGTTCTAAATTACATTTCCAAACAATTTTTTTATGCAAATTTCAAAATGATTTTATGATTTGAACAAGGGGTACCGATGAGTCAGCTGTTCAATTTAGTACTTGGAGAACAGATAGAGAATATGCTTTCAAAGAAGAGATGGTAATAGCTGACTGGAATTCAGCAACAAATTTTTCACTTTTGTTTTGATTTTTTCGTTCGTGTCGCGTTCTTAATTTCGGGTAGTTTTGTGAAATATTGTATTAAAAAAGTGGTAAAAAGTGATTAAATTAACAAAAAATAAAATAACAAATCAAATGCAATACGTTCATTCGGTGGAAGTAAATTAAACACGACACAAATCCTAAATATCAAAAGCGAAGCATAGCGCAAAACAAAAGTGAACAAACCACATTTTCTTTTACTACGCTGTACTCTATATGTTTCCCAAGTATTCCACGGAACTCGTTAGTACAAAAAATAACTAGTGCACACTCTTAAAGTATTACTCGGTGGATTTGAAGAAGAATTTTAGTTTTTATTTTTTTTTTCAAATTTCATAACAAAAATTATTTTACAATAAACGTTTTGAACTTAATAAGATTTCTCATACATGGAAATCTCTTTCATATTTGGAATTTGTAATTCGATTTTGGAATTTAAATCAGTATAAAATGAATTTGAATAAAACCTTTACATTGTATATTAAACACGCATTCTAAATTAGAATATGATTTAAATTTAAATTTGAAATTAAAACGTACTTGTCAAATTAAAATAGAGTTGTTAAATTTTGAGTTTTAAACACAAATAAGTATATGAACTGGTCCCTAAACAAATGTATTGGAAGCGATACATGTGTAATTTAATTTGAAACAAATAAACCAAAAAACCAGGTCCACGATTTTAGCCAAAATTGAAAACCGCAAAACCGGTTCCTTCAAAAACTTATTTTTCGTACAAACCGAATCCCGGTTTTAAAAAAATTTCCTGTTTTTTGACACTATACTGGATGTTGTCTGTTTACACCAAAAACCCAGTAAAGCCGAGTACTAAGAAGAGTCATGTGAAAAATATTGATCAAAATTAATTTGTTACGCAGCGAAATAGGGCAGCAATAAACATATCAGTGATGACAACCATATTTTTCTCTGTTTTTAAAATTCTTTTTCCCTAAAAATCTATTTTTGTTCTGAAATTGAGCGACGGTAGACAACACTGATCATATCGTCCTTCAATTTGATTAGTCGTTGCATTTTTCTTAGCAACATTAAAATGTTGCTCAATACATGTTGCTGATATTTCGCGTGAACAGCTTAGTACAAGGTGTTTTTTATGTTCCAAGCTGATGTTTTTTGACCGCCATTTCTGTATGGTTGACATTTGTCAGATTGTATTTGACAGTTGTGCAGAGCAGTCGATAAGAATTCATTCAGGGTATTGTAAAGAATTTTGAAACATATACACTGGGAGATAAAGTGAAGTCTAGCCGAACTCGTAGCGTACGTACGGCAGAAAATATTGCTGCAGTGAGAGACAGTGTCGATGAAAGCCCAGATACGGCAGTTAGACACAGTGCACTAGAATTTCAAATGTCATCGTCAACTTTGTTCAAAATACTCAAAAAAGATTTGCATTTATGTCCCTATAAAATTCAACTGGCTGAACAACTAATGGAAAATGACCATATGCGCAGACGGAAGTGAAGTGGTTCAAAAAAAACATCGGGCTGGAACAAAGAAAAAAAACACTGTACTACACGTCCGGAACTATTTTGTCCATATTTCGCAGGCATTTTTTGAATGGAGTTTTCTAAAATTTCACGTGGAATATTGATCTTAGTACGGGCCTTAACTAGAGAGCGAGATAGTTAGATTCTTGACAGTTAAATGACGGATAACTTGCAAGTTTTTACTTGAGAAATTTTTGTCAGTGAAGAAATAACATTGATAACATTGTTTTATGAAGAGGTACGTGGGTGACACGAATTTGCCATGTCACGCTTGAAATTCTCCTATAATATCTATATATATATCCTGGGCTACAGAAAGGTACCTATGGTCAGAAATCAACTTTTCGAGTAAACAGCTGTTAAAGATAACAAGTCGCGCTGCGTTCTTTCAAACTTCAAGTGTAATTTGAAGCAACACAAATATAGTTAGGAGTCTGCAGGTTGTTTCATTGAAAAGAGCCTTGAATGTTCTATAAAATTAGTTCGAAAAACGAAAATAAATTTTTCCGACCGTGGTCCCTTCCCATAGACCTGGTCACATATTCACAAAAAATGTTTTAGTTCTAAAGTTAAACGCTGCTAAAAATTAAAGTTTTAAACTTCCATTATGGAAAACCTGTTACAATTTTGCTCGTCGCTGTAAATGTATCAAATAGAATTAAGTAAGTAACAGGCGGTATGACTAAAAATACCATATTATTTATTCGTTTTATGGTACCAAATAGTTCACTGAACTTCGGAAAAGTCGATTCCAATAACGTTCTATAGCTTGCACCAGTCATTTTTGCACTTTGAAATTCAAGATCGGTGGTGCCATAGTAATAGCACCACACACCATAACACCGCCCTCTCGGCTGTGATGTCGGTTCAAAAAACGCTTTTCATTTCGCAGATAATGGAAATAATAGTTTTAGCCACCAGGCCTACAATAAGGCGATTATAAGGCGGCCTTCGATAGTCCGATACGGGAGAAATTCTATGAAGCAATGTCTGAGCTTGGTATTCCTGCAAAACTCATACGCCTTTGCAATATGACCCTGACAAACACCAAATCCTGGTCTTGTCGCAAGCAGGCGAAACATATGTAGGAGTATTCGAGAAAAAAATTTATGGACCTATAATAGTGCACAAGGGAAGTATCGGCGACGCATGAACCATGAGCTGAATGAGCTCTATCCCTACATTGACATCGTTAAGCGTATCATGGCTAGGCCATGTCAGTGGAATGGATGAGACGATCCAGCACGAAGGGTTTTCGAAACCGAACTCGAAGGAAGATGAAAAATAGGAAGACCAAAACTCCGTTGGAGAGATCAGGTTGACGAATCCCTGCGTACACTTGGTATTGCCAACTGGAGAAATAAAGCAAGAGATCGAACTGGTTGGCGAAATATGTTATCTTCATGTTGTAAAGTCCCTGACCCCCTGGGTTGTCCGAGACCGGATAAGTAAGTAAGTAAGCCATCAGGCCCATCCAAATTAAACTTCTTCTCATCCGTAAATACAACGGTTCTACAGTCATTTACATGACCTCTTGGCTGCACATCCCATACCATGTAGTTTCTTGCGCATCGAAGCCGCTTTTCCTTACGAGGAGCATTAAGTGGTGGCTTTGTTTTTTGAAATTTCACGTATCTAAGGTACTCACAGCTCTTAATGACTCTGCATACTGATGACTTGCTCGCTACCACTCCAGCTTGAGCTCTAATTTTTGACAAGGATAAGGCAGAATTAGAAGCAATTCTAATGATTTTTCTTTTCTCATACGTAGATAAAGACAATGAAACCCTTCCTTTAAAATTTTTTCCATAGCCCTCGGGGTCCTTGATGTAATTGTCGACAACTGTTGGGCTCCGTCCAATTTTTTTTAGCTATTGCGCGGTTAGAATGTCCTTCAGAACGGTAAACATCGATTTTAGTTTTTTCCGATAGATTTAACATTTTTTATGTTGCCATTTTGACTCGTAAAATGATTAAGATGTAATAAATTGTAATAAACAAACGCTGCCTACAAAAAATCATCGCTTACTTTAAAAATAATAAAAAAAATAATAAAGTGCCTTTATTCAAGTGAACCAAAAAAATAGCACCACTATTGTCTTGATTTTTTATATATCTATATCTCAAGATGTCTAGCTTCCATTTGCATTTTAAAATTCACCAATCGGTTACAAATTGCAAAAGATACAGGCTTCTGAATATGGAATTTTTAGTGTCTTTAAATAAGTGAACCGGAGTGTAACTAAAGCATCATGAATAGTGTATTAAAAAAACCGGGTTTTCAAAAATGTCGGTTTTCGGTTTCTTCCAATAATCCTACTTTGGCGAAACCGGTTTTCGGTTAAACCGAGGTGTAGAAACCGGTTAATAACCGGTTTGGGTTTTTATGACAAAATGGACAACTATGCGTTTTATAAACATCGTGTATTTTGTAATTGGTCTCTTTGAATTTTGATATCGACTATCGAGTACATAACCATGAAATTGCTTGACAAGATACCGTTTAGAACCGGTGAAAAACTGCAGGTATCAAAGTGTGTGAGCCTATTGTTTCATGGGATGTTATGGGAAACTGAATTAGAATTTTAATTTCGCTTTAAAAAAAAAATACTAATATACATTTTGTTCAAAATTATGATTTTACTGGTTATCTATTCAATTTGTTTCGCGTTCCACTCGGATTGTTTGCGTAACACTTATATTTTAAGGCGCTTCAGCGATAATAGTATAAAGGGTTCAATGAACTTCCAATATTTCTGCCAATGGGCTTCCATATTTCTGGCGATTATGCGGTTTGCGAACACTGCGCGTACACAGTCGCCCTGTTTTCAACTTTTGGGAACAAAAAATCGTTGAGTCATTGACGGTTATGGCGGCTTCTTGTTAATTTTCGAAGAAAATTAGGCCTATGCTGCCGCCTGGCCAAAAACCGTGGATTTCATCGGATTCTCCTCGACGACTTGTGGATATTCCGAGCCCCAAATGCGATAATTTTGTTTGGTAACGTAATCCCTGAGGTGAAAATGAGCTTCATTGGGAAACATGATTTTGTCCCTAAAACGCTCAAAATTTTGCGAAAAGAAGTGCGAGAAATGTTCAGTTCTGCGAAGGGTGGCGAGTTGATGTTGACGGCTTTCAGCTAAAGCGGCAATAAATTCCACTGAACGCACGGGACGAGCACGTACACGAGTAGTTTTGTTGATGTGTTGACGGCCCTCTATTTCAGTCGTATTTATTTCGTAGACTCAGAACTTTGGAAGAAAGTTTCTATTATTTTCCAATATATTTTAGAGCTTAAAGCGACCCATTTTGGAAATGTCTAGCCTTTAACAAATAATCTATCACTTCATAGATTTGAAATGGGCCATCTGCTTCGAAATACCGGGAGGTTCAAGTTCCAAATTTTACATGTCCCACCCCTTCTCATACACATTTGATTTACCCAATTAGGCAAAATCATAGTTGTGCAAATATTCCTTTGGACGTTTTGTACTTCTTTTTTGAGCGTGAATACTGTTTTTAATGCATTTCAGCTAACAATACCACCTGTGCTATCATTAGATCCAGAACTTAGATCTAAATCGAAGTTGGCAGATATGACTAATAATTCCATTGGGCAACCAATTTCAGCAAATTATCGGCGAAATAATTCGTTGGCAAAGTCTTTTGTGTTTGTCTGATGGGGCCAGTGATCGTAATTAGATATGAAAAAGGCTTTAGGTGTGTAATTCTGCGGTGTTATATCAGTTGTGTAATAACCGAAAACACCGGTTAATCAACTTGAAATAACCGGTGAAACCGGTTCTTCGAAAAAACCAATTTTTAGAAAACCGACATACGGTTAACCGACAGGAATTCGGTTAACCGGTTTCGGTTTTGAATACACTAATCATAAATATTCCGCCATATTTTTCTTCAATCATATACCTTGGTGCACTTAGAACCTTGTTCTAAGGCCACTATATCGATGGCTCGATTTTTTGTTACTTGACAGGAGAAGGAAAACACTTAATAAAATCCGTGAAATTGTAGATACAATCAAAAAGTTTTAATGCAATTTCCAAAAATGTGTTGCCTATTTTTTATTAAAAATTGCATTAAAACTTTTTGTTGTATCTACAATTTCACGGATTTTATTAAGTTTTTTCCTTCTCCTGTCAAGTATCAAAAAATCGAGTTAGGCCCTTTTTATATTAAGCCATCGATATGTATCTTGGAACTAAAGATACAACTACTGCTGTCATATTATCCTTATTTATAAAGAACAAAGTTTTGTTAACTAAAAAGATAATTCGTAACAATATTATTAATATTAACATGCAAAATAATTAATTTGTTTACTAACATTCCCTAGTATTATTAGTCACCTTTCTTAATCGGTTAGAAGAAATTTGTGCATAAATTATGCGAAAATAGCAAAATTTAAAATGCCATCCGCCAAAACAGATTTACGCAGAAAATGTGATACATTGTTCATTAGAATTACGCGTACTCGCATTTTATTTCATTTTGTAATTTTTGTTGTTGTAAGTTGTATTTAATGTATTTGTATTCGGCTGTATTTACGATATTTTTACCCTCGAGAGTTCTTGAGCTAATGCCAAAAAGTACACATTTACAAATATTTTTTTTTATTTTGTGTGTTTTTTTTTTTTGATTCTTTTTCTCTGCTTTAGTATTCCTTGTTGATTTCTAATCGGCAAAAATATCTATAGTTCTCAGACAGTCGACTGATTGTGTGGTGAATATGTATGAGTGTGTCTTTGTTTTGTATGAGTTGGTTTGGCATCTCATGGTGGTTTCGTTCGTGGCTGTCGCTTGTAAAACTTTGTAAAAAAGTATTTTTACGATATTTTGCCAATTTTTACGCTTCATGTAATCTTGAGGGGATGTAATTTTCTCTGTCGCTGTCCTGCCTAGCTATCTCTTTTTGATTGTGCTTAGCGAGACACGGCACAGTGGCTGGGTGGGAATCTCTTATAGTGCTTGAGATGTGTTTCTTTCTTTCTTATGCACAAGAGGCGCAAATCTACCATCAAATCCTTTAAGTTTGTTGTAGAAAGCAAAAACGTTTAGAACTGAAAATTCTCAAACGGAAAAATGCTTGCGAATTTTTCCAAAAACTTACCACGTCGGTTTGGTCCTTAAAAATTGCTCAGACATTTTAACCCTTCATTAATCTCATGCACAGGCGATTGCAATGCACTGTGCATTATTTAATTTTGTGGTGAGTCCACTGCGGTCTTTCAATTCTAGCAGGCCAGGGCAATGGCATTATCGTCATTAGCAGTACGAGTATGTAGTATTAGCATCCAAGTTCTACATTCTGAGCAGCCCAAACCAAACATTTGCAAATATACCGAGCAAGCAATACATCAGCACCTCCTAGTCATCGTCCGTATCTTGGCACCGCTTCCCTACTTGTGCATCCAAACGACTTCATTCGCCACCACCAACTGATTCCCTAGACCCGATTTGACAAAGTTTGTAAAATATGAAAATATCCGTCGTTCGCTTGGTATGTTTGTTGTGATATTGTGGTACTTAGAGATGATGGGACTGGTTGGTTGTCGGGTGCCGCAGGGTTTGGTATTGTCGCAAATCCACCTGTCGATGTACATTAAGATTAATTCGAAAGAACCAAACATATTTAGTCGTGTACAACACGGCGACATTTACATTTTTTTTTGTTGTCAGAAAATGTTGATTTTAATTAAATTTTGATGAGGACTCTAATTATTTGTGTACCATCGTCTGTGAAGATGCACTTTTGCAACTGTGTGTAACTCGTATGTACTTCACTTTTGTGACTGTATGCGTTTTTATCTTACGATATATGTGTCTTGTAATTGTGAAACAAGAAATCTCATCTTGTCGTATTATTATTAGGAATTAGTACAAATACATATTTTAAATTAATTCATTTTTTTCTTTTCTGTTTTCAAAACTTGGTGTGCTTGTGCTTCCTCTCTAGTCCCAATAAATTTATAAAAATATTCAATTCTATTAAACTTTTTTGCTGCAAATAATTGCGAAACGATTGGAAACGTGTATTACAAATTTACAAATCAGTTGTAACGATAAACAAATGCACGTCAAATTTGTTTGTATGAAGAATTCATATTGAGCCTGTTTTTTTTTATTCCCTGCTAAACTAATTGTTCGACCATTTTGTATGGGGAGCTAAGCGATATTAAGCGATTTTAAGCGGCACCCCAGGCAAAGTCGTCGAAAAATTAGTTTAGCAGGAATTAAAAAAACAAGCTTATTGTTACAAATTGTCTTTTTAATGTTCTTTTACTGATCGTTAATAAACTGAGCTCCGTCGTAGATTGCGATAATACGAGTTCTGTTTATTTCTTTTAACGATATAAATCTTAGCATTTCACTAGTGGTCTTCATGAAAGCTCGAAAGAACCTCGTCAACTCGAAAACATCGTAAACTTGCACAGCAAACGTCAAAACAAACATATTTCCCATACAAAGCGACTTGCATAAAAGTGGAAAATTTTCGAGGCAAATTTGCTGAGCAAACCTGGAAAAAGAAACGAGAAAACTTTTGACATTTCAATGTCAATATTTTTGTATTGAAAAAAAGAGAGGGTTTTTGATTTATGCGAAAAAAAACAAAATAATGGAATAGGTAAAGCATTTACTTTTGATTTTACTTTGTTTATTTACTTTATCAGCCTTTTTTGACAATTGCTGCATAGCTACACTGAGGAACTTTATTTGGTGCCTCATGAAACGCTTCGGGGCAAACTTACGCTGAGCAAAAGTTCTAGGTTTTCTTGTTTGCATGAATACCACTACTATTACTCGATATTCTTTAACACGGATACACGATGTTGATTATTCCCGTTTCCACAAGTCGTCCCTGCGCTGCGTGAAGTTTGCTCCATATCATTTTCGGCGATTTAGGCAACGTAACAGCCAATTTGTATTTCCAGGCTGGAGAACATTTTTCTTCCTGACAATGTATCTAATAAGTCATAAGTTCTTGTCAGCGAGCGGTTACATCGTTCAACTTTCTGTAGTTTACACTAAATCGGGTACTTCGTCTTTTATTTGAAATAGTAGCACCCTTGAGCACCATGGACTGCTTTTGTTGCAGAACATTCAGAAACTTCTAGGCACTTGCCTGTTACCTTTTCTTTGTTCTATAGGTTTAGAACTCATACACTCACAAAAAATTCGATTAAAACAACCGAATTTAGAGGTTATCTCAAACTCGTTTATCACAACCGAATTCAGAGATTTATACAACCTAATCAAAATTTGTTGAATGTTTTATTAATAATTTAATTTCGTATCTTTATATATATAATTCGTTTTATATATAAATTGTGACTGAACTCCTCCTAAACTTCTGGACCGATTTGAATAAATTTTTTTGATGCGTTGGGGTGGCGCCCTGTTTAGATTTACTATTCGGTCCAATTGGACAAAGGGGCGTGGTACCTCCCATACAAATCGCTTAAAATATTATGCAGGACAACGTCTGCCGGGTCAGCTAGTATTCTCATCAATAATTACAAACGGAGTAATTAATGCACTTTATATGGGTGGTGTAAAACGATAGTTTTCGTTTTATCGATCGACAAATAAAAAACAACCATTAACCAATTTTACAATTCAAATTTATTGGTTTCATGTGTCGACTATCAATACTAGTTTTATACAAAAAAAGAAATCACTGCATACAAAAAACAGTGTTGCCAAAAAATGTTGTAAGTCGCCAACTGGTGCTTTTAGCCGCCTAATTCAAAGCGCGACGTATACCAACACCATAAGTGTTGCCAAGAACATAAATAAATTTTCACATATTACAACTTGATTACAAATACGGCAGTAATTATTCACTCCGCCGCAACAGGTGGGTTAACCTTAAGGGGAACCAATTAATATTGCATGCCACTGCTGACTGTTTTCAAAGTCCCCAGCCTGTCGGCTTTGCTCTTAAACCCGACAATTTTAATGTTCTAGTTTACGCGTGCGATATCAACAAAGTTCTTTTTTTATGTTGTTGTTGACCAATTTGAATTATCTAAATATTGTTACGGGCTATTTGGCCAAGGAAGTTTAATGACAATAAATAAAACCAATTTATTGAAATTTTCTACGTTTTCTTCGGCTTGTTTCCAACTTCTTCTGGAGTAATTTACTAAAAACCCTATTGTCAGTTTTATATACATACATATATGATTAATTTTCTCAATATTAGTTCTGAATTATATTTATATATATTTAAAAAATGGACTTCACGGCGCAGATATTTAAATAAATACTAAAACAATTACAATTTTAAAACAATAGGCTTTTTATATTCCCACTTTCGACCACTTCGTAAGGGGAACTAAGCGATATTAAACGATTTCAAGCTGAAACCCATACAAAGTCGTGGAAAAATTAGTTTAGCGGGAAATAAAAAAAACACCCTAAATATCACAGGAAAAAGTCTACACCTAATATCAGGATTTCAATGGAGTACTGAAGCTTCTGTGTTCTCTTTTGCATTGATAGACTTATGTACTCTCTGCTATATTCTCAGACTTGCCAATGTGTACCTCGTAATTTCCCTCCTTTCCATATCCAGTATTCTGATATTTTGAAAGTCTGCTACATTACGTTTCCCTTCATATGCTTCTAGTGCTTTGTTCTCTTTTCCTTTCCTTACTTCAGTTTCGTGCTCATAATTCTCGCACTCAGCATTAGTTGTATCGTTCCAACATATTTTTTCTCACAAGCTTCTCCTTCGTTGCCAGTACATTTGATATCATACACTACGTCACTCTGTCCAAGTTTGTCTGTATCGTGGACTTTTCCGAGAATAGGTTATCAGCCTGTTTTTGTAACTACAGTGCTGTCTGGGTAGAGTGAACCCCCGATGCAATGAACACCCCGTTGGAGTGAACACCAGAATGATTACATTGACTACTCTGTAGAGTGAACAGTCATGAACCTCGATTAAGTGAACATACTTTATAGCATAAGGGTATCGAATGGGCAGAGGCTAATATCACAAATTTCGCGAATATACAAGCACTACATTGCCTTCGCGATCAAGCAGTCCAAATATCGGTACGGAACCCAAAAAAACAAACAAATATTACCAATTTTTTCCAGGCTGAAATTTAAACTTGAATATTACATACAAATAAATAAAATGTATAACCTATAAATGGATTTAAAATGCATTTTTAAATAAAAAAAATTGAACCTTGATTTAGGGAACCACCTGGGTATTATGAAATCGTCCTGAAAAAATTAGTTCACTCTACCCAGACAGCACTGTATCTTCAAACAGCAGGCTTGCAATTGCTAGACAAGCAATCAGGTTTTCAATTGAGTTCATTGTTGCTTTTCGCTTGGGCATAAAAGCTCTTTTTCTTGGTTGTGTTCCTGTCAAAGAACAATATTACCTTCATGTTTTTATTGGCATTTCTTAAAGCTTTTTCATACAAATATATGCTAAACGGGGGCAACCCTAGCCATCAGCTGTAAAATCAACAACAGCTGATTGTAGGTATTAAAAAATAAATAAACAAACGAAAATAAACACAATTGTTTGCTTTTTTTACCAATTTAAAATGATTTCCTCCGTTGCTCTCGGTTTTCCTATTACAACTACGGAAAATGATGATAGAGAAAGTCGCCTAAGCAGAAGGAGTTTGCGTGATTGAAATGAAAACACATCAATATAACCCACACGAACAATTTTTTACGATTGTCTATTTTTACATTTAACATTGTACGTTGTTGACTTATGTGAACCTACATTTTGACGATAACTAAAAGCTTTTGTGTTTACACTCAAAAAAAAGTTTACAAAAACCAAAAATGAAATTCGTTTGGCTCTAGACGTGCGATGAGAGAAAACACAAGTTACAAAAACAGGCCGTATATGTTGCCCAGTTCGATCTGCGAGCGAATGAGGCTTTGCCATCCCCTGTTATCGTCCCCAGTATACTGCCCCCTGCTAGTCGTAGTATCGGGTGCACGCTGAAAAATAACGGAATCTCTAACATATTCTCCCAAACATATTCTGCAGGAACCATGTATATCCTTGGAAAAAACTTCAAACATTTACATGTTTTCAACTCCCAAACTCGCTTGTATTTTACGTGGAAACATGAGTTCTTCATCCCAGACATCCATATACTTGCATGGAAGCATTCGCGTGTTTCCCCCAAACCTGTCTATACTTCCATGGAAACTTATGCGTATTTCCTCCCAAACATAATAATATTTAGAAACGAATTACTCTTTGATTTCAATATATGTATATGTATTATTTATTAAAAGTATTTTTTATCAATAAAAATCCACATTTATAAATAATAAATACAAAAAATTAAAAGATTTAAAACGGTCCTTTTTATATTTACTGGCATTGAATGCATTGTTTGTCTATTTTTCATAAAATGAGAATCTGCTGTTCTTTTGCTTCTCCTTTCTTTGTTGTCTCTCACGTTTTTGTTTTCAGAAGGTTTCAGCTATGCGTTGATTATAACTATGCATTGTTACACAAACAATATATTTATAATCAAATCTAGTTCATGCAAGCCAAGCGTGGATTAAATACTTGTGTTTTTTTAATTATACTTATTTCTCAAATGGTCCGCCAAAGCAACATCACATACCATTTAACCGTCCGAGCCTTTGTTTATTCTGTTTTCACTGATCAAGCACTTTTGATATCCTCTGTCCGTTGAACCATTGACGACTGAATACATGAAACTAAAACGGAATACATCAGTACAAAATAAGAAACACTGACTTCATCTGCAATTTACACGCACATTTAGGAATATTTATGAACCACTGATTGAGAGAATAATGCAAAAATACAGATCCACACTTACAACATAGACTCTCTCGTTGTCCCTCTTTTATTCTCTTGTTCTCGAGAGAGCATAAACAGTGCAAAGAACACAGCTGCGTTTGTATCACAAACACAGATATATTTGGGTCGCAAACCCATATATAATAACATATTAATCATTGTGTCTCAAACATTTAATATTGAATAGCAAACACAATGTGTTTGGACACGAGTGTATTATATTTGCGATAAGCTCCAAACACACTTTATATTTGCATCCAAACAACAAACAAATACTGATTTTTCAACTGTGATTCATCGTGGGGTTTGATTTATAATGTAAAATGAAATACATAAATGTGAAAGTGAACTTAAAATTTGTATTATCAATTTATGGCATTCACTTCTTGAAAATTACATCATGTAAATGTTGGCCACGGCTACGTCTGAGGTGGTATATTCGGAAGGTCCAATTTCTCCCGAATAACACGAGTAATGTTGGCTTCCAAAGCGTCAATCGTAGCTGGTTCATTCCTGAAGACCTCAGACTTTACACATCCCCAGAGAACATAGTCCAAAGGTGTGATATCGCACGATCTAGGCGGCCAATTAAGTGCTCACCAAAATGATTTCTGAACAAGAACATTGTTTCACGCGCCCTTGTTGAAACCAGAGCTCGCCGAAACCATGCGCTTGAATTTCAAGAAGCACATAGTCCGTTAACATGTTGCGATAATGGTTACCATTGATGGTAACATTCTGATTTGCCTCATTTTGTTCATCAGCCCTAATACGGCAATTTTGTTTATTAACGTATCCATTGAGCAAGAAATGTGCTTCATCACTGAACAAAAGTTCCTCGAATCACATTCCGCTGTTGAGACGCTGTTGTGGTGTGAGTCTTTCCACGATGACTTACCAAACGATACTGAGCAAAAATGACAAAACGCGTGATCTGTCAAAAAATCACCCATTATATATGGTACACTGAAAATGTAATCGGCCCGCCCGTTCATCATAATTTGTTTTATTTAACATTATACTTATTTGTCATGGGGCATCTTGCAAATAGCCGCCGCGGTTTCGCTGGTTGGCGCGCATTCGAGAGCCCCAATTTTCGACGACTTTGGCGCATAGGTCAGGCTGAATTTAAACAATGGCTCGGGATAAGTTGCATATATGGGCACCGGTCGTTAGTGGCGTTTTGGAATAGATCTGCAACTTAAGTCCTGCGAATTTTGTGAACGTCGGTGGTTCAATGTGCGCGACTCTTGTACATGAGATACTGGTTTCGATCCCTGCTCTGACCACCTTAATTTTCTTTCGACGGCGGTCACCTCGCATAGTGACGGCGACACTATCGAGTATTTAGCAATGAAAATGCTTCTCAAAAATACCGTTCGGAATCGGCGTAAAGACTGTAGGTCCCATTCAGCGAGTGTACAACGAGGAAACCGCACAGCTCACTGGTTGTGAGAAGCTCTCCCCAATTCCTTCATGGGACGTTATGGGAAACTATTTATTTTATTTGGGACTTAAGGAATCCCTACAAGAAAAAGTCTAAAGGAGTGTTCAAATCGGACGATCTCGGCAGGTGGTTCACGTCGCCTCAGCGTCAGCTTAAAATGTGTCCTCAAATTGCTCTTGCTGAATTCCCATTATGGAATCAGCAATGTGGCACGTAGCGTCGTCCATTCCATCGCCGTTCACATCCAGATTGGCCAAAACAAATTGTTTATCATTGATAGGTAGCGCTTTCCGAAATACCACCATCGATTTTGAAGAAGTAGAGACAGATGATACCCCGGGCCAAAATCACCAAACAATCATCCAAATACGGGTCTCATCGCAAAATGGGTCCAACGCATTGTTCACAATAGAGAATACCCATTTTGATTATAGCTGTGTTCGAGTACTTTTCCAGTAAAAATTATCAAGTAACTAGTTTTCGGAGAGTAAGAATGATTTTGCTCTCTAAGTAAAAAATATCACAAAAAGTACGCGAACGACGTCCAGTAAAAACTTGCAAGAAATAAGAACTTTGTATGGGGAACAGCTGATTTGCAATGTAAACATTGGAAGAACCAACAAACGCAGTTCGAACAAAACGTTACAAATCACCAAAACTGTCTTTCACCAAAACTGTCTTTTTAACAGAAATACTTAAAGATTAATAACAGAGCATTCAAAAATTATATTTTCTCTTAAAAAATAAAATTCCAATCATTAAGTTATTATTTTGTATTCTTTCTACTTCCTAATTTTGTTTGTTTACACAAAACATATGTATGTTTTAAAACATATGTTATTATGTACTTGCTAATTCATACTGGCAAAAGTTTCTCCAGTAAAAACTTGTGAACTCTCTATCATTGAACCGTCAAAATATTCTCTCTCTGGCTCTCTCGTTACTTAGTTTTTGGATTAAACGAACACTATCAAGTAAGGAATAGTAATAATTTGTACAAATTTGTGCAAATTATCATGTTCTCGAACACACCCAATAAGGTTCAATCATTTGCTTGATACTGTAACTTGTCATATACTTTATTGTCTTTATTGCCATTTGTCTTTATTGACTGAGAAAAACAGGAAAATTAACAAAATATAAAACAACATAGACGTCATGAATTTCAAATTGTTTTTCCTTAAACGCTCGTCCAAGCGTCACCCAAATTCAACCAACTTTTCCACACATGTCACAACACGCGTACATCCATCAAAAAGTTGTACAACGTGTATGGCCAGCATAAGGATTCCAGTGGTCATTTTATCAAATCATATTTAATAATAGACTCTGATGCGCCTGTATTCATTGTTCATATTCCTATTCCGATAAATCCGCCAACTGTGAGATTGTTGTTTTTCTGTTGAATTATTGAGATGGAGATTTTGGTGGCCCTCGGTTGTGGAAGCCAGTCCCGCCCCTAACTAGCTCGTTTTAGTTTAACGGGCACTCCTTTGGTGGATATTGATCCATTGATCGTTTTCGGAGGTCACTGCATTTCCGTACGATATACACTCTAATCACGGCTGTCGTAATCGATAAATTTTAACCGAAATGTAAACTTTTTGGATCATTCCAATCGTTATCGAATGAAAAATATACGAAACGTCACTCGTTAGCTCTGCTGTTGTCGATAAGTCACATTAGTATACAAATTTCGGCTGAACAAAAACACACTCATAATGTGAATTGTTCCAATTTTGCCAATTTTCAGCTGGCAAAATTTTTGTATAGACAGTATCAATTATATTTAAAACTCCTGTTTTGTTAAGCTCCACATTTTTCACGAAACATCGAAAGGATATATTCAGTGCAAAACAACACATAAAAGGATGTGGTTCAGTGTGTAACGTAACACAAAGTTTACATCGAGGGCCGCGATCAAAATAAGCCGATTGTACGTTTTGCGGTGATAAGCCTCCATTAGAGTGTCCAAAAACCTGGCATTTTTTAGAAAAAATCAATTTTTCAAGAAACAGGTTTTCGGTTTGTACGAAAAATCAATTTTTCAAGCAACCTGTTTTCGGTTTTTAATTTTGGCAAAAATCGGTGAAACCGGTTTTGTCGGTTTTTTTGCTTTAAATTAAATTACACATGTAAAACTTACAATACATTTGTTTAGCGACAATTTAATATTTCACAACTGCATTTAATGAATTACGTGTTAATTTTAATTAAAAACTAGATACATATTTACAATTAAAATGTACGTGAGTTAGGTCTATTTTATTCTTCACTATTTCTCTACCCATTGGGTAGCATCGTTGGGAGACAAACACAATTATTAATTAAAAATTAAATGAAAAATAATGTAATTAAAAATTAAAATGTGATTTTTAATTAAAAATTGTGCTTACCTTCCTGACGTTGCTACCCAATGGGTAGCGAAATACAGCAGAATAAAATAATTTAAAATATACCTAACCCTCGAACATTTTAATTTGAAATATAATTCGAAAGGTCGAATAAATCATCACGTTTTAAAAAATATATATCATATTCCAGTTTGTAATGCGTGTTTAATAAAATTTAAACGAGTCATACTCAATTTTAAAAAAGATTTTCATGAACGAAAATCGTATTAAGTTTAAAACATTTAATTATCAAATAATTTTAATTTTGAAATTTGATAAAAAAATGTTCTTAATTAATTTTTAATTAATTCTAATTCGTCAAAAAATCATTTTGAAAAAATTGTTTGGATGACATTTAGAACTTATTGATGCATAAATAAGATCATATTTGACAATAGAAGTAATGTTTCTTAATTTCAATATTTCACTAAAATTCGAAAATCATATCATTTATTATTATTTTTTTTCAGGATATTAACACAAATTACGTAAAATCCGATTAACCGGTTAACCGACGTCAAATATTTTCTTTTAACCGGCACACGGTTAGTAGCAAAAACCCCGGTTAACCGGTTTCCCCGGTTTTTTGGTTTCGGTTTTGAACACTACTCTAGTCTCCATATGTGACACGATTGTAGCACTTTAGTCGATACATACTTGCTCCCCATAGCGCTTTCTTAAAAGTATGGACAACTTGTTTTAGATCACTGTCTATCGAGCTTTATGTGGCTTAGGTACAAATTTCGCTGTCCCCTGTTCCAATGCACGGTTTCAGAAAATGTGTACGCATGCCTCACATTTTATGTTAGCATCGGGAATTCCGTTTACAAATGCATAAATTTTAAATTCATTAAAGAGAAGGTGGGGTTATGCAGGATGTTATGAGCACCAAACGTTCCACTTCGGTCGCGAAATCCTGAAGTTTGTCGTTGGCCTCTCAATTCCATTCGATATATATTTTTTTTTTTATTTTACAACTACAAATACATGTAGCTGATTATTTTATTTGGATAATAATAATTCACAAATTTTAATTTGGCCTCAGCGCCAAGAAGGCATTAGCTAGTATTTCTTCATAGCTATTTCTGGAATTACAGTAGTACACTTTTTAAAGAACTTCTGGTCCTCCGATTTTCAAAGCCAAAACCAATTCTATTTGTTTTCTCAGTGATATTCCGCAATTTCTTGCTGTCGACCATTTCGAACTGGAATTTCAAGGTGTAGAGTCATTGAAACAGTGCCCTTTCATTCTATGAGAAATTCAGAAATTACTCACGCTGGCCCCTCTTGTCATTGAAGGTAAATCATTGTTCTTACCAAGTTTATGAGTTTTTTGTACCCACTTCTGCTTCAGGGGATGATCGATCTCCTCATTCTTGTATTCAACTCCCTTGAACTTCTGTTCAACTTTCTTAAACTTCTGTTCTACCTTTCTTTGAATTCCTCGTTAACTTCTACCTCCATTTTGTTAACAACTTTCGGATCGAAATTTATTGCAGTTTCTTATTTGCAGCTGTTGATGTTTCTCGAATATTGAAAATCTCTATTAATTTCTCGTTTGTAATTCTAGAATTCTCGCTTGATTTCTCGTTCATATTTGCAATAATTATAGAGATTTCAATGAAGTTTTTGTTAATAATTCTAGAATTTTCGATTAATTTCTTATTCATATTAGCTTTCATACGTATAGTTCAAGCGCCTTTGTCCAGATTGGCCATCATGACGTTAATAAAACAATTTTCATTGTAAATTACAAAACTGCCAATAGTACAGGATATAAATCTTAACGATTTAGAATTACTCGATATTCAACAAGGTTCTACCTGGTTAAAAATACTAACCGAAGATGTTAATTATTCCCTGCTGTCTATAACAGTTATAACTCTCCAGAATGTGCCAGAATATTGGATAGATCCTCTATAATTATACGCTGGAAAATCTGTATTTTTGTGTTGTTGTTTGGATGCGAATATAACGTTGTTGTGGCTTCTCGCAAATATAGTATACTTGTGTCCCAACACATTGTGTTTGCTACTCAATATTACATATTTGAGACACAATAATTAATACGTTATAATTTAAGTTTTTGCGACCCAAACAAAAAAGTAGCTGATCTTCAATACATGAAAACAATGCTTGCAAACATGTACTTGGTTCCTGCAATATGTTGCTGGGGCCGTTTTTTCAGCGTGTATAAAGTCTCTCGAATGGATTGCTTTATTTCATTCCAATTTGTTGGTTTTGCTTTGTAGATTTCCTGTTTGCAATAACTCACAAGAAATAGTCAGGTGCAGTAAGGTCAGGCGACCTGGAGGGCCAACGGAATATGGAGTTTCTGGATATCAACGTATTGTGAAATTTTCGTAGCAATTCTGTCATAACAGGCCGGGCTATGTGAGGAGTTGCACCATCTTGCTGAAACCACACAGAGTTGAAAGAAATTCTCATTCGGCGTAATTCGGGATAGAAAAACTGGCCGTTTTCTTCGAAGAAATAGGGCCCGACAATGTAACGTGATGAAACTGCACACCACACTGTGACACGAAGTGGATGCAAATCCATCTCATGGAGTATCTGTGGGGTTTAAGCACTCCATATTCGACAGTTTTGTTTGTTTATGTTGCCGTTTAAATCGAAATGGGCCTCGTCAGACATGAAAAACAGTTCAACATGTTTTCGTCCTCTTCCACCATTTGAAGCATCTTCTGGCAAAATTCCAACCGAATCGGGAAGTCTGCTGCGTTCAATTTCCTGGCCATTTGAATTTTATATCGGAATAAGTCCAAATCTTTGTGCATAATTGACTGCAATGACTGTCTGCTTATACCCATTTGAGCAGATAAGCTTCTTGTCTTGTATGGCAGCAGCTACAGCAGCGATTATTTCTTCCGTCCGAACTGAAGGGTTTCGATGGTAAGGTCTTCTGTTGACTGTCCCATGCTTGACAAAATTGTTAACAAGTCTCACTATGGTCCATCTGCTCGGAGGATTGCCGCCAAACGTGTTACTATACTCTCTTGGGACCGAAATTATGGATTCCAGTGCGTGATAGCGGCGGACAAACCAAATTCTGGTTTCAGTGTCCCAGTCATCCATTTTTGTTAAATATAAAATTCAATCTGCAAAATAAAAAAAAAATAACCAGATTCATTAAATAGAAAAAAAGTTATTAATATTATAAAGGCATTAGAACTGTTGGAATAGCTCTCCGTGAAGACTTGAAAAAACTGATGAAAGGACGTGTAAACTAAATAAATAAATGGTTTCCCGTTACATCCCATTAGGGATTAGGGAGAGCTTCTCACAACCCAGTGAGCTGTGCGCGTTCTAGTTTTACACTCACTGATTGGGACCTACAATTTTACACGGTACGGTATTTTAAGAAATTTTTTATGGCTAAGTACTCGATATGTTAGCCATCACTAGTCGTCACCGTCGAAAGGAATTTAAGGTAGTCAGAGCATGGATCGAACCCTCGTTCTCATGCACAAGAACCGCGCACACTACCATTGCACCACCGACGGAAGTGTGCACTGGTGGAGGCATTAGTGTTAAAGTTTTCAAATTCAATAAGCAAGATGTAAAATTCTGCCAAAGAGAATATAAAATTGCAAACGTATGTTCTGGGAGTGACTGATTCAGACGATGAAGAAGATATTGAACAGGTGATTGATCCGCTAATTGAGCAACTGCTTGCTACAAAGGGCACTGTAAATTATACTTATACTACATCAGTGCCAACACCTGCTGTCACTGGCACCCATCCATACTGCTGGCAGTACCGTCATAGCATAGATAAATAAAAAACCATAGATGGTGAAAGATAAGTGGTTGATTTGAAAGTAAAGGGAAATTTTCTAGATGGCGCCGGAGTGGTGAATATGGACAAATTTCCCTGGAAACAAAACTGTTGAAACTATATTCCATGCTTTCTTGCCTTTTTTATTGTGAACAAATATCAAACGCGGTAATCTGCTGTTCCATTATTTATATTCTATTTTCAAATTTAAACAACAGAATCGAAAATGGTCGTACGGAAACAGCATGTGCCCTCTGGTGAAAATGGTGATTAAGCAAATGAATTATCTATGGTTTTTATTTATCTATGGTCATAGTGAATTCTGGCAAGCTCGAATTGACTGAATGTCTTGCTTCGAAAATAAGCTCTTACAAGAATTTAGGCGTCGATATCATGTCTTCCACACAGGTGGCCGCCGAGACTATACTGAAGGGTTCCAGTGCTACCCACTCCGAATCCTATCAAGTATCACATCAATATTAAGACGATGAAGAGGATGCGGCATCAGCCACTTTATTTCCTAACTAAGCCGATTTACTCGCTGAATATGATGAAGATCTGGGAATTGGTATTTTCCCCGTTCGGTGGTCAGCTCGTACCGTGCGTGGCACTAATATGCCGGCAGCCAACAATTTACCTGTATTCGAACGTAAACTGTACTCGGGCATATCAAGTTTCAGTGAATTGGACGTGTGTAAGCCCAAGCGTGAAATAACGCCGCTGATTAAGGAGGAATTTTTGAAACTGAATTCAGCATATCATGTTTTAAATAAAAGAAGATACCAAGTTCTTTAATTGGATCAGCGAATCACGGTGGAGGACGAGCCATAGTTAGTACAATTATTTTGTAGTTAAGATAGAGATTCATTTATAAAAAAATGCTTCTCAAAATACCGTTCGGAACCGGTGTAAAACTGTGGGTCCCAATCAGTGAGTGTAAAACTAGAAAGCGCACATCTCACTGATTGTAAGAAGCTCTCCCCAATCCCTTCATGGGATGTTCTGGGACACCATTTTTTTTTTTTTAATTATTAAAATTATAATGCAAAAAGTAGTGTGGAATGTTATTTAAAGCAAATTGAGAGTGGCTAAACACGATGGGCTTGATGATTTCCTGGACCTTATTGTTTTTATATCGCGGGACTTCAGCCAGAACCGATATAGACCGCTGGGATGATATTAACGAAGTTGGTGGAAGCGATTAAAGCCTAAAATTGAATCATTTTTGTCTTATTTCTTTCTCTAAAACCTTTTCTACAATATACTTTTGTATACAAAATTTTCTTGGAAAACAATTTTCTATAGAAATGTGGCTCATGAAGGTTTTTTCGAAAAGGGTTCATCTCGGAAAACATTTCAGTATTTTATGATGCAATTCAATGGTTAACTCTTTCAACATGAACCCTTTTCGAATTTGGTGACTCATTTCTTGAAATGTTTTATCTAACATAAATTTGCCATATAAGTGATTTCGCAGACACTTTTTCTATGAAATCTAGAATATATAAAATTATCTTGCATTACAGTTTTTATATAGAAATGTGTCTCTCAGTACATTGTCTGTATAGAAATATGTAATATACAATTTTCTATAGAAAAGTGTAATGCAATACTCGTTCTCTATAGAGAACACTTTATAAGTATATATACATATTAGGGCGGGTTGACTTTTTGGTTGATGAATCGTATATCAAAAACGTAAACTACATAAAATTCTAAGAAAATTCTCCGAAGAAACCATGTATCTAAAATAAAATCCTAATCCGCGCCTCTTGACTTGAAAATTTATATGCGCGTCTTTGCCAAAAAAATAAATGTGTGAAAAAATAGCTTTTTCCAAAAAGAAATCGAATTTTCTGAATACAATTGTTTAGTATATTTTTCTACACTCAAATTTTTTTTACATTAAAAAATATTCACCCAAGTAAAAAAGTTTGTATATAATTATATATTTAATGTTTTCATAAGGAATATAGATAAAAAAAAATTTTCTTTCATAATTTAATATAAAGAAAAAGATTGGAAATACAGAAATTACACTCAAACAAAAATTGTTTTCAGTATGCAAAACGCAGTTTAGGTAAAACGTGTTCTAACATTTTTTATATAGAACGCAAAACAGAGGAGATGCAAATTGGGGTTCAACTGCTTTTTTTATACTTGAATATTTTGATTAGTCTCAAAAGAAACCCCGTATTCCATAAACTATAATATAATAAAACATAATATATTTCAAAAAAAAGAAAATAATTTTAGCGAAAGAAGAGGAAAAAAAATTTCAAGTCGAGAGGCGCGGATTACGGTTTGATTTTAGACCCATGGTTTCTTCGGATAATTTTCTTAGAATTTTATGTAGATTACGTTTTTGCTATACGATTCTGCATTTTTGTTCGTCCATACAAATCAACCCGCCCTAATATATATATTTAACTGAACTGAATTGTAGTTCATATGTTCAAACTAAACTCAATTATAATCCATTTCGAATAAATTTTAACTGAAACTGAGTACATTTCTCTTATTTTTGAGTAAGATGTGAACTAATTTTCAGTACAATTCTTACTCATTATACCCTCACCCATAGGAATGGGGGTATATATCATTTAATTCGTAAAAAAAATTTAAAACATAGAAGGACGAAATTCGTTTTAGGATTTTTAAGATATTTGAGCCATGTCTGTCTGTCTGTCTGTCTGGCTGGCTGGCTGGTCAACAAAATAACTGCCGTAAATCTTTATCGATCACCGCGAAATTTTGTCAGTGACTATTATTTGTCAACACTGAGTTTGGGATTGAAAATGGGCGTTTTGGCCACGCCCCTTCGACACTTTTACCACAAAATCATATTTCTTTCCAACCTTTCTGCTGGTAGATGTGATTAGCTGCAACTCACACACCGGTTAATAATCTGTAAATGCCTACTTAACTGGAGGAAATGGGCGAGATTGTCACGCCCATTCTGGTACCTCCCATACAAAACAGGGTGTTCGTCCGGGTTGTCAATCCGATAAATCGCGTGAAACACTTCCGACCTTAATGAAATTAGGTATAAGACTTCACGTTATCAAACGCCAATCACCGATTAAAACAAGGGCGATTTTGCCACGCCCATCCCACACAAAAGTTGTTTCGGCGTCTGGTTGTTCGGCAGGAGAATTCCCGCAAAACCGAACCAATCTTTATGAAAGTTTGTTTGTATATACTATAGAAAATAAGCTGTTTTGCCACACCCATTCTGGTACCTCCCATATAAAAGTTGGGCGGATGACCGGTTGATCGGCACGATAACTCTCGTAAACTACAACCGATCTTAATAAAATTCGGTACTACGCAATATTTTGCTAAAAGCTACTGTGTAATTAATTAATAACTGACTATTGTGCTACGCCCAGTTTCATACCTCCCATACAAAAGTTGGTCGTATTTCCGTATTGCTGGCTCGATATCTCCAATGAATCATAACCGATCTTAATAAAATTTGGTACTGATCAAAATTTTGGCAACAACTTGCCATGCCCATATTTGTACCTCGCATATAAATATTGTGAAGGAAACTAACTAATTTGGGTATTCAATAATATTTAGGGCAACATCGTCAATATGATGTTGAATATGGTCACTTTTGAGTATGGGCGTTTTTTATTTAACAGAACTCCCACGCAATGGATGACTTAGGGTGAGGGTGTGATTAAGTCTGTTCACCCGACTGAAACTTATGTACTGGTTTTAAATCATATAAACTGAATTCTAGTTCATTTGCACTAAAGGAAAGGAAATTTACCGAAAATTCAGGAAATATGTATTAAGTTCAAGTTAATTATTACTAGCATTCAGGTCAAATAAACCTTATTCTAGTTCAATTGAACTCAAATTTTGTAAATCTGAACTGAGTTTATCTTAATTTTATCTACAATAAAGATCTAATTGAAGTAAATTATAGTTCATTAGGACTCAACTTGAATGTATTCCCAGATAATTGTTTCCGTAGACAACAATTTTATTATAAAACACAGTTTTTCATGCAGAAGTGAGCTTGATGAAAAACTTTTTTTTAGAAAATTGTGTTTGAATTATTTCAGATCAGGACCGTTGGTTAAGTCTTTGCGTTGGTTCTCGTTGTACTCTCCGATTCACTCCCATTCTACTGAAATAGCTTCCTTTTTCTAGTTCTTTTTTATACGCCGAAATAATGTCAAAATTTAGACTGGGCAATAATTTCCTCAACACACCGTGATGTTTTTAATCCTTATAATAAAGTACAAATAATAAAATCGAAACATCCAGATCTTGAGCTTGATATAAAAATAGTTTAGAGGCATTATTTCAAAACTATTTAGATAATATCAAGTTTATATTCTTTGAAAATTTACATGACTGATATTTTCGAATCCAAATGGAGCTGTTCTTTCCTTTTGAGTCTGCCCAATATTATTTCACAACAAACGGCAGTTCAATGTAATTTTAATGGTAGTCTCGGCTATTTTTTTTTTGCATGTATTCAATTTGTCACAAGGAAATTACAATTTTAAAAATTTATTGTGCTCCAATATTAGTGCGCACTTGTCGATACGTTTCTTAAGGACATCAAATGTTCTTAGCGCTTCCGAGCATTTGACTCCAGCGCTCATTAATAGCAGAGATGTAACCAGTGCTTGTTGGTTAAGGGTGTAGTCAGAACGAGAAATACAATTCTGCCACAAGCATTTAGATTTAATTAAACAGTAGTCGACAATAACAACACCTTTTTCTGTGGTAGATTATATCCTACGATGTAAAGAAGGCGTACTAGCAGGTGGCGGAGGAGAAGGCTACAATTCCATTTATTTCTGTGGCAAAGTCAAAAGTTCAACGAGAACTTTGTCTTCATTTAATCTTGAAGTGCAATTTTTATTTCGCCTTTGTTTTCTAACAAATGAATGAAGTAAAAGAAACATGTACTCGACAGAAACTAATTAACGAAACTACGGATAATTCAATTTTCATGCAATTAACATGAAAAATAAGCCACTGTAGCTGGCGCATTGAGTTGGGAGGGAGAGCGGGAAAACGCTGCATCTCGTGAAACGAAATATACGAAATGTAAAAAAAAAAATAGAACATTGCAACAGAGTAGTAGCACAAACTACACCGAAACAAGGAACTCGAATGTGGTGTGTGGACTGCGGGTGTAATTCGTTTGTTTCTATTTAGTTACCTTGTCAGTTGCAATGACTACGATGGCTGAAAATATTTCACATAGTATTTGTGGGTATGTAATGGGGGGTGACTACTTACTTGCATAGATGCACCTAAGGTACATTTCCATGAAGATGCATATAAAATAAGTCGAACCCCAAAGGGTGCATTTTAAGAACGTCATAATTTTAAGCTTGAATAAAATTGTGGGATGAAAATAACAACATAATTTGCAATCGGATCTCTTTAATAAGTAACAAGAAATATTAAGCTCAACAATAATTGTATTTATTTATACAGTTACCTTTAAATAAACTCCTTCCGAAAAAAGCTCATGCCTTCTAAAATTGTCCCGTTTGCAAAACCATTATGCTTAAATCAGTTTTTAATTTTTTTTTGTTAAATTTAAACAGCTGTTGTAGTAAATACCTTAACCCTTCAACCCTTCCATTTAAAAATAACTATTATTATGGTTGTAATTAGTTATAGACTAGCGTAGCGTAATTTATTTTAATATTTTTAGAATTTCTGCAGCAATAGCCAAACTAGGGCTGATTTTCAGCACCAACAAGTATCATATTTTTTTAAATAAAAATTTATTCATTATTTTGAAGTCCATTGTTTTTAATAATTTTTCCTTGGAGTAGAATTGCCCAAGTTTTGGATAATTTATTTTGTAATCCGTTCCATTTATCCTAGAGAGGATATTGTCGGATATTTCTTTCTTAGGAGATTTGTCCTGGGGTTTATACTCGTATATGCAGCTACCGGAAGAACTTCCATCTGATTTAGACAATTTAACAAAAATCGTATCTTGATACTGAAGGCACTGGGACTGTTCAAAACGACTAATTTGAAGTTTGTTAATAACACTGTGCAACAGTGGGTTTCGGGCCTCAACCAAACCAACAAATTGTGAAAGTACTTGAACGTG
Source organism: Phaonia tiefii (assembly GCA_963931995.1). Lineage (NCBI taxonomy): Eukaryota > Metazoa > Arthropoda > Insecta > Diptera > Muscidae > Phaonia > Phaonia tiefii. The sequence goes on along the minus strand of OZ008369.1, from coordinate 236,517,170 downwards.
ATATCACAAACCCCCGCTCGAAGAAAATTTTGGAGGTGGGGCAGGGCCCTATTTCAGATTTTACTTCAACAAATCCTAAACAGCTTGAAATATTGCATTACAACCTTTGACAATATTGTAGCTATTGCCCCATTTCACAATTCCCTCTAATATATTTCTAAGGAAAAGTTCATTGTTAACCGATTATTTCTCGAAACGTCGCGAAAAATTCCACATATTTTATATTTTGACATTTTTTGTCTAACGCTAAATAAATTGCGGTAGCTGTCTTCAAAAGAATTGTAGCTTGTAAATTTCTTGATAAAACACTAATAAATACACTAATCAACAAAATTATATTTAAAGCTCCATAATTGGTGTAGAAATGCTGCGTTTAACCATATTCTTTAAATATTCAAATTACAAATTATTCAAATTAAATAAATTACAAATTGATATTTTCTACAAAGTTATAGGGCTTAATTTACTTAACAATATTGTCAAATACACTAATGAACAAAAATGTCATTTCGGGTTCCAAACTGATTGTACCAATTCAGAAATTTAAAATTTTTTAAAATTTTCGCTTATAATTTCTATACTATGAACACAGGAATGTAATAATGTACTCTATTATATTAAAAATAAATGGTTTCCCATTACATCCCATGAAGGGACTGGGGAGAACTTCTCTCAATCACTGAGCTGTGCGCTTTCCAGTTTTCACTCACTGATTGGGTCCTACAGTTTTACACCGATTCCGAACGGTATTTTGAGAAGCTTTTTCATGGCTTTATACTCGATAGTGTCGCCGTCACTATGCGAGGTGACCGCCGCCGAAAGAAGTTGAAGGGTTCGAACTCAGGATCTCATATACAAGAGCCACGCCCACTAACCATTGAACCACCGACGGCCACAATAGCACTGGTTTATTGGATACACCGAAAATCTCTCGTTTAAAAAACTCCTAGAATTTGTTAACAAAAACCCAGTTTTTTCGAATAATACGGAAACAGGATTTGACAACTCTACTCCTGTTTTGTCAAAAAGTGTTGTCTGTGTGCTGCACTTGTTGTTGTTAATTAGTTGAAATTCAATTTGCATTGACTGCTTGTTGTGGCATGCAATAATATTCTTATTTGTCGTTGTCATCGTCGTCGTCGCCGATGTCTGTTGCTTGTTTCCCTGAATATATCGCCTTTCTCGTTCGTTTCCTTTTATTTTATTTTTTTATTTCAGATAAATTACATTAATTCGTTGTTGTCGCTTCTTCATCCATCTTTATTTTTTTATTTTTTGCATTACAACACTGTTCTGAGCGGAGGTGAAAACAAACAACAAATGTCATGCAACCGTCCACAGCGAAATATAATGATTTATTCGCAAAATGCAATTGCTGCTGAAACGACAACTGCAACAGCAACAGCATCAGATTAATAACACATGTGAGTTTTGAACAATTGTATGGACGGACACACATACATACATACTCGGAACATGCAGCACAGTCGTAGAAAAATGTATTACCATGTGGCATATTCAGTCGACGACACCGAAAGAGACCACGATTCAGACCAGAAACTGCAACAACTACGCTGCACTTTATTTTATAATAAAGTACAATTTTGCATTTTAGTGCTTCTGTAACGGAATGTTCCTGCAGCAATTTCAAAAAGGTTACAATTTCAGAATCATTAAAACGCACAGATTTCGTTCCCACGGATTTATTATTTCGTGTAGTTTAATGAAACTGAAAAAGCTGAAAGTGCAGGCATCCATCAGTAACAAAACATATCACACTACGTACGAGGTCAACATCGATGGTATTCCTCTCCCTAGTTTGGCATGTTTGGGAAGATATTATTTGTATTTAATCTTTGTGTTTAGTTCTGCGTGCAGATTACAAAAAACATGGAGTTTTCTAATTTTAAACAGTTTATAGCTCAGCCAAATATCGCGTATTCAAAGTATGGGCATTTCCACAGAAGGCCCACTTTTTGTCACATCACGTCACACTCGTAAATTGCGTAGATTTTAGGACCAGGCAGTTCGAATGTGTTTTATCTTCTTTTACTAAATAAAGAGCTACTTACGTTCTGTGTTTAATAAAAGAAGATAAAGTAATCGAACTGCCCGGTTCTAAGATATGTATAAGAAATTAACGAAGGTGACGTCATGTGACAAAAAGAGGATATTTCTGTAGAAATGCCCTTGTAAGGCCCATATTTTATACTTCGTACTTATCTTATACTCGTATTTGTCTTTAAATACGATTTAAATTCAGAATTTAATTTTCAGCGAAAGTTAATTCCAACTTAGATGGTCAGTCTTGTGCATTTGAATTATATTTAAGATTCCCAGTACCTACCAGCACCGAGATTCCGTAATATTTTTCCAATAAAAGTAGCCAGTTAAATTATCAAAATTCATAAAAATTTTTCATAACAAATTCCCGAATTTTGTGAATTTAACTAGTGATTTTTATCGTTAAAAAGTTACAAAAATTCGGTGAAAGAAATAAAGTGGCCATTACAGCTATGGATGTGTCGAGCGACATTAAGTTGACATCAACTCTCTCAAACAAGTTGAAGCAATTTTATTTTTTATGCCAAACGGAAAAAGGAAAGGTTATGAGCGCAGGGCAAAAGTACTGCCAATTTTGTCGAAAAACACTATTTCTATTCTCTTTAAATATTTATAAATTACACTAAAATTTCTATTTATTTCTAGTTTTATACTCACATGCAAAGAAAAACTCGTTCCTCCCAAACGAAATCTCAGATAACTGAAGTTCGTTTGGGGACTGTAGTTGGGAGAAACGAACTTCTGTTATGCCATACATGTCATTTCGTGTGGGAGAACCGAAAAATGTTTGCAGCAAACGAGTTATGAGAAACATTAGCTGAAAAAAACGTTTGCGAGAACCGAAAAAGTGTTCCGCCAACTGTTGCCTCGGTTACAGCAACCGAGTTGTAGTTGATCCTAAATAAAAAAAAAAAAAGTTTGCCAGAACTGAAAAACGTTTGCAGTAAACGAGTTATTAAAAATTAAAGCTGAAAAACGTTTGTGAGAAACGAAAAACGGGTCCACCAACTGTTCTTTCGGTTACAGCAACCGAGTTGAAATTAAATCTCGCTTTGCATTCAACTAACAACTAAACGCGGAGCAAACTACAACGCCTCAATTGCCTATTCAAGATATATCGACAAGGTAGAAGCATTAGAGTGTGTGATCACTTTAATGTGTATGCGGGAGTGTGTATGCCAAACAAGTGGATAAGACTGTGTATACAGTCGACAGAATGAGAGAAATTTACGTTCTTCGTAATCTGTGCTCTCATTAGAAAAATGGCGAATTTCAGTTATCGCAAACGGTTTTTAATTTGCGACAAATGTAATTTTGTACGAGTTTAATGCAAACGAGAACTCGTTTGCAACGACATGATACACATTTGATATATATGAGTTTATTTGGGAGAACTACATGAACGGTTGCGATTAATAAATTAATAGGTACAAATCAATCAAAGTATTGTTGTGGCAACCAAGAAATAAACGTTTTTTTTCTTTGCCTGCACTGATTCTGAAAGTTAGAAAGCTATAAAATCAATCCAATCAGGATTACTGACTTAAAAAATGCCCACAACTGCCACACATCTCTAAATGATGCCTAATTGGAGCTAAATTACATGTTTCGCTGGATATTAAGCATTTGGGTATGAGCATTTCTGCATGCTCTAAGATAAGCGTTTGATAGATTGTCTGGAGGCACAAAATGCAGAATCATCAGCCAATTATGGTCAAGTTATAACCAAAATCGCACGCTAAGTAGCTGTGATGACTGGTAGACTGATGAATCTCATTTTACTGTATTATTGTAGTAAATGTGGTGATGAAGGGGTGGACGAGAGCATCGATCATCCCCTACCTACTGGCCGGCCGTTTACGAGAGTATTTTTCTTGGATCTTACATCATGTTATATCAGGTAGTTAAATTTAATGATCTTGGGACCTTTTTACGGATAACTAATTGGTTCCCCAGGGACTAATGAACGTCTCTTCTTCAGCTACATTCTGGAATATCGGGATGGGGGTGTCATATATGTAGGTTAATCGCCCCTTCAACCATGCCAGGTCATTGTACAGGTTCAACGATGGTGATGAAATATGACGCCTCGTGGTATCACATGCAAGCAATCAACTGCATGAAGATACAGTACGGAAATTTCAGTCGGATGAACCGACTTAAATATACCCTCACTCTAAGTCTTCTTGAAAAATTCTCATTTACCCGGATGCAGTGCAAAATTCCCCCATTTTCAATAGCAGAGTGGCATTGCCCAAAATTTTATCTAACTCCCAATTTTATTAGCATCTGTTGGGGTTTTAGGGATTTATCGTGAGTACCAGCAAAATGTCAGTCCAACATTTGTATTGGAGATGCACAAATGGGCGTGGCGAAGTTGGCCATTCATAATTACACAGTGGTGTTTGACAGTAACAAATTACTGGTTTACTGGAGATATCGTGACTAGCAGTCAATTGTTCGTCCAACTTTTGTGAGGGCTATATAAAGTAGCTTTTGACAAAACATTGCCCAGTACCAAATTTAATTTGTCAAACAACCGGACAGCAGTCCAATTTTTGTATGGGAGGTTTCAGAATGGTTGTGGCAAAATCACAAATTTTCCATAACAGAGTGGAATTTTACTAAATATTGTCTAATAACAAATTTCATATCGATTGGTTCGGCCACACAACTTTTGAATGGGAGGTACCAGAAAGGGTGTTACGAAATTGCTCTTGGTTGAGTGGATAGCTGATACCTAATAACTAATTTCAATAGGATCGGAAGTGTTTTACGCGATTTATCGTATTGGCCACCCACCTTTTATATGCGAGGTACGAGAATAGTCGTGTCAACATCATAATTTTCTCCAAAAAAAATAAATACATAGTTTCCCATTACATCCCATAAAGGGACTGGGGAGAACTTCTCACAATCACTGAGCTGTGCGCTTTCCAGTTTTCACTCACTGATTGGGACCTACAGTTTTACACCGATTCCGAACGGTATTTTGAGAAGCTTTTTCATGGCTAGATACTCGATAGTGTCGCCGTCACTATGCGAGGTGACCGCCGCCGAAAGAAAATTTGAAGGTGGTCAGAGCCGGGTTCGAACCCAGGATCTCATGTACAAGAGCCGCGCACACTAACCATTGCACCACCGACTGCCACAGCTGAGTAAAAATTTACAGATTATTAACCAATGTCTGAGTAGAAGCTGATCAAAAAGAAAAAAGTTTCAAAAGAAACATGATTTTATACAAATTGTCGGTTTGTATAGAAGGTACCAGAAAGGGTGTGGTCGTATAAGGTACATTTTCGAAATTTCATTGTGATTGCTAAAGACTTACTGCTGTTATTGTGTTAACCTGCCAGACAGACAGACGGGCATGGCCCAAAAGTCCCAAAGTCCAAAGACACCTTAGGTCTAGTCTCATTCTACACTTGACACATTTTGTCCGTATAGAATGATATCACCCTCATTTCTTGGGTGATACCATTTCAATAATTTTTTGGCAAAATTCCAGGCGAATAGCAAATCCACAGGGTTTAACTTGCTTGTAATTTGAACTTTGTGCGGAGTCATCATGAATTATCCCCTTGTAATGACCGTCTGCTAACTCCAATTTGCGCAGATAGGTGTCGAGTCGAAACAGGGATCTCAATGGTACGCTCTTCGTGCGATGCTTCGGCAAACATGTTTACCCACCTCATAATGGTCCATCTACTCGGTGGAGGGCCGCCAAACTCCCGCTTAAATTCCCTTAGGATGGAAATGAAGGACATCAAAGCATGGTACCGCTGCACTATCCAAATCCTCTTTTCGATACCCCAAGCTTCAATTTTAAAAAATCTAAATAGTAATCTGCAAATAATAAAAAAAATATATGCCGATTGTTCAATCCTGAAAAAAGTTACTACGTTTTGTTTTTGTAGCACGATTCACGCGCCACCCTGTACAACTTCAACGTCCTGTGTCTTAAGCCATGCCTTAACAACACGATCATGCCTTAACATCGTGCTGAAATATGAATGTAAAGGTCCCAAAAATGTGAACGAAATGCCAAAAGTCAGTTTGGAGTATGTTTTTGTAAATAATTCAATACATTCGCTCTTTTATGAAAACCACACTGGCAGCTCCATAATAGGTCATACCACCCCAGACCATTACGCCTCATTCTCTGCTGTGACGACGACTTAAAAATTGCTCCTCCTACCTGATGTGAAACAAGAAATTATACCCATATTGGCTTTTCGTCTGAAAAAATTACACTTTTCCGTATTGTTGCACTGACCATGACATGTGATATCGCGCAATTTGCAACCTCTGCATCTTACGTGCAGCGTTAAGTGGTGGCCTTTTCTGTACCTTTATACGCCTTATGAACTGTGTGGCTTTTAAAATATTGTGAATTGTTGTTTTGCTAACATTGTTTTGCAGCGGTTCCAATTTAGCGTTAAAGTCATGGCTGAATTTGAAGACAAATTTAGAATTTTGCGTCTATCTTGTGTTGAATCCTTTTTAAATGTTTTTCCTTTGTACTCGTCGAATAGTTGTTTTCAACTTAGAAAGTCCTTGGTAGTGAGTGGTACGCGTCAATTTTGAACAAGATTCTCAAAATTCCGTTCGGAAACGGTGTAAAACTGTAGGTCTCAATCAGTGAAAGTAAAACTAGAAAGCTCCACCTCACTGTTTGTGAGGAGCTCTCCCCAATTCCTTCATGGGATGTAAAGGGAACATTTTTTTTACCTAAATTAGTACTACAAAATGATTTAACTTTATAAAAAAATAGGCTGTTACGCGTAAGAAACTGTACAATTTTCGGGAAACTGGGTCCAGTATGAGTGCTATTTGAGTATATGGGGACATACAAACAACAACTGCATTTTATTTACTTATATACAGCGGAAGAAGACTTCAACTTAATTATGAAAATATTTAAAAATTTTTTCTTTGTTTCATTGCAGGAAGTTGGAAGTATTATCGGTAAAAAGGGTGAAATTGTCAATAGATTTAGAGAAGAGGTTAGTATTTCTAATTGTTTGAATAATTGTAGAATTAAAACAAAACTTTTCTTACAATTCCTTTTTTAGTCTGGCGCAAAAATTAATATATCTGATGGTTCATGTCCGGAACGCATTGTCACGGTGTCTGGTACAACTAGTGCAATTTATTCGGCATTTACCTTAATTACCAAGAAATTCGAAGAGGTAAATACATCACTATTTGGTTGATATTTCCATTGTAATTATTAAATGTGTGTGTTTACCACTATTTTACAGTGGTGCTCGCAATTCAATAATGACGTTAATAAGGGTGGCAAAACACAAATACCCATTCGCTTGATTGTGCCTGCCAGTCAATGTGGATCGTTAATTGGTAAGTTTTAAAGTCGTACATTCCACAGTTCTTTGATATTCGAGTCTTATACAATTTGTCTGGTTTTTACGAACTGAAGGCAAAAGTGGTTCGAAGATTAAGGAGATTCGCCAGACTACAGGCTGCTCAATTCAGGTGGCTAGTGAAATGTTGCCCAATTCAACTGAGCGAGCCGTTACTCTTAGTGGCACAGCTGAGCAAATAACCCAGTGCATCTATCAGATTTGTCTTGTTATGTTGGAGGTGAGTTTCTGTTACGTTCACAATCGTTTTTAGAGGTTATTTATTTCCATCTTTTCAAAACGTCATTACTTATGCAAATCGCCGTAATTTAATTACAGTCGCCACCTAGAGGTGCTACCATCCCCTATAGGCCAAAACCACAGGTATCCGGACCCGTAATCTTGGCTAATGGACAAGCATTCACCATACAGGGCAATTACGCTGTACCCACACAAGAGGTAATTTACCATTTATTTCCTGCACATTCCCCTTAACCTAAATTCTAGTCAGGCTGTAAAGTCAAATATGTTTTTGCCATCATCTATCCACTACCACCACAACTTCTACTTTTTGTCCGTCCACCATGTTGGCTTTATTTTGTACAAGATGCCGTCCGTCTACATTTCTTTCTTTTCTTCAAGTTCTTTGCTGCTCTCTGTCTACATCTCTCAACTAAAGTTTGTGTTGCGTAAAACTACATTTTAATTTCTATACTTTCCCCCATTATAATTTATTCTTCGAATGCTGTACCTTTTTTGCTTCCAATTAATTTCTTTGTCACCCACAATTTGTTAGTGCCGTCACAACACCAATGGGGCCGATCTGTGTTATGAGGAATTTGTTCCTTGTAATGCAAACAATTATACACCACCCTATTCTCCCATTCCTATTTATTTTTTTATATTCTGTTTTCGCGGACTTAATCATGGTTTTAACTACGTTTTATGTAGCTTCTCCTGCCCTCAGTTTAGGCCCCGGATCCTTCACAATCTATACGAGTTTACTATCACAAAGTATTTGTTTAATGCAGCTAAAAATCATAAAAGTATAAATTTATTTAATCTTGCAAGAATATTATTTCAATACTTCCTAAAATTTAAAAATGGTATTTGTTTTAAACTATCGTTTCTAAACTAATCTACATACATACAGATGTATTTAAAAAGACAGAATTTTGGTTTTCTTGGTATCAGTGCGAAGTTACTGAAGCGTCAGAAAACTCTTTAAATTTAAAGTTTTATCGCAAAATTGAGATTTCTTTATACTCGTATACACCATGGAAAGTTTTTGAACCATAAGTACTTAGAACAATTGCCAGTAATATGAGTTCAACTTTCGTTGCAAGCCTTTTTAAGACTTAATTTTTGGTATATTGGATCTGCTTGCTGTAATGGAGCCTAATAATCCATAAGTGTGTTCAAATTGTATGTTCTAAACGATATTAATTAATTATAATTATATTGTTGTTTAAGCGGTCTTCTATATCATTGTTGGAAAATCTCGCCGTCATAGACGGAATTAGTCCTTCGCATGTTGTCCAAGTTTTTATTGGCGGATTTGTTTTATGTAGTTTACTAAAGATACCTATCCGTAAGGTGTGCCTCCGATTGGAGAATTATATTAATATACTGATGATCGAGATAATTAACCATTTCAAGTCTGGGTGTATTCATACCGTTCGTGTTCCGCGCACACACTTTGAGAGAATATCCTATATTTTCTACAGATAAACGCTTTGTCTCTTCATGAATTCATGTGTACTGAAAACAGAATTTTTTTGAATTTCAATCTTGGGGTCTCAAAATATGCGTATTGAAGAGCTGGATTACGGGAACGTCAAACTTTTTTTTTATACGAGGGAAGTTATAGCTCTCTACTGGCCGTTGAAGTTTCGATTACTAGTGTATTTGGATAAACATCAAATTTTAATTTTTGGTCAATATGGGGCTCAAACGACGAGTCATGATGAGCACAATTAGAAAAATATATATTCAAGATTTTGACAGAACATTTTTTCACAGCAGCATTTTAAAGTCTTGAGTCCCATATTGACCAAAAAAAGAAATAAAAAATGTACCCAAAGGCATTGGACTCGAAACTTCAACGGTCGTATAAAAACAGTTTGACGAAAAGTTTCGAGAACCTCAAGATTGAAACTCCAAACACGCTGGTTTCAGTACACCCTAATGTTATTGTGGACAATGCTTCATCTTTGTTCACAATTTTCTGAACAGATTTCTCTTAAGTTAAAGAGAGCTGTATTCTATTTTTCTCTCTTCAAATCGGTGCATTTGATGTCATAAATCAATGGCATTGTATACACTTGATTTCTAAAAACTGTATTGCTCGACAGGTGTCAGCTTAACAATAAGGTTACATGTTTATTGTTTTATTTTCATTTACATATATACAGCCATGGACAGTAAATTAACACAAAACGTTGCCATAAAAACCACCATATTTCTTTTATTGTATTTTATTTCTAGCAACAAAAAACAACTGGAAACATAAACACTTAATATGCATATTATTCTTAAAAAAAAACAAATCTTGGACGAAATTGCCATTCGTCTGCTCATTAATAATGCCAGCAATATCTCATACGCCAACTTTTAGCTGGACAGTACAATATCAGAAATTACAATTTCTGGAATAAAAAGGATATATTTTACAAATTAATATAAATATTAATGTTTTCTTTTTCGCAATGACCTTGTTTCCTTTAGTTTTGAATTTTAATGTACGAGAAGTTCTTACTACAAGCTTTCAAGATCTGATACAGTTTTCGAAGTGAAAAATGTTTGGTTTTTCGATGGAATAATAGATAATTCACGAAAGCACACTTACTGGAAACACTAGTTTCGAACTCCGTGACAAGTACATTATCAAGTGACAAGTACAGCAATCACACATTTCTCATCGTTCCAGAGGTTGTCAATCGGGTTTAAGTCGGGACTTTGAGCAAGCCAATCTAAAACCGGATGCTTTCCTTCGAAAACCACTCCTTTACAAGCTTCGACGTGTGTTTTTTGGGGTCATTGTCGTGCATGAATGTGTATGAAACTGGCATGTGTTCAAAAGCGTAAGGTTCCATTTGATTCTTAAGAATGGCCAAATGCTGATATCGGTCAATTTGTCAATTAATTATCATCGAAAATCTATCTATCGAAAATCTCTCAGTTTAGTTTCTAGTTTACCTGGTCGTGTAACCTGTAAAGTGTAACCTTTATTTTCAAGTACCGCTGGGAATCTACGGAACATGTTTTGAATCAAATTCATGCAACGCAATTCTGTATTCCAGTCCAAAGATTTTGTACTTATGTTGAGCAATCACACATTTCACATCGTTCCCGAGGTTTTCAGTCGGGTTCAAGTCTGGACTTTGAGTCAGCCAGTATAAAACGAGGATGCTTTCCTTCGAAAACCAGTCCTTTACAAGCTTCGACGTGTGTTTTTTTGGAGTCATCGTCGTGCATGAATGTCTATGAAACTGGCATGTGTTCGAAAGCGTAAGGTTCCATTTGGTTCTTAAGAATGTCCAAATACTGGTAACGGTAAATTTTAGACTTCTTTCAGTTTGCGTGCCCAAACAGCTGACTGCCATTCAGGCGTCTTCGGATGTGCCTGTCTGATAAATTTTATCCAAATTGAGAGTTAATTTCGATCGCAATATTGCGTGATGACAAGAAAGGGTCCTTCGTCGACATCCGGACAATAGAGATAGATAATGGTAAAAACAAATCTGTTTGACACAAGCTTAATGCTCTGCTGCAACAGTGCAGACCATAATAATGGGTATATATAGTTAAAAAGTTTAAAAAATGCTACGTTAAAGTTAAGAGTAGTTTTGTGCTAATTTAGGGCCTTATATATATTATTTCCTCCATTGGAGTACATAGAATTCAGGCCTCTGAGAATTCGATGTCAGGGTATCATCTCTAAATTAATTCGACTTGTGGCATTGGTACTGGTGTGCCAATTATCAAAAGTGGGTGATTTGGCCATGGTGACACGCTGTACCATCTGGTGTTCAAAAGAAATAAAATGTCTCTGTGGACGCACGTGTTGGGCAACACCACCGCATAAGATACAGGGGGCCAAGTCAACGCGATGGAGCTGTAAATGCGAATGATAAGCACTTTGGGCAGCACCAACGATCAGGATACTATGGGACTAGTCGACCCGATGGTTCTCCAAACGTTAGTGGAAGTATTTAACAATGATTCATTGGACAATACCTCAGCTTAGGATACAGTAGAACTAGATCGACCCGATGATGCTGTCAACGGGAATAAAAGGGTTTTTGTTTGACTGTTGGTTACAAAAATTTCAAGCTCTGCCTATAAAACCCATGATAGGCACATTGGGCAGCAGCCGCTCAGGATACTTTCGGCTTAGTCGACCCGACGTGCCGCTCTAGTCTGCTATTGTATGATATTTTCAAAGCTTCAATTTCGATTTTAACATAGGGTATACCTAAGTGAGTATGGTAATTTTTATTTATCATGTGCCAGGATGCCCCTGTAATATTCCGTAGAAGTTTTGACTGAACTCGTTGAATTACGCCCACAGTATTTGTACTTGCCGTACCCCATAGATGAGTGCCGAATGGCCACACAGGCTTCAGCACGCTGTTGCAGATTACTATCTTATTGTCCAGGCTTAGCATTGAGTTTGTATTTATCAGCCAGTGCAACTGTCGAATTTTGCGTTTTTTTTTTCTTCACTGTGTCTTCTACAGGTTAGCAAACGATCCAAATGTACCCCTAGATATGTTACTTCATCGGCTTGTGGTGGGAGCACATTATTAAGTTAAAGGTTAGGGCACGATTTGAAGTTTAGGCTGAAGGTCACTTGTTTACACTTTGACTCATTGACCTTGATCCTTGATACGTGATATAATTGAATTAAAATATTTGAAGCCATTTCAAAACTCTTGAGTACTCATTATAACAGTGTCGTCTTGGATCTTTATAGGTGTCAGATGTAACTATTAGATTGAAGAGTGGACCCAGGACGCTACTTCAGTAATATATTCTCCATATTTTACTCTAAAACTCCATATTTTAGGGTGATATTCATTAAGCCGTGAATCAGTCACTTCGCGTTACTTTTGTCGTTTTAGTAGTTATTACATCTGTTCGGTGACTACCTGCGTTGAGTTACGATATTTAATGGGTAATTTTACACAAACATGGCAGCAAGCTTATAGGCCTATATGAGGATGTTAGCGTTTTGTCAGATCCCGGTTTTAGTATAATTTCGATCATTTCTGGAAAGTAACCAATTTCAATGGTTGCATAAAATAATCTTGTCAAAAAGGCAATGACAATAAGCGGTAGCTCGAGCAAAGTTTTGGGTGTGACTAGGTCAAAACCTGGGGACTTCTTTAATTTAGACGACACAATAATTCTGCGGATTTTCTCCACCTGAATGATGTAGAAAAACAAATTAATATTCACATACAACACACTTCAACGATTAAAATTCCCATTTTAACTCATCTTAATCTTCTTTGCGCATTCTATATCTGTATTCAAAAATAAACTTATTTCCCATCTATAAAATGTATTGATGTCGTTGTTAATATTGCTAAAATTAATAACTTTTTTAACATTGGGGAACAATCCATCCATATCCATGACGTTAACAAAATATTCTAAATTCATCCATTATTAGAATATATATTTTGATTCATCAGGGATGATTTTTATTTATTCGGTCTTTTTGTTGGTACTTTTCAATTTTATTTTTCAAGCTCGAGGCCATTCTATATCTCTATTAATAGAGATATAGTTTTTAAAAAGGAGCTTTGCAAATGTATTCCTATGATTCCTGGCAAACCGTATAGCTACTTGATGAAGATCTGTGGCTAGATCTGCAATACCACTTCGCTTAGAAATTATCAATTAAAAAGCGTATCAATTCATAACCGTTCGGATTCGGTATAAAACGATAGGTCCTACTCAGTGCGTTTATAATTAGAAGGTCGTTATGAGAACTCCTCCCTTACCCCTTCATTGGATGATGTGGGAAATGTAGTGACAACAAAATAACATACCTAAATTTTATGCACATATTTAAATGTGGTTATTTAAAAATGGTGTATTCGGAACCGATAATTTTAAAAAACTGGTTTAAAATAACCAGAAAATTAACCAAAAAACCGCGTTATCGAATTATTCGTCAACCGGATTTGAAGCTCTACAACAAATGCATTTATTGCACTAAATAAATATTTTTTTTCTTGCCTCAAATATAATTATCCACATTAGGCTGGGTTGAATACAAAAAAGTTCAAGCCACAGGATTTGGTCGTTCTATGGATACACATACAGAAATTATAAATAAAAACAATTAACCCTATACCCTCCCGCAATGAAGTTGGAATAAAAAACAAGATGCAATTTTACATTTTAACCAGTATATACGTTTCTGTCGGGTGAACCGACTTAATCACACCCTCACCCTAAGTCATCCATTGCGTGGGAGTTCTGTTAAATAAAACAAAACGCCCATATTCAAAACTGACCATATTCAATAGCAGATTGACATTGCGCTAAATATTATTAAATACCCAAATTAGTTCGTTTCCCTCCCAATATTTATATGCGAGGTACAAAAATGGGCATGGCAAAATGGGTTGCCAAAATTTTGATCAATACCAAATTTTATTAAGATCGGGTAAGATTTATTGGAGATATCGAAACTGAGCGTGAAAAAATAGTCAGTTATTACTTACACAGTAGCTTTTGGCAAAATTTTGCCTAGTACAGAATTTTATTAAGATCGGTTGTAGTTTACGAGAGTTATCGTATCGATCAACCGGTCATCCGTCCAACTTTTATATGGGAGGTACCAGAATGGGTGTGACAAAACAGCTCATTTTCTATAGGAGAGTTTTATTTGACTGGATATTGACTAGTACAAACTTTCATAAAGATTGGTTCGGTTTTGCGGGACTTCTCCTGCCGAACACCCAGACTGCCAAACAACTTGTATGGCAGGTACCACAATGGACATGGCAAAATCACCCTTGTTTTAATCGGTGATTGGCGTTTGATAACGTGAAGCTTTATACCTAATTCCCTTAAGATCGGAAGTGTTTCACGCGATTTATCGGATTGACAACCCGGACGTACTCCCTGTTTTGTATGGGAGGTATCAGAATGGGCGTGACAACCTCGCCCATTTCCTCCAGTCAAGTAGGTATTTACAGATTATTAACCGGTGTGTGAGTTGAAGCTAAACACATCTACCAGAAGAAAGGTTTCAATTCAAAGAAATATGACTGTGGTAAATGTGTCGATTTGTATGGGAGGTACCAGAAGGGGCGTGGACAAAACGCCCATTTTCAATCCCAAACTCAATATTTACAAATAATAGTCACTGACAAAATTTCGCGGAGGTCGATAAAGATTTACGGCAGTTATCGTGTTGACCAGCCAGACAGACGGACATTGCTGAAACATTTTAAAAAGTCCTAAAACGAATTTCGCAATAAGATACTAAGGGTCTAATATGGATCCTTCTTTGTGTTAAATTTTTTTACGTATTAAATGATATATGGGTGATTGTTCGGAAATTGTCATTTTCTCGTCCTTTGAATTTTCCCACCCTAAAATGGTCGAATGGTGACTAAATTGCGACATGTTCCCGAAGCTACGATGGTACTCTATTATTTCCATGAAACACATTCCATTCTGAACCGTGTAAGTCGGTTTTAGGGAGAAAAAACTGTTCAAATTGTCACAACCATGGCCTGTCCTCCGTATCGAATTCAGGACTTCAGCAGTAATATCCGTCAAGGACGTGGCTTGAAAGAAGTTACCTGCATATATGTTCTAAGGGACATTTAGATTTACAATTCTACGCAAAAAAATTGAAGGAATATGCACGCCATGGTTATTGAACGGTCCACGAAGTCTGTCCAACACTTTTGTCAGAATTTTGTACAATTTGAATTCGACTGTGGTGGCGCCATCTCCGGGGTTTCAATATGACCCACTTGCTGGCATTTTGGAGTGGAGGGAGTAGTGGCAGTATTTACACCGGCAGAAGTCAACACACGCACATGTATAGGAAGGGGAATTCAATTCGAAAAATTGAAAAGCTAAGTCACAAAATAATACGTCACAACCGTTCTCTTATGATTCACATATGCCGTACGATATTTAGGCTTGATTCCCGGTTATGAAAGTAATATTTCATTGCCTGAATTTCATTGTCTTTGGAACTTGTCGAATTTCAAACCGGTCTGGAGCACGGTTAGGTTAAACACTGAAAGTCACAACCGTGGCTGTCACAACCGTGTCATATAGTTTCCAATACTGACTAAAATTGATAAATAATGGTTTCTTGACACTGAATGATTAATGTGGAGTAGGCTGTTGCAAAGACCTGACAACACAGTAGGCATTTCCGAAGACCTGGCAACACAGTAGGCTTTTGCGAAGACCTGGCAAAACGAGAGTGAAGTACTTGACATGGCAATCGTCAGTCGTGTGTAGGTCGTGAAAGGTATTAGTCTATTGGCGAAGTTAACTAAATAAATTAGTTGAAACATTAAAATAGTGCGTTTTATTCAATTGATATATATTAGCGGTCATTACAAGTAAGTTTCGTTCAGGCAGTCACTACCGTGGCATCGGAATACCATCAATGCTCCATAACTTCGATTGCTTTGGTGTTGTAGTATAGTGATCTTCAGATCAAACTTTTGGACCATAATAACATTCAGAAACGTAAAAAAAAATGGTACTGCAGACATATCGAGGTTTGGAAAAATTGATATCTGAAAAATAACAATTTCCGAACAATCACCCATATACCCCCATCCTATGGTGAGGGTATAATAACTTGCATATAATTGGGTTACATTTTCAAAATTGTAAAGATATTGAAATATAGCATATGTCAGTATGTTTGTACATAAATAGATTTTAATAAAATCATTTGAAGTATGCAATAAATGCATTTTTTTTAAATTTTAAAGTAGAAAGCTTACTTTTTTTGAGGATTTTGCTCATTGAAACTATTTTCCTACGGCTTATTTTATTTACAACACTCCAAGCAGCAGAATGCCTTTATAAAATCCTAGTGTGTTTGTTGTAATTTGCGTCACTTGAAAAATATAAAATTGGAAATTGTTAGACTAACTATAGGACTAAATTCAATTCGTATTTAATTTTGTATGATTGTAAGAAACCGCTGTTTCACGGAGAGGTGGTTTGTATCCATGTAGCGACGAGTCTCCGAAAAAACAAAGAGTATCACTTCTTTGTAGCAAGAATATATGTACGTTATGAATGAAATTTACTGTTGTCATCTTACACCTTAATGTACTATATCAATTAGAAGATTAAATAAATTTATATATAGTTTGTTGATAAATACTTTGATATGCGCTAATTACAATAATTAATTAATTGTAAACCCAAAGCTGTGAAAAATATAAAATATCCCTTTGTGACAGATTCCCAAAATCTAGTCAGATACCTCTCGTCCTTTCTACTCGACTTCCTTTTTTTCTATTTCTCTCTCTCTCTCTCTCAACATGATTATTTCTGTTTAACGTTTTTGTTATTGATGTTGATGTTATTGATTATTTTTTAGTTGATTACTATTTATTTTTTTCTGCACTTTTTCTCTTAGGTTAAGTTTTGCAAGACAATATATGAGTAAAAAAAGATCTATGTAATAATGATATTAACGGGTATTTGAAGACATATCAAGGTCTATTCGACATTGTATTGTGTTCATTGGTCTGCTGTGAGAGCATAAAAACGCTTGATTCAATATGAATGTACACACAATCTCTTAAGGCTTTACTACTACTACCAACTAGCACAACCACCACCACCATGTATTCAACAACTACTACTTCTACTACTACTGACAGCTTCATATGTTGTGGGCTTAAGTTGAAGTGGGCAACACATTTAAGCGCTAGGATGCGAGGGCTCGAGAGCAGTTGCTAAAAGTAGGTCTATGATCAATTTAACATTTGACAATTTTGAATTTATTTGTTTAAAAACCAACAAATCTACTCAATTTAACATTTAGACGATTCAAAAAAAAAAATAATAAAATAAAAATCCACCACCATCCGAGAACCACCCACTATTTCCAAACCGAATTCGAGTTCAGTATTATTGTTAATAATCGCCATGACTATGTGGATACATATATATTTTGAACCCATCTTTTTTGCGTATGTTTTTACGTCCCTCTTGCGAAGCAACAACAATAAATTCCCGCCCAAACCCTAAGAATCAACCTTTTATTAATGCAAATTATGGTATTATTTGTTTAATCTCGTACCTTCTCATACATAATAAATACCAATCAAAAATCACTATTAAATGTCAAAGGAAATTAGATTGAAATCGCATATATTGCATAGTGGATGATGGTAGAAATGCATTTAGGAACAGGAACACAACTATAGTTTTTGGAATGAATATACATATGTATGTATATGTGCTGCTCTATTTGCTGCATAACCACTGTGCAATTATGCTTGATTTTTATCTTTTATATTCCTAAACATAAACTACTTATGTATTGTGATTAATTTGTGAACTCAGTTTAGTGCTTCCCACATAGCGCCTTCAATTATTACCATGACCTCTAATTGCAAAACAAAACAAAAAAATCTAAACCATCAATAGTACAATTTTTAAAGTTAATCATAAATACATTATTAATCTGAATAAATTACGTCTCAGTTCAATTACCCCTGCCCGAGCCCTCACATCACTCTCTTTTTAATATAAATATCGTTATTTCTTTCTCTTATTTATCTCTAATATCCCCACCAAAATATTTATTTGTTATATCAATTTAACCGAAAATCCAAAACTCATATCGTTTATTCTCTCTCTCTGTCATAATAATTCTGAACACAGAACTCATTTCAATTAACAGTCACTTGAGTTTTCTGTTTGTTTGGAACATTAGAGAAACTTGACAAATCCCTATAAATGTTACTTTAGTATTTACACGGCACTTGTAGTTTTTGTTTGACAAACCGCCACACCTGCCAACGTAGTAAATCCTTTGACCCATTTTATTTAATAGATTTGTTGTGTCCCATAGTTATTCTGTTTGAAGCTGAGGCCCAGGGTTTTTTTTTCTTCCCTTTTGTTGTATTCGAAATTACCGTTGATATTACAATCTTCATTTCATATTATTTGTGCTCTAATTTATGTATTTGATCCATTCCTATATTGACATTCAAATTATTTCAAATTTTAAGTAACAATATCGAGTTGAATGAAGTTGCTGATTAAAAATGCATGCAGTTGTTTGTGATACAAAGACAATTGATTCATGTGCTATTGGAGAGGATGAAAATACAAGGAAAATACATGTTGAACATTATATAGAACAGTGAACACGATATATTTGAAAAGCTTGCAGTACTTACACTAATAAATGGGTATTTAATTAACATTTAATTGATGACAATTTTATATGCTCAATGTTCAATATCTCATTCGTTAATAATTAAAAAAAAATCTGTTGCATTCCCTTGAACACCTTTCAAACACTTGAAATGAAATCTATTTTTCGGGAGCAGGTTCGTACGAGTTTTGTGTGTACCTCAACACCACCTCCATACAAACAAAATTTTCACTTGGATACTAGTAAAATAACTACTAGTGACACGGACGGTATTGGGCTTTAGTACAACCTAGAACGAAAATATCACTTCCGTCTTAGTTTTGTACTTGGAAAATAGGGTTTGTACGATATTGCATTACTTCGGCAACATCAACTATGCAGTTCAAAATCGTCTAGTCTACAAGCTAGTATCCTAGTGCAGATATATGCAAGTTCCATAATTATACACTTAGGCCCAATTTTTGACTGGTTATTTAAATAGGTAATCAGTTGATTTTGATTTATGTTTGATCTGACTTTAAATACGAAAATAGTTTATCAAATAATCTTACTGCTATGTGGCAACAGTGGCAAATGCTACGAAAAATAACCGGTATTCATACATTTATCGGCTAATCGTTACAATGCATCAAACTGACGCCATTTGCAAAATAAAATTGAAGTGATAAAATACAAAATACGTATTTAATGAAATTGCCAAATATTTGAACAGAAATAAAGTTCTAACTGCACTACGAGTTAAATGATATGTTTTTATTGTTATTTCAACTAGAATGGTGGTAAAGAAGCTTTGTGGTTTGTTCTTCTAGTTGTATTCTGTCAAAATCATATGGTCACTTGATCGTAGTTTAAATGCCTAACTTTGGCTGTTTAAACAGCAATCAACTATTAACCTAACAAATTAACTCAGAGTTTAAATTATGTTTGATCGTTGATCAAAGATGATTGACTGTCAAAAATTGGGCCTTAGTCGATCAAAATTGTAATATATATTATCACTAGTCTAGAAGCGTATCTTCGTATTTATGTGAGTTAATTTTAGTCATTTTAAACCCAGTTCCAATAGATAATAGTTGTGGGAAAATAGAGATACATTTCTCACTATTTCATGATTGTATTTAATTCTCAGACATATAGCACTTGAAGCAGTTTTAGACTTTCGTTGCAAATTTTAAACTGCAACGTGAGACACAAATACGAGTATAAACAATGCATTTTTATCCGTGAATCCTATTCATTTCTACTATCTTTGTTATTATTTTTTTTTAATAAAGAATATGTTTTACATACTGCGTACAAACTTTGTCCGTGGATGTGTATATATATTTTTATATTTATTTATGTTCTAAACCTGTGTTATTTACCATTTTATTTATCTTCTCCATCTGTTCTTACCAAACCTAAAATAAAATGTTTTACAAATTTTAAAATTCAATATATTCACCCGACATAAACAACATATAAATCAATTGTATGTAATACAACTAATTACGGCAAATCTAAATTGAAATATATGTATATTCTCAACTCTGGTCCACAATCAAAATTCGTTGGCTAAACGATGACACCAAAAACACCTTACACTACCACCGATACAACTTCTACATCTACTGTTATAACTACGATTACTAACACTACTACTCTACACTTTGCAATTTGAAAATCAAAATCAATCTTTATATATATATATACAACTGTACACCTCTTTAGACCTGTCCAGTATTTCCACTTGCTTTGGCTACCGGTGGTCTACATGCTGGTATATCGGGTTTAACGGATCCTTTATTAAAGGGCGTACATTTGCCAGGAGCGGTACCAGCACACCATCACCTACAGCAATTGCCCGATGTGAGTTTTGGTTGAAGAAATTGTTTGAAAGCATTGCATTGAATTAATTTAACACTCCTGTCCCCCCGCCCTTTCTGAACCACTCCCGCCCATGCCCATTTATGGTCACTTATTGCTCGTTGCATTTTGGATACTCCACCCTAACATTGTTTATGATACATTTGTATGTTCCCCCCCACCTTCAACCCTGCCCGACACCTTTACCCTCCACCCTGTTGGAAAACATAAAGTTGCTGATATTGTTTTAATATTATATACAACATGTAGTTTGGTTTTAGTGTTGTTTGTTTCCCTGCCCATTTTCCTTATGAATATACACACACTTCTTCTCTGACGGGTAAAAGAGTGCTGTGAATGTATGTTTATAGAGTTTCGGTCATCATCAAGTCAAAATATTCAATGTTTTTTTTTTAAATTCTAAAGTCTATGAAAGTCGTAAAAAAGGTTGATAGGCATGAAAATGACGACAGTATTAACACATTTTCTCAATCATAAGTTACTTTTGGAGTATCGAGCTATAGTTTTGCTAAGATGTTATTATCAACATCACATTTTGGTAATAGTTAAGTTGTCTGTAAAAGTTCATTAAAAACGTCATAACTAAATCGGGAAACAATGACAAGCAAATGCTTCAAAAATTATTCTGATATCAATATAAAAATTGAATTTTATGAACTACAACAAGCGTGGTGAGATGTTCCGAGTGGGCGTAGATGTGTGGGATTTTCATATGAATACTTAATAAAATATGTAGATAAATTTTTTATTGCATTTTTTAACTTGCATTGGATTTTAATATTACTTTATCTAATGCACTTGCAAAATGAATTACCATTGTTTGCAATTATAATTCAAAGGTTTTACATTTCCATTTGCTCTACCATACATGGGGCAACTTAATTACATGACAATTATAATTGCAGTTTAGTTTGAATTACCTCTGCAAATGCAAATTTATAAAAAAAAAATGATATACCATTGACAGTTGTATGTATTTTAAATGCATTTATTTGATATCTGGGAATTTACCTTTTCAAGTATTTTATATGCGCAGGTTTACGGATTTGATAAGTAATACGAGACAACACCAGTAGTCAAAGCCATAAACCTATACATATAAAATACTTTTAAAAGAGAATTGCCAGCAACTAAATAAATTTAAAAGTATCATATGCATAGAGTAATATACCAAGAGTGTGCAACAGCTGGTTTTCTATAGAAAGTCACTGAACTAGTTGGCGTTTTCCTAGAGACTGAGGAAAAACGTTAGTTTTCACAATTTGCATTTTAATTGGAATCTGTACACATAATTTTACTCTAACACTTCATTATATTTATATACATATCTTTCACTTGCAACCCTAATTCTTCCAGTCACCTATCGCTCAGTCTACCATTTCTACGAGTACTCCAACTACCAAGTCGAAATCATCATTACAATTGCCATCGGATTCCACAACCTACAGAGTAAAACATACAAAGAAAAATGAAATCACTCATCTAAAGTTCCATTTCACACTATTCGGTGTTAGCTATGTGCCAAGGAGACACCCAGCGGCGGAGTCATGACCTAGAAGGCATGAAATTATGGCCAAACAGGCCTTCTTTAAAATACGGAAGGCCTTCCCTACACATTACCTCCTCCTTTCTTTTTAACATTGACTGAGATTGGGAGGTAAGGCCTTCCTTGCCCATTGCCTAAAGAAGGCCTTAGAAGGCATGCAAAGAGGAAGGCCTTAGAAGGCATTTACTTTAATTTATTTTTGTTAAACAAAAATAAAATTTAAATAAATTATTTTATCACAAAATCACTATCCATTTCTACATATTTATTTATAAGTATGCATGTATCTATCTTAGAAAATTTAACACGCCCAACTTCAGATTGAAAATTTTAAAAATACCCTGAAAAATATTAAATAAACAATATCGACACGTTCCCGGCAGAATGTATTAAGCCACAAAATGGAAATTGTTCAGGAAACGAAAAAAACTTTCTGTCAAGTAGCTTATTTGTGTTATTTTTCGGTTACTACCATATCATTTGCTTAATAACTCATGACGTGGTTATGCGAGGGACATTCTTTGTATGTGGAATTGTGGAGCTTGGCATAAATTTTGAGAATATGGACAAAAGTCATTGTCGCCAAATATGTCGCTTAATACATTCTGCCGGGAACGTGTCGATATAATTTTAAAATTTGTATGAAATTTTCCAATTACATGACGGTTAAAAAGAATCGGAAAAGAATTTCTCAAAATTATAAAAACCTTCTTCTTGGTTATATCTGATGAAAAAATCACGCATTCCTCAGGCCTTATTTTAGGAAGGCATTACAAAAGAATCATTCCGCATGCCTCATTTGTGGAAGTCCTTGCGACTTCCGCCGCTAGGCATGTTCTCTACCTGGTATTATTGAAGACATGCATTCCAACATTCAACCTTTACTTGCAAGCATACCAAGAGCTACAGTCAATTAATTATGGGCATTATAATGATTCGGATAAAGTAAAAGAAAAATCATTATGGAGATAATGACCTTTTTTTAAATTAAATTAAGAGAATACCTTAGGCCAGTAAATAACTTGTCACTGTGTAGATATTGATAGAGTTGTACATGAACTATTTAAATATGAATGGTGCTTGCCGTGCATATAATTAGGGACTATCAATATTTTTAGGCAAACATCAATTTTTATTAAAACAAGATTAATATTTCGGTGGGAAACCAT
Organism: Phaonia tiefii; assembly: GCA_963931995.1. Classification (NCBI taxonomy): domain Eukaryota; kingdom Metazoa; phylum Arthropoda; class Insecta; order Diptera; family Muscidae; genus Phaonia; species Phaonia tiefii. The sequence continues at coordinate 236,493,752 of OZ008369.1, read as the reverse complement.
TGTTATCGATAACTGTTTGATATCGGTGAGGCATTGACCTCGCCAAATGTTCACATACACTTTTTGGAAGGGCTTCCCAAGTATGTTTAACATGGTAACTTTTGTTGTTACAACTTGCCATAAGTTCTCAATCGGGTTGATATGAGGACTGCATGATGGTCAGTCGAGGACTGTAACCATATTGTCTGTAAACCATTGTTTTACGTGTCGAGCGCTGTGCTTTGGATCATTATCTTGCTAAAATATCCATGTTACAATCATATTTGCCTCAACATTAGGTAACATCGTGTGTGTTGTAGGATACCTGCGTACATAAACTTATCCATAATGCCCTCAATCTTGTAAAGCTGTCCAACACCACACGATGACATACCACTCAAAGCATAATGGAACCTGCTACGTGTTTCAGCGTGACCCGAGTGTATCTCGGATAGAACTCTTTGCACTTAGGGCTGCTATCATATTTCATTGGGCACAGTCTCGCCCAATTTTTTTTTTCGTCCGAAAATAAAATTTTTTTGAATTGTTTTGTTAGATTTCTTGCAAACTCTAGTCGTTTCTTTCGGTTACGCTCAGACAAAAGTGGTTTCTACCGGAAAATTCTTCCAATGAGTCATGCATCTCGCAATCGTCATTATACAGTATCTACATATGGTTTTGTTTCATTACCAACAAATACTGCTACCCGAATTTCCTTTGCTGATTTGTGCGGATTTTTCGACTCGCAGACAATTAGTTCGTCTTCTTGGACGGTTGTAATCCGATTTATTTTCTTATGTGCCACCTTCTCTGTAGTAGAATTCTTTTTGAAATAAAGTACAGCGTTATATACCAGGGTTTTTGAAACGTTTAAGGATTTGTTTTTATCCACAGTTTTACGAATAGTGAATCTTTTCCGAACACTGGGAAATTATGCTTGTAATCACCATCAATGTAATGAATTTTTTTTAAATTACCTGAACTTGCAAATATAGAATTTCGGAACGTACAAAACAGTACAAAAATTGTTGGCGCTAGTTCATTTCATAGCAACAGAGTTGCATTATTGAAGCAGTGTTGAATTTTAGCTTTTCTTAAAAAAAAACGATTAAGCATGACTTTTTATCATACATGGGTTTTTTAATTTGCATTGGATTTTAATTTTCATTACTTTATCTAACGCAAATGCAAAAGAATTATCATTGTTCTCAATGACAATTAAAAAATTTCGAATTTGCACTTGCTCAGGCAATGCAAATGCAGGTTGTGGAATCGGATGCCAATTGCAATGAAATGTGGGAATGATTTTAATTGTTTTGAATTTGTTTGACTGCTGGCAATTCTGTTTATGGTTTTGACAGGCATTGCCTCATAGTACTTTCAAATTCATAAACCTGTACTGTATAAAATATTTGAAAACCGTAACTGCCAGATATGAAGGAAATGATTTGATAAGAACATAGAATAACACATACTATAGAAGAACTTATTCTCTCATCTGACGTTTCATTTCACACTCTCTCGGTAGGTCTGTGGAAATGTTTACATACACCAGGTGGAGGTACAAAATATGTTCACTTAACTATTTCCTGTCGTTTTGGTGTAGAACTGAAAAATTTAAATGTATTTTGCACTTTTTTGTTGACTTTTAACGTTGGTATTCATTTGTATTGTATTTAACACAACTAGTTTGCCACAAAAACACGAAATTCGGGTGTAGTTCCTTTGTGGATCGCTGTATACTATTGCCACCATCTGGTATTATTGAACCCATATTTTCCACCCTCCACTGTGTAATTTCCATCGTACCTATGACGTTTAATTTATTGAGCGAATAAAACCTTCTACGTATGTGTCATTCTATGGATAAGAAGTACAATTGCCAATGGTATTGAAATTTTTATTGAATTTGCTTTTCGAAAGGTAATTCAAATTAAATTACAAATTGTTATTGTCATACGAGTGTAATTAATTTGCCCCATGTATGCTTTTTATATAAGTTATTACTGTCCCTAATTAGATGCCAGTAGCTGAATGACGTTAAATTTAGTGAGAAAATAAATTTCTCTATGTATGTTTTATTAATCTATGCCACAACCTTTGTCTGATCAAATGGAAATGCAAAATTTTTCAATTGTAATGCAAATTCAAAAATCTCAACATTGTCTCAAACAATGCAAATGCATGGTTGTGGAATCGGATGTCAATTGTAATGAAATATGAAAATGCGTTCGATATATTACTTTGAATTGTTTGACTGCTTGCAATCCTGTTTTTGAAGTGTTTCATACAGGATGCATCAATGCCCACAACTGATCGACTAGATGTAACCCATGTTTTAAACACATTTGAGTGATATTTATGGATGTTTGATTGATGCTAATGCATTTTAAATTATGTTGCATTAATGATAACGGAATATTAAATTAATCTAACTAATATGAATTTTAAATTTATCTAACTAATAGGATTAACTACTATTCTATTAGTTAGATAAATTTAATATTCCTTGGTTTCAGTCTTTAAAGTTATGCTTGATTCCATCTAAAAGCCAAACTCTTTAGAACTCGCAACTATTCCAGTAATTTTCTACGGTTTTCGATCCAAGACAAACAGCTGTTGCACACTCTTGGTATATTACCCTATGCTCTGGTTATATTATTTGAGTTTGGGTATTTGGGTTTGATTGGAGTTCCCTCGCATTCCTTATCAAATTCATAAACCTATACATATAAAATATTTGAAAAACAAAATTGCCTGATAAGCGCGAATACATTTAACATAAGGGTAATTAATTGCCAATGGTATTTAATTAATTAATTTTTTGGGAAGGTAATTCAAATGAAACTAAAAAATTTGTCCCATGATTGGGTGTTTTCTATATTGTCGTATATATAGTTGTCTTATTGTTAAACATATCGTATAAAATATTCCAGTAAACAGTGAACTACAACCTCAACTCAGTAACTCGATTTTCTTAGACTTTAAAATGTTATTTATTTCCATTTGTATTTATTTGTCCAGAGTTCTTGACGTAAACATATCATTTTTATATACATATACATATGTATGTATATACTATAGATGTGCTAACCCTTTGCTGCACCATCGAAACCGTCGATTGTCTGCTTGTATTTAGTGGATACTCACTCCCTATATGTTAAGTTTAGTTTTGCATGCTTATAGATGACTTTTGGAGAATATTGTCCTTATCTTCATGATTTAAAAACATACAAGTATCCCAATTTGTTTTAGAGTGCTGTAGGTAATTGGTGTAAAAACGAAATACCCTTTAAATGGCCCTCGATTTTTCACTATAGCCTCTATCTCGCTCTATATCTGAGACTTTCTTCTATACTCATACACGTATTACCCATTAGCTGTCGTGATTTTTAATTCGCCCCTACCACGTCCACGTTTTGTATATATACATTTTTGTTATATTTTATTTGTGTTATTGCTTTTTCAAATCTTGTGTTTCTGTTTTTCCAAATCCCCAAATTCGAAAATACACTAACAACGTCTGGAAGAGATCCATGCTCGACAATAACAAAAATATACACGAACTGTTAAAAAAACACGATATTTATCTTTTCTTTTTTAATTTGTTAAATTTTTTTCTCTTAAAATATTATGTCTCGTTGTATCTTATATTAATTAGAATAAATATAGTTAGCTGCGAAGGATAAAGTATTTAAAATGTTGACGACATAATGATCGAGGATATTCCGTATTTCACTTGCAGTAAACAAACTCACCACCAATACAGCGAAAATTTAATGTTTACCAGCCGTATTCATAAAAAATTAAAACAGATTTACAAACCATTGTTATGCTAATTTTGTTAAAACTGTCATCATAAACGATTAATAGTTTTAAATTCCTTTTATTTGAATTTGAATTTTGTTGACCGATTTTGTTAGTTTTTGGTTACTGTATGAGAAATTCATACTACAAGCTTACAAGTCCTTTTGTAAACCATTATTAAACGTGTGAATTTTAATATGGGTTCGACCGACCCTACTTTAAACGTTTTTTAAAGTGGCATATGCTTTTTGTTTCTTTTTATATATTGTTGGAAAAAGTTGCTGTGGAATATTTAAATTAAAACCGAGAAAAAATAATAACTGTAAAATGGGTTGGGGTCATATGCCCGAATTACAAAATCCCGAAAACAAAATCCCGAATTACAAAATCCCGAATTACAAAATCCCGAATTTCAAAATCCCGAATTACAAAATCCCGAATTACTATAAATAAATCTATAAATAAATTCCTCGATCTAAGTTCACATATGGAAAACTGTACAATTATTCGGGATTTTGAAATCTATAAATAAATTCCTCGATCTAAGTTCACATATGGAAAAGATTTCGCGATTTTGAAATCTATAAATAAATTCCTCGATCTAAGTTCACATGGAAAACTGTACAATTATTCGCGATATTTTAAAATGTATAAATAAATTATTCAGTCTTAGTTCACATATGAAAATATTAACTTCAAAATAAAAAACGTCGCTAATTTTTCACAAAAAAATACAAAATGAGTCTGGAAGTTTTGATATCAAATAAAGGCAAACAAAAACTGAATTTGAATGGCCATTCGTACCATTTGGAAAAATCAACTGAAAAAGCGTATTACTGGTGTTGTGCAAATAGAAAAGATAAGTTTTGCAAAAGTCGTTTGCACACAATCATGGTGAACGACGAACATATATTAAAAAAGGAGCCTTCTGTCCACAGTCATGAGCCCGTAGCTAATGAAAAACATGTGATGCATTCTAACAACTCGTTAAAAACAAATTCAAAAAACAGTACTGAAAAGGCTCCTTGTCAAATAATAAGAGATACCGTTGCCGATACCAATCAAAATTGCCGGGTTTATTTGCCTTCCAAAGCTGCACAAAAAATAAAGATCAAGCGCATTCGTTCAAATAAAGTTAATGAGCCGCAAACTTTGGATGAAATAAATATTCCGGAAGACTTAAAATTCCTGGAAGGAGAACTTTTTGTTTTGGATGAAATGGAGTTCGGCGGAGAAAAGAACATTTTATTGGGTACGCAGTCTAGTTTGAAGCTTTTGGAGGAAGCACAATGTTGGTTGATGGGCGGAACGTTCCATGTTGTGCCTTGGATTATGACTCAACTTTTTAGTATTCATGGTTACATTCAGGGCCAGATAGTGCCCTTAGTCTACTGCTTAATGAGTCGCAAGACCGCAGAGGCCTATTCGGAAGTTTTCTTCAGTCTTACCAAACTAGCTTGCGAATGGAACATACACTTAAAGCCACTAAAGATAATTTCGGATTTTGAAAAAGCCATCATTAACACTGCAAAACAATTTTTGCCGTATGCTGAGTGCAAAGGATGTCAGTTCCACTTTGGCCAAATAATTTGGCGCAAGATTCAGAAGGAGGGCTTAAGTACTAAGTATGGGCACTGTGAAGAATTTAGCTTGCAAGTTCGGATGATAAGGGCCCTTGCTTTTGTTCCGGGTGCTAAAATACCTGAATATTATGAAGTTCTATACCGCAACTTTGCAGATAAAGATGCCAAAAAAAAGCTCGTTGGATAAATTGCAATTACATTGAAGGACGGTATGATACCGAGTTTTGGTCGGTCTGCGACATGCTAGAAGAAAATTTCCCACGCACCCAAAACTCTGTCGAGGCTTGGCATAGACGCCTTGAAGTTGTTGTTGGCAAAAAGCATGACGGTGTTTACAGTCTGATCGAAAATCTGGCTAAAGAGGAGATTGTTGCTAAATCGGCAATCGAAAAAGTTGAATCGGAGAACGTTCAACCCCGCAACAAAAAAAAAATTGTTCAAAAAACCAAAATTTAAAGGCTGTATTCAATAACATACAATGTATGGATAAAACAGACTATTTAAAAGCCATAGCAGTTAATCTTGCATTTTAGATATAAATTGAAATTAATAAAAATAAAAAAAAATTGTATTGGTATGATTTTCAATAATTCGGGATTTTTCAAAATTCGGGAATTTAATTCGGGATTTTGAAATTCGAGATTTTGATATTTCGGCCTTTTAAAAAATTCGGTATTTTGGCATTTCGGGATTTTGATACTATCCCCTGTAAAATATACGATGGATACGTGAAAATTAAGCCAAAGAATTGGTAAGAACTATTGTTATATCATACAAAAGTGTGCCATGTGGAATAGAAACTGTTACCCAAATTTCGAACCATCGCCAAGCGAAAATGTATAAGAAGAGAAATTATCCATTTTCTGTTCCGGATAAGCAATTTAAACAAAGCTACCGTTTGGTTTACTAAACAAACGGTAAAAACAATTATTGCTTTAGTATCAACGGATATTTTTGTAGACCGTAGAGGCTAAAGACGGAAAAGAAATTGTAAAAGTTCCAACCTCTGCTGAAGAAGATGTTTACTTAAATAGTAAAGAAATTTAATAAAATTCGAAACTTCCCTGGAGTTATTTGGGCTATTGATAGGAACCACATACACCCAGCGAAATAATTATAAAGGCAATATATTTGTTCTCGGTACTCTCAATGCACTGCGTTTTTGTTGTATAATTTTAATGCATATATGAGTCATTAGGTGCATTATGTCAGAGAATGTAACCATTCGATCTCTTTTACAAGTTAAATGAAAAGTAGCGTTGCCTTTTCTGTTTCTGGTGCGAAATATATATAAAGGCAACAAATTCGAACAAAGTAAATCGAAGTAAATAGGAATTTAAACAGAAGTTAGTTTTCTTTAGTTGTTATTTTATTGTTTTAATATTAACGTAGGTCAAATTAAAAAAAATAATAATAAATAAAAGACCTGTTAGAAGAATGTACCTAAGTAAATAAGAAAAGGGAAAAATTTAAGATTATCATGATGAAGGGCTGTCCAATCGGGAAAATATAAAATAGGGTGGCCAAGGTGGAAACACAAAACGACCAGGAAGGACACCACTGATCAGTGGCAGTGCCAAAAGAGAGATCAAAAGCGTTGCTGTTAAAGAAAACTTCGGCGATAAGGAAATTATTGCTGAATTGAGCTTGGAAGCAGGGTTGCGTCGTGTTCAACAAATAATGAAATGTGACTTGAAACTGTCATATGGGAAAAAATATGCAAAACTTGGTCTCATGCCAAGACAGGAATTAGCCAGATTTAAATTCGCTGAAATATACATATTTTTGGATGAGGGGTTATATTTTCCGATGGAAAAAATTACATTTGGATGGCACTGAGAGCTCAGACAAATATTGACGTTCCACAGATTTTTCCAAAGTTATGCGTCAGCGGGGAAATTTTGGCGGTGGTTCCCTTATGGTTTGGGCAGGTATTAGTTATAGAAGAACCACTGCAATATGTTTCGTTTCCACAAAAATGGACTCTGTGTATTATATTCGACTATTGGATATCGTCTTAGTCAATTCTGTAGCAGAAATTTGTGTCCCAGAATTTATCCTCCAGCAGAACATAGCAGCAGCACATCGGTTTAAGAAAACTCCAAAGTTTCTGGAGTCCAGCAATAATACCAACTCTCGACTGGCCGGTACTTAGTTCTGATCTCTATCCGATCGAGAACCTCTGGTCTATTTTACCTACCCAAGTTTGCCACCCAGGACGCCAGTTGAAGAATGTCAAGGATCGAAGAGTAGCAATATAAGAAATTGGAAGATAACTGATCCTGCGCATATTCATTCGTTAATAAACTCAATGCCAAGATGAATAGTAGAAGTTATCAGCGATAATGGAGACCATACGTCTTACGAAACTTTTTAGAATATTTAAATAAATCTTTTGCCTTTATAAATATTTCGCACTAGTCTCTCGTTTATTTTTGTTGGTTCATTTGCTGTTTGCTATTTTTGCTGAAAAGTATTTAATTTTGAAAGGACTAATACAATATAAAATAAAAACCTTAAAATTCCTCACAACATTTGGAAAAACAAAAAATGGTGTTGCCTTTATATTTATTTCGCGGGGTGTACAAACAAAAAAAACTGGTGGGGATTTAGCGCAATATTATATTAATGGAAAGGGATTTTATTCCCCGAATATTCGGGTAATAACAGGATGAAACTATAATTTCCGATTTTTCTTATTTATTTTATAGGTCGTTTGTGATGTTAAAATTAACATTTTGAATATAGTGGCGAGATGGAGAGGAGAGGCAGCACTCACAACTGCCGAATTTTCAATGAGTTTTGAATAAAAGAATTCTAAATTCGACTACTATAATAATTGAAAATCGTAAACAATTGAGAAGTGAAATAAATGGAGTTGCCAGTATTGAATCGACAAATTCATTGAAATGTATATTAATTAAATTACTGTGTATGAATACGTTTTCGTAATGTTTATTAGGCAAAAAATGTTTGTTAGCTAATATGTACGATAACGATTTTTTTATGAATGCGGCTGTTAATATTTACCATATAATATATATATATTATATGCAGTCATGGCAAGTCTTTTTTAAATTAAATTATGGAATATTATTCTGTAAATTTTTAACGATACAAATCGACAGTTAAATTGTCAAATTTCATAAAATTTCTGTACACAAATTTTGAATTTTTTTCAATTTAATTAGTGATTTTTATTGTTAAAAAGTAACAGAATTCCGATGCTGGTTGCTTTATGCAGAAACCTTAATAACAATTTGTGATTTCGAAATAACGGAACCACAATATTTTTCTGAATGAAGCTCGAATTGATTTTTATAACACGAAAAATAATAACACAAAATAACCGTCAGCCGACCGACCGTTCATACCAGTGTTGGATTTGACAGAAAAAAAATTAACCTTGCCAGTACTGTAAATTCAGAAATATAGTGCTTTCCTCCCAGTACTGTAAATACAAAAAATCACTCCCTTTCAACATTTTGGAATACAAACAAATCCTAATGTTATCATTGATCCTACGATATGATAATATTGAACTTAGCTTACATGTTGATGGAATGGATGTTTTCGGCAAATCCAAATCGGGGTTTGGCCCACAATGGGTAACATTTTTCACAACACTATAAATAGCGCATTTTAACCAACCAATATATCGGTAATTCCATGTCAAACCGAACACTTTTTTGTATCACTGTTTTTGTTTTATTTCAAATTTGATAGACTGAATCTTCTTTGGAAAACAATATTTTTTTGTGTAAGTTATTTGTAATTGAAAGTTCTAGAAATCATAAAAAAGTTGCTGGGGTGGCAATATTCAAATGACCATATTATGAAATCGCGCAGGCGTAATTCAAAGACTGTCGGCTCATTTTAAAGGTCTTTATGTTTACTCTTTAGTGATGAATTAAAATTGTATCCACTTTTGATTTGAGAAGCTCTCCCAAATTCCTTAATGTAGTGTAATGGGAAACCATTTATTTATTTTATTCACTTTTGATTTAACATATGTTTTTTATATATCGTTAGCTAAAATGCAAAAAGGCGTAACTAACCAAAAATTCAAAATCGAGTTTTTGATTCATTGTTATGAATGCCATTAAACAATATGTCTTGACAAAATTGTACACTTCTGCGATTAAAAATCTGTCTGTGTGTTTAAAGTTAAATTAGAAAAAACTTCGTTAAAAATATTTATATTTTCAATTTTACAAAGTTTTTTGTTTCTGTAAAATTATATTTTTGTTAGTTACGCCTTTTTGCATTTTATCTAACGATATGTATGTATTTAACTTATGGTTGTGAGTTTTGACATGAAAACTCCAACCTAACCACTTTAAATAAATTGTACGTACTTACTCGTATATTGCCCCATTGATTCTGAACAAACCCTGCAAATTTGAAGGTGGTGAAATAATGGGTTATATTTTTAAAATAATATTTGGCGACAATAGTCGCTCTGGTCGACATAGAAATAATCGTATTGTTACATTTTTCTTCGAAATCTTATTTCACTTTCGAATTAAGCGGCGGCTGTCGCGAATTTGAAAAGAAGGAGAAAAAACTGTCAACATGAATACTTCGTAATGTATGAGCGGCCCTTCAATTCGATATCTTATTTTTTTGGAGACCATCCCATAACAAGAAGAAAACCTTAAGTAGAAGTTATCGATAGCTCTATTAGTTATCGATATATCTGGAGTTGAAGTTTTAAAAAATCTATAACTCTTTTATTTTGCCTGTTTACTTGACGAAAACTTATGTTTCGCAAGAAAAGGAAACCAGTACCTCGTTTCTGTAGTTCTCGAATCGAATAAGTTTTCACATGAAACATGTGAATTGAAAAAAAAAACGCTACGATTCGGTACAAAAAATTGTTTCTCACATGTGACTGTTTCTACAACATTTGTTTTGCGAGAAATTTCTGGGACATACTGTTTTTTATGCTTTTATGGAAAAATGCGAGAAAAGCAGTTTCTAAAAAGTAGGGAGTCGAAAAATTAGAAATTTGAAACGTCAAAAATACTCAAATTAAAACGGTGCGATATTTTGGTATTGTTTCTCAAAAAGGATTTATAAAAAATCAAAAATTTATCTTTTAAGTTGAGACGATAAGTATTATATCTATTTGCTACAGAGTGGGCAAACAAACGAAACGTTTAACGAAACATTCGCGTTAGCTAAAAAACTATTCAAATGTTTTGTATCGGTTATTATCGAAAGAGAAAACGAAACCACTAACTTTATATTGCCGAAGAGCACAAACAAAACGATTGCAATATCGCTCTCCCGACAGCTTTACTGCCTTGAAACGTTTGGGAGCAAAACACATACAAAAGAATCGTATGTGTAATGATCAGCATTCAGTTCGACTTAAACTTTCAAGCAATGAGCAGCAAAATGCTGCTTTCAAAAAATGATTTGTTGCGTTCCTTGTTTTGTGTATCGAGCAATGATAAAACTATCTGCAAAAGCGGAAAGTGAGATGGAGAAATTTTAAGTAGCCATGCAGGCAATTTAGAACGGCACTTAAAATGTGTGCACTCTGATAGTTCCAACAACTACTACTCATTTTTTATTACTATATTATATTTTATAGAAGTATATAGGTATTTGTTTTTTTTAGTTTTCATTGTACTCATTCATTTTCTTTTTTACTTAAAAAAATAAAGCTGCCACCGGCAAACGACAACAACAACGCTGAGAGAAACAAAGAAGTAAACACAAGAAAAAAGACAGAGTGAATACAACTTGAGCAGCAAACGTTTCCGAACCATTCCCCTGATTATATATCGTTCTGATTCCATTTGTCTGCTTGTGAGTATGAGCGCTTTTCGTTTTACGTTTTACGAATTCGAACTTAGCGGGAACTCATTGTTTTCTTTGTTAAATTTTTTCGGGTTTCGTTAGTATTTCGCTCTCTGCAAATATCGAAACGAATCAAATCAGAAACGTTTCTTTTCGTTAGTTTGCCCGCTCTGATTTGCTATGTATTTCAGTTAATTTCCCTAAATATCAGAGAAAAAGCAAAAAGAAAATATAGTTTTCTTGGACGGTTAAATTCCAACACAAATTGTAAGGATCAATGGGAATCCCTTAAAACATCTTCCGTTTTTGAGCTTTTTCGCATTAGGTTATTTTTGTTTGTTTATATGTTGTTATTACTTGACAGCTTTCTTGGAATATTCCAATAAAAACGTCATCAGTGTTGCATTTTCTCGCATTGATATACCGAAACACTTTTTACTCACAAATCGAGAATCGATGGAATTTTTTGTTTCATACTTAGTGTGATGCCTTTTTCGATTCGAGAACTACAGAAACGAGGTACAATAAGACTTTTTCAATATGTAATAAAAGCTCGACAGACTTATCACAACAAACGCTAATAGCTTAGAGTTGAATTGTTTTAAATTCACATTTTATAGTAGGGGTGTCGCTTTCGTTATGTAGAAGTGTCCCCCCACACAATTGAAAATGTATGGAAGACGTTAATATCGATCAAATTTAAAAAAGCAAAATAAACCAAAATGTGAACTAGTTTACATTTTTATGTACATATTATAATTTTTAGTTTTCCATGAAGCTATTCCTGATTCGTCGACTTTCGTTTTCATCGACATCACTTGACCGTTTTACTAGTCACCGGTTATTGACTTTGAATATCACTTCAACTAAACTGTGTTCAAGGAGCGGCTACGAAGCGACCGGATACATGCTAACTTTTAACGAATAACTGTCGTTTTACTTATAACAGTCATGACTGTCAGGGTTGCATTGGCCTAAATCAGACATGTTCACATTAAAGCGAAACAGTAGATAGGAAACTTGACTAACGAGTAACTTAGCCTAAAAGTCAATCTAGTTAGACACTCGTTGTAGGAAGTGTACTTATATATCTAGTGACCAACTTAATGAATGGCAGCAGGATGGAAAACATTTTCCATTGATACTGCAGTTACTTTATTCAATTTGGGAAAAATTATTAAAGTTTCTGGAGACGAGTTAATTCTCGCAACAATATGGATTCCGAGTTGGAAGTTATTGACGATAAATTGACTCGAGCCCTCGAGGACTGCATGTTTTATAAAAGAAATGACGAAATGGTGAGCAATAACTGATCCCAACAAATAGACTATTAAACATTCGGCTACCTTAAAGAATTTGAACTGTACATTTCTTTACCGGCCGTTTGTTCGACAGATTAGAGGGCAAAGTGGAAATACATCAATTTCTGGACTGAAAGCTCGCATAGCAGTCGCAAAGGAACAAAAATAGAGGTGCTGAAACAATTTCCACAACAGGGATGTTGGTGATAATAATAGCAGAGGTGTTTATACTAGCAATAAAACATTCAAATACCCAATATTATTTTTCATTCAACATTTCTATAAGATTAAATGATACACTCAATCAGCCCGCTTTGTGACTCTTCTGCGCTCCCTACGCATGGTTTCTGCCCGGCCGTCAGTCACCGACACTTATCGACTACAAGAATGCAAACTTCCAAAACGACGTCGTTTAGTGTCGACGGCAACCGGAATAAGTTCAATTGCCTCGGTGTTTAAACACCGAAGGTGGCATGATGACTTACTTCTCCGGTCTCGAACAAACCCCGGAGGGTCAGAGACCTTACAAAACGAAGATAACATATTTTGCCAACCATTTCGATCTTTTGCTTTATCTTCTTTATGGTCTTCCTATTCTTTGCTTTCCTTCGAAATCCCTTCGTGCTGGTTCGTCTTCATCCATTCTACTGGCATGGCCTAGCCAGCGTAATCGCGATATTTTGATCCGATTAACTATATCAATGTCGGGATAAAGCTCATACAGCTCATGGTTCCTGCGTCGCCGTTAATTTTGTCTTGTCCTCATTTACTTTCACACCCACTTTTGCTGACTCCTTCTCAATTCTCGAAATCACCGCAGTAACTTCTGCGCCAAATGATATCGATATCATCAGCATACGCGAGCAACATGTGACTTTTGGTGCTGATGTTTTTATTCATGTTGTCTGCAGCTTTTCTCATAATGATCTCCATTACAATTTTAAAGAGATCGTACGATAGGGTGTCGCGATAATTGGTTTTAGTCTTTCGCACATTATGCTTGATAGAACCTTATATGCTATGGATAAAAGGCTTATTCCACGGTAGTTGGCACAGATACTCTGGTCACTTTTTTTTAATGTGGGACATGTACACTGAGACTCCAATCGCCGGGCATGCATTCATCTAACCAAATTTTGCTAATGAGCTGCCGCATGCACCTTATCCATCGGTAATCCATCGGCTCCTGCGGCTTAGTTGTTCTTAAGCCGAGCAAGAGTTGTTCTGACCTCGTCTTGGTTAGGAGGCGGGCAATCGACGTCGTCGTCCAAATTGTGATCGATTGTGATATCTCAGGTACTAATAGCACAGAGAAATTATCTCTCCATATTCCCAACATACTCTGCACATTCGCGATGAGATTTCCGACCTTGTCTTTACAGAAGGAGGGCCCTGAACCATGTCCCTTAGTCCCGTTTTTGACTTTTGGTAGAATTTTCGGGCTTCGTTCTTCCTTCTGTATGTCTCAATTTGCGCACTCACGCTTTTTCCACTGCCGTTTCTTACGCCTAAAGAGACGGTTTACCTCCCTATACCGCTCAGTCGCAGCTCGCGTTGCAATTGACTGAAGCATTGCCATACGTGCTGCGTTCTTTTCATCATTTTCTATGCGATACTCTTCATCGTACCATGGTTTGTTGCGAATGGGTTTTTCGAAACCAAGTACGGTTCATTATAGAGTTGGAAAAGGGTTTCCACTGCACTTCAGGATCGTCATCGGGAGGGGGTGGGTTCTGTGCCAAAAGTTGCGAGAGCTTACTTGAATACGCTGTGGCTACCTCTGGTAATTGCAGCTTTCCGATGTCTAGAGTCTGGTTTCGTCCGAATTTCGCTCTACTTAATCTTGTGCGAACCTTTGCTGCTACCAGATATTGACAGAATCGATGTTAGCTCCTCTGATCACTCGTACGTCCATTACATGGATGAGTGCCTTCCATCAATTACCACATGATCAATTTGGTTCTTCGTCCTTTGATCAGAGGATACCCAAGTAGGTTTGTGGATGTTTTTATGCTGGAATCTTGTACCACTAATGACCATGTTTTTTACCACGGCAAAGTCAATCATGTAGACTGAAATTGCCAATAGTTGGATTAAACACATTCTCCGTGACTACTTTAGCATTAAAATCTCCTAATACAATCTTAATGTCATGGCCAGGGCAGTAGTTATACGTTTCCTTTATGCGCTCATAGAATATGTCTTTGGCATGGCATCATCATCTTTCTCTTCTGTCGGGGTATGCACACAAATTAGGGAAATATAAAAATGTTTCGCCTTTATGGGGATTGTGGCTATGCGTTCACTCACATGATTGAACCTAGAGACTAGATGTCGCAGTCCTTTGCCAACTACAAATCCGCAACCAAATTCATGTTTTTTCTCATGGCAACTGTAGTATATGTCGCAGTTTCTGCAGACATTTTACCAAATGCTCATTATTTCAAAGAAAGTTTAGCATTTTACAATTTACAAATGGAATTTTATCTTGAACAGTTTATTTTTACGGATTTCAAAAAATTGTGTTTGTTTTTGATATAACAGTATCTGTCGGTTCAACAATTCATATATTTTGCAGCAATTAATTTATGGTTATAACACTTTGAATTCTGTACGAAAAATTACAACGATTTTGGAAAACTTTGAAACTTTTTTTTACTAAATTTGGAACGTTACAAAAATGAAAGTGCGGGTTTTCTTGATACACAAATTTCACATTAGTTTTTTTTTGTATAATTAAAGGTCACTGTAGGTTAGATTAGGTTTAGGATACGTGATAATAAGAGGCATTCGATGACTACATTATTCTCGGAGGTCGGTTGACCCATTTCCATTTCCCTGAGGATCTGAAGAGAACAAAAAAAGAAAAGAGAAAAGATACAGTGGCAAGCAGCAATTTAGAAATTGCGATAGATTGAATATCGAAGGGCAAAGAAAAGACATACCCAAAAGACGAAGTAGATAGCAGTATAGAAAAACTCACTAAAGAGTAAAACAAATTGAATATACACGATAACCATGTTCAGATATACATACATGTACAAATAAATTATAGACATAAAATAAAAAAAATTACAGCAGACAGTTGTCCGAGGTCTTCGGCCACGGACTGTCGCTGCAGGCTGTGTCAGAGACACGGCCATTAAGTTTAACGTAGAATACGCCATCCGATAACACAGAAAACATATATAACAATAAATTCATTTGCTTATATTATTTATCATTTATTGTTATATATGTTTTCTGTCTTATCGGATGGCGTATTCTACGTTAAACTTAATGGCCGTGGCTCTGACACAGCTTGCAGGGACAGTCCGTGGCCGAAGGCCTCGGACAACTGTCTGCTGTAATTTTTATATTTACCAACGGCATTTGATTCAAGTCCGTTTAAAAAAAAAAGTATTATGTTCAATTTTTTTAAACTTAATTTAATTTATGTATTTTAATTAATATTTTTATTGAAATAAGTTCTGCGAATGTTGAGAGGGCCGCCCTAATATTAAAAAAGGTTTACCTTATCGAGTCTTCGCATTAGCATTCGAGCGTTGTGTGAAAGCTTTACGCTTTACAATTCAAAATTAATGTTACAAAAGCTTTATTGAAGCTTTCGCAAAAAAGCTTTATTACGTTAGCTTACTGTTTGTTTCAATTTTTACTAGATACATGTTGCCAAGCAACATTAGCTTGCTGTTCGTTTCACTTTTTACTAGATACATGTTCCTAAGCAATGTTGAGCAACCAAAAACACTCAACCAAACACCACACATATGTTTGAGTGTATGTGTTTAAACAATTTTCATTTGAGAAATTAAAATACTAGAAATATATCAACCAATATGAAATGTATATCAAACGAAAGATAACATCTTCATTTACCTACAAAAAAAATTTTCAAAAAATTCATCTAGCCGTTTCCTCAAATTCAATGAAATAAAGATTACAACAATAAAAACCTGACATGACTCCTCATACCGTAAGGTAAGACGTATTCTACGTCAAAAAAATCGTGTCCCATTACATCCCATGAAGGGATTGGGGAGAGCTTCACACAACCGGTGAGCAGCTGTACGCTTAATAGATTTACACTCACTGGGTGGGACCTACAATTTTACACCGGTTGCGAACTGCTTTTCATGGCTTAATACTCGAAGTACGTTGTCAGTACCGAGAACGACTGCGTCAATCCGACAACTTGCATCTGCACGAAGAGTGTCTAGGTTTCGAAGATTTGTCCTACTTTTTTTTAAGACCATATTGATGAATTAGTTGTATATTTATCGCTCTGGCGGTGACCATTTACGCGATATCATATTCAACAAGTGATCAAAACAAGTGTGCACCGTTCAAAATAAACGAAAAATCATTTCACAGCAACTACTTAGTTTGTGTGTTTTTTGTTTTGTTTATTATTACCAAAATGTATTGGGAAGTTTAAATGATTCACCCTGTATATGTATATTGTTTCCTCCACTGAAGTGTGTCAAATACGGGCCTCTATTCAGGGTATTATCTCAAGTTCCAATATTCCACAGTGGCTGAGATAGTATTCTATAGTTTTCAAGACAGCCAAGGGCGGCCAGAAAGATCTTTCATATCGTCACCTAAAATCCAAAATGACGTAACAACAAAATTCCAAAATTTTCTTTCTGATGGATTACGATATGTTTGACTAAAATACATGATTTGACAAAGTTTTAAACACCTAAGTTCAAAATCAACGATTTTATTAAAAGGATTAAATAGATGAAGTTTTTGATAAATCCACGTTTTTTCTTTGAACTGTAATTTTTTATAAAATTTCGATGTACCTATACTTACACAATTGACTAAACTGCATATCCCCACAAACTTTTAGACATCTACAATACAAAATGGCATTTTTATTCACAAAATTCCGATTCTATATCGAACTATTTTTTGCCTCTCCTGTAAAGTAATGAAAATGTTGTTACGTCTCTTTGGATTTTAGGTGACGATATATCGATGGTGTTGCGTGCCGATCTGATTTTGTTTACCTTGTCACAAGTCAAAAGGGCGAAACTGCTTGGGTCTATCTGCAACGAAGTAGGTAGATAATTATACTAATCGAAGAACCCAACCATAACTTTCTATAGCCATAACCATTTTTGCTACGTTATAATCTATGAATATCTTACAGACAATTGGAAACAGCAGATTGGCCCTTTTTACGCAACACCATCGATATTTGTATACCAATTATTTATGATTGTCAAATAGGGAGTTGAAAGTGATATAGAAGTCAAAGTTAGTAATCACTGGCAATTTGTTGTACATCATTTTAATTATATCAGAATCATCAGATAACTTGCATATAAGACCCTAATTTTGATATTGCGAAAATTAGGTAAAATAAAATAATTATTTTTCAATTCATGTGTTATATTTGCTTGCAGCATTTATAAATAGGGTTGTATCTTCTTCTACTATGTTTCGGAACTAATTTAATACTTTATCCTTCATTTTAATGAATAGAAAAATTAATACAAACTATTATCTTTTTTTGTATATGTTGTACAAATTTAATTAAAATTGCATTTATTTTATATTACTTCTCTGTTCATTGTTGATACTTCTGTGTTCTTTCTTACGTTATGTTTGGTTTCATATTTGTTTTTAATTCATAAAGTAACATATCAACTTTTATTTCACGACTTTAATATAATGTCCATCCAATTGTTATTCTCTTTCTTCTGCTTATTAGGTGGCTAAGAATCCATTGGCTAGTTTGGCCGCATTAGGTTTGGCTGGTATGGCACCTGCCAACACAGGTGGCCTTAATCCAACAGGTAAGTATTTGATTCAATTCATGCCTAACATATTGTTAACACATCTCGTTTTATTTTCTTCAAAATCAGCTTTGGCTGCCTTGGCTGGGTCTCAATTGCGTACAGCAAATACTAATCGTGCTCAACAGCAACAACATGAGATGACGGTATCAAATGATTTGATTGGTTGCATAATTGGTAAAGGCGGTACTAAAATTGCCGAAATACGTCAAATTTCTGGTGCAATGATACGTATTTCAAACTGTGAGGAGCGCGAGGGTGGCAACACTGATCGTACTATCACCATCAGCGGTAATCCAGATTCTGTAGCTTTGGCACAATACTTAATCAATATGAGGTGAGTACATGTTTTATCGTTGATGCATCATAACTATAACGGCAAGCGGGATGGAAAAGAGATGGCAATAAGTAAGATTTGATTTGTAATAAGATAAGGTATGATCTAAAAAGAAAATGCATTTTTAAGCTGATTCAGTTACGACTTAAAACTTCATTCAGTCCTTAATTATGAAGTTAAAATGCAATAGTTTAACACTGCAGGTAGAAAGTGTTCAAAATTTAGTTTGAATGTCAACAAACAATTATGAATAAATCATGACAATATAACTAATAATAATAATTGATAATAATTTGAAATCACCAATCATATTGGGTAAGAATATTTTACAAATTTTCAAATATCAATATCAATTTCTACTTATTGCCATTATCCACCCCTTCCCTGGCCTTAATTCTTTTGTATTACTTTATATAATTTATGTATTAACGAAAGTTGTTTTATAACATTTGTGTACATAAAGTAAAGTGCTTTTCCGTACATATTAATCTAACTAGTTGTTATCAATTGTTTTAATAATATCGAATTTTGTCGAATTGATTTGATTTAATAAGAAAAAATAAATGATGCCAAAAAATGGTCAAATTTGTTTTGTAAATGAAATCGATCGATACTTGCAACACATAAGGAGAGGAGGATCTTTGTTTGTTCTTTAAAATCTTTATAGAAAAGCTTTGATATCACATTCTGTAGTAGATATAAGCGTTCATATATACCTACATAATATAATCTAAACCAGCAACTAAGAAATTTTCTTTAAATATTGTTTTATCTTTTCTATATTCACATTTCAAGTTCACGAATAAAAAGTTCATATATACCAACCTCTAGACCCAAAAACCAAACCACCCAAAACCATTCGTTTTGTAATATATTCACTTGCGAGTGATATGTACAATTCCATCCAATTCTTTTCCTTTTTTACCCACACTCACATGACGCCCTCTCATTGTTTTTTGCAAATACTATATCTTACAAATTTCAGAGACTTGCCCGTTTACGTACTATAACAAACTGTCTCGGGATAAATCAATTTGATATATACATAATTGTTAAATTGAAATTGAAATTGAAACCACTGTACTGTATATGTTTTTACATAGATATTTACACTCATTCTATTGGTTAGTTTTAAGTCTTATTTATAGCTATCTCTCTAATGAGATTGATTTGTAATCAGTTCGTTTGGAGAAGGATAAGAACAGCAAGAAGGAGAAAAGGGATTACCCGCGTAAAGCCAACAACTCGATATATGTATGGTAATTGGAGATGTGAAACGACGTTAAAATTCATCCCTATAAAATCCCTTAAAACTCTAGAGAATTCAAACCCACTCCCTATATAGACCTGAAAAAAACTCCTTTTTTGTTTGAATGCATTTGGAAATGAGCCAAAGAAAAATGTTTTGTAAACGTATCTTTTCTGCAATAGGTGTGTGTAACTGGATATGTTCAGGGAATTCTTTGCCGGATAATTTTGAAAAGTCACTATTATATTTGGAGTCGATGCGATACTTTAATGAAACGACTTTTCACAGCATACACAATTTTAAAGCAATATTCTATAATGGTTTTGTATTAATAACAGACTACATATATGTACATGCCTTTAAATGTATTCTTCACCGAAATTTGTTATACACAATTCAAGCTCTCAAAAAAATTACTTACCCATTACATCCCATGAATGGATTGGGGGAGAGTGTCTCATAATCAGAGGCCTGATATCAGTGAATGGATTGGGGAGAGCTTCTCATAATCAGAGAGCTGGTATCAGTGCGGGGCTTGAACCCGCGTTCTTATGTACAAGAGTCGCCTACGTTTTCCGTTAAACCACGGACTCTCAAATATTCAAATGACCAAATTAATTAAAAATGTTTTTGACTTGTAGTATGAACATATCATACATCACACAAATTAAATAATGTTGTATTCGATTCTTCCTAAACTTGTAATGCTGCCACATATAATTCAGATATTTTTATTATGCCCACTCATATCCACATCTGTTTTTGTGGTCCAGAGACTTTGCATTGGCCATGGATTCTGCAAGGTGTACGTTTTTAATGCAGGCTAGGTTCCAATGTACATAAGGACCAATGTCATCATAAGCAGTATGAACTGTTTATTTATTTACACCTCCCAGAAAGAAAAAGAATGAAACATTTGTATTTCTCGCATTCATTTTATTTGCATTCTAATATAGATTTTTCAACTTCTTCAATCCCATTGCAAAAAGAACGCTTTTGCAATCAATTTTTTCGACATATTCAACAAACCAATCCCAAAACAAATCCACCAAAATCCATCCCTCCTTAACCTTTTGAGAGAAAATGCAAAATATAATGAAAAATATTTTAAAAAAAAAATGAACCTCAACTCAATTCCACAAAATCATTGTCAGTGATATAAAAAAAATTAATAATAATCACTTCAAGTAAAAAAGCCAAACCAAAAACCTAATCATCACCATAAGGAAACCAAAAACAAACAAGAACAATATCCTATTTTTCCTTTTCTCTTTCTCTCTCTCTTTATCCCTTTTTATAGCGTCGAATTGCAGATGGCAAATCTCCAAGAGACAGCAAATAGTACTGGTGCCATAACAAATGGTGGTACAACAGCAGCCACGGCAAATGGAGGACAGACTAATAATAGTAACGGCCAAAATAATAATAGTAACAGCAATAGTTCCACCAACAACAACAACAACAACACTAATAATACAACAAACACAAACAGTTCAGCAACAACACTAGCTACATTAAGTAACAATACAAACAGTAACACAAATACAACTACAACACCATCATCCAATGACACAACCACAACCAGTGTTTTAAATTCCGCCGCTAATCCGCTAGCAGCCGCGGCCAGTTCATTGGCCACAGCCATACCACTGGCCCAGCTGCTGGCCAAACCGGGTGCTCTCAATGCTCTCACCAGCTTGACCGCATTAGGCAGTCTGTCTGATTTATTAGGCGGCTTGGCCACTTTAGGTGGACCACCAGTCCAGACCACTGGTGTGAATCGTACCAAAAGTTTTGCTTCGTCGCGCTTCCGTAATCATAATTCCGACGGAAATACCGAGCCCGAAAAAACTCGTAATAAATTCAATCCCTATTGAAGAAATCTAATTGCCCGGGTAACTTTTGAAGACGATGAGTATTAACACAATAATAATGATAAAGGGGTTTCTTTTTTTACAAAAAGCAAAATGCAACCAAATTTTTCTAGAAGCTTTAGATTTTTACAAAAAAAAAACAAATTGAATGAAAAGTTATTTATTACTATTTAATTTATTGTTATCTAAAAAAAATCAAGATAAAAAAGGTCTTGACGATTTAGCAATTTTTAAAAGTATAATATGGAAATTTTACAACAAACAATCTTGACAGTTTGCCACACGTTTTATATTCTAATCCCTTACAACCAACACAACATTAATTTTCAAGTAAGAATCAGGTTTCACAAAAGATGGCAGTTGAATTTAAAATTGTGACTGCTAATCATATTATTATATTGAAAAAGAAGGAAATTTAACTCTACATTAGTATACGAAAAGAACACCCGCCGCCTATTTGGCAAATGCATGTTTCAAATTCCATTGACTATTCAAAAACCTTTCCAAAATTCCATTCCAAATTTACCACAGACTGTGTGCGTTCATACACATTTGTCATAATCTCTGAAATCTTTTCTTACTTGAAACTCCCTATTGTTCTCTCTATTGTTTTAACTATTTCCATTTTACAACATGACTCATTTTTCTCTTTTTTTTCTAATTCCTTTCTTCTATTACACCCTACTATAATGATAAGTTTAAAAAGTACACCAAATTGTTTTTTGTTTAGTAAAAATAGTTGTATGATGACAACAGTTTTTAGATAAATGAATAGTTAAGGAAAAATAATCATACGTATCCGTACAGTGGAAGAAGAATAGGAAAAGGATGTTACTACTTCCCCCCATTCTCATGGTTTCTTTCTAATTCAGTTTTCCAAATTATTATATATGTAATTTATATTGTGGTAGGACCCACTAAATTAGACTATTAATTGTTTAAGCTTTAACTAACTAATATGGTAAAATTATAAATACATACATATATATAAGAACATATATGTAGCATATTGACATACATACATACATACTTAGTGAAAGAACCTCCAAGGAACTCATGATTACCAGCAGCATCATACACAATATATGTCTGTGAATTATGGAACATATACATATGGACATCATATTTATGATATTAAATATAAAAACATATTATTATTTGTATTAATGTGCACTTCATACATACATACATACATACATACATACATATGTACATTTATGTATATGTACATTATGCATGTGTACATTATTGTTAAGTTTAAAATATACGTTCATCAACGATACTAAGAAATTGGTATATAATATTTGCAGAATTAGTAGAGATTGCGAATATTTAAATATCACCAAATTGGCATCCAAGGAATTGAACTATTTTCCAACGTTTCTTGGAAATTAATAGTAAAACATTGATTTATTTAATTGGTTAAAGACACTAGTCGTCACAACAAATTTAAGAGATTCAGCTCCAAACATAAATTCATATTTCTCGGATTATAATGTTTTATTTTAAACCCTATAACATTTACCAAAACTTGTGTAAATGATGACCATAATTAAAAGTTTTGAACAAAAAAATATATGATTATTATATAATTGGGTATTTTCGAAAAAAAAAACTAGTAAACTACCAAGAAGTAACTTGTAAATGATTGCCATGAGCGGTTAATCATTATTTGTTATGGCTCGTTGTTTCACAATTGTTTCTGAAATCCAGCTGTTTTCCTATAAACCAATTAATAAAGAGGTGAAACTCTGTGGCTTGCTTTGAAGTTTACCTCAACACTTTGATGTTGGACTTAAAATTGAAACAATGCAGAAATGATTAAATTCTAAAACATTTTCTGAACTGAATGCATAAAACAGAGACTATAAAACTTGGGCAAAGATGATAGAAATATCCTAGATGGTGCATTCGATTATTCTCCATTTTCACCAGATGGCAAAGGCTGTTTCCGCACGACCATTTTACACTGGGATACGACGAAAAAGCACTCAAAAATCATTTTTATTTCGATTCTGTTCATGGTACAAATATAATGGTAAATGCAGTAGGACAACAAATCTATGTATATATTGTGTCAAAGTCAGTTGATTAAAAAATAATGAAAATAAAAATCAAAATTGAAAACGGTGCCATTTAGAAAATAATTGTGTTTTATTTGATATTATGAAAGTGTTTTAATGTGAATATTAAAACGTTTCTATGTGGTTTTTATAGAGAAAACATTTCAAAAATATGCGAAAAGCTGTTGCATACAAACAAATGTACACAAACTTTGAATAAGAGCAAATCTCACTCATGCTCACTCAAGAAAAAAGTTCAAATCAGCTAGGCTAGTACTTCTACCAATTGCGTGTACCATGATTCTGTTGTTTGAATTTGAAAATGAAATATAGATTATAGAAAAGCATATTGCTTGTGTTAATTTGTGGCAATGCAGAAAGCAAAACATAATGGTTAACTAGTTTTTTCAGTAGTTCTTGTTTTCAGGAAAATTAGCCCATTTCTGCCATCTAGAAAATTTCCCTTGACTTTCAAATCCACCATTTATATTTCACCACCTAGGATTTTCCAGCATCTTTGACTTGGGCACAACCTTTTAAACATTCAACACATTCGACAATCGGATAATTTGTGATTTTAAAGGATTCTTGTTTCAAACGAAAATCTTAAATACGATTACTCAAGTGTTGGCAATAATTCGCGTATCCCAATCAAAATGTAATCAGCTTTTTCCGCCATCTAGAAAACTTCCCTTTATTTCCAAATCCACCATTTATATTTCACAATCTAGGATTTTATATCATCTTTGACTTGTGCACAACCTTTTAAACATTCAACACATTCATCAATCGGATAATTTGTGATTTTAAAGGATTCTTGTTTCAAACGAAAATCTTAAATACGATTACTCAAGTGTTGGCAATAATTCGCATATCCCAATCAAAGTGTAATCAGATTTTTCCGCCATCTAGAAAACTTCCCTTTATTTCCAAATCCACCATTTATATTTCACAATCTAGGATTTTATATCATCTTTGACTTGTGCACAACCTTTTAAACATTCAACACATTCATCAATCGGATAATTTGTGATTTTAAAGGATTCTTGTTTCAAACGAAAATCTTAAATACGATTACTCAAGTGTTGGCAATAATTCGCATATCCCAATCAAAGTGTTATCAGATTTTTCCGCCATCTAGAAAACTTCCCTTGACTTTCAAATCCACCATTTATATTTCACCACCTAGGATTTTCCAGCATCTTTGACTTGGGCACAACCTTTTAAACATTCAACACATTCGACAATCGGATAATTTGTGATTTTAAAGGATTCTTGTTTCAAACGAAAATCTTAAATACGATTACTCAAGTGTTAGCAATAATTCGAATATCCCAATCAAAGTGTAATCAGCTTTTTCCGCCATCTAGAAAAACTTCCCTTGACTTTCAAATCCATCACTTATATTTCACCATCTAGAGTTTTCTATCATCTTTGACTTGGGCACAACCTTTTAAACATTCAACACATTCGACAATCGGATAATTTGTGATTTTAAAGGATTCTTGTTTCAAACGAAAATCTTAAATACGATTACTCAAGTGTTAGCAATAATTCGCGTATCCCAATCAAAATGTAATCAGCTTTTTCCGCCATCTAGAAAACTTCCCTTTATTTCCAAATCCACCATTTATATTTCACAATCTAGGATTTTATATCATCTTTGACTTGTGCACAACCTTTTAAACATTCAACACATTCATCAATCGGATAATTTGTGATTTTAAAGGATTCTTGTTTCAAACGAAAATCTTAAATACGATTACTCAAGTGTTGGCAATAATTCGCATATCCCAATCAAAGTGTTATCAGATTTTTCCGCCATCTAGAAAACTTCCCTTGACTTTCAAATCCACCATTTATATTTCACCACCTAGGATTTTCCAGCATCTTTGACTTGGGCACAACCTTTTAAACATTCAACACATTCGACAATCGGATAATTTGTGATTTTAAAGGATTCTTGTTTCAAACGAAAATCTTAAATACGATTACTCAAGTGTTGGCAATAATTCGCATATCCCAATCAAAGTGTAATCAGCTTTTTCCGCCATCTAGAAAAACTTCCCTTGACTTTCAAATCCACCATTTATATTTCACCACCTAGGATTTTCCAGCATCTTTGACTTGGGCACAACCTTTTAAACATTCAACACATTCGACAATCGGATAATTTGTGATTTTAAAGGATTCTTGTTTCAAACGAAAATCCTAAATGCGATTACTCAAGTGTTGGCAATAATTCAAAGTGTAATCAGCATTTTAAGTTTCATATAACTTAAAATTCTACTAAATCAATGTATGTCTGTTTATAATAGAAATATTTCTCAAAGAGTTACAGAGAAAACTGTTGCAGAAATTGTTGGTCCTTATTGTTTACAGACTAAACGTACTTGCGTAATCATTTGAAAGTAATTAAACAATATTGTACAATTATTTTAAAGCGTTGTTTTTTCTCTTACTCACAATCGATTGAATGTGGACTGCGCCGGCATTGTCATCGTGGTATTTTAAATATTTTGTGTCAGAGTTTAAAGGGGAAATTGTGCCAATATAAGCTCTGCGAACAATATGAAAAATAAATTCCCTACTTGCAAATAAAATTAGTGTAGTAGATGACGTATTTCGTTCTAATTAGGAAATGTATACCAACCATACTCAATTGGACAAACGGAACATTAATCTTGAATTTTCCAACATACTGGCAAATTTATTGTAAAATCAAAAAAGTATTATAAAATTACAATTTGAATACTAATATAATAAATTAATACAAATGCGATTGTCAAGCCAATACGCATTATTTAGACAAGTTATAACCGAATGGCATGAAAGACGAATATAAAGCCAAATCGTAGTTACACGAAGTAAAAACAGATTATACTTATTAAACGATATAAAATTGATTTGGACCACTAATTCTAATATCTTATTATATATTTTTATGAATAATATTTACAGCTTACAATTTTGTATGCAAATATTTAAGAAAAAAAAGCAATCATTTGTGTGTTTAGGAATATCTTAAAATTAAGGGAATTCCATAATGCCCATGGATATAAAAGAAACAACATACATTTTTACTAAAAAATTTGTAAAAGACCATGACATACATACAAACATCATACACACACACATAAATACCTAAGATATATAAACATACATACATACATACATACCCTGCATTAAAACACATAATACTTACTATTCATCCGTATATATTACACATTACACACTCATGCATACATACATTTAAAATTATATATATCTATATACATACTACCTATATAAAAGCATTCACATATTCACGAAAATCATAAAATAAGAAGAGCAAGTTTAAAAAAAACTGCTTACCTTTTGTCTCCCCCAGACCTTCACCCCCGCCCCCATTTATTCATTCTAGAAGAATAACATGTAGTGCACTTTTAAACACACATTTTTTGTATTAATTTAGTCAAGAAAAAAAATACAAACTACCCCATACACATAATAGTATGATATTAACACATACAACATCATTTAACAATTCTATATCTATACACGTTTAATGTAGTTTAGAATTTAGCATTAAGAAAATGATTAAGCAAAATCTTACCAACATTTTTGATGATATGATGCAAAGCAAAAAACTTCTTATAAAAGAAAAATTAAATTCCATTTAATTTAAATAAACCAATTGAATAAGGACCAATTCGCTCATAATAAGAATTCAATAAATTAAGAAGAATACAACTGTATTAATACTAATCCAATTATACAACTTCTATATATTTATAATAAGAACACTAATCAACAGTTCAGAATGTTTGTTTTGTACTGACACACCTTTTACGTAGTACATGGAAGGCGGAGGTATGGAATGTTAGATTGAATGAACAATGTATTTCCTATTATTATTCACCAACCTCCTAAAGATGTTTATTCCATATTGCAGTAGCAGCTTTAGAGGATTTTGTTGTTGTTGTCTTTTTATCAGCAGCAGATTATCAGCTTTTTGGTAAAAAATTAAGCTGCAAGTGATAGATATATCAAAACTATATAAATTGTTGTTCACATAGTCTACAAGAATGTACAGCATTGGAGTAAAAATAGTTTTGACCACTATTTATGGGATTTAAAAATCTTAGTGGATATATAGGTTGGGGGCTGTATATGTCGTACTTCAAAGTATTTAACATAACATGTAAGACATACTATATTTGAATATCAAAAATGTATTCCATTCCAATTTCAGAAATAACCCATGAATTTAGAAAACCTAAATCAAATCTGAATATATTTATATAATACAGCATCTTGATGTGAACAAGCTCGAACGTAAATTAGTCAAATAATCATTAACGTTGAAGTTATAAAATTTGGCTAGCAAAAAAAATCGTTCTATGGGTCGAGTAGAATAATATACACACAAAATTTCAGAAAAAACAATTAACCCCTTCACGTCCCGCAATGCACTTGAAGCAACTCCAAGATGCAATTGCACATTTTGGAAATTTTTAATATAATTGTGTTACATTTTCAAAAATGTAAGGATGGTGAAATGTAGCATGTGTCATGTAGATATGTATGTATGTGCGTCAAAAGTTTTGAAGAAAAACATTTTAAGTGTGCAACAAGTGCAGTTTTAAAGCAGAAAATTTACTTTTTTTTTTTGCTGTTTTGGCTCTTCAAAACTGCAGCAACACAATTTTGTAAATTTAAAATGAATGGGTTTTCTAGAAGAGGTAATATTCGATATAGCGCTTCAAAAATGCCATGAAAAATTGTATTGGGTGCCTGCATTCGGGAAGGAAATCTCAACAGTGCATGAAATAAAAAACCAAATATATTTTTTTTCATGCTACTCATTGATCTTGTTGCTTGTTACTTATAGAAGGCATTTATTGAAGTTCCACACGAAGGTGTATCGAAATAAAAAAAGTTTTAGATAATTTTTGATAGCACAATGGTCTTCTATAAGTAGCAAACAAGAAGATTAACGAGTTGCAACATTAAAAATTGGCAATTCGTTGTAAAAATATTGAGACCGTCGGATTCCCGGCCGAACTGCAGAAACACCATAACACTTTTTAAGGATATTCGTAATGCGCTGTATTGGCAATTATCTCTTCTATAAAACCCATTCATTCTAAATTCTCAAAATTGTTTTGTTAAAGTTTTAAAGAGCAAAAACAGCAACAAATAATTACGCTTTCTACTTTAAAATTTAAAGTTAACTGCATTTATTGCATACTTCAAATCTGTTTCTTCAAAACTGTTGATGCACATATGTACATACAAACATGGCACATGCTACATTTCAACAACATTACAATTTTGAAAATGTAATAGCCTGTGTCTCTATCTCGAACGAAAAGCTAAGCGAAAGAAAATCAGTCACTCACGTTTGACTCAAGTTGGGTTCCTCTAAGTCGAAATTTTCGTTCGACTGACTCCATGTTTGTTCGTAAGTGCGCTCATTCGAAATAGAGAATCCAAAATTTGTACTGAAAAGTTGTATGTTTTCATTTGTTTTCAGATTTCAGATTGTGAAATCCAAATCAACTTTCTTTTGTCTAGAACACGAACGAAAGCTTTCTTTCGAGATAGAGAAATTATATTAAAATTATTTTATTAGAGAAATTATATTAAAATTTTCCAAAATGTGAAATTACATCTCGTTTGTACATTGCAGGACTTGAAGGGGATAAAGGTGTTTCTAAAATTTGGTGTGTATTCTACTCGGCCCATAGAACGATTTTTCTTGCTAGTCAAATCCTGTAGCTTGAACTTTTTTTTTCGGCCCGACTTACTATCATACATATATGTATGTATCTTGATATATGAGCTCTGTTCTGGTGCTCGTAAATACAACTCTTAATATTTGTATTTGATATTAAAAAACATTTTCAAAAAGCTGCAAAATTGTTTTGAAAACATTTTTGTTCTCATAATCTAAGGAGAATGTTGAGCCATTAGTGAATATATAGAAATAAAATTTGACGCTGTTTTTAAGTTAAATTTTGTAAAACAAAGTCGAATTAAAATCAGATCTTAAAATTTATGCTGAAAATAAAAAACAGCAATTGAATAAAATTAGCGGATACGTTACATGCAAATATGTACTATGGAAACGAATGAAAAATAAATATAATTCTGTCAGTGACAAATTTGTTGATGAATTGAATTTTATCAGAACCACTCAACTTGAGAATAACATTTTAAATACATTTTTTTTTTTATAAATTACTTCAAAGTAATTTCGTTTAGTACAATAAAACTAAAATGATTTATATGTATCTCACTAGGCTCTTTAAAAAATTAAATTAACAAGAGAAATTCAATTTCAATTTAAAAAATATTTATTTTGGAATTTATCAATTAAAATTTATATTTTATAAATGGAAATTTATATTTTATAAATGGAACGCATTCACGAGATGATGTTCTAATTTTGCACTTTCACGAAAAATGCTGTTTCACTCTCCCATGACACAGTGGAAGTAAAATGGAAACACTTTTTTATATATCAAAATTAACTTGCGCATCAGATGACTTGTGTGTTCGTTTGTAGTTAAATAAATCATGAATGTTAGAAATCTCACGAAAAAAACACATGTTCATATTCTGAAATAAGTTCGACAAAACTATTCCATGTGGAATAGTGAAATGAATATGTCAGGTGAATCAAATTCATGGTGGAACATAGAACATGGCTGCTAATTTAAAATTTAAATATTATATTTAAAATACATCATTTGAAAGACATTAAATCAAAATTCACAATATATTTCAATTGAAATTTTAATATAATGGAAAACTACAAGTTAAATTTAAAAAAGATGGATTAAATCTTTCCATTAAATTTTTATTGTATTTTAAATTTTGGTTGGTATCTTTAAAATTTCTAATGTATACAATTGATGAATATTAAATGATATATTGCAATTACAATTTGTTAATCTTTGCATATACTTATATGCGATAATATTTGACGTGCCATTAAAAGTTTAGATTTTAAAATTTGTTATTTGGAAATAATAATAAACATACTGAATGATGAGTGAGTGTCTCACAAGCATAGTTTGCTAACTGTTGATTAGTGGCATCCAATTTTTTTATAATATGTATTTAAGATAATTAAGAACAAACCAATAAAAACCTAAGGATTTGTTTTTAAAAAGGCATCTAACATGTTTTATAAAATAAAAGCAACATGACTCAAAGTCTTTCAAAGCTTTTTCGCAATTAAGTTTATATTTATTTGTCGATTATTATTTCATTGTTATAATTTTAATCTCATTAAGTTTTAATAAATTCCTCATTGGCGAATATCTCCACTTAAATTCATCGTTTACACTAACTAAATACGTTTAGGTTATTTCAGAAAAACATAAACAAACAATAATATTTTACCAGTTAATTGAAACATTAACAATAAAAACAAAATAGAATGACATGAAGAATGTAACTTCAAATGTTTTATTTTTTTTTTTAGATAACTTAGATATTAGTTATACATTTACAACCCAAAAATAAGAATAAATACATGACAACTTATTAAGCTCTAAAGCCTTAGAAATGTGTATTAACTAAAATTAAATGAAAAACTTTAAAAAATTAAACATTTTAACCACATTACAACATACTACATGCATACACACATACATACAACACTTACACATGGATACATCCAATACTACTTACAATATACAAAAAATACATTTAAAAAAAAATAAACAAAGTAATTAAATATGTACTTTAGAATGTCATTTAAATATAAATAAACAAACGAGAAAAACAATGTGTTCTTGGGCGTATTATTTTACAACTTTGTTTTAACTTATGTATATATCACAGATTCCAAATGGTATTTAATTGCTCAGCCAAAAACAATGAATAAACTACCTCTGTCTGTCTATTCCTAATAAATTCCCAATATATAACATTATTAACCATAAGCGATAGTTAACACCTTGTACAGAAATATCCCTTCCTCGACATGGACTTTAATCATATTCATTTTGTTTAAGCATTTAAGCAAATATGGTTTAGATTTTGTTTTGTGCATAGAAAATTGGAACATCTTTTATAATCGTCAGTGTTCCTAAGCGGTACGAAAGGTATGTTCCATTTTTTTATATCTTTCTCATGTCAGTTGATTGCTTTTGAGCAAATGATGTTGGCAGCAATACTACAAGTAATATTAATCTGCAAATGTATACTTACATTTTAGTTCAAGTCGTTCCCTAGGATGCAAGTAACCTGTACATGATAGAGTCAATTAAGTCATTTGTAAGACCAATACAAACGGTTTTGTTTTTACGAAATTGACCTCGCATAGTGCTGATGAATGTAAAATCCTCTAAACAGCGTAAATGTTTAAAGCCAATATAAAATTAAAATGCAGTTGAGGGGCTAATTACCGCAGCCATTCCATTCGAAGCAATTACTTCTGCTTTTATATGAATTCGAAACATATTTTTATTTATATAATTATTATTATGTCCATTTAATATCGTCCATAACATAGATTATTTTATACATACATTGGTGGCCGAAACAAATGCCAACTAAAGTGCATCTTTTACGAAATATTACGTAAAAATATTCTGAAAATAAAATTAGCAATTTTTTGTTTTAAATTTTATACTTTATTGCTTTAAAAATAAGGAAAAGGTATCTACTCCATAGATATTTAGAAAAATGTATGAAAAAACATAAAGATACATATTCATTCTTATATTTCAGTGGCCAAAAAATATGCAACTAATAAAATCAAACGCAGTTCAATGCAAATGAATTGAATATTTTCTAGCAAATCCGTTGTTGTCCATTACAGCCTGACATATTCGAGGCATTGATATTATTAGTATGTCAATGACCCTTGTTGGGATTGATTTCCACGCATCTTTCAGTCGTCGAAACAAAATATCAGAACTAGTACAATTTTCCCACTCAATTTTTTGGTTTATGATATCCTAGAGTTTCTCGATGGGATTTAAGTCTGGTGATTGTGGTGGCCATTCCATAACCGTAACTCTATTTTCACCAAACCACGATTATTTAACCACTTTTGATGAGTGTTTGGGGTTGTTGTCTTGCTGGAAGACCCACCACAATGGCATTATCGTACTCGGCATATGGAAGCATCACCCTTTCTAAAATGTCTTTCTACACAAATCGGTTCATAATCCCATCAATTTTATGCAGTGGACCAGCACCAGCACCAGAAAAGCAGCCCCACATCATTACACTTCCCCCTCCATGCTTGACCGTCTTTTTGCAGTATAGTGCTTCGATGCGTTTTCCTACTAGTTGTCGTGCCTAACTCATGCCATCGCTGCCAATAATATTAAATTTTGATTCGTCACTATACAAGACAGATCTCCGTTTACTTCCTGGCCAATTTAAATAGTCTAAAGCAAACTGCAAACGCTTTTTCTGATTTTTTTTCCATACTGTTGGTTTTGTTATTGAATCTGCTCTTAAAGAGCCTAACAATAAGTATTCGAATCTTATATTCTAATCAGTTTAATTCAATTATTATTAAATAAATTGTTGATTAAGCGGACCTCTGAATTATGACGTCAGGGATTGATTGATTTATAATACTGATGGGAAATCTCTTCTTCGTAGTCGGTATGAAGTTGTTGTTATTATAAAGTTTCTTGACTCTGTTTGATGCGCTGGAGTTCGTCTCTTACAGCAGGAATCTCTAAATCTTTGTGTAGGTTCTCATTTCTAACATACCAAGGGGCACCAGTAATTAACCGTATTATTTTAGACTGCACTCTTCGTATTACTTCGATGTTACTCGCGCTAGCGGTTCCCCATATCTGGGACCCATATGACCAAATAAGATTAATCACAGTGTTGTAAATATGGACCTTATATTCTAATCTCAGCCTTGAGTTCGAGTTAAGTAGCCAATGCAGTTGATGCATCGTCAGCTTTATTTGTGTCTTCTTGGCTTCTATATGCCTTTTTCAAGTCAGTCTACGATCTAGATGTATACCCAGATAAGTAATAAGGGAATTGAATTGAGTAATATCATCACATAAGGGATTACAAGTTGATATAAACGGTTTCTTTGCAGGACTTTGATCGAGTAGATAGACCTGCAAAGGACGTATAAGAATTGTTCGAGCAGAAACTGATATTTGAATTTTGCAGTTACTTATGAGGAAGAGATAAATGGGTCTTATTTCACGTGTTTGATGATCAAATAGTCCGTCCGATCACTTGTCTTGCGCGGTCGACCCCGGTGTATAATACAAATTTCTGAAGTTATTTTTAAGTTTTTTAAAGATATTGAACATTTATGAACATTATATTTCTCGGCAATGCCTTTCTGTGATATTTCACAAGAATAAGCATTCACAATTTTCCGTTTGAGCTCAAATCCGAATTTATCGCGCGCCATTTTAAAACGAGCTCTATTTTAGCTTCAATGGGAAAAAACATAACAAAATAATACTGAATATTCCTACAAATCTCTTTACACAGGCTTTCTAATTAGTTATATGAAGATCAGCGATCAAAATAATTATAAAAACTACGTTATTTAAAACAAAATTGGAGAGTTGCATATGTTTTGTCCACATCGATTTTGATATTTATCGATAAAAATGTCGATAACTTGGAAATGTAAACAAAAGCTGTACATTTTGATTTTTTTAAAAAATCTTATTATTTATTGTTTAGTATTATTTATTGAAATATCATTGTCTTTTTGTGGTACGATTTTACAAACTTATAGACCCTGTTAAAGGCAGCCAATCTTAGTTGCATATGTTTTGGCCACCACTGTGCATAGTTTCGGAATCCGTCTCATCTGACGATTCTCTTTGCGCTTCTGGAATAGGGAAGCGAACTTCTGTCAGCAACGTCGAACAAAATTCTCCATTTTTAGTTTTGTGCAATCACAATGTTCATATATTTACATATTTTGAACAGTCACAGTAACAATTTCGTCTGTGTTTGTCAAACCTCAACGACATAATTCTCCTCTTGACGTTCAAACACAAGTTCGCTTCCCTCCAATCATTAGATCGATGAGCGAGTTGACAAATCTATGTATAAATTAATCTGTGGTCCATATCAAATAAAAAACATTTAATATGACACCGAGGCAGTGTAAGTAGGCATCAGAGAGTTGTATACTAGAGAGTGTACAGTGAATTATGGGTCTATCGGATGCTTAAAGGTGTCGTAACAAACCATTACAGCTAGTAGGGTATAGTATGTTATCAAATATTTTTAAAGTAAGTATTAGGCCCCATTACCCAACAATGCTGCAATAGTTCCAATGGTCTTTGTTATTCTGTTTTATTTTTTTGCCTAAAATCCAATGAATACTTTAATTTATTTTGTTGTTTCTAAATTATTTGCAGAATATCCATGGAAACAGCTGGACTGCCAATACCCGGTTACCACTACATCACTCCAAACACAATTGTCAAGACACCCATACATTAAGGCAAACAACCTACCAACCAACCAACCTTCAGT
The DNA here is from genome assembly GCA_963931995.1 of Phaonia tiefii. Lineage (NCBI taxonomy): Eukaryota > Metazoa > Arthropoda > Insecta > Diptera > Muscidae > Phaonia > Phaonia tiefii. The sequence continues at coordinate 236,458,448 of OZ008369.1, read as the reverse complement.
AATATCAATTGCAAAACAATAAAAAAAAACTACAGCATAATATTAACACAATTTGAAGATTGTGCAAATATTTCGAGACCCCGAGTAGAAGGAACCCTAAAAGCAATATTAATTTAAAATTTTAAACAAAAATGGCATATGAAACGTTAAAGGTTATTATAACAAATAAGTTTATATAAAAAATTACCATACCAACACACACACACACACACACACACACACACACCTTCACACACATAGTGTCAATGAATTACTATTCTACTGCAAGGAAAATTTTTGTTCATACATGTGTGTGTGTTTTTTTTTTTTTTTATTTAATTTATTTAAAAAATCGTTTTTTATATGGTATTGAGAGAACATTTTGCCACAGAACCGAACACAAATATCAACCACAAGAATGCAAAATGCTAAATCTCAGCCAAGAACCCTGTAAGAGAAAACAGCAATTAATTTGTAAGTGTAGTCAAAGGAAAAACAAACAAAAATGCTAACAAAAAATGCTAAAATTACAAAAATAGCAAAAAAAAACATTACAGCTTAACAAGAAACCTTAAAACTTGCAAAAACTAAAAACCGATGCATTAAATGTCTTTAAAATAACAGAGAGAAATAGGAAAACAAACAAACATAATAAACCTACATAGAATCACAATTGAAAAATAAAAACAAAAACAACAAAAAAAAAACAATACAAAACATAATCATAAGACAAGACAAGAAAGGAAAAGAAACAAAAAAAGTCAAATAAATAAATCAAGATGTGCATTATTTTTTCTTTTTGTGTTAAAAGAAAGAAAAACATCATATTCATACATACATACATATATTTTAAATTGAAACTACTTTTAAATAAACAGCAAATAAATAAAAATAATTTTATTTTGATATTAAAATTGAAATAAGAAGAACAAAAGATTTGTTACAACAAAAACACAAGACAAACAAAAGAAAAGAACAAACAAACAAACGCCTTAATAATTTGTATTTAATTTTCAAATGCAGTTACATGTAAAAATCGATTATTGAGAAATTGTCATAACTTTAATTATGCCATCACTCACTCACTATCCAGTGTTGACATATTGCAGGTTAGATCACACTTGAAGACAAGGATTTTTCCAAAAAAAAAAAAAATAAGCTCAACTGGCGCGAATTTAAAAACTTTAATTTCTCTTAAAAACCAGAAGAAGAACACATTGGTTCATTCATTGTCTAGTACTACTAACTTAGTCATGGGTCTAAAGTACTAGTAAATATATTAGTTGTTTCGCATTAGAGTAATTTAGAGTAACCTGTGTTTTTATTATTGTGACCCAACATAAAGTTGACTTTTCATAAGCCAGTTTTACATGGTACATGGTACAGTTTTATCAGTATTTCTCAAAAGATATATGTAATAATTTCCCTTGATTTCTTACCTAAATCATCTTTAATTCTAAACAGGCATTTATTTTTTGTTTTACTTTAACAAAAATACTTATAGATTTTTCAATTTCGATATGAAATATGTATTTAACATGAACATACATACATAACCATTAAACACCTATGCTCACTCACCACTGTACCAGACGTAGAAACTGTGACAATTTCTTCCTCGTGTTTTGTTTTGGCGCATGTAACTGTCATAACAAATAATTAAACGTAGTAAAATTGTCTTAATTTATATATAAAAACAAAGCAAAAAAACAATTCGTCATGCAACATTATTTATGTAATTCTATTTGTTTGTTTCGCGAGAGTGTTTTCGTTTTAAACTATGTTAAACAAAATCTCGATTATTAATTTAACAAGAAAAATTATTGTTGGCATTTTATTTTTAGGGAATTCTTTTTGTTTAAGGTTTTACCAAATCATTTAATATTGTTATGAATCGTTATACTTAATTAGAGCAAAGGGTGAGAAAATTTAAGAAAGAAAACAAAAACGAAATCTTAATTAAAAATAAACTCAATTGTTAAACCAAAGTCTGATTTAAAACAAAATTTACATATATATTTCAAAAAAAAAAAAAAAAAAAAAAAAAAAATTTAACATAATTTGTTATGAAAACACTCTAGTATATTTTTTTTTAAATTATTATTTATTAATGACACTTGTTTCATACATTTATTTCAAATTAAAAGCAAATGTTTGTTTATTTTTAACTTAATTTTAATTGTAGTTCATTTAATCACAAACTACACAACAATTTAATCATATATCTTCATACATATATAAACACACACACACACATACACAACACCATACATACATACATATACAATTTTTATTATCAAAAAAAATAATATAAGTTATAATAATGCAACAACAAATAAAGCCCAAAGAGCTTACGCGAAGATAAAAGACTTTCTTAATATTATTAATACAAATATAACAAACATTAATTAAACATACATACATACTTACATGCATACATATACATACATACATATATTTTAATATTATTGATAGTTATATTATATTGTATAAAACAAATGGAATATGTACAACAACAACATCCATAAACATACATTCATCCATAATACGCGTATGTCATTGTCATCATTCACATACAACATCCATATTTCATGATTCTTCACTCGGAAGTAACTAAAATGCGACGAAAAATAGAATAACAAGTTTGTATCAAGTTAGCGATCGAGCAAATTCTGCAAGGGTGAGTGAGGGACGAAATACATTTTTTTCGTCATTGACCAAAAATTACCCCCACCCACCCGCCAACCAGCTAAGTTCGCTTATTTGAAGAACATATTTCGAACAAATGCTTTGTTATTGTAGTAGTTAGTTGTAGATGGACGTTTAAAATGCTAGAAATTATTTTCAGTTATCTTGATAAATCCTCTGGTTTTTATATCTTTGTAAGTGAAGGTTTTTAAATCTTCAAAGAAAATTATTTTGTAATTCAATTTTTTTTTTTGTTTAATTTTGTTGTTTTTCTTATCAAATTTATCGTCTAAAACTGAAAAAAAACATTGCAGTAACCCTTAAGAAAAGCTGACGTATTTGTATTCCTTTTAATGGAATGTCCGAATTTATTCATCTTATTTAATGATGTAAATTTCATTAATTCTGAGATCTGTTGGTCGTGACAAGATCCTTAATAAAAAAGTAATTCGGTTCTATTTAATAGTTTCTCTTGATTTGCTACCTTTTTCATTCTATTTTCACGCCGCATCAGTTACTAACAATTAATCTATTCATCAATGCATTTGTCATTTGAATCGAACATATTATTTTTCCTGAATGAATCGCTTCATTTTATCATCACAATAACAAAAATCGTAGTTATATTAAAGTTATCATTATTCAATTTATATTTTTATTTTAGAGTTTTTTTTTTTCTTCTTCTTAGTTGTATTTGTTTAGTTCTTATATTTATTACCATTATAATTATATTTTAAATTTTAATAATTTAATCAAACAATTTAATTTATATTATACATATACTTTTTAAACAATTTATTAATAATAATGTTTCAAATACAACAAATAAAAGGCGTTTAATTAATATATCAAATATTAAAAAAAAAAAAATATTTTTGTGTTGCTTTCTTTTTGTTTTATAGTTATTTGTGTTCGTTCTTCTGGATTCATCATCCATCACACATGAAAGTTTTAGCGTCTAAAAAAAATATCTCACCAGCAAAATCTTGAAATTACAATTCCAAACAAAACAAAAAACTGAAAACAATAATACATTATTTTACCAATCCATATTTATCGTTTCAAAATATTCACATATCTCGAGAAGAAAAACTAAACATATTATTGAAGAAGACAAAAGATTTTAATTAAATAACACATATCTATCTCTTTATATAGGAAATAACAACAACAAAATAACAAATATTTACCACATAACCAACCACAAAGGAAAATGTATTAATCACACATTCTAACCACATTACAACCAACCATCACCTATTTAGCCAACAAATGAAATCTTGAAATATTCTATAGAACCACAATTATTTATAGCTGCACTTCTTTTACATTCTTCGTTGCATATCGATGGGGCGATATTCGTATTTCTGATTTCGACTCTAGACGAAGTGAGTGTGAGTCGCTACAAGGATGAAGTTAATGAAACTATTAATTTGAATGTTAAATTTGGTAATACCATTTTTAATTTCGATTGGAAATCGAATTTCAGAACAGGGATAAGTCTAATATACATATGTATGTGTGTACTTCTTATTATAAATATATTTTTTTGTCATCACTGCAAACAATTTTTAATAAAACTTATTGTCACACACACTCACACTTAAGCAAAACTAATTGGCAAACAAATTTAAAATAAAAATGAAAAAAATTAAATATAGAAAAAATAAGAAATTAAATACAAAAAAGGAATTGATTCACATAAAAAAAAAGTCATGTTTTGCTAAATGTTTAAAGAATTTTGAATAAAAAAACACAAAAATGATACAAAAAAAATATAGTACTAAGAGCTTTATTAGATTTTTTCTTCGTAAAGAGATGTACACAACATTTTTTGATGTGAAATCTGCTTAAAATTAGGTAAAACATAACTCGGAAATTGTTGTTTGTTTTTTGATATTAGACAACAACAATATTTAATACACGCAAGAAACAGAAAACAAACACTTCAATAACATTTATTTAAAAAAGATAAATAACAAATTTGTTGTTAATTATACATACATATATAAGAAACATATGAAAACAGATTCTCAATATTTACTCGTACATATAGAATGCATTCATTTCATAAATAATAAAAAAAAAACACACCATCACTCGATACTGATATCAATGAATACGCAGTGTGGAATGTTGATTAGCTTTGTCCGATATAGGAGGATGTACACTCATTAGGGGTATGACTTTTTCAATTTTATTAAAAGAATCAAAAATTATAGGAAAAGTTACAAAAATAAAAAAAAAGTATTCTTGGCTAATTGGGTGACAAATAAATACCTTCCCCATGAAAGATGTATCGGATTTTGTAATTTTTGAATTTTTTTCAATGTCCTAGAAAATAATTTAATTCTCGATCTTTTTCTTGAAATTGATTAAGCTTAATCGAATTATTAAATGGTAAAAGTTTTATGAAATTCCAACAACTCCAAGCATTCCAAACTTGTGTTGGTCTGGTTTTTGAAAAAGAGTGCGATTTCAAGTTTTTCAGCTTTTTACAAAAAATGCATTTAGATGAAATACAAGGCAACTCAGACTACAACTGTCTTGTAGCTGAAGTTTGGACGCTTCCAGTAAGGTATAACATGTCAGATTTTCTCAACCATATCATGGTGAGTCTGAGTAGGGTACCTCAGGAATAGCGTCAAGATGGCAAAATATGGGTTACAAGTCCTGCGGCATAATCACAGAAATCGTGATCGATAACACGGTTGAACCGACTCAAATTTTGATTTCTTAGTATCACGGCTACCGACGATAATTTTGTATTTAGTTTTGAACTGAGCATAACCTTGTATGTTTTTTCTCGCCGAGGATATACCTTTTTGATAATTAATAGGTCTGTCTGCGTACCGATTATTTGTAACAATTTGTACTGGATGTTGTCTGTTTATACCAAAAAGACAGTAAGGAGAGAGCAAAAGAGATTAGTTTGATAGAGAACTTACAAGATTTTACTGGAGAAATTTGTGCCAGTATGAATTTGCAAGTTCGAACATATGTTTTATGTAAACGTACAAAATTAGGAAATGGATTACAAAATATCAAATTAATCAGGGAATTATATTTTTTGAAAAGGAATAATATTTTGTAATGCTCTGTATTTAACCTTAAACTATTTATTTTAAAAATGAAGTCGGTTTGGTTGGAACGGCGGTTGTTAGTTACATTGCAAATCAGTTGTTTATATACAAAAGTTCCTATTCTTTGCAAGTTTTTACTGGACATAGAGTAATTCTTTAAAGAGAGAATATTTATTTAACTCATCTGACTTTTCCTTTCGTGGTGCGGTCGCTGTGATAGAGATATGTTTGAAGAAATGTGACTTACACCAGGTGGTATTACAAGAACTTCTGACTTTAATTTTCCATATAATTTCCATATCGTTTGGTGGAATTACAAGAACTTCTGAGAATATTTATTTAACTCATCTGACTTTTCCTTTCCTTTCGTGGTGCGGTCGCCGTGATAGAGAGTTGTTTGAAGAAATGTGATTTACACCAGGTGGAATTACAAGAACTTCTGACTTTAATTTTCCATATCGTTTGGTGGAATTACAAGAACTTCTGACTTTAATTTTCCATATCGTTTTGGTGAAAAACTGTGTAATTTAAATGTGTTTTACACATACATTTGTGTTGTATTTACACAATAATTTTAACACACAAAACTAAATATCGTTGTTGTAATTTCCCTTAAGGCCATAACAGATCATGTTTTCTCCGGTTAGTGAAAAAAAATGTAAATGCCGCGGATGATTGGTTGTCCACCACTCTGCACAATCGATAAATGTCTTCGGTTAGTGACTTGTGTTAATACACACCGCAGTGGCTTAACGGGCTAGACGCTGCTGAAGATGATGCTTCACAAACATCGAAACGATCGTCCAGCGAATGTGAGTTCGAATCCCACCCGCGGCATTTACATTTTTTTCACTAACCGGAGAAAACATGATCTCTTATAGCCTTAAGGGAAATTACAACTTTAAACGTAACGAGGATCTAAGACAACTAAGTAAATACCGTTGTTATTTTGTTGGTTGTTTCGAACCATTACCTCTACCTGGTATTATTGAAGCAATTCTTTTTAACATCCAACGTTCATATCACACCAGGCGAAATGAATGTCATAAATTTGCTGAGAGAAATGTTAAGTCTATATATAATAATTAGTATATATAAGAATTAGTTATTGGATGTCGTCGTGTATTTTTTGTGATATTTTCTACAGGGAGAGTAAAATCTATATTAATCTCTCAATAATAGTTACTGGATATTTTTTACTGGAAAGACCTAATAGCATTCCCGTCCCGAAGTGAATGGTCGTTTGCTTACAGGATTCGGAATCACGTTTTGAAGATGAAGAAGTTACAGGCCTGCTAGAAGGCATGCAACCCACCTATTTGTCTGTTGTGGCGCATTGCACATACTTTTTAGTTTCAGAAGATAAACGTGGAATAAAGGAATCGATGAGTACAGACATATGTATGTGTAATAATGGGAAATTTATAACGTGCAATATTTGTAGACACACTCCTCAACATATGACAGGGTATAATGAATAAAAATAAACTTTGTTTTGGCGACTTGACTTGATGTGTTACATTGAGAGCCTGGCATTATGCGTCTGTGTTACTTCCATTAATAAAAGAAATATAATTCAATAGTTTCATTTCATGGTTTGTCACAGGAATCAGATAAGGAGCTTAACGAATAATTCCTCTGCCACTACAAAAAACTCCTCTGCAAATGCCAGATAATTTTGCTCCTACTGCTTTTTCTTTGTCAGAATTTATTTTCGCGTGAAAATTGTTTGTGGTTCCTTTAACAAAAATTAACCAACTTACTTTTGATGTGTGCTTCTGTTCAGCGAAAAACTATTTAAATAGATTCTCGACAACCTCAGGGCTATCGAGAAACATTTTGCAAATTTTTGATTCGAAAAGATTTTGCTTGCAAGTTCTGGGTGAATATAAAGCTCATGGACTTGTTATTTTTGTAGGTTATGTTGACTGAGGAACAATTAAACCAAAGAACATAATTTGTAGAGTTTTACTACAAAAATATGCCCATATTTGTTTGTTGCTCATTTTAGTTTTATTCGCCCTTATTACGGTTGTCGTTGTCGTTTTTATGGCAACATCACTTCGTGTCAACATCGTCGTCACATCAACGGTAGTTTGGTATTCTGTAACTGTCTTGAGACGACGTCGACTGTATATCGATAACCTATTCAAAACATAAACAAAGTTGTTAATCGTGGTGAATGAAAGCAGGAAGAAGAAGAACATTTTACATGTGTACATCTATTATTTTATTTAATTTGGTAAAAGTGTATAATTATCGTATCCTTATGGACTCCGATTTGTAAGTTATTCGATGTAGACGCCCTATATTACCAGGTTAGGTGAATGGAAGCGGTGAAATGAGAGGAGTTCTCCATGGAGACACATACAGCCTTGATTGGCCCCAGAGCTGCGTGTATTGGACGTAATGGAGAGCAAGAAATGATCTCATCAAATTCAACATGGACATGTATGTTGCGGTAGCGGCCGCTTGTTTGAAAGATATCAGACTAAAATGAAAAAGAAACCATTGGATGGCTGAAAGGGCCCAGAGCAGGCATATACTTATGTATGTCACAACAAGAACACATCCACTGCCTAGGCAATGCATCTACTGCTGGGCACTTGACACCGAAGCCTGTAGTTCTAACTGATCCCTGAAGGATCTCAATTCCAGCAACTAATTTTGACTCAGGGCAGTGACCGTGTTAATACCCAATCTTATTTTTCATTAACTGTTTGTATACGTACATATAAAGCGGATCCTGTTCTGGAACACTCCTGCATACTCTCCTTGTGGGTTTCCGTCCGCCATTAAAAGTTGCGAACTAAAATTTTTTATCCATAATTCAAAAATAAAACTGGACATTTCTTTAATTGAGAAAAAAATTGGGAATTTTCTTCAAGTCGTTATCAAAAACTGCGTCGACAGAAATAGAGTCGTTTCAATTCAATGTCGACGTCAACTCTAGTTACAAAATACCAAATATGTATGTGTCGACAGTCGTCGTTAGTGATCGATAACGACTACACAAATACCGATTTTCAACTGCCGTCACAAGACGACGTCGTTTTATGTCGACGCCGACAACCGTAATAAGGGTGATTATTCGATCTTTAATATGTTATGTTCTTTAATAATTTTCAATTTTTATGAAAAAGTAATTTTATAACAAAAAGTACATTTTCATCGAATATATTATTTAAACAAAATAATGTGAAATTGTTTATTATGGTGGATGGTTGGGAATATAGCTATTCCAATGCCCACCAAGGCATGTCATCAGCTCCCTTCTCCACAAGTATTTAGGTACATCATCACATCTCAACTAAGCGAGAATTGTCTAAACTCCTACTTGTTCGAAAGCATCCACAACAATACTTTGGCATAACCATCAATATTCACAATATTGTTTGCAAAATACCTTTCATTTGATTACCTACAGTTTCTAGTTGTCCGTAAATGGACCCGGTTTTTGGACCGCGTGGGCTCCTTAAATCCATTCGAAAAAATAAAATAGTTTTCGTGTTATATATTTCTCTAATTTCTGTCATTAACAAGTCAAATTGCTGAGCTGTTTTTTTGCTTTTTATTCCTAATTAAATAAAAATTAGCATGTACTTATCGTAGAGTAATGACATCTAGAGTTGCGATTTTTCTCAGTAAATTTACGAAGTTTGGTGTGGTTGCATATGGACGTTGCATGTTGCAGCCCAAGCCAACCAACAAGAAAACAGCAACGGCATTTCGTTTTATGCGTTAACATTTTTCTGTAAATACACCACAAACATATTCTAACAATAAAATATAACAAAAAAGTCAAAAATACGTTTAAATTTCACAGTTTTTCATCAAAACAAAATTAAAAATGGAGATATAAAAAAAAAACAAATTAAGAGCAATTACCCTATGTGTCGCTGGAGGTGGCGGTGGGGAGCTAGAGAAATTGCGCCACCTTCATAGGTCTATCCCATAGGCCCGCCGGGCGCAAATCAGTAGGCCTATCAGGACAGTTGAAAATATGCAAAGTGTCGAGAGCTTCGTAGGCAGTGTGGGTACTGATCTAAAGACCGTGGGATTATTCTCGATCTGTATGAGTTCAGAATGGAACTCCAACCAGACCTAAACTGTGCCAGAATAGTTCTGGTGTGCTTGGGCAGAAGCCCCTCATTATCCGAAATCGCTGGAGAGTGTTCATTAAGGACCCTGTTGCAGGAATAACCATTTATGGTCTCTGACACCGGTTTGTTGTAAAACATTTTCTGGGCTACTGCTATCGACAGTCTGTTAATGTCTTGGATGTCCGCGCAGTAGCGCCTGATGTCCTTCCGGTTGTAACGAGGAGGTGGTGGATTCTGCATCAGAATATGATGGTTGGGGATGGCTGGGCAGATGACAAGCCAAAAGAAACTGACTCGTCAACAACACATTATATTGTTGCACTAACACTATTTTGGATATTCTGCAGACCTTTTCATTGAGTTTCACTTAGGACTGAGGTCCTAACCGGGGCTGCATATTTAAAGATCGAGCGACTTATAGCTTTTTAAGTCACTACAATTGTCTCCTCCTGTCTGGAAGGGCCTTTAGGATCTTGTTACGGGTGTGGACTTTTCTCCTAATGTGATCCGCATGCTTCGAGAATGTAAGGAGATTATCGAAAGTAACTCAGAGAATTTGGGGTTACGGACTTTGGGTATAGACCCCTCATTGACAGAGATGTCGAGGTGTCCCCTTACTTTGGTGCAAGAAATAAAAAGGGTCTCAGAAGACTTCGACGGTGATGACTATCAGTTCCGTTCCTGCAGAAAGCTTATGAGGGTGGCCGTTAATTCTAGCGCTTATGTCGTCTACGTTTACGCCTGAGAAGATGATAGTGCAATCATCGGCGTACGACACAATACTAATTCAGTGAGAGAGTGCAGGAAGATTCGCAGGATAAAAGTTAAAGAGTATAGGTAACAGTGGCACATCCATTTTTATCTTGCGATAGCGAGAATGCTGACCCCTGAACTCTACAAATGCTTGTCTCCCATTGAGATAGTTACTTAGCCAACGCTTAAAAAGGTTTGGGAGGGATGAGTTCAAGATGTCTTGGAGCAGGATCGAGTGATCAACAGTGTCGAAAGCTTTAGACAGGTCTAAAGCTGCGACCAGTGTGTGTTCAGCGGGTCGGCTCTGATTAAGGCCAATGGTGATGTAATTCAACCTAATGTAAGTTAATTTACGTCATATAACTCTATCACACCGACCGCAACCCGGAGAGTGTGAAATGAAACGTCAGATGGTGACTTATAAGCAATGAAATGCAAAATACTTTCATCTGTCCATCCACGTTCGACATTTTTCTTTAAGTTGATAACTTCTTCAAATAACGCGCGGAAGTTTGGCGGGTTGAATTTGACAACTGAACTGATAGAAAAGGTTGCGCTGCGTTTTATGAACTATCCATTAAATGACGTGACAAAGCAGGTAGTCATGGAACAGCTGTAACGTTTTATAAATTAATCAAAACAACAACAGGGACGGGAAGTGTCTGATTCACGACTTATAGAACAACACTGCTAGTCCTAATTATTGAGGGCATATTTAGATTCGTAATCGGTTAATTTTGGTTTATGTTTGATCTGACTTTAAATACGAAAAGAGTTTTTCAGCGCTTTGTCAAATAATCTTACCACCATGTGGCAACAGTGGCAAAAGTCACGAAAAATAATCGGTAGTCATACATTTGTCGGCTAATCGTTACAATGCATCAAGCTGACGCCATTTTCAAAAGAAAACTAAAGTGATAAAATACAAAATATTTAATGAAATTTTAAAATGTTGCAGCTCTAACTGCACTGCGAGTTAAGTGTTACGTTTTTATTCTTATTTCTACTAGGATGGTGAATTTAATTTTTCATAATTAACAATTAAAGAAACTTTGTGCTCCATCTTTTGTTTTTTGTAGTGTCAAAATCATATGGTCACTTGATCATAGTTTGGCTGTTTAAACAGCAATTAACTATTAACCTAAAACATTAATTCAAAGTTTAAATAATGTTTGATCGTTGATCAAAGTTGATTTACCACTCAAAAATCGGGTCTTATCTAAAAATATGTACGCAGTGTCGTTTGATAGTTTAATAGAAATCAGACAACCTGTTCCTCAATCCCGAACGAAAGTTTAAAGTTAAATCTCCCTTTTAGCAAATACTGCATTTCGATTGTTAATATTTCTACTTCTATTTAACTTTTTGTATTATTATTTATTTTATTTTTAACAACTTTACTATATTGTGTCTAATTTAATATGGTTGAGTGATTAATTATTGTAATTTTTTATAATCTTTATTAATATTATAATTTAGCAATGTTTTGGATTTGTATTAATTTGCATTAAATTGTTTAACTATAAAACATTTGTTTTCACTAATTATTTATTTTTTTGCATATCTATTAATTTATTTTATTTTTATATTTTGAACATTTAATCTTGTTATGCAGAAATTCGAAATAAATCAAATTCTATTCAAGATTCTGTTGTCTTAAATCGAAAGAAAATCTTCAAGTCGTGGGAATTTCATTCCAAGGAAACCAATATTGAATGTAGCATTCTAATATGTCTGATGGTTGTGAAATTATTTATGAAATCGAATGTTCATTGATTGCAACACTAATATGGTGATCGAAATGTTTCATACTGTAAACTAAATAAATTCAAAATTAAATGCGAGAAGAATTTCAACAGCCTTAGCTTGAGGGTCATATCCACAATGACCCATTGAAGTTTAGCTGGCCTGAATTCAAAATAAAGTATATGAAAAATAAAACAATAAACTTATGACAACAAATAAAACAAAAATTAAAAAATGATTACAGGTATTAAATAAAAAAATAATTATAATAAAACAAAAAAAAAACAAATGAATGTACACACATTTTGAAAAGTAAATAAAGACAAAAACTTGATTAAAATGCGATTCTATATACATTTATGGAATTTAGAAAACAAATCCATATATATATATATATATATATACATATTCATATTTATTTATGTACTATTATTTATATAGTATTATATACTATACATATATGTATACATATGTATTTCATTTATTGAATCTAGTAATGTGAAGGATCAAATATTTAAACAAACCAAACAAGAAACGATGATAAATATTTATTAGTTATAGTTAAATATAAAAACAAAACAAACAAATAATAATAAAAATTAATGAAAGACAAAAAGAGGTCAAAAGCGGCGATATTTTGTGATTTTTACCGACAAATAGTTCGCTTTTGATGGACAATTCAAAACAATCATTTTGAAAAAGAAACAAAAAAAAATTATGTATTAAAGAAAAAACACATCTTAGAATTTATGAAATAAGTAAAATGAAATATTTAATAAATATAATTACAAAGTGACATGTTATGTATTTAAAATATTTAGCTAAATTTTCTTTTTTTTTCTTATTTTTTAAATTATTATCAATAATGTGTTATTTAAGGCAAAAAAGAAACAGCAAACAATTTATATACATAAATAAAACAATATACAAAAGAAAAATATACATATACATATATATATTTAAATGAAATATTTATTGCATACAATGTAATGTAACTAATTTAAATAAAATTTGTAAAAACAAAGAACAACAACAAATGAACCCATAAACTAATGAATTTCTACAAAAATAAAATGAAAACTCATACTTCAAGCGAATCGGCCCCCGTTTGCTGGACTAGAAACGGGGAGGGGGTCCACCGAACAAATAAATGATCAACATTAAAATGATGACAAATGTAGCAAACAAAGGGATAATTTATGTACTTTTTTGATAAAAACTTTTAATCAAATCAATGAAACTAAACGAAACGAAACTGTGCAGCAGCAACAGACAGAATGAATGGATAGATGAACGAACGTATTGTGTGGTTTATGCTTATGCATTTCTCTTGGAAACCAACGGGAACAGCAACAACACTTTTTTCAACAGAAAAACACTTCTCTAGCGTTAAGTTTCCAAAAATTAATAAACGATCGAACGAACACACACGCCTACATACACACTAGCTACATAATATTGTACATTGCAAATGGAAAAATACGTGTAAAAAAGCAATTGTTAATGGTGCCTTAATTACGGAGATACTTTCCATTCTTCTTGACGACAAATCCATGATTTATATACACTCTTCTTCTTTTTCGTCCACATCCTTCCTCAAATTTCCGTTTCGATAAGTTTGTTTATATTGCCTTGCGGTCCATAGCAAACTGCCTCGAGTGCTCCCATCTACCTGTGTCCGTTGTGTGCCTGTCTGCCAGCCTGCCCGACTGTCTGCCCGGAATAAAACCAGTGATAAAACAGTCGTACTGCGTCTGTTATCCTCCAATTCCAATTATCCCTTGATTACTACAAATGTTTGACATTTCTGTAGCATATTTGATTTAGAGCTGTCATTGTTAGTTGATTTCGTCATATTTCACTCCGCAATAGTAGACACATTTTTGAACCTTGGCCAAAAACTAAAGATGAATTTCTTTTCGACAAATCAACCAAATAAACCAAACCATTCAAAACAAGATTACATGCGTAAATAGTGAAATAGATCAATGTAGTTGCACCTCTAAATAAAAGTAGATAATGACACAGTTTAACTCCCGTTTACATTCATATATACTTATATATTTGGTTCAATAAAATACAACATTCAGAATAGTTTTCAATTAATTTGTTTCATTTTCAACTAATGTTATTATTATTTGCCTTTAAAACAACCAAAGAAAGGAAATTGAGAGTAGGTATCATGTAAGACAGTATCCGGTATTTAAACATAATTTAATGTTTCTGATACCAATTCCATTTTTCACACCTTTTTGCCAAAACTCAATGGATTGACAATTTAAAGCAATAGAACGGTACTTTTGGTACTACCAGAAAGACCACTGTTATATGTTTGTGATGTATATACATTAGACCGACGCATATTGTACGGTGGTGGGGAGAAATGTGTTTTTTGTCCACCCCTCAAAACGTACCTTGGTTTGCTTTCTGATGATTCCCAAAATATTTCGTGTCTAGCATTAAGATCCCGTGAGCGCTGGACCGTTTTGAAAAATGTTTTTTTTTTAGTTTTTCAAAGAAATTTGTACTTTAACTAAAGACAGACCAGACCGACTGTTCATTCATAAAAAGTTGCGATAGGTTTCAAAGATGTTTTTGTATGATAAATCGTCTCTCAAACCTCTCATAACTTTTTATGAATAAGGCCGAATGTATACAGTATTAGTATCATATGAAAGGGGTTTTTATGGCGCGTCCAACGGAAAATAAAACAAATCAAAACATGTCCTTACGCATCCCTTTTTCAGGGATATTCTACAAAAACTAATTTTTAAGTTTTTATAGTACGGGTTTTCCTGATTTAAATGTCAGATTGGAGCAGGGACGTGAACCAGGTGAACAATTTGGTCGGTTCGGTTCAGCGGTTCGAACCGTTTTTGCACTTTTGGATTGGTTCATGAAATCGGTTTTTTTTTCTTTGAACCGTGGTTTCGGTTCGGTTCAACGGTTCGGGACTTAAAAAAAAAACTGGATATTTGTGTTATGTTTATTCAGTAAAAATACAAATGATTATAGAAACATACCAATAAGTATACATATACATATAATTTATGTAAAACGCTATAAGTATGTAAAGTACGTAGTAAAACAAATCTTATTTCATAAAAATTTTTTAAATTTATCAGTTGAGATTGATGAGAAGAATATCTTCTAGTAAGTCCTCGTTAATATTTCCCCGCAGGTCTCCGAGAATAAATTTTAGGGTGGAAAATGCCCTCTCCACCGAGACCTGGGTTGCAGGAACACCCAAAATAATTTGAGCTAATTTAGATAGTACTTCGTCTGGGTAGTTATGCCAAAATTTTAAAACATCAATATTATTTGAAAGCCGCTTTGTATTATCAAACGATTTGATTTTATCTATTAAAGATCTATTTTTGAACTTTGTCTCATTCTTCCCCATTTCTTTCAAAATTTCATCAATTTCGTCATCGGTACTAATTTTTGAAGATATTGACGAGTCTTCACTAGCCTGTATACCAATCAATTTCGATTTTAGATTAAAAACATTTATAATCTGTTCAATTGCAACAGTTTTTTGAGAATCAGTAAGGAATATTTGATACCGTGGATCCAAATATACAGCAGCCAAAACATACGGGTTCCGAAGCAAATTTTCCCCACGTTTTTTTAGTGATTGAGAAAATATAGCGCCATACTTTCCCCAGATTTTATCAATTTTACGCTTGCATGAATACCATGCAAAATATAAATCGCTTAAAAGAAGTTCTTTTTTTTGAAGTTTAACAGATGTTACATAAACGGGCTCCAGAACTGAACAAACGCTTTTGATAGTCAACCAATCTGTTTCGCTTATAAGCAAATCTGCAATATCAGCAGCGCTTTTCTCACAAAAACTTTTAAGCTGCAATAAACTTAGAAACATGTTGTAAGTGGAGCCCCAACGCGTTACACATTCATTAACAGGTTTACGCAGCTTTTCTGCACGTAACAGATGCAATAATGTTGGAGTTCTTAGTTTTTTAACGACCGTTTTTACTTTGCTGCGGATGTCTTTGATTTCCTTTAGAAAATCACATACAGCTAAATTCAAGGTATGTGAAGCACATCTTATAACGATTATGTTATCACTGGCTGCCAAATCAACTTCCAAATTTGAATAAATTTCACAATAGCTAGCGTCTAAAGCAGCAACATTCTTATTTTCTCCATCACTTTCGTCATCTTCATCAAACTCTAAGTCTATCATGTTATGATCGTTTTTGTCGCTATTGACATTGTCAATATTTTGTAGTTCTTTATTGACAAAATTTCCTAGACTGACCATATTTGCAGCGTTGTCTATGGTGATAGAACAAATTTGGGCCAGGCTTACACCATACGATTCTAACACCTCCATTAGCATATGAGTTAAATTCAAACTGGTATGTTTAACATGGACTTCCTTCATAGCTAGTGTTTGTATGATAATAACTCCATTCTCGCAGTACTGCGCATTTATTCCCATTATAGAGCGGTCCAATCTTGTGACGCAATCAAGCTTCAGAGAAAACAACCTGAGTGAAATTAAATAGTTAGTACATTTTTTAGTCCAGAATAAAAAAAAGTAATTTACCGGTTGCGAAGGCTTGAGCGAAGATTGTCACGTAAGTTTACTGCCTTTTCTATGACTTTTTGTCTTATGTTGGATTTGTTAATACATATTCCCAATGACTGGCAAAGTGGCTCAATAATTTTTCGGAAGCCACTGTCTTCGATCAATGCAAGAGGGCGACCATTTTTGGTAACTAGCTCGACGCATCCATCAAACAATTGATCTTTTGTTACACTTATCATATGGGACGACACTTTAAAATATTTTTCTAATTTTTCCTGGGCGGAACTAGAATCCGATTTTACCTTCTTGGGCTCTTGCATTTTTTCGTAAACATCTGTGTGCTTTCTTTTCAAATGGCGAAGTAAATTTTGAGCATGTTTTCCGCTCATTTGCACATTGCAATGTTTGCACTCGCTTTTATCAATCGACTCGCGATAAATAAAATAATTGCGAACTGGATGATGATTCGACATTTTTACAAGATTTTTCAAGTTGCACTAACGCGCCATGTTAAGTAACAAGTGTCAAATGAGATGGGTTGCCATTGCTCTTTACATATGATATTGCCACATGGCAAAATAACTAAAAAGAAGAATCAAAAGAATAAGTGTTATAAATCGTTTTGACTTGACCTAGGGTCTACACTTGCGAGAAATACTGTGATTTGCTGTAAACAGCCAATCAGAGCGTACAAATCTGCCAATCTGCCAATCAGACCACAAAATATCACAGTATTTCTCGCAAGTGTAGACACTAGGTAAGGTAAATTATTATCGATACTCAGATGGTCCTTATTGTTGAATCTGGCTTCAACAATGGAAAAATTTAAAAATTTGTCTATTGTAAATTTATCGAAACGAACCTTTGAACCTTTATAAAAAGTGGTTCGGTTTTCGGTTCGGATCAAACATTTGTGGACAATTTCGGTTCGGTTAATGGTTCAGTCAATAAGTAGAAAAACGCGGTTTTCTGGTTCAAAACCGGTTCGGTTCAAAACCGGTTCACGTCCCTGGATTGGAGTAACTCTAAATATTCAAACTTTGGTCCAGATCAGCACCGAAAATGTATTATAAAATTAAAACAGTAGATCAGTTTTTTTTTTAAAGGAATTTTGCAAATGTATTCCTATGATTCCTGGCAAACCGTATAGTTATTTCAGATCAAGTCACGGATCTTCATCAGCGGTTGTTTGGAATGATGCTATTGAAAAATTCATCAAACTAAATGCAAACGAAATTTCATTTGAATTGAGAATTCACTATAATTCACAACTATATATATATGAACAATAAAATTAAAAAGTACAAATAAAAAGCCCGAATAAATAAAAATAATCCCTGATGAAAGAAAATATTTGATATCAATTTTGCCTGTTTAGAATTTTTGGTACAACTCGAAATCGTGCGAATTTCGAAAAAATCTGAAACATGTATTTAATTAGTTAAATCGACTGAAGATTAAAATATGTCATTGTGACATTTAAATAAGAAAAATCTCAGTACTAAAAATGGTTATTTTTTGTAGAATATAGAATATACATACATTGTGTTTATTTAAAGTACAAAAATCTTTGAAAAACTAAAAAAAAAAAACCTTTTTTGAAAATGATCAGCCCACGGGATCTTAATTCTCGGACACGAAATATTTTGGAAGTCATCTTAAAACACACCAAGGTACATTTTAAAAGGCTGACAAAAGGAACTTTTTTTGGGAGTCGGTCTAATATACAGGATGTCTGGTACGAGATTTATATTTTCAAACTTAAATAAAAAACACAATAATTGGCACAAAGTTTTATTAAGAGCATTGAACGATAGAATGGAAATGAGGATTTTATTTGTTAAAGAGTATGTCAGCCAGATGTCTTCCGTCGAGTTGAACCCACTGTTCAAAACGGAGCCTTGTGTTCTGCGCCACACGCTGCAGTAAACTTGGTTCAATTGAGCTGATTTCTCGACGAATATTTTCCCTTAAAGCCACAAGAGATTGGGGGGGATTGCCATTATAAACCCTCTCTTTGAGGTAGCCCAATATAAAAAAAAAAAAGATCGACTGGGCCCTGGCCGTGGGACATTCATAGCCGAAGCAGTTACGCGGAATCTCAGCACCCACGAACGAATTAAATTTACACTCGGTTCATCACTTATTCCCTGAATACCGAAATTATGTAAGAATCATTACTCTTAAAAAATGTCTTCACAGCGAACGCACGATGCTCACTCGACTACTGCGACATCGTGACTGACAAATCCGCACAATCGATAATTCCAACGGCGCCACCCTCCCTCCGCAACCGTTTATTACTTTGTGAAATAATCGTATTTAAAAATATAAATTTGCCACCAGACACCCTGTACATACATATGTATATGTATAGCTATATCACTGCTTTCGTACGAAAATGTACATATGGAGTACTTCTGATTCTTCACCTTTCGACAATTTTCATATAAAGCCTGGTACTAAGGTCGATCGCGGGAAATAATTTTTACCACTCATATTTGTCGTAGCGTAATTGGACAGCAACAAATCAAAATCTACTCTTTTAACACATTTTTCGAAAATTCGAATGAGAATTTTTCGAAAATTCGAATGAGAATTGACCATTTATCACTTTCGTCCATATTGCGTAAGCAATTTTTTGTATGTAGTTTTGAAAAATTGCACGTGAAGTATTTTACTTTCGATCGAAATTGTGCTCTGTTACGTTTCTTATGAAATGAAAACAAAATTATAACCTGGGTGGAGAAACCCGGTTAACTGAAGTCACTAGTCACTAGTAAAATTGACCTCGGAGTTAAAATTGATGTATGGGAGAATTGTAGCCCTTCAACGAGATATTACATTCCACGATCGGTATTCAACCAAAGAAGCTCGCAAAGAAAAAAGTTTTGTAGTTCACTAGCACCACACCTTTTTTAACACTTGCATCGACCCGGCCTAATGTACCTAATATTGAACTTTTACCATGGTAGAATTATCTACTAAGTAGTCGCATTAGCAATTCCGCGATTAAACTGTCAAAATTAACTGAATAATGTAAAACACTATGTATACAAAATGTGAAAAATGTTATAAGCTTTTCTTAGACCCCTTTCACACTCGGCAAGTTACTTGCGCAAGTCAGTTTTTCAACTTTCCGAGTACAAGCAAGTCTGTACACAAAAATTATTCCCCTATCCCGACCAAGACTTGGGCAAGAGGCTTGCGCAAGTAACTTGCCGAGTGTGAAAGGGGTCTTACTTGATACAAAGTCTATGCTATTAAATTGCATTTTGATTGAAATTCTTTGAATTTTATTAACAAACAAAAAGAAACAAAATTGAATTTGAGAGCCTACCCAAGGAAAAGATTAAAAAACCACAAATCAGCTGGACTGACGCGTTTACCCGATAGATAATTTTACCATGACTTTTACTTTGGTTGTTATTCTTATGTTTTTAACATTGAATGAATTAAATTTAACTCTTCTTGTTTGAGATTTATTTATATTATATTTTATGTATTTTGTAATTTATTTTAAAAAAATAATTTAAAAATCTTTACTATATTTTTTCCAAACAGCCACAACAATAAATGAAACACCTTACATAAAAGTGAAAAAAATAAATAAATCTATTCAAATATATCCAACAACAAGAAGAACAACTGATATTTATTATGCATATAGAAAACACAACCACAACAACAACCAATGTTCTGAATTAGAAGAATATTCAAAGTTTATCTAAATTAAAGTGCATACATACAAACAATATACTACCTACGTATATAAGCAAAATTGCATACATACATATAAAAATAAATAAGGTATTTTAGATATTCTTATTTTCAAAATCCATAACAAAAAAACAAATAAATACAAAGATTAATTCATTCACATATATGTAGGTATACAAAAAAATTAAAAATTATCTGTTCTAAATAAACATATGTATATGTACATGCATGAATGTACATAGAAATGCTATTCAAAATATGTACATAGTAAAAGGTACTCAACACAATGCATATGTATGTACTAGGGAATTCAAAACTGAAACCGGTCAACCGTATTCGTCGTGTTTGGCAAGATGCAATATTGGTTAAAATAGGTTACACGTGATTGTGAGAAGTTCTCCCCAGTCCCTTCATGGGATGTAATGGGAAACCATTTATTTTTTTTTTTAGGTTACACGTGGGTGCCTTTTAAATTTTGCGATATTTCAATACCAGTCCCCTGGTACAATAACATCGTAAAGTTTAACAGTTTCAATAGCGTATGTCCTTCAAGTGATATTTGTGGTGTTTACATTTGTTTTTTTTTTTTAAGACCAGCACTCAGGGGATGCCCCCTACAAATGCAATGCATTGTGCTGGCGACGGAAATTTAGGTAGAGGAGGGTGGAAAGGGGGAGTAGTGCTTATTTACATTTGCCTTGAATCGCTGTATGTCACAATTGGCGGGAAATACACTTGCGGGAAGTTTATTCCACATACGGACCGTACGACTGAAGAACGAATTTTCTCTGTAGTGTGTTGTGCGATCGACTGGCCAATAGATAGTAAACGGATGGGAGTTCCTTGAAAGCCGCGTACTTCTGCCAAATGTCCTCACATCTGGTATAAGTTGACGGATGTCCGAGGAACACGCACCGTGAAAATACCGATAGAACAGTGTCACGCAACCCACATTACGCCGATGCTCAAGGGAGGCAATAGAGCTGGACACCCTACTGTCCCCTATCAACACCTTTGCTCTCCTTTGTACACGGTCCAGCAACTCCAAAGATGACTTTGGAGCACCTGCCCATATATGGGAGTTATATTCCATTCGCGGCCTGATGTAGGTGGTGTAGATATTAAGGAGATCAGACGGAGTGAAGTACTTCTTGCACCGCTTTAAAAAGCCTAGGCACTTCGATGCATCTTTCGACACTTCAAATACATGTTTTGCCCAGCGAGCATCACATTGTATTTTCATGCCCAGAACATCAAGAGCGTCTGATTCCTCAATAACCACACCATCCATAGATAATGACGATACGACTGGGTCAGCTGTCCGCTTGTGCGAAAGCAGACGGCACTGGGTCTTCCCCGCATTAAAACTTACTCTATTCAATCGACCCCACTCAACAATGGCCTCGAGATCGCGGTTGAGTGTTTCATTCATTAATTGACGTTTATCACTAATTTCTTGAAGATTTGGCCTGTGGTCGAATGAATATGAATGACAGAGATTACTGTCATCCGCAAAAGAGTAGATTTGGTTCACAGTCCGACCCAGGAGATCGTCAATGAAAATAAGAAAAACGAGAATGAGAGAGAACAGAGCCCTGTGGTACCCCTGCCGTTAATTTATGTTCATCGGAAGAGATGCCATCTATAACAACTCATATAGTGCGATCTCTGAGAAAACTCGACATAAATCGAGTGAAATTATCACCAACACCAAAAGCAGCCAGCTTCGACAAGAGTGCCTCATGCCAAACTCTGTCGAAGGCCTTGGAAATATCTAGAGCCACCACCTTACTCTCACCAAGCCGGTGGATGGATCGACTCCACTGTTCCGAAAGGAACGCCTTGAACGACTTGAAAAATTCATTACGATGGTTTAATATGAGTTTCGACATAAATTTACTTAAAGTGTTGACAAACAATCCTATCAAACCAAACGATTTGCATTATACTAACTGTCAAAATCAGTATATGTGCTAAATCAGTAGTTTTGACAGATTCAAAGACTAAATCTGATGGTGAGTCATGGCCTTTAACAAGAGGTCGCCACATCATGCTGCTGAATGTAATCGTGTATTTTCACCGATCAAGCGCAATTTTCAAGAAGATCCTTTAAAATTGTTTGTTTTGCAAAACAAAAATCGATCCAGTGCGTGAAATTATATTGCAAGATAGTCGTGCGACTTATCGCGAGATAAGGGCATCTTTAGGCCAGTCTATACCAGCGTACATTCAGTATTGCATCGACATTTTGACGTCACTAAGATTTGTGAGATTCCTTACAATAAAATTGTTTAACTTTTATTTCCTATTCGTATTTGTGTTTTAATTCCAAAATTTCATAACTGTATTTAAATTTTACCGTCATGATTAAAGGAGGCTAATATAATACAAAATTTAATATTTTTGGTGGTTCACATTCAACCCACTTAAATGTGAGAATCATAGTCAAATTTGAAAGACATTGTGATGTTTGAAATTCATAATCAAAATTAAAATATTCAAAATTTCATTAATTAATAATTGTGTTTATATTGCTGGCGACCAAACGCTCGAACATTTTAATTTTGAATATGATACGAAAGGTCGGATAAATCATCACTGTTTGAAATTCATTTTAGATTTGAAAATATAAGATATATGTATGTATTTCTTATTAAACTTGAATTTTATTTAAATTATTTTCAATGAAAAATCGGCCAGTAAAATGTCAGCGATGGCAAATCACTATCTTAGTATCGAACATTGAAATCAACTCTTCAAAAATATAATTTGAAGTGTCATTCATGTATTTTAGTCATCAAATGTAGTGTTTTAGAATAATAAACAGTAAAAATACTCATTTCTAAAAGACACTGCTTATGTTGGTACCCTTTTGCGACATATTTTGTGTATTTCTGTTACTATTTGGTTGTCAGCTGATTTTATATTTTCGGAAAAAATGGGTTTGCCAGAGTTAAATGGAGTAAGAACAAAACAATAAGTAAATAACAGATATTTAAAATATCTATCTCCAATAAAATAGCTGCCGGCAAACAAAATATATCCGCAAATAAGTAGGTTATTTTCGAATAATATCGACAAACCAAAACCACGCCACGCCGAAAAGTTCAAATCGGGTGATTTCCAGAAAATGCATAAAGTGGTTGAAAAAACAACGGAAATTATCGGCCATATTCAAAAAATAAAGCAAATAAATTTGATCTAAAACCTTCTTCAGTTATTGGAAGTTTTAAAAAAAAGGCAACCCTCGTAGAAGAGAACAAAAAACGAGTGAAGCACCTCGATTCTCTGCTCTCATGATGAGTATTTTAATTAAAGACGATCAAGAAGTAGACGACCAGAAGATGTGCGCAATTTGGCAACCCTCTTAACAGAGAACCAAAAAGTCGACACGATTCACTCCAACGCATTTCTCTCTAGCGTCATATCTTGATTATTTCATAGTTTTTACATACTTTGTGTAATTTTATATAAACATCAGTGGAAATTCTATTATTATATACAACAAATTCATCAAAAAACTGATCGTATAATGAAATATTCAATGAAGAGAGTAAGAGAGAGCAGAGAGTCGTGACGCTTCACTCGTTTTCTTTGTTGGCATTTGAGACAAGAACAATTTAGGCTGTCTACTTTAGTACATAGTTTTTGTTTCAACTAGTGAACATATAATTGACTGACAACCCCGTTTATGTATTCAAAGAGGATGTACAGGTAGAGGAAAACAAAGGCGCAATTTGGTAGAGGATCAAAGAGTCGACGTGATCCACTCAAACGCAGTTCGCTCTCGCGTCATAACTTGACTATTTCTTACATTTTACATACTTTATACAATTTTATTTAAACATGGTTGGAATTCCTACAGTTATATACTATACATCATCAAAAAACTGCTCGTGTATTGAAATATTCAACGAAGAGAGTAAGAGAGAGAACAGAAGAACTCGTTTTCTTTGTTGGCATTCCAATCCATGAGTAAATTTTCTTCTCTATTTAAAATACCGTACTCTTTGGTTTTAATGGCAAGAGAAGAATTCTGTCGCTGAGGTTCGATAAACATAGCTGAAATTGTTACTGTGAATGTGTAAAATATGTAAATATATGAACATCGTGAATGACCAAAACGAAAAATGGAAAAAATTGTTCGATGTTCGCACATGTAATTAAACCGCAAAACAGCTGACAGAAGTTCGTTTCTCTATGGAGGGAGAATACACAACTTTTACGAAATAAGACAACGAATTCGAACGAAATTTAATTACAAAATTTACAAATTTTCCGAATTTTAGTATGAGGGAGATCAGCCGATTAAACGTCAAAAACTATAGGGGTGGTTGCAGAATGTAATGTTATTGTAGAATGTAACGCAGAATGTAATGATATTGTGATTTACATAGGCTTTTTAAAAGAGAATAGCGTGATCATTGCAGCCTGACAAGCATAATCTAAATGGGGAGTTACACATATTCTCACTGTCTTGCCTCTTGTAAATGCAGGGTTTGTGCCCATATAAACACGACCTACGTTAACATGGTTTTGATCAACTGAAATAAGCATATCATTTCTAAGCCAGTGTTGCCAATTCAAGTATGGAAGGAAGTATTTGTTAACAATCACTATTTAGTTAAATGGCTAGCCTGCATTTACCTGCCTGCCTGACTTTAAAAATACTTTGTTTTAAATTATCTTTTTTTCTATCATTCAATACGTTAGCAAAAGCTGCACATGTTATGCTCAATATATTGATTTAAAAAATTAAGTAGGCAACTCTGGTTTTGTAAAACGATTTAAAAGTGTTGAGAGCAAACAAACAATGGTTTCCCATTACATCTCATGAAGGCTTCTCACAATCAGTCAGCTGTGAGCTTTATAGTTTTAAACTCACTGATTCGGGCCTACAGTTTTACACCTATCCCGGATGGTTTTCTGAGAAGCTTTTTTCATGGCTAATTACTCGATAGTGTCGCCGTCACTAAGCGAAAGAATTTGAAGATGGTCAAAGCAGGGATCGAACACACGGTGCCATGTACAAGAGCCGCGCACCCTACCCATTGCACCATCGACGGCCACAAGTGTTTACACTAGATATGCGTTGATGCATATAAACGCTTGCATTTTAGGTGCGTTACACTGATCCCACTTAGAGTGCTTAACACGGCTAACATATGTAATATGAGACCAAAATAAGCAGAGTTCCCTACAAAAATCAAATGATTTTTCTCCCAAATCAGGTGATTTTGGATAAATCAATTGGTTTTTTGGAAACGCTTTTACAAATACATAACGCATTTCTATATGAAATTAGTAATTTCCATCAAATATTTTTTCTTTAAAATATCCATTTACCACATTTTACAGGTGTTTATTTTATTCAAATCAGATTTTTAAACGAAATTGTTATTTACTGTTTTCAATAAAAAAAAAACTAAATGAGTTCAATACTAACGAAACATATAAACAAATATTTTTAGGAAAGAATGTAAAATCTGGTATTTTCTAAGCGGTTAGTCCAAATCTGCCTTTAAAATCAAAAATTTTTTATTACAAACCAAACACAAACATTTGAAATTCCGGTTTTTTGAATTCCCTATTAAATGCACATGAGCATATATGCATGCACATAATTACGAAGATATTTAGCGCTATTACCTTTGAGAGTATTACACTGAAAGAGGCTTCGTCACATTGACGAATAGTTTCATCGAAATTGAACTAAAGAATAAACTCATCTCCGCAACTCAAATATTCATTGAAGGAATGAACAATTTATTACATGCGATGAATTTATAAGTTAACTCATTTTCGATGAACGTATACTTTAGAGCGACTAAGCTTTTTTTAGTGTACAAATTGTATACTGTCGTTAACAGGTTTTTGAAATAAACCGGTTATAAAAACAATCGTTTAACCCCACACTTTAGAAATGTTCTTTGCAAACAAACAAGACGCAATGCGATGAATCATACGAATGACGAAATATATACACACTAGTACATAAGTAGGAGGGAGCTCAAGTTATACACTGAAGTGTTTTACATTATACTGCATAATTTTGTTGAGAATGCATAAAAAATATTTGGCAAAATATTTTGAGTTTGAATAAAACTTTGAAATTTTATATTAATCTCGCATTACAAATTGGAATATGTTATAAATTTGTTATTTAAAATTAGAACATATGTTATTGTCACATTTAAAAAGAGTTGTGAAATTTTGAGTTTTAAACACGAATAAGTTTATGAAATGGTCGCTAAACAAATGCTACATGTCTAATTTGATTTAGTGCAAACGAAAAAACCCGGTTCTACCGGTTTTCGCCAAAACTGAAAACCAACAACCGGTTTCTTGAAAAATCGATTTTTTGATCAAGCCGAAAACCGGTATTTAAAAAATGCCGGGTTTTTGGGCACTCTAGATGTGACGTGTGTGAAGAAGTTGTTCGAAGTTGGGTGATGTTTGAGCATCGGTTGCATGTTAATTTAGGGTGACCAGACATGACTCTTACGGACATAACCTACATGTTCGATGTAGCAATTATGTATGTTCGCGTATGTTATGTACGGGCATCTTAATTGATGGAGTTCGAGGACTAGTGAACGAGTTCGACCCAAGTCTAAAAAAATTTTTTTTTTCGGATTACTGATGATAGGAGTTGAAAATGTTTTTTCAGAATGTCTTTCAGAAATGGAAATTACATCTAGTATAATTTAAATATATCCAATTATGTTAGTTGTGAGTATAGTTGACCTTTGTAGATATATTAGTTTTCTAACTAATTACTTTTATATCGTTTAGTTTTGTTGGTCTCCTGAAAAATATGAAATTTTGACTTATGAGGTTTTGGTATTTAAATGTCGATATATAAGAGTTTGAAGCGAATAACGCCACGAACAAAATGAAGTCAGCTGTTCAAACGACTTCACCCTGTAATATTATTGTACCATGGTATGCAAGGCTTGTTTTCAAACAAATTTGTTTTCGGGTAAGAAAAGTTTGCGTTGTTTTTGCGTTGTTTGCGTTGTTTTTGCGTTGCTTTACTTCATTTACCCAAACTTTACCCAAAAAGTAAAAAAGCAATCAGCTTTTCTTATGCGTTCACCATCTATGAATACATCTTGCTTGTAAGTCCCAATCCACACACGGAATCTTTTGTCGCCGGCGACACGAGTTCGTGGGAGAGGGAGGCGAGAAATAAGAAGAGGGGTACTTACGTCGTCCCTCTCTCTCCAACGAACTCGTGTCGCCGGCGACAAAAGATTCCGTGTGTGGATTGGGACTAACCAAAACACGATTATTGTTTTATTTCTTACCCGAATTAAACCGAGATAAATCACGAATTTAACACACGGTGAACAACGAAAAAGTGACGGAAAGAAATAGCGGCTATGTATGTGTTGACATTTAGAACTCGGACATTGTGAACGCGGCTAATATATTCATGAAAATCATTTAAATTTGATTAGATTTAATTTTATGTATTTAATTCAATAAAAATTAGATGAAAGTGGAAGACAACTGAAAAATAACCGCTGTTCACTTTCCCCTTTTCGTAGCATAAACTGAAAATTAAAAAAGAAGCCCACGACATTGATGTTGGGAAATGGAAAATATTTCTCATTTTGGAAATTTACCTTGTTGAATAATTAAACCAACATCGATCGTGAATCCCCTTAATGTGATTTGTAGCCAGTTAATTACACTGTGATAGTTTCGGGCACGAGAAATCGAACTGAATAGTTAGTGTAATTAGTGTTTTGAGTTATAATTACGGTTTCATACAAAACTTTTTGTTGTTTTTATGGCTACAGGGTGGATTTCTTTTTGATTTTTAGTTTTTGACTCACTTCTGATAGCCACTAACTTCTATTTAGTTGGTTGTACCAGTAAACTTTATTCAACAAAATTGTTCCAAACGTGTTGGGCTTCAACTTTATGGAACAAATTTTTCCTCTAATACCAGGTTTTTTCCGACTTTCTTTAAGTTTTCATTTCACATATTGCCAGCAATCAGACTCTTTCGCCAAATAAAAGAAAACCTTTCACTATATAACTCTATTTATTCATCATCATTTACAATTATGTATCAAATTCCACTTAATTACCAATTTCACCTAATTTTACATTTTTCTACACTGAAAAGATTTTTTGGATAAAAGCACTGTGTTTAATTGGCGTTTGAACCAAAGAATGACATAAAAACTACAAAACAAGTACGGTGGTTTGAAAAAAATACTTTCGCCTACTTTTTATGGGTTATGCAGAAGACAGATAGTACAACGAACAAAAAAAGTACGTCTGGCAAGCCTACATACATATATTTTGTATGAAACCGTAATTGTAACTCAGAAAACTAACGATGCAATTCGATTCCTCGTACCAGAATTAGAGTAAAACCGTACTCTCCTGCCCTTCAGTGTTATGTATGACAACGACATCACTATGTCGGTTATGAACGACGACACTATCAAGTATTTTGCCTTGAAAAAGTTTCTCAAAATACCATTCGGAGCCGGTTTAAAACTGTAGGTCCCAATCAGTGAGTATAAAAACTAGAAAGCGCACAGATCACCGGTTGTGAGATGCTCTCCCCAAAACCTTCATGGGTTGTAATGAGAAACCATATTTGTTCTTTTTTACATGTTCATCCATACATTTTTCATGTGAACAAAGGCATCTCAAAGTTGTCGTTTTATTTCAAAGCATATTCGCAAGTACTTTTTTCGAACATGCTTCGCAAATTCAACTCTGCGTTTTCGATAGTTATCGACGATAGTTAAAAATTATCGACGGATTTCCTTCTCAAACGTCGAACAAGTGTAGTTTCAGTCAATGATGCCAACTCTGCAGGAACGAAACGCGCCGTCGAAGTACCCAGAAAGTGCTAAAACGCGCCAAATATCCAAAACGACCAGAAAAATCTCAAAAGTGCTACAACGCGCTTAATAAATAAGGGGATGTCCAATAGGTATAGGCAGATTTTAACACTTCTAGTAGGTTGTGTTATTTTTTTTTTTTTAATTTTCCTCTTAATTATATTTCCGACAATAGAGACAAATCACCATGGCAAGTTGCAGTGTCGAGTAACAGGTGCGAATGATAAAACTTTATTATCAAAATGAGTGTTCTCTTTTGGCAGCGCTGCGCGCTGGCTCTCGCTTTACGACGACACCCATTTTTGAATAAATGGGCACACCAACAAGCATTGCGGGGTTTAGGACAATAGCAATCATTACCAAGTGGCAATGCATGTACAGAGTGTCATTATTTGGTCTGGATTGTAGTCAGACGACATCATCGGTCTGTACTCCTTCGAAGACGATGATGGCATTGCTACGATAGTCAACGAAGAGCGCTACCGATCTGTGGTTCCATCAGGACGTCGCTACATGCTGCGCCGCCAATGCTACAATGGACATTCTGCACGACCGACTTAAGAATTATCTCACGCAGAGGCTACGTGAACTGCTCACAGACACCGTGCAATTTGACCCACTTAGACTTTTTCTTGTGGGGTTTCCTTAAGTCGCAGATCTATGCCAATATGCCACAAATACCAGTGTCCTCAGACAGCATAGACATCCTCAACATTCAAATTTAGACTGATATACACCGAAGTCTCGGCAGTCATTTGAATGACAGCATATTCCCCACGTAATTTTCTTGATAGCGCTTTCAAATAAAACAAAAAATTCGGTGACATCTTACACGCAACTTGTTTTAACTTCCTCTCTTGGAAAATCCTTTCAGATGTTCACCCGAAGAAATCGATGTTTGTAGTGCAGATTTGATGAATGCCAGCATTGTCTGACATTTTTGTTTCTCTGTTCTATCTCTGGTTGTACTCACCTGAATTCCGTCGGAAGGCTCCAGGTCTTTCGTATGCTTTTGGGATCTAGAATAGTTTGTTGCGTTTATCGAAGTGTTTTGAAGCAATCATACATTTGCTATAAATAAATATTGCCTTGGACTCATCATTGGGGGTTTAGCCACTTCTTAAAATAGGGTTCTGCTCCCCATACGTTATTTTTGGGTATCTCTCGACCCAAAAATTTATAAGTATTAAGCGTAATAACCAATACAAAAATAGAAGTAAACCGTCGAAGTAAACGATGGTATAAGCAAAAGAATTTAACATTCTTTAGCAAATTGGTGTTGTATAGAAAACGGGCTAAAGGGCTAAATAAAATCTCAAAACGCGTGCACATTACGCGTTTTTCCAAAAAAAAAAAGCGCCAATGAATTTTTTTTTCGCTTTTTACAAGGTCGAAAAGTGCTAAATCTATCCCAAAAGAGCTAAGTTGGCATCACTGATTTCAGTTTTAAAAATTAACAAATGATTGGCTGTCATTATGCCTGTTTTGGTTACACCGCTTGCTTATATAATCGCTTGACTTGTATAAAGCACTTAGCGAAGACTTACCTGGCCTTTACACGGGACAGTTTTGCTCCGACAGTAGCAATACATTCACACATTTTTACTACTTCACTTACACTTCTCTTACTTGCCTCGCCCCTGTCTCTGATTTTTCAACGACAGTAACTTCGGCAAGAGATTTGACATAAGCGGCCAGATCATGGCTGAACTAGTAAAGGTTGGCGCAATAGAACAACTGATTTTGATTTCTTATGACTCCATTTGTTAAATTCAGTGTATTTTGTTGTTGTACTTTTTTGTTTGTTCATATGGATCTGTGTTGAATTTAACGGTTAGAGTCATTAAACAAAAACTAAATACCTGTTGTTGGTTCACACAATTACAACAAATCCTACTGCGTCAACCTCTACTAGTTCAGCCATCGGCCATATCGGTGACGTTTCGTAGTAATTGGAGAAAAAAGCAAAACATAGCAAACGACATTACAAATTGGGAAATATATTTGTACTTGAAAATTTTGCTAACTTTTATTGAAATATTGATTGACGATACAAACATATAAACATGAATACATGTCTAATTTTGCAGAGTACATCAGAGCACGAAATTTAACGAAACGACACTGTCGGCGGTTGCTGTCTTTATAACTGGCTGGACGCGCACGTCACACAACAATAGCGACACGAATTATCATATTTTCGAATAATATGACTTGTCGGTAAATAAAAGTTTTCTTTGCAACTTAGCAATCGATAATCGCTTGCTTGTAACCAAAACACGACTATTGTCTCTGTTCATTAAACGTTGAAGAAAATTTGTTGGGATATTGAAGGATAAACAAAGAAATTAAGATAAAGAAAATATAGATCAAGGCGGAAGGACCACAAAAATAATATTTTGGTAATCTGCGGAATACCCCAACTCATAGAAACCTATTGCAACTCTTTTTAAAGGGTATCGTTTTTCTGAAATCCAAATCACTTCAATCAATGGGGAAGCAGTTTCGAGTGTTCTGAGCAAAGCAAATGCTTTGGGCAGCAATGGAAATTCACTATTACATAATTGTCCCCCAGGTTTCTCGTTAAATACACCACAATTGCTATATATGACAATATTGAGAAATGTCAAATGTTGGCGTGGTATAGATTTTAATGCTATGAATTAAAGTACCTATTCGATAGTTACTTACCACCCAAAACCTGGGTAGATGTGGGTCAAAATGTGAATATCAACCAATGTTATATATCAGATTAATTCGCTAAAAGTCGATTGAAAGATTGTTTAGTAAATTGTTTTTTTTTAAATTAAATGGATTTTGTAATCATATGGGCCAATATTGACTATTTAATGATATTTGGCTTTGTTTCTCTTGCTAATTTGGAAACATGAAATTGAAGTAATTTTGTCTATGTTATTTAAATCTTGAATGTTATATAGATTCATATTATATTTATGTCATTAGGATGACATTTAAAATATGACGCACATAGTTAGACGATATTTGACATGTTTACTATTACTATTTACTACTACGATTCGCGGAGGAAATTCTGACTGACTCGGACAGCAAAATTCAAATCTTTATTCAGCTTAACTATAATGAACTTTTTGCTACCATATTAAAACAGGTGGATATGCGCTAATCAGATATCTCCCAGTCGGTCACCTTATTCATAAAAAGTTGTTAGAGATTTTCCATGATAAATTGTCTCCCAAACCTCTAATAAACAAACATTTCTAACCCTGGGCAAAGTGCAACGCATTCTACAACTTAAAACTGTAAGAATTTATTTAATGAAAATATTGGTTAACAACATATTTATACTCTACTGGTTTTTAGTGTTTGAGTCAATTTTATTCAGCTTTCTGTAACCGACTCATTTTAATAGTTTGACGCACCAGACGGACAGTTTCAATTAAAATTGTTAGT
Organism: Phaonia tiefii; assembly: GCA_963931995.1. Lineage (NCBI taxonomy): Eukaryota > Metazoa > Arthropoda > Insecta > Diptera > Muscidae > Phaonia > Phaonia tiefii. The sequence continues at coordinate 236,425,513 of OZ008369.1, read as the reverse complement.
GTGATCTTAGAATGTAATTTAGTTTTCAAATAACCTGTTCTAGCAAATATTTCTTTGGAAAAACGTGAGCAGTAATTCCATCATCTAATTACAACTCTATTAAGGGATTTTTTTAACGACGTTTTTACATTGAAAAATGTAAAACTATTTTATATTTATAACCTACTTGAGTGTCCACACATCCATGTCATTGTTGTTAGTTTGCAAAGAAATCATAGTCTAAGGTAGAAATCACGAATTTCGGAGTGAAAATAAATAAGTTATTTTTTACATTTTGTTGCAACAAATAGATCTAATTTAAAAATATTTGATGAAATATATATTTAAAAAAAAGAAGTGACACGGTTTCCAATTAAACAAACAAATAATTAATAAACAAAATGCATATTTATGTAAAAACTAAAATTTAATTCTAAATGAAACATAAATAAATTTAGAAACAAAATGTATATTTACAAGAATAGAAAAATAATATTATATAATATTTTAAGTATTAAATGCAATTCACACTCACAGACAAACAAATAGACGCATTTTATGAAAAGTGGTTGAGAAGACAATATAAAGTATTGTTTAAAATAGAATCGGCAAATTCATAATTATTATAAACAATTAAAGAAATTAGACGGTTTTTTTACAATGTGAGCAACAAAAAACATAAAAATGGAAGCAAAACAAAATCCACATAGAAAACGATTAACAAAACTGAAACCCTAATACAATTAAATGACAATTTAGAAAGGATTTCATTGATTATAGCAACAACAACAACAACAACCAAAACAAACCAAGTAAAACACCTTATTATCACATGAATTTTGAAATTTATAAAAGTTAAAAAAAAAAACTGAACAATTGGGATCAACTTGTATATTAAAAATATGACTTTTTTTAAGAAAAGAAAAAAAATAACGAAAACTCAACATAATTGTAACGATAAAAACCAAAGGAAAAAGTTAAAACTCTTTATTGACAAATAAAGAACAAATTTAGTATTTGTTTATGAAACAATTTCAAAAAATTGTCAAATTTATAATTATTACTAAAATAAAAACAACAACAAAAATATTGTACATTTATATAGAGATGACAAAAATAATGTATTTAAATGTGCCAAAAAGTGTTTAGTTTTACAAAAAAAAATCAATAAATAACAGCAACAACAACAACATTGTAATAAATTTAATTATGAAACCACAGAATATAACAAACCGAAGAATTCACCAAAATCCCCGTGAAAATTTTCTATAAAATGGAAATCATTCAATTTCTGTGTAAAATTTCTTGAATGTTTTATGTTTCACAACAATTCAATGTTTATCCAAAAAGTAACAAAAACAACCACAAAACTTAGTGTCTAAATGTCAAGTAGTCAATAAAAAATAGTAGATCGGTTTTTAATTTCACCCTTTTTAGTCTCATTGTCATTGATTTCAATCAGCACCTAGAATCCGAGTTGTGGGACGTTAGCAAAAAAAAAAAAAAAACAAACACTTAATACACCCGATAAATAATTGCTATTTAAATATAATTTATTTGAAGAACTGTCAAAGATATGACAGCAATATCATATATAGTTCTAGTAAAATTATGAAATTTTGATTTAATTCGTCGTGTTAATTTAGGATTTGGATTTGAATCTGTTACAAATTTGTAACCCGATAGTTAAAAGTGCAAAGACATGACATGTATTTGAAAATTAGTTAACTACACTTTCACTATAAAGAAAAACTGATTTAATTTTTCAGATGAATTACATTTCAAACCTTCAGATCAATGAGATATCCAATTAAATATTATATTAATGGCCAGTTTTTGAGTCAGTGGTGATCTTCGTTTCTTAGTTAAATTGTGGTTAAACATCGAATTGTGTTTTTTAGTCATTGTTTAACTATGATTTAACCACCCAATGTTGGTTGGTTAACTTATAGTCTGAACCATATTATTTTGACAATCAAATTACTGACTGTCAAAGTGAGAAATGAAGATTGTATAAAATACATGTTTCAGATTTGCGTATTTGTACACATACGTTTAGTCTATATCGTTAAATTGTTGCGCCTATATAGTTTTTTAGACATTTTTGTTAAAATAACTTCGATTTTATGCATCTATTTCTTATTTTACATAATTCCATTTTGTTTGTTCCCCTTTGTTGTTTTGGTATTTATCCCAAAACACACGTTTTTTCCAATAGGAATACAAGGGTTGCCATATTAGTTGACAATATGGCGACTTACATTAACTCACCACTGAAAAACAAAATGCAAAGTTAACCTCTAATTAACTTAGAATTAAGATTGAGTAATCCGATAGTTAACTACCCACTTAAAAACTGGCCATAAGGCTGTTTTTTTTATTCCATTAAGCTATCGCCACTTACGACTTTCCAAATAAAACGATCCACACTTAACACTACGCAAGGTGGCAACATTTCCTGTAATGGGTGAAAAAAAATGCGATACGGCAACACGTTTGTAGCCAGTGCCAACAAGCACATGGTAGCAGCAGATGTTGTTTTAATTGTAAGCAGCAACAACATACATCGTATTTTCGTTCATTCGTTTCAGTTGTTAAACTCTACACAAATATATACTATCAATACAAGAATACAAAATAGTATAAAAACAAAATACATATGATTTTGATAGGTGAACCGAAAAATGACACGGAAAAAATTTAATCACCTGTTTAAACGACTATACCTGGTAGATAATTCTACCAAGATCAATATGTATAACATTTACCGAGCGATGTTGTGAACAATTTATTTCCAATTTTGTTTTCTATCGGAAATAAAGGCTATTCTTCAAACTTAGAGATGTAAAAGTATACGTAGTCTTCGATTAAACAAAATAATTTTAATGGACTTAAAATGTGTAAGTCATTTTGCAAATTTCTGCTTTTGGGTATCTCCGTGATAACATTTTCATTCGCAAGAAATGATAACAAAATTTATCTAAGATAACTTTTTGTTGCCATTTCTTGAAATTTAACATGTGGCAACATTGTCATTGCACAAGTCGGAATTTAAGTGGGAAATTGAAATGCCACTTAATATCGCTTAGCTGTCCCGTACAAATTAAGCTATAATTAACTTTAGCGGGGTTAAAAAAACACACTTATTATAATATTTATTTTTGTTTGTAGAAGAAAATTGTTTGTTCCAATTTTCACTTCCACTACAAAGTGAAAGCGACTTACTTTCACCTAAAACGTCGTCTACGAATAAGTTTCAATTCTCAAGCTTGTTTATGTCATAAATTGAAATTGAAATTCTTTGAATAGATGTGTGTGAAATTCTTGTCTACTAATAAACATTTCAGAAAATTTAAAGGTATGAGCGGAAATTTAATTAAATTAATTAATGTAAACAAAAAAATATTAAAATAAGTCACTGTAATCTGTACCGCCGACACTTCCACTTACAGGTATGTATGTACATTAGGGTGGGTCGATTTAGCAATCGATATTGTGCCATCGATTTTTCGATCTCTTTTGGCATGAGGAAAAAAGTTCCACTACGACGTATTAAAAAAATCATTATTTTAGAGGAACCGAAATATCAATTTTTTGACTTTTCTCAACTTTTATTTTAAAGGTTTTTTTTAAGGAGTGATAGTATTTTTCCTGTAGGTGCTGTCGAGTGAAGCAATAAACTGCTTGTGAAATTTCTCAAACACCCAAAATTCTAATAAAAACTTCAATAACTCAGTCAATTAATACCGAATTCTTTAAAAAAAAAATTGCGTTTTACTCATTAGGAAACGTTCCTTTTGAATAAATTCAAGAGTATTATGGTCTCTTTATAAAATAAAAAAAAATGGCAAAAAAAATTAAAAAATATCTGTTTTCTGGACAAATACACACACAGACTTCTTCTATTTTCTTAAATAACGTATATATCGTTTAACAGGCCTCTTCTTTTTAAATCCGGTGAGAAATGAAAATCGATTGATAATCAACTAACTTACACGCTTATAAGTGCGCAAAAGGTACGCAAAACCGGTTTTTTTATCGAGAATTTTTTTTCCTTACAAATCGGCCCATCCTAATGTACAATATTAGCGTGTATTGAAACCCGTGTTTTTGGAATTTCAATTGCGGGATATCTCAAAAGATGCGAATTGAGGAGCGGATTGTGGGAAAGTTAATTTTTTTTAGACGTGGGTACTTATAGACCTCTAGACACCATTGAAATTTCGATTGCTAGTGTATTTGGGTAAAAATATCGGGGCCAAAACACGTGTTATTATGATGAGCATAAATAGAAAAATATATTTTTAAAATTTTGACAGCATTTATGTATTTCCACTGCAGCTTTTTGAAGTCTTCATCTAACAATTTTTCCCATTCGCGATTTCTCATTGTAGTTCGCGAATTAGCTATTTATTATATTTATTGTATAAATTTGATAGTATTTTCATGTAAAATACAAAATTTAGTAAATTTAAAAATTGGGGGAAAACAGTATGCATGATTGAAAGTTTAAAATGCTGCCGGCAAAAAAATACTCTATCAATATTTTGAAAATATATGTTTAGGTTCACGCTCATCATGACAAGTCGTTTGACAACAAAAAATATTATTTTTTTTCAAAATACACTAGAAATCGAAACTTCAGAGACCCCCGCTTACCAATTTTTTTTAGTTCACCCTAATGAAAACCCCAATGTACACATCACTTCCACAGATACACATCACTTCCCAGTTGGCAAACTCGTCTTAGATGAAGTAGCCGTGAACGATGTCTGTTAAACATTTTAATTTGTGTCGCTCACGACACTTGTCGCTTAAGCTGTCTTTGACGAAGTTGTAATGGAAATTTACGTTAACTACAGGACAAAATATTTTGGTCGTTGTGTACAAAATACCGTCGCACGTCGATAATGTCACGAAGAATGTCGTTATTGATAAGATTCCCAATATTTCGACCACAGGATCGTCAACGACGTGATAAGTGAATGTTTTCGGATTGTCGTTGATTTGTCATCAGCGATGTATAATGTATAATGATCGTGCACCCGTCGTTGAAGATGTCTTGAAGTCGTGGCCAACTGGTATTGAAGATGTGTTTATATTATGGTTGCCAGATCCCAAATGCGAAAATTCAGGATAATCATGATAAAAAAAAAACGGGATTACTCTGGAAAAATACAAATTATATGAGGTTTTGCATTTTCTATCAACAAATTGAAGATTGAACAAACTTAGACAAAAAAATAGGGCGACAGTAATTAATTGTTTATTTGTTTTGTTCGAGCCAAATTAGTTGTGTTCTCTAAACTATTAAATCAGGGGTCTCTGTTAGTTCAGAAAATTTGTTGTCCTTGCTTAAATAGGTTCCAACAATGGATTTTCCATTATTCTCTCGGGTCCTTGAGTTAAGGAATTTACATTGCTAAGTTGTTGTGCCAAATACTGAATTCATTGATCCTGAACAAGTCTTGAATGCATTCAAAATTACTGTAGAATATATAAGTTGGATGACTTTAAATTATATTCTTATTTCCGGCCTGAATACTTATTCGAACTTTCATCCCTTGAACTTTGAAGAATGTATTAAAGACGTCGTCATACTTCAATGTATTAAAGAATGTATTAAAGACGTCATAAAATACTTCAATACTCTGGATCACAAAAAATAATGAAAACTCGGAAGAATCCCGACAAATCTAAAGCATGTGGCAACCCTAGAGCCGTGGACGTATTAGCACAGCTGTTTTCATTATTTTCATGTCAAATTCAAATGTATTTTGTTTTTGCATTTTTTTGTTTACTTTTATTGTTGGTATACATATGCGTTAAATTTGACAGCATAGGTGGTTTGAACAAAAACAAAAAGCCTGTTGTCGTTTCACACAACTACAACGACAGCTACTGCTAACACCTTTCATAAATACATCTTGATATGTTCATTAAACTTGCAACGGTTAAATATACATATGCCCTTTATTTATTTAAACAGGATATAAAAATATAAAACAATATTACAATGTACAATGTTTAAATAAAATGTTCACGAAGAACATAGGGCGTCAACGAATTCTCTTCATCAATTTATGTCTCTGGCATATGATTTAATTTGGTTCCATGATAGACGAGTTTGTTTGTATTCCTTCTCCAGGCACCGCTTTCATGTATTTGGTGGTCTCTCTGGCCTTCGACTCCCCTGCGGGTTCCATTCAAGTACCACTCTAGCAATATCTGTTGTTGGTAGCCTAAATATACTTCCGATCCAAGTCCAATTTCTTCTACGTATATCCAATTCAATAGGACTGTTGCATGTACATACATACGTTGCCAGAGTACTTCGTTAGAAATTGTCTTGAGCCAGTACATATGGAGAATTTGCCTCCGACATCGATTGACAAACAAATATAGATAATACAATTACATATATAAATATTTTGAAGTCATAATAAATATACCAGTCATTCGACTCTCGGCTCTTTTAGTCAAAACTCAAAAAAATGTTTTCGGATTAAAATCAACAACAGTATAAGTTACAGACCTCTTCAATGCGTTATATCTCAGCAACATTTGTTAGAACCTGTTGCCAACTTTATGTATGGCAGCCAAATGAGAAGTTGGCGAACGAAACTAGGCATGTCCTCAGTAAATAACTTCCGGGCTCTCCAAGAACACATCTACATATGAAGTCACGAAATATTTCCATTGAAAACCAGTACGATCCTCCCTTTGATAAAAATAGTTTCATTGAAAACCAGTACGATCCTCCCTTTGATAAAATTTTCCTTTGAAAAGAAAGAAAAATCCTTGATAGTCTCTATTTAGGTAGTTCAGTTATTTGTCTGTCCGGTAAAAACCGCTTAACGGGACTAGTCTGGGTTTGTTCGCCAGCTCCTCAAATTTACTTTTTAACAACAATTTCGGGTTCCACTGAAATCAAAACAACTCCAACAACCATAACATAACAGCCGATGTGTTGTTTGTCAAATGTGACACTAGTACTATTGATGTATGATAGTTATTTTAAACTCAATGTCTTCAATAGCTTTATACGCAGACCTGCAGCTGAAGAAAATAGACAAAATTGTATTTCTTCACATTTAATTGTAGATGTCGCACAAAGTAAATATCGTACCCTCTTACTTAGCACATGCAAAATCTTTTTACGATTTGTAAAATTCTTGAAATAAGACAAACATTGTTTAGTTGTATACATACATATTGAAAACTACAAAAAGTACAAGAAATAATTTTTTTCTACTCTGCTGGAATTTGAACTCGGGACCCCCATTATCTCCCGTTTTATTTTGTTTAGAATAGGTAGAATTGGTTGTTTTATAATATAACATAGTCCACAACTGATTATTTGCAACCGAATATTTTGCTGGGTTGTATTTTTGAACCGGTGCATTGTATAATGTTAAACATTAACCATTAATTTCACAAACACCGGAACGATCGTTCGATATTCAAATCCTAGCCGCGACTATTTCCAATTTTGTTCACTGATTATAAAGTATATATGGACTGTTAGATGACAAGGAATTTAATTTTCTTATAAAAAAATCCAATTATTTTCTTGTTTAATACTTTTTGTTTTATTCACACAAAAAACAAAGAGAATGCAAAGCAAACAACACATGTACATACATAAATTGTTATGTTCGTACATACGCTACTCAAGTTCACACAATTTTCGTTGCTCTCTTGCTATCTCATTTTTATATATGTATAATCACGTCATTATTCTCTTTGCTCTGAGAGTGCTCCGCACCCATACAAGCCAACTATTCGCTGCCACTACATCAGTGTGTGTTTTTGACAATTTTTTTTGACAATCTGTGATTCGCAGTCGGACAAATCTGTGTTCTATATAGGGGTGGGGTCACCCTTATCATTTAGGGGTATCACAAATAGATGTTGGCCGATTCTGAGACCTACCCGATATGCACACAAATTTTCATACAAATCGGTCCAGCAGTTTCGGAGGAGTTTAACGCCAAACAATCTGTGTGATCGCAGTCGGACAAACTGTGTTTGGATGTGTTCACTTTGTGAGTTAAGTCCCTACCCACGCCTATAGATATTAACACATCAAAAAGATTTATTAAGTAATGAACTAGTATTTCCAATTTAACACAATCTGATGATGTTTTTCAACAAATAACCGTGTCGATTTTATTTGATATGGAAATTCGTTTTTGCAATCATTATACTCATTAACCTGTAATTAAATAGTTAACAAATTTCTTAGACTTCTAATATAAAAAGATTTTAGTGGTCCTTTTGCATATTTACAGCTATTCATAAAAAGTTATGAGAGGTTTGAGAGACGATTTTTGTATGATAAATCATCTCTCAAACGTTTCATAACTTTTTATGAATAAGGCAGTTAAACTTTTCGACATAGTTAGTTATTACCGACAACCATAAATTTGAGAAAATCAATGAAACCACATCAATGAGTGCACTTTGCTGTATACATGCATAAATCCGAATCCTAAAGAAATATCAAAAATAATATTAAAATAATATTAAAGATAATAAACGGGATCAATACATTGGGAATGTTTCGAATTTGTGTTATGAAATATATTATTTAGAGAAATTAAGGAATTTAATATGATACCAATGAGTTTCTTCATACAACCAGCGAAACGTTTATTTGTTTTTATAAAAACACACCTTACCATTGTCCTTAACTTTGAATGGAAAGGAATCCAGGAAATAAATTTAAAAAAAAAACTAACCAGAAATTGTATCTGCAATGAGCTTAAACCAAGAACAACAACAAAATATAATAAATAATATAAAAAAAATTAAAAATTTTAATAAATAAATTAATTATTGAAATAAAAACAAAGATAAACTATAAAATATAAATGATTGTGTTGATTTTTTTACGAGACTGCTATTAATGTATTATTATTATTATTATTATTATTCAAACAATTATTATTATTATTAAATAAATAATTACAATTCAATATTATTTACCAACAATAATAATAATATTAACAACAAAATACAAATATATATAATACGATACACATAAAAACAAAACATATGGAAATGTATTACTCTTTAAGAGTCAATTTGTTAGTTTTGAGTTTATCGGCATGTGGGGCTAAACACGTTTACACGATTATACTAGGAGCCGTTGGCCTTTGACGTGGTACGGTTCACAGAAAGCACCACGATATTTTTTATTTTAGTAATTTTGTGCCAAATAAGCAAAATTTTTCGGAGTAAAATGCTGCAACTTAAGAAAATGAGAAAATAAAGCAATACATTTTTTGAGGAATTTTTACAAAATTTTTCTATTTTTGTTTTTGTCAATTGTATACTAATTGAAAATTTATTTTTAAGTAGGTAAAAAGTGATGAAGGTGAATATTTTTGTTTTTGTTTATACTATATTTTGTTAGTCGAACGATGTGTACTACTAGACAGAAATATATTTATTATGTTTAACAATTGAGACTGATTTTACGTTTTCGAAATTCGTTTAACATCATAAATATATGTGTTTCCGTTTCCACCACCCCAACGTGTACACACACACACCCCCACACCCCCACACGATTTAGGTAAAAATCTTAGATTAAATCACAAATCACCACATCACCTTAAGTAGCAAAAGATTAAATACTTGTGTAGCAAAAACAAAGAAAAAGAAACAAAACACAAACGTCAAAAGTAATTAAAAAATTAATCAAATCAATTAACAGCCATGCGTAGTATGATTATGACAATATACGTGTTTCTATTCTTATAGTTAATTTTCTTCATCGACTCCTCTATGGGTAATTCCAAAGCAAATAGGCAATTTAGTCACTGTAAATAGAATGGTACATTTGTTATTACCTGGATGCTGCCATGAAGTAAACCAATGTCAGTACCAATTTCTACGATATTTATCGTGTTTTCTTGTCATCATTTTTAAATTCTTGATTAGATTCTTGTATAAAATCGTTGTCGATCACGTTATTTTATTGCGATAAACATTTGGTCGTAAACGATTCTCGCAATAATTTTTGTGATTTTATTTTAAAGATGAAGTTCTCCGCTTTCATGATTGATAATTTGAACATTTATATAAAATCTACATTTTTCATAAATTTTTGACAGACAGCAGTTTGTCGAAATGTTTTGGAAGAGCCCCCCCTCTCGTTCTGCTTTACCTTTGTAATCTTTGGCAAATATTTTTATTCCATTTTTATAATTGTTTTTCCTGCAATTTTAATCCAAACACAGTGTTTTCAGTGTTTGATCTTAATGAAAAATAAAAAAACACATAAACAATAACCGAAACATATACATACAAACAAACATACATAGAGACAAAGCGAAGTTTATCATCACCATGATCATATTATTTAATACCAACAGGACATTCTTTTTTCATGGTGTTCAATGGAATATTAGTAATATATATACATACTTACTTACACTAACACTAACAAAACCAACATTCACATAAACATAGAAGAAAAATATAAGAAAGAACAAGCAGAATCTATATCTATATACAATTAGAAGTAAAAATCATTCACATACTTACAATACATACAATTTACATTAATGGTATTCACACACAGTGTAATGGAAGAGGAGTTTCCATCAAGTAAAACATAACAAAAATCAATCACAAAATGATAAAAAAAAAAGTGTAACATGAGGAAAACAACAAATAAACAACCAAAATAATAGTAATTAAAGAAATCAAGAATATAAATTATAAATTTTAGGAATTTTATGTAACGTTCAATTTGTTGGATTCAAAATAAAATGAAAAATTTGTGGTTTTATTATAACAAACAAAAAAAAACGACAACATTAATTGCCTTTTAATTGTACGTACTTTACGCCCAGGTAAGTATCCGCCCATAAATTTAATGGCATTTAGTAAACTTACACATAAAGTTATCTATTCACCACAAACAATGTTAGCTACTTACAGTGACGAGCAAAATTGTAACACGTTTCCCATAATGGAAGTTTAAAACTTTAATTTTCAGCAACGTTTAAACTTAGAACTAAAACATTTTTCTGAATTTTACTTTGATATGGTCTCTTTCATAATGAACACTTATGGGTCGATTATGGATGGCAACCAAACTTCAGTTGCGTTGTCAGTAAATAAAAATTGTTATTATGCATGGAAACTTTCGCCAACTGTAAATATCTATTGTAAACAAACAATCTAAAGTTAGTTTCAGAAATAAAAGTGTCTAAGAAAAAAAAAACAGAAAACCTTTTTAATAAGAAAGATGATGAGTTTAGTGGAATTATTTTTTGATGAGGAAGACAAAGTACAAAACGTAGCATCTATTAGAAGACACTGAAGAGACAAATATAATCCTTTAGTATTGCCGGCTACACTGAGTAAATATTATTTCTGACAATAAATGTTAATAAACAACTCCGTTTTAGGTTAAAAAATAAATAAGTGGTTTCTCATTATATACCATGAAGGGACAGGAGAGAGCTTCTCAGAATTACTGAGCTGTGCGCTTGCCAGTTTTCACTCACTGATTGGGACCTACAGTTTTACACCGATTCCGAACGGTATTTTGAGAAGCTTTTTCATGGCTAAATACTCGATAGTGTCGCCGTCACTATGCGAGGTGACCGCCATCGAAAGAAATTTAAGGTGGTCAGAGCAGGGATCGAACCCAGGATCTCATGTACAAGAGGCGTGCACACTAACCATTGCACCACCGATGGCCAACAGACTTAGCTAGTTGGATTTCTCCCGCACCGGCCACCAAACGACAATGCTGTGAAGCAATATCTGGCGGGCAACAGTTGTAAATATCCAATAAATTATTTTCGACGTCCCATCGACCTTCGATATCCTTCTTGCTCATCTGGGGCTTTGCTGATCCTATCCGAGTGACGTTCCGTCTAATGTGCGGAGGTATTCTCTGAACACCCTAAAATATTCTGATAATCATGTTATATTTTTTACAATTATTTCCTAAAGTCCAAAAATATATATAATTTATAATACAATTGTGTGTGTTTCTGTTGCACATATTTTTTTTGTGTTCGTGGGTTTTTTCTTTTCTTGCTACAAGTTCTCTACTTAACATTTTGTGTTGTTCTATTGGTGTAAAACTTTAACATTTGGTTCTATTTTTTAAGAGAACAATTTTAATATAAATTTCTTTTGCTAATGTTAATAGTTATATACATTTCATTGTGCATAGGCATTTTGTTCGCTGACTGTTATTGAATATTTTTGCATACACTCCAGTTTGAATTTGAATCTGTGACGTTGTTGTGGCGAATTTTGCGAAAAGATCCTTACAAGATCAAATTGACGCAAGAAATGAAGCCGCTTGACCACCATAAGCGTCGTATGTTCGTGAATTGGGCTGAGCAACAACTTGCAAATGATTCGGATTTTCATCGGAAAATCATCTTCAGCGATGAGGCTCATTTCTGGCTGAATGGCTTCGTCAATAAGCAAAATATGCGTTATTGGTCAGACAGCAATCCACACGTAATCCATGAGTCATCATTGCAACCCGAAAAAATTACGGTTTGGTGCGGTTGATGGACCGGCGGCGTCATTGGGCCGTACTTCTTCCATGATGATCAAGACCGGCACATTACTGTGAATGCGATTCGCTACCGAATATTTTTGGCCCCAATTGGATAATATGGACTTGGAGGACATGTGGTTCCAACAGGACGGCGCCACAAGCCACACAGCGAATGCCACAATCAATTTATTGGAATCCAAGTTTGGTGAACGTGTTATCTCACGGAATGGCCCAGTCGATTGGCCTCCTCGGTCGTGCGATTTGTCGCCGTTAGATTATTTCCTGTGGGGCTACGTCAAGTCTATGGTCTATGCCAACAAGCCAGCGACGATTGATGAACTTCGTAAGAATATCGAACGTGAAATTGCAGCAGTATCGGCCGATTTATGCTTGAAAACCGTCGAAAATTGGGTTCAGCGTCTGGACTTCTGCAAGCGTGCCCGTGGTGGCCATGCAAAATAAATCGAGTTCCATACATAATGGCATCGAACGTACTTTCACAGGAATAAAGAATTTCATTGGTATCTAAAACCGGTTTTGTTTTATTTAAAAAAACTTTTGTAGCGCTCTTATTGAAAAACCCTTTATATATTATGAATAAATTTCCATTTTCATTGCATACTTTTAGACATTAACGAATAGCGAGTCTCTGACAATCAGTACTTTAGTTGTATACAAGATGTTCAAAAGCAGCAAGTGAACAAATTGCATATACAAAATGAAATGTATATATGTATGAACATTAGTAAAGCAAACCCATATCTATAAAAATTGTTCACCTACAGCATAGCACCACTGTTAAAAGTTTTACAGTAACATAAAAAAAACACAACAAGAACGACAAAAAATGTTGATAGTCATTTTTCGTAGAAGAAAAAACTCAAATAATTAAATAAATTACATGAGGTGTCAGGGGACACCCGGTTGAAACGAAGTTCCTTTCGCTATATATTATGTACTAGTTAGTTCTAACACGCCTAAGGCGCCTATTGAAAAATACTGTAATTTAAATGGATCTTTAAGAAAAGATACTTTTTGTAAAATGATAAACTTTTATTAAGAAATTTCTTATTTATTGAATGTAGTTACTTTTAAAAAAAAGTCTATTTTTAGGTCCCTTTTGTACGAATATGTATTAATTTTTTTAAGAAAAGGTACTTTGCGTAAGAATATTTACTTTTTTAAGCAAAGGTACTTCTTTAAGATAAGGTAGTTTGTTAAGTAAAGGTACTCTGTTTAAGAATATGAATAGGTATTTTTTTTTGAGAAAATTTACTACTTCACTTTGGGTTTTCTAAATTTTCTTTTTATTCGGTTCAAATTACAATATGTAATAAATAGGCTTCATCTAGAAAATTTGCCATGAAACAATAAATATCCCCCATATGTTATATGTTAGTCTAGACACAAACCAAGCCAAAAGTACGAGTGTAAGAGTAAAGGGGCCCTTAGACCTGTGGTTAAGTTGCCCGACTTCAAGTTCACATCAACTTCGATAACTAGATATCAACTTCGATTTTGCCCTTACACTCTCAAACTAGTTGAGGCAACTTCATTTTCTTGTCAGGTGTCGAAATGAAAGGTGGTGAGCGGACTGCGAAAATATCACCAATTTTAATAAAAAAAAATATTTTTATTTTCTTGAAATATTTATAAATATCACTATAAATCACATTTATTTAGTATATATTTTTCCGATACTGTTTAATTTATATATTTTTTGGTTCATTTATTTACATTTTGCCGATAATGTTGTCGCATGAACGTTTCTCACCGAAATGCGTATGAAAGTTGATGCAACTTCCCCTTACACTGGTGGATAAGTTGATATCAACTTCAAAAAATCAAAATGGCTTTGATTTTACATCAATTAGTTTGTACAAACCACCAACTTCACCTTACACCATGGATAAGTTGATGTCAACTTGAAGTCGCTGCAACTTATCCACAGGTCTAAGGGCCCCTTAAGTGTGCTGCCAAATGTAATTCCATGCTCAGGGTTGTACTTCATGGATTTGCCAGTCTTGTACTTTGGCTTTTCTAAATTTACTTTTTATTGGATTCAAAACTACAATATGTAATAAACAGGCTCCACCTAGAAAACTTCCCTTTAAAACAAACCAAACCAAAAGTACCCAATGTAGTTAAAAATAATGGGTTGTAATCAAGTAGTTAAAAAAAAGTTGTTTAAATTTTTTTCATTTAGCCCCCATCCCGCAACGTGCGATTAGGAACTTCGTTCCAAACGGAAGGCCAACGCCCCAACGCCAGAACTTCCAAATTTAACAACAAAGAATAAAACTTTTATTAGACATTTCAAGACTTCTAATTATAAGGAAAAGGCTTGGTTATGTGGTCGTCCCGTTATTAACAAATTATTTTGTTGGCCTTGTTTGCTTTTCGCTTCTAAAAATGAAAAAAGTGTTTGGACCACAGGTTATAATGATTTAAATCATTTTACTGCTTCTATAGTAAAACATCAAACGACTCAAGTTCACATTAAAAACTTTTGGAACAGTTCTAATTGACGTTTTACTTCACAAACAAAAACGCATTTCATTATCGAGACATAATGAACAAGTTGCTGAAATCCGAAATGTATTCGAACGCTTAGTCGATTCGGTATGTTTTCTTGGTGCACATGAACTTGCGTTTAGAGGTAACGATGAAAAAGAATATTCCGACAACAGAGGAAATTATGGGGAAATGCTACACTTAATTGCTAAATATGATAGTAAATTAGATCGTTATATATCGACATCCATGATTTTTAAAGGCACTTCCAACCGCATTCAAAACGATATAATTAACTCTATTGGTACAGTCATATTAAATAATTTCGAAAAAGAGTTAAATGAAACCTTAGTTATCGCAGTAATGCTGGATGAAACAACCGATATAAAACAAAAGTCTCAATTATCAATAATTTTTCGGTATGCTGACAAAAAAAGGTGTTGCTAGGGTGCGATTCTACAAATTTATAGATGTAAGTGATGATCGTACGGCAGACGCTATTTCCACAAAATTTATTGATTTAATAAAGCTTAAAAATTGGGGAGGAGAGCTGGTAGCTCAAACCTATGATGGCGCGACTGTCATGTCTAGTGCATTGAATGGCACACAGGATAAAGTAAGAAAGCAGTTTTCTAATGCTATTTTTATCCATTGTAATGCTCATGTGTTAAATTTTGTTTAATCGCAATCTGTAAACTTTATACAAGAAACCAAAATATTTTTTGTAACATTATCAGGGCTGTCTGCTTTTTTTAATCAATGCACCAAAAGAACTTATTTCTTCGATCAGGTGGTAAAACGAAGAATACCTACTGCGGCAACAACAAGATGGAACTATTCCTCTAGACTTGTAAATACAGTCACACTTATCGTTCAGATCTAATAATAGTATTTGAAGAAATGATAGAAGATCCTGATACTTGGGGTCCGGATGCAGTTCAAGCTAGAGGATTTATGCAGTTTTTAGATTCATTTAATACAGTTTTCATGCTAAATACCTTTAACTATATTTTTTCATACACTGATGAATTGTTTGATATTCTTAAAAAAAACTCTTTTGATATTCAATGTTGCTGCGAACAAATTGAAATTACTAAGAAGCAAATATTAGCTAACAAATCAAAGTTTGATAATAAAGGGTCCGCCATCTAACGTTTTTTTTTCCAACTAGTGCTTATTTCGTGAATGGTAACACTTAGCTAATGTCTGATTTGACAGATAATTAGTTTTATCCTTCCGCTGAACGAATATGGTTGTGTATACGCTTGAACAACGCTGGGAAATATTGCGACATTACTTTGAAAATCATGGTAATGTTGCAGAATGAAGAAGATGCCGATTTTGCCAAAAAAAAATCTTCTTTTCAGATGAAGCTCATTTTGATCTGGGCACAGAAAACCCGCACGCATACATTGAAAAGCCGATGCACCCAAAACGAGTCACTGTTTGGTGCGGATTTTGGTCCAGAGGCATAATTGGGCCATTTTTCTTCGAAAATGAGCCGTTACAGTCAATGGCGATCGTTATCGGGCCATGTTGAACGAATTTTTGTTCACAAAAATTTAAGAGGAGGATATTGGCAACATTTGGTTTCAACAGGACAGCGCTACGTGCCACACAGCCGAAGCTACACTCGATGTTTTGCGCCCTGTTTTTGAAGATCGCATTATCAGCCGCAGAGCTGATGTCGTTTGGCCACCTCGGAGCTGCGATTTGACACCGTTAGACTATTATTTGTGGGGTGCCCCCTCAAAGATATGTGTTACGCCGACAAGCCAGAGACAATTGACGCTTTAAAGGACAATATTCGTGAAGCCATTGGTGAAATACAGCTGCACACAATCGATAATGTGTAAGAAAATATTCAGTAGTTTTTTTTATACCATTTTCAAAAAAAAAGTTATTTGGCGGACCCTTTATAGAAATTATGACGAAAGCTACTGTTCGAGTAAGTTTATAGCGTGGAGGAAACATTGAAAATTTCGATTTCAGGTGTAAAAAAACATACCATCAAATAATTGAAACACTATTTGAACAAATGGAAACTAGATTTAATTCTTTGCAAAATTTAAAATTTGTAGAATTGCTAAATTTAAAAAAATATGCAAGTTATCAAAAAATATTTCCGACTGAAGCATTTGAAAGCTTAAAAAATTATTATGGACATTTTTTGATTTCATTAAATTAAAAAACGAATTAGTTGTGACTTATGCCCATTCATATTTCTATGACATTGCTGGTTTTGGCATACCAAGTAATTTAATTAATTTTGATTTGTCGGATACTTTTTCTGAAGTATGTATTTAAATTAAGCATGTTAATTTTAACAAGAGATCTTTTTCAGCACTTAAGAGAATTAAGACTTATTCCAGAAACCAAATGTTAGAGGAAAGGTTATCAGAGTTAGCATTAATTTCTGTAGAAAAGTCTTTTTTAAAAATTTTAAAAAATGCAACAAATTTCTACGTTTATGTGATTGAAGTTATAAATAAAAAATTTCAATTTAAATAAAATGAAAAAACAATAAGTTAAATATTATAAAAAAATAAAAATGTGATCCCTTCCTGAAAAGAGTAAAATAGAAAAAAAATATAATTTTTTTCAATAAGTAATACTTAAAAAATTCGAAAAAAATATATATAAAAATAACATACAAAAAAACTAAAAAAGAAAATTAAAAAATATAAAAAAAATTTAAAAAAAAACTGAGATCTTATCTATCGCGTTCTCGTCGTGGTCTTGGAATAAACTGAGAATAGACAATTTTTTTAAATGTGGAGAACACCCTGCTAAAAACTCCACCGCACATCCCTGTCCTATCCTAAGTGTTAGGATTGAAACTGAGTTTTCTGTCCAGAATCACACCTTAGTGTTTTGCATTATCTTTCACGTAACAGAGACAGGCGAACATTGGGCAGCTGCAATTCACCACAGCCTACTTATATAAACTCACTTATTTACTAGCGCAGAACCACAAAACGAATCCCCTCCCGATGATTCTGAAGCGCAGTTGTAACGCATTTCCGACTCTATCAAAATGTTCCTGATTATGAAAGTCCGCCTCAAGACAATCCATCTCTTGTCCCATGAGAATCCAATGCATATGGGAGAGTTTGGCAAATATAAGACGATGGTGTATATTGCCCCCTACAGCCAAAACGAGGTTAGAAACCAATTCCTTGGGTTTAAAATAACAATACCGCAGGTACTGATGGGCTATCGGCAGAGCTGATCAAGGTTAGCGGCGATTAGCTGGGAAGATGAAGGTACGAGCTAATAGGCACAATTTGGATAGACGAATGCACGCCCGGCAATTGGAATCGCAAAGCACTATTTTCTGTCCTCGAATAAGCCTTTAATACATTTTGTGTGCGAAAGACAAAAGCCAATTGTTGTGGAGCTGTTCGGGCCTTATCGGTGTCGATTTAGGAAAATCCACAAGAGATACCCGACGAAAAATAAATCGACACCTACCATCCATCTCTTTGGCCATTATAAGTCTGTATTTGGTAGCCCGATACACAGAAACTTTATAAATCTATATCCGAACTTGGTATACGCAGGACCGGATTTAGGAATAGGCTGCAGCCTAGAACCCACGCCACACAGAGGCCATCACCACAAATAATAGTTTTATTAAAACTTAACGCCCTGCATTTTATAAAATAACTCGAAAGCAGCGATAGCAGAGTCATGACATGACGACGAGTGAGTGTATTAGATTACCTGGTTAATATTTAGTGCAATAACCTTTATTTTCAATTACGGCTTATCATCTACGGGCCATACTTTTAACCAAATTTTTGACAACGCTCTATGGGAATCAAATACCAAGCACTCTGTATTCCGGTCCAAAGATCATCCAGGTTTTTATATTTATGTAGAGCGATCTTACTTTTCACATCATCCAGAGCTTTTCAATAGGGTTCAAATCCGGACTTTGAGCCGTCCATTCTAAAATGCGGGTTCTTTCTCCAATAAACTTTTTATGACCATTCCTCTCACGTTGTGCTAATTTACAAACGATGCTAATTGCACATCCCAGCAATCAGAAAAATAAAGAATAGAGATATCGGTAAAAAACTAGGCTATAATAATTGCTCTATACATAAAGTCCAAAAATTTTAAAAAATGTACGTGCTAATTTAGAGTCCATGGGTGTATGTGTTTGTGATCCAAATATATCTGTGTTTGTGATACAAATACAGATGTGTTTGTTGAACTATTTATGCTCTCTCAAGAGAATATAAGAGGGATACAGAGAGATTATTCACAGTCTACTATATATTATAAGCGCGTAACCATATAACAAATACAAGCTAGTAACATTAGCATTGTTGTAATTTTCGTACCGTATTATTGTCAAAATCAGCTGATAAAAATGTCACACATACATGAACAATTGTGATCATAGATAGATGTAATAAAAAAGTAAAAAGAACTACATAGACAAGAAGTTGTGAATATTGATGTTGTGAAGTATTGTTTTGGATGTTTTCGCACTAGTAGGTGTTGTTGAAACAATTCTCGTTAATTTGAGAATTGCTTATCCCTATAATGTGTGATGATATACCTAAGTACTTGTTGAGAAGGGAGCTGATGAGATGCCTTGGTGGGCATCGAAATAGCTATGTAAATTCCCAACAATTTACTCTATTAAAAATAATTTTTAATAGAGAAAATGATCTTGAACCGGATTATGATTGAAAAAATTCCAAATTTTGTAAACTAGTTATGTTGCAATTGAAAATTGATTTCAGTGAATTTGGCTTGTTCTAGATTTATAGTAATGTAGTTATGTTGCAATTGATATTTCCCAGTGTATAGTGTAAATTGGAACAATTAAAATATGCTTACGATCTATAAATGTGTTAATGAATAAGAGGGAGTGAATTCCAAGGTTTCCTGGAATTCATAAAGATAAAATTTAATTGGTTTTACAA
This sequence comes from Phaonia tiefii, assembly GCA_963931995.1. Lineage (NCBI taxonomy): Eukaryota > Metazoa > Arthropoda > Insecta > Diptera > Muscidae > Phaonia > Phaonia tiefii. Next base: position 236,405,530 of record OZ008369.1, on the reverse strand, counting down.
ATACCAGTTCTTACAGACTAAAGCACTTAAATTATATTATTGATTATCCAGTAATTGACTCTTTGTCGGTTTGGGTGTGATGTTTGTTCTTGTTGATAGCGTGGTGGGTGATCAGGTGGCCCTCTGTGGTTTTGGTGATGATAGCGTCATGATGGTTGTTGTCGTTGGTGTAGTGGATTTTGTAACTCGTGTAACTGTATTTTTACATTATTCTTACAGTCAGTGATTCATAAATATTCTTGAATGTGTGTAAATTGCAGATGAAGGGAGTGTTTCTTATTTTGGTTGATGTGTTGCGTTTCATGCATTCCGTCGTCAATGGTTCATTGGACAGAGGATATCAAAAGCGCTTGGCTGTTAAAAAGAGTTATACTAGTAGAAAACATTTGTGGTCAGTAAAAAAAATAATAAATATCCGCTTGTTCGGCAAGTCGTTTACTGAAACTCAAACGCAAAAGACGGACAAGTGCCGTAAAGTGTACTAGTGTAAGGAAATTAGTGCAGAGAACAAAAATCAATACGTAAGTATTGTTTAGTAGATACATATATGTATGTATAATTGCAATTAATAAATTAATTATATTTATTTGTGTAATCCTTTCTTTAGGTTAAAGCGATGATATCCTTGTTAGAAACTGATGGGTTATTAACAAATGTTAAGTTCATCATTGATGACAATGTTTCAATGGGGTTTAATATCGATGGTGTTATTACCTCCATTTATAATATTAAAATCATTTCATAATATTACGAAAACCACATGTTATTTTTAAGCAGAAAAAGGAAAACACCTTAAACTCTTCACATATAAATATTATAATTATAAAAAAATCTGTATATGCTATGAAAAATAAAGAATTGAATTGAATATCGATGGTGTTCACGGAAAGAAGATCTTAAGAAATCTTGAAACCGTTTTTAGTGCTCGATGAGGTAAATTTCGGAATTTTAAACTTAATTTTATTCATAAATACATAACGGGTTTTTCAATAAGAGCGCTACAAAAGCTTTCCTGTGAAAGTACGTTCGATGCCATTATGTATGGAACTCGATTTCTTTTGCATGGCCACCACGGGCACGCTTGCAGAAGTCCAGACGCTGAACCCAATTTTCGACGGTTTTCAAGCATAAATCGGCCGATACTGCTGCAATTTCACGTTCGATATTCGTACGAAGTTCATCAATCGTCGCTGGGGTGTTGGCATAGACCATAGACTTGACGTAGCCCCACAGGAAATAATCTAACGGCGTCAAATCGCACGACCGAGGCGGCCAATCGACTGGGCCATTTCGTGAGATAACACGTTCACCAAACTTGGTTTCCAATATATTGATTGTGGCATTCGCTTGTGGCGCCGTCCTGTTGGAACCACATGTCCTCCAAGTCTATATTATCCAATTGGGGCCAAAAATATTCGGTTATCATTGAACGGTAGCGATTCGCATTCACAGTAATGTGCCGGTCTTGATCATCACGGAAGAAGTACGACCCAATGACGGGCCATAATCAGCTCCAAACCGTAATTTTTTCGGGATGCAATGATGACTCATGGATTACGTGTGGATTGCTGTCTGACCAATAACGCATATTTTGCTTATTGACGAAGCCATTCAGCCAGAAATGAGCCTCATCGCTGAAGATGATTTTCCGATGAAAATCCCAATCATTTTCAAGTTGTTGCTCAGCCCAATTCACGAACATACGACGCTTATGGTGGTCAAGCGGCTTCAGTTCTTGCGTCAATTTGATCTTGTAAGGATGTAGGCCAAGATCTTTTCGAAGCTGTTTCGTCGCTTAAAGTCAATCAGGGACCGCCAGAGGAAAAAATTCGAAAAGCCATAAAAAGACAAAAGAAGCCTCAGTTCAAAAAAATGTTTTGCAAATACAACAAACAGTGGTAGTGTTTAATGCCACCATGTTATAATATCTACGGTTTTTTTGACTGACTAGGTATAGCAATGAAATGGTTTTAGTTATTTTTTTATGTGTTAACATCTATAGGCGCGGGTAGGGACTTAACTCACAAAGTGAACACATCCAAACACAGTTTGTCCGACTGCGATCACACAGATTGTTTGGCGTTAAACTCCTCCGAAGCGGCTGGACTGATTTGTATGAATCGGGTAGGTCTCAGAATCGGCCAACATCTATTGTTCATACCCCTAAATCAGCGGTCGGCAAAAATAAAAATTAGTGTGTGTTGGTGAGAGAAAATATTGTGCACTGAAAAAAATTATACAAACATACGAGTTCTTGTTTTTTGCCGCACGCAAGACAAACAAATACACAACCAGCGCACATGATGTTGTTTCATCGCTGTCTTGCGGACGACTAAACGAAGGAAAAATTTTGTTCTGTGCACATTCAAAAAAACGAAGCAAAAGAGCGTGGTTTTCTAAAGAGCGTAAGTGTCGGTGTGAATTCAATGTCCACACAGGTGGTATGGAGTGCCGATGGCTGCCCTAAATGATAAGATCCACCACAATACAGACTGCGAAAAAAACACAAACATTGATGTAGCGGCAGCGAATAGTTGTATTGTGTGGGTGCGGAGCATAATGACGTGGCTATACGTATATACAAATGAGATAGTAAGAGAGCACCGAAAATTGTGTGAACTTGTGTAGCGTATGCACGAAAATAACAATGTATGTATGTAAATGAGTCTGTTGCTTTGCATTCTCTTTGTTTTTTGTGGGAATAAAACAAAACGTATTAAGCAAGAAAATAATGGCACTTGTCTTTAAATATTTGTATGTGTTCTTAAGTATTAATATTATTTAAATGAAACGTCATCATATGATTGAACGAATTTTTTATTATACTGAAAGGTAAGTCAAAAAAAATGTGGGTGCGGAACATAACAATGTATGTATGGACATGTGTCTATTGCTTTGCATTAACTTTGTTTTTTTTGTGGGAATAAAACAAAAAGTATTAAGCAAGAAAATAATGACACATGTGCTTGCACTGGTCTTTAAATAATTTTAAGTATTAATATTATTTAAATGTAACGTCATCATATGATTGAACGCTGTTTTTTATTTTCCAATGTACAATTTACTAATGTGTTCATAGGATTAGTTTTCGGTTCAGAACTGTTTTCAAATTCCGGCACAAAAAGTGTGCGTAAACTAAACATTGTATTTAATAATGTCACCAGCAGCGTGACCGTTTCGGTTATTTATAACAAGAATTGGTTATTTTTTTCCCCCAATGTGGAGATGTAAACTTTTTTTCATTTTGGTAACTTTTTTTTGCAATCAAAACTATATACGTTTTTTCTTTTGATAAATTTGAAGATCACGTGTTTCAAATTTATTTAATAGTAAAGATTGCGAATTACGCGTTTATATCTCGTTGTATTGATAACACTGTTAAATTTTGTGTGTGGTGTGCCTTACTGAATAATCAACTCTGGATTACCAAAATATGCATTGCTATTTTAATTGGCGGCATTCTATCAATGAAAAAAAAAATACTCAGAAGTGCAAAATAGTCAGCTAAACGGTCGATGGTAAAAAAAAGTGTTAATGGTAAAAAGCAAACAAAAAACTTCAAATTAAATAAAAGCACAATGGATAAGTATTTGTGATTTTAAATATTTTACGTTTTTATTGAAAAGGGCTGCAGACAGTTCAAATAATGAAACCGAAGAATTATCATCTGAAAGCGACAATGAAAACAGGTAAAAACTCAATCGTTCAATTTTTGCATAAGATCCTGGCTATAACATAATATTTCCATTACAGTGAATATAAAATCCCTAAACGAAAGTTTCGGATTGCATGGATGGATGAATTTCCTTGGCTAGAAAATAAAGATGGGAGTGGATATTGTAAAGCTTGTGATACAAAATTGTGCAATCACGTAAGTTAATTGAGGAAACATGCATCAATACGTATTCACATACAAAATGTGGAAAGAAAAAAACCAAATCAAAATAAATTCGTTTGCAAATGTTGAAAAAGAAAATCTTGTTAAACATGCATACCAAGCCGAACTAGCACTTGTAATGTTCCTAATTTACCACAATTTGCCATTTATATTAATGGATTATTTGCCGGCTTATTATTGGAGTGCTGTCCTGATTCGAAGATAGAACGGAATATTAAATGCGGCCAAACAAAAGCAACACAGCTGGCAGAGACTTCGGAGAATAGAGCCAAAAATTATATTATATATAAATTGAAAACTACAAAATTTTCTTTAATTATAGACGAAACGACAGATATATCGACCAAAAAATCCCTTGTCTTAGTCGTTCGATATATGGACAAATTTTCCCGAAATATTTACGACAAGTTTTTAAGTCTTATAGAGGCTGTAAGCTCGGATGCCAAATCGCTTTACGACGTTATAAAAAATATATTTAAGGAACATAATATTCCTCTAGAGAACATTATTGGGTTAGCAATTGATGGTGCCAACGTAATGGCTGGAGAAACCAATCGGTTGCAAGCAAAATTTAAGAACAATTGATATATTTTATATTAAATGTACTTGCCACTCACTACATTTATGTTCGTAGGAATATTTATTTATCTTTGTAGGAATATTTTATATATATATATATATATTTATATTTATTTCTGTTTCGCATAGTTCAAAACGTATTCTTGAATTTAGAGAATTTCAAGAGTATTGCTGGCTGGCACTAGAAAATGTAATCAATCGTATAATTGAGCAATGGTCTTCTTTGCATTTATATTTTATATCATTTTATCTCGAAGTAAATGGTATAAAAGCTTGTGAATTGGGTGAACTAATGGGCGACACTAGCTTAAAGGTTTATTTTTTATTTCTCTCATATATTCTTAACATAATAAATAACTTAAACAACGAATTTCAATCGGAAAAGTGCGTCTTCCATGCGTCTACAGCCAATTTGGAATTAAATTTTAAATTAATTTTGAGCCGTTTTACCAAAAGTAATTACGTTAAAAGTTTAATTTCTTTACAAACGGTAAATATATTTAATGAAAGGAATTACTTAAATGTGGAAAGTATTTTTATTGGCCGTAAAGCTGAACTATGTATGAGTGAAAGTAACTGGTCCAACGCAAAAAAAAAATATAAAATTAAAAAAAATATACAAACTTTTTATATAGAACTTTTAAAAGAAATTTCAAAACACTTTGACTTTTCAAGGAAAGATTTAAAACACCTTGCCATAACAACACCGAATCAAGTTTTAAATAATTCAGAAATTAGTTTGGAGCCCTTATTGTCATCTTTCCCAAATCTAACAGGCGGTAATGAAGAACAAATTTTAAACCAATGGAAATTATTAAGATTTTCGCACATTAGAGAATTAAAGAGTGAGATGGATATACATAGTTGAATTTTGGGATGAAGTATCCAAATGTGACCGTCGGTGGTGCAATGGTAGTGTGCGCGGCTCTTGTACATGAGATCCTGGGTTCGAACCCGGCTCTGACCACCTTCAAAAAAAATAAAATTTCTTTCGGCGGCGGTCACCTCGCATAGTGACGGCGACACTATCGAGTATATAGCCATGAAAAAGCTTCTCAAATTACCGTTCGGAATCGGTGTAAAACTGTAGGTCCCAATCAGTGAGTGAAAACTGGAAAGCGCACAGCTCAGTGATTGTGAGAAGTTCTCCCCAGTCCCTTCATGGGATGTAATGGGAAACCATTTATTTATTTATTTTTATCCAAATACAAAAATGGAATGGATGAAAAATGTTTTAAAGATATAATTTATTTTGTTCAAAATTTGCTGACATAGTTCAGCTGCATAGTTCAGAAAATTTTCACAACTTAATTTAATAAAAACCAAGTTCAGAAATAAACTTGATTTTAAAACTATTAATAATATAATGCAATCAAAAGAATTATGCAAAAACCAAAATGATTCCCACTATGTGTGGTCTGCCAAAGAGATGTTTTAACGTTTTTTTACAGTGATGAATTTTACCTGAAACCAATTTGTTGATCTCTATTTGTAATAAAATTACTTTTAAGTTATTTAGTATTTAATATGTAAAAGAATTTGATTTTTTTTGTTAACTCTGAAGTACAAGTTTATTAATAACTACATTTAAATATTAAATATGATAATATATTTAAATAAAAAATAAAAAAAAAATTGAGGTTTGGATATTTTTTTTCTCAATTGGTAACTTTTAAAAATTGTGGATACAAAAATTTTTTGGTCGTGGCAACTCTGGTCGTCAGATACATATACGGATTAAAGAGATTCGACTCCATATCACGTTTCACAGAGGTTCTTTATGGTGTATCTTTTAAATCGTTTCTTGATATTAAAACACTTTCGTTTCTTCACAAAATTACTTGTAAGCCTTTCACTTTCTTCACAAAAATACTTGTAAGCCAACTTACTTATTTAATAATCTTCGTTTTACCAGGTCTAATAGAGGATATATTTTGATACCTATGACTCAAAGGAGTGGCGTTTCTAAATGGCAATTCTTCGTTCATTCAATTCGTCTTTGCAATTCACTGCCACATAACATTCAAATAATCAACAACGCTACATTATTTAAAAAAACATATTTACGATCATTTTAAAACCTATGAGAGCTAACCAATTCTTTATTTCCTCTTTTTCAATATAGTTTTCTTCATCTTTATTCTACTTTCAATTCAATTATAATAATGACATCGACATGTTAAACACATGGGAAGTAGATTGGATGGTAACTAGTACTGGATACTAATGCCTAGATAAATTAACAGTCACTAGTAACGCGAACAAGCGGGTAAAGGCTCAGACGTGTAAATGGTTGTGATGTTGGTTTGGTTATTGTGTATGGCTTTCGTATATATGTATGTGTGCTACAAAAACATTGTTTGTGTAACCATAGCGAGACAACATAGAAAGGAAAGCCAAAAGAGCAACAGATTCCATTTCATGAAAAAACAATAATGAACTCAATTCAAGTAAACGTATAAAGGTTTACATCCTTTAATTTTTTTATTAATTGGTTATAAATGTAAATTTTTATTGGATTATAATTAACAATACGTATATAGTTATATGTATGTATGTATATTGATATCAAAAAATTTTTTGTTTCTGAAAATTATTACGTTTGGGACAGTGACGTTCCTCTAAGGTGCGCAGGTGTTCTCTGAACACCCTAAAATCTTTTGATAATCATGTTATAATTTTTTTTACAATTATTTCCTAAAGTCCACAAATATTTCAGCGACATACTTATATGTATATTAAAGGTCTGCAACGAATAACATTTTCCTGCATATGTGAAACTCCAAGTCGGATAGAGCTCATACACGCTCTCTCTCTCTCTCAGAGCACAAGTAGTGAAAGAGAAGTAACCGCTTGTTTAGCAAATACCAACGAGTAAGTAGCCCCAGCAATATGTGTACCAAAGAAAGAGAACATATACCTCTGACAAATATGTACATATATGTGCAAAATATTTTTTTTTTCTTTCCTTCTGAAAACGAACTGTAATTTAATGTCGAGAATATCCCTCTCTCCTTATCATATACTTTTTTCTGTTTTGGACTTTATTTGTAGTCCCGTTATCGCTGTAAGTCTGCTATTCAATAGAAAATAATTATATGTGCAGTCGCGTTCCTGACACTTTAAAGTGAACAACACTATTTTTTTCGGGTGTTTAGTATAAAATATCTTTCTGTACGTGAGTAAAGTGATTGTTATGAATATATTCTAACAAACTTTATATTCACAGTTTTGTTTCTAGTTGAACATGCCACGTGGAAATGAACTTGCGGATGAGGAGCGCGGAGAAATTGTTGGAATCTGACTTGCAGGTAAACGAATTGGCGAGATTGCAGCTGCAGTAAATCAGCATCGCAATACAGTTTCGAATTTTCTCAAAGACTCCGAAAACTATGGTTGTATTAAGCGCAGAGGATTAAGCGGCGCATTTGGCATTTAACATCTAATGAGGATACGAGTTGTAGGGAAATAAAGGTGGAATTGGGTCTAAATGTAACGAGACAGCGTGTCCAGCAACTGCTAAAGGACGATATAGGTCTTCGGTACCAAAGCAAAATGGCCAAACCACGCTTAACCCAGCGCCATACAAATGCGCGTATTGCTTTTGCAGAAAAGTACAAGTTTTGGGAGGACGAATTTGAAACCGTTATATTTAGCGATGAGAAAAAATTTAATTTGGACGGACCTGATGGTCACCATAAATATTGGAAAGATTTACGACATCCTCGGCACACGTGCTACAAGCGAAACCACGGTGGTGGATCTCTTATGATATGGGCTGCATTTGGAGCACGAGGGAAGTCAGAATTATGCTTTGTCCCAACTAAAATGAATGCGGAAGCTTACGTTGATCTGTTGAACAGCAATTTAATTAACTTTGCTGGCGAATTATATGGAGATAACTGGACTTTTCAGCAAGACAACGCCCCGATCCACATTGCTCGGCTCACAAGGGATTTTTTTAAGTCCCGAAATATTTCATTACTGGAGTGGCCAGCCATAAGTCCCGACCTTAACCCAATTCAACACCTCTGGGGGATACTTTCCGCCAAGGTGTTTTCAAATTCGAAGCGGAATGGGAGAAAATTGACATGTCAACTTAGTGAGTTTTATGCCACGCAGGCTACAACAAGTTCTTATACACAAGAGCAACTCTATATCATATTAATTACATATTTTAATTGGATAAGAATAAGAATTAAATTTAAGTTTCATTTTTGCATATATAAATAATTTCTATGAAGAATATATCAAACACTTTTTTTTTTGTTCTAAAAAAGAAATTAAAAAGTATGTGTTCTTATAAATTTAAACAACACATAAATATAAACTAATATATAAAATAAAAATCAAAAAAATGTTACTGCCTTATTCATAAAAAAACAGTAATGTAGCTCTAAAGCATTCATCAGTTATTGAAAGATTTAAGATTTGGCGAAGATTTTATTAGAACCGTATTCATAATGATTATTTTAACTAGGGAACAGATAATTGACTGACAACCCTGTTTTATGTATTCTCGCAGTGCTTGTGACGTAAAAACAAGATGAACAATAACCTATAGACCGAATTAATTTTTTTTATATATAAATGTGTCAATGCATTTTTTCAAACTAAACAAAACATTAATCTAAGGAACTATTCAATAAAAAAATCAATTAATATTTGCTATGTTCATAAATTGAGATGAAGTGCCAAAAAATCATATTGAGTTGGATTTCAGTTTTGGGTAGTTGAATATAAAACCGGATAATAGGTTGTAGTTTCAATGTTTTGATTTTATATACATCACTATGTAAACAAAAGTTCATTTTGGCTAAAAATTATAAAAATTGGAACGAAACTAGCTATTTGGTTGCTTAGCAGGATAATGCGATACTATAAACGCTGCAAATATACGCAAAATAATTCACATAATATTTAAGTACGGCACTCGTGGAATGTAAAAAATTTATTATTTTTGTGTATTAATGCGGATAAAATAGCCTTAAAGAAGGGTTAACCGTTCAACAAAAATGGCGACGTTAGAGAACTCTTAACAGAGGAATTTTTCGATTATGAATACAATTTTTCGGCTTTACCTTCTTAAACCTTTAACAAACCCATGACAACTTTTTATGAATAAGGCCGTTAGTTTTCAAAGCCCCAACTCAACATGATACATTGCACATATAAATATTTGACAGGGGTATACACATATATGTGAAGAGTTCACTTCACATGGTACCACGAGTATTTGCAAATTATGTATGTATGTATGTATATGTAGAGCAAAGCTGAAAGAACTACAGTGTTGTTGATGAGGATGGTGATGTTTTGCATGAATTTTTTTGTTATTTAAAATAATTTAATAATAAATAATTCAATAATAAAATAACTTAAATAATTTCTACATTGCATTGCATAATTTTCTTGATTTCGAGTAGTAAACAACTTTTTTCTTTGCTCACTGTAGTATAACACTACAAGAAAATTATGTTGAATTTGTCAAACTGCACGTTGTACGTGTAGTTACTACGTAGTACTACGTTCAGTTTCCACATCGCGGCATATTCGATGTGATCGCTCTCGGTACGTTTGACTAAGAGCGAAAAAGGAACATGTACAGTCTGGCAGTGACCACAGAGAAGTAGTTATTCGACAATTTGTTGTTCTCTTAAAATGAGTACCTTTGTTTTGCGACACTTCGGATAAGTGTTCATCGATTGCCACTGCACGTGTACTACGCAAATACAAATGGATTTGTGCAGACCTTTAATGTATACATATATGTATATCCAACATTTATTCATTGTTTTAATTTATAATGCAATTGTGTGTGTTTCTGTTGCACCTATTTTTTTGTGTTCGTGGTTTTTTTTTTCTTTTCTTGCTACAAGTTCTTCTACTTAACATTTTGTGTTGTTCTTGTTTATTTTTTTTAGTGCTGTAAAACTTTAACATTTGGTTCTATTTTTTAAGAGAACAATTTTAATATAAATTTCTTTAGCTAATGCTAATACATTTCATTGTGTATAGGCATTTTGTTCGCTCACTGCTATTGAACATTTTGCATACATTCCAGTTTGAATTTCTAGCGAACATTATTGTATCCGATTTTTATTGTATGTGTTAATTCTGTTCTGTTAACAGTTTGAGCACTATTTTTAACCCTAACATGTCTGATACGGGTACCCGGGTACCCGAGCCAACTTCAAAGTAAAATATCTCTTTAAAGATAAAAGATACAAAGTTAAGGTTCAGCAAGTTCCTTAAACTTTTTATTTTCTCAAGATTTTTGGCATTCAAGGCTTTCCTGACTTTTTTGGGTAGTCTGTGGATTCACCGAAAGTCAAATATTCCTTACCCTCCTGATAAGGGTACCTGGGTACCCGTAAGCAAATTTAGGCATTATATATAGAAAAAGTGATGGCAATGGTTATATTTTTTATTATATTTTAAAATACATAGCTAAATAATAATTTTTATGTTTAACTTTGTACTGATATTATAGCGTAAACTGTAGAAAATTAACATTCTGTGCAGCGTGGAGCAATTATTTTGCTATGAGTGTTACACATTGGTCTTTGGCAACCATCACACACTTTACGCGTTTTACGATTTGATTTCGGATCAGTAGCCATACAAAGGTAACACCGACCTTTTACAGGTAGCCGACCAGTTTTATCCCGTTCTGATGGGCCTTCCGCATTCTGAGAAATTTCCTTATGGATGGTGCTATTAGTCATAAGTTCGAGAGCTGCTCGGATGTTGGGGTATCGTGTTATATGATTGTCATTTGCTCTTTTTTTCATATTTTTCGTTGCCAATTCTACGCCAAGTGATGTCAAAAAACCACGACGAGAGCTTTGAGATTTTTTTACATTTGGATTGAGGCTAGAGTATATACAAAATGCCCCTAAAGCAGCCACATCAATCATGTTAAAAAAAAGGGCTAACGGCCATCTATTTGTTTTACGTTTCGTACTATACTTCGACACCATTTGATCCATAACATCTACTCCGCCTTTGGTTTTATTGTAAAATTCATTTATTTCTTCCTTTCCATTAAAAGCTGGCTCCCCTCGAGTATAGTGCATTGTCGACAAAAAATAAACACTTTTGCTCTTCTTAGTCACAACAGATAAAAGAGTCCCGTTCTTACTAAAACCATATCGTGGCATTCCTATATCATCAGTTGCGTTTGGTCGTAGCTCTTTCGGAATATACGGTTTGTTTTGACGAAGAGTGCCAACAAGACTTATTCCTCTCATTTGAAGCCGATTGGCCAAAGGGAGCGACGTAAAAAAGTTATCAGTTGTTATGTTTATTCCGGATGCTTTGTAAAAATCTGCCAGAGCTAAAACAATATTTTCTCCCACATTTACTTGTCTCTGGCCACCTGGTGGTTTACCGGTATAAATAATTCCATTCAAAGGGTAGCTATTGGATGTATTGCACAACCAAAATATTTTAATCCCATACTTAGCCGGCTTTGAGGGAATATATTGCGTAAAGCTGGTACGGCCTCGGTAAGGAAATAATTGTTCATCAATTGTCACATATTCATCCGGATAATAGTTTTCTTGAAGATTCTGCATAAGCATATTCCAGGTATCAGAAATGGGAGCGGCTTTATCAGTTTGTTTGCGAACTGATCGTGTGAATGCATTATCAAAACGTATTACACGTATTATTTGTCGAAATCTATCACGACTTAACGACGCTTTATATAGTGGATGAGCATAGTTTCCCCAAAGAGCTGACGGAGGATCATCGCTGGCACCATTTAAACCCATAACTAATAAGATTCCTATAAAAGCATCTAGCTCATCCATTGAAATCAATCGAAAGTTGTGAGGCTTCACTTTCAGTGCTTTTATATCTTCTGCATTTTTCGTGTTAAAATTTAATGCTAAATCATTCCCTTTTTTGTTGCTGTGTCGGAGGATTTCACTTTTTATATTTTCTGTAAAGAACTCGTCAAATATTTCCTTAGCTGTCATTAACTTAGTGAATTTGCGATGTGGTCCACCTTCATAAAAATAAGATTTCTGTCCAGGATATACATTGGTACATATATTTGAATATAACTAAACCCACCTTTTTTACGCAAAATATTTTGAGATTGATTTTTGGCATTTGGTAACTCTTGGGTATACCATTCCGTTTGATCTTTCGCTATGTATTTTGATTTTGAAACAATTTCAGAAGCTTCGCCACGCAATTCTAAATCCTCATTTTCTTCTTCGTCCTCATCAAGATTGACTGTACCTTCTTCTTCTATATCTGATGCTTCATCTTCTGCTGGAAACCATTCCTCGTCACTAAAACATTCTTGTTCGATGGGATATGATATACCATCATCCTCTACTTCGAATTCACATAATATGTCAATGTTGTCCGCAGTTAGGCTAAAATATTTCACGGAACATACAATAAAAATAAACGAAAAGTAAAATATCTAATAAAGCTTACGCAGAGATGTTAAGACAACCATTACGCCACGGTAATTGATCTAAAGACTTCGATGACATCTTTGGTCTATTTTCGGCAGACTGCGTATTGCCCAATCCTGCAGCGCTTGTCGAAGCTCCGGATGATGATCCCACACCATAAGGTTCAGCTTCAAATGCATCCAACTCCATAATATGTGCACTACGTTTACGCGACATTATTAAAAATTAGTAAAACAAACGAACTCGTCCGCACGCGTCAACAGCAAAAAGAGAAATAAGAATGCAAAAAGTGTGGAAACGCACACAGAATTGATATTTGACATTTAAATAACAATCCTGGGATCCCCCGAATTACAACACATTGCATTGTATTGTTTTCAAATCTTAACGGCAAAATTAGTATTCACGGGTACCCGGGTACCCTTATCAGGAGTCTACGTATAAAAATGTTATCAGACATGTTAGGGTTAAACTAGAAGACCCCCGTGGCCACCCCGCCATTGCAAACCACGAAACCAAACACATTTGCATTCTGCTTACTAACTCGCAAACGAATCTCTTGCAAGACATCGTGAACTGCCACTGACTAAGCGACTGATGATTCATTTTCCGATCGTTTTCGGATCTGTTTTCGAGAGTTTTACCCGCAAAATTTTTGGTCCGCTGGGTAATTGAGGCAATACTTTATATACATTAGAGTTGGGTAGTTCACGAACGAACTACTTCAATTGAACGATTCACTCTTGTGAACTAGATGCACTAGTGTGCACACTGTCCCGCTCTTTTGTTTCAGTAGTTCACTTGTTTCAGCAGTTTTTTGTATTTCAGTCGTGCAGTTCCCTCCACCATTTTCTAGTTCATGCTCGCTTTGTCTCACTCAAGCTTCCCAAAGTTTCCTAATGTTTCAATCTTTGTGGAATGGATATGTAACCGATTTCTACACAATAACTACAGAGCAAATCACAACATTTGTTCCAAAATATAAAAAAATACGGAGACACCAATATTTCAGAAACGGAATAACCCAATCATTAAGCCGATCTTCAATAAGACGATTTAGTATAAACAATTATCACAGTATCCAAAACTCTAGAAATCTGCAAAATCAGATCATTTTCGTGATTATTCTCTCCGATTGAACTAAAACTACAAGTTGAACTGAAATGAGATGTTTAGTTCACAGCTCATGTGAACTGTTAAGCTGAAATGATATAATGAACTAGATGAATAAACTAGTTCATTCTGTTGAGCTGAACTAAAAAGAGCGCTCACTTGAATGAACTAAAATTCTCAACTGTAATATACATTATAAATAAATTTATATTTTCATTGCATACTTTTAGTCATTAACGAATAGCGAGTCTCTGGCAGTACTTTGGTAATATACAAGATGTTTTAAAGCAGCTAGTGAACAAATTGCCTATACAAAATGAAATGTATATATTAATATTAGCAAAGCAAATATGTATAAAAATTGTTCTCCTACAGCATGGCACCACTGTTAAAAGTTTTACAATCACATTCATAAAAAAAACTAAAACAAGAACGACAAAAAATGTTAAGTAGTAGAGCTTTTACCAAAAAATGAAAAACAGACTCACATACAAACAAAATTGTGTGCAACAGAAATTCTGAACCATAGTTAATTGTAGAATATTCATTTTACATCTGACTGTGAATGAGATCAGACGCAAATTGCAAAATGATATGTGGATTAGAGTTGTGTAGTTCACGAACGAACTAGTTCAATTGAACGATTCACTCTTGTGAACTAGATGAACTAGTTCACACTGTTCCGCTCTTTTGTTTCAGTACTTCACTTGTTTCAGCAGTTTTTTGTGTTTCAGTTGTGTAGTTCTCTTCGTCATTTTCTAGTTCATGCTCTTTTTGTCTCACTCAATTTGCACAAAGGTGCCTAATGTTACAATCTTTGGATATGGATATGTAACCGGCGTCTACACAATAACTACGGCGCTAATCACCACTTTTTTTTCAAAATATAAAAAGATTACGGAAACACCAATATTTCAGAAACGAAATTACATAACGTTAAGTCGACCTTAAATAGGGCGATTTAGTATAAACAAATTTCACAGTATCCAAACACTTCAGAAATCTGCAAAAATCATATCATTTTCACTATTATTCGCTCCGATTGAACTAAAACTACAAGTTGCACTGAAATGAGCTCTTTAGTTCACAGCTCATATGAACTGTTAAGCTGAAATGCTACAATGAACTAGTGAACTAAATGAATGAACTAGTTCATTCTGATGAGCTGAACTAAAAAGAGCGCTCACTTGAATGAACTAAAATTCCCAACCCTAATGTGGATGCTCTATTGAAATTTGTTTAGATAGTCCTTTTTCACGATTAAAAGTCGAAGAAAAATTCAAATAATTAAAAATGGAAGGTCAACGCCAGAACTTCCAAATTTAACAACAGAGAATAAAACTTTTATTAGATATTTCAAGACTTCTAATTCTAAGGAAAAGGCTTGGTTATGTGGTTGTCCCCTTATTAACAAATTATTTTTATGGCCTTGTTTGCTTTTCGCATCTAAAAATTAAAAAAAAACTATTTGGACCACAGGTTATAATGATTTAAATCCTTTTACTGCTTCTATGATAAAACATCAAATGTCTCAAGTTCACATTAGTAACACCTTGACATTAAAAATTTTTGGAAAAGTTCGAATTGACGTTTTACTTGAACAAAAACGCATTTCATTATCGAGACAGAATGAACAAGTTTCTGAAAACCGAACTGTATTCGAACGCTTAGTCCATTCGGTATGTTTTCTTGGTGCACAGGAACTTGCGTTTAGAGGTAACGATGAAAAAGAAAATTCCGACAATAAAGGAAATTATGTTTAAATTTTACACTTAATTGCCTAATATGATAGTAAATTAGATCGTCATTTATCGACATCCACGATTTTTAAAGGCACTTCCAACCGCATTCAAAACGATATACAGTAAAAGCTCTCGTAATTATGACGAAAGCTACTGCTCGAGTAAGTTTAAAGCGTGGAGAAAACATTGAAAATTTTGATTCGAGGTATAAAAAACATACAATCAAATAAGTGAAACACTGTTTGAACAAATGGAAACTAGATTTCAATCTTTGCAAAATTTAAAACATGTAGAAAAACGAATTAGTTGTGTTTTATGCCCATTCGTATTTCTATGACATTGCTGGTTTAGACATACCAAGTAATTTAATAAATTTTGATTTGTCGGATACTTTTTCTGAAGGATTTAAATTAAGAATGTTAATTTTAACAATTCCAGTATCAACCAGTTCTGTTGAGAGATCTTTTTCAGCACTTAAGAGAATTAAGACTTTTCCAGAAACCAAATGTTACAAACATTTTCTACGATGATGTGATTGAAGTTTTCATTCAAAAAACACGACGTGTTGAACTGGTTTATAAATAAAAAAATTAAAAAAATTTCAATTTAAATAAAATGAAAAAACAAGAAATTATTACAAAAAAAAATAAAAATGTGATCCCTTCCTGAAAATAGTACAGTAGAAAAAAATATAATTTTTTTTCAATAAGTAATAATTAAAAGATACAAAAAAAAACTATATATAAGACAAAAATAAAAAAATTAAAAAATATAAACAAATAAAAAAATATATAAAATAACTCGCAAATAGGATCGTATCTATCGCGTCCTCGTCGTGGTCCTGGAATAAACGGATAATAGACAATTTTTTTTTAAATGTGGAGAACACCCTGCTAAAAACTCCACCACACGTCCCTGGTTTGGGAGGGAATACGCACATAAACATATAAATAACTATATGAATGTTTGCATGCTAATATTTGCATTTAAATACAAGTTAGTTTGAGCTTGCAAACATATGAACGTTTGGACTGTGTTCCAAACATGTACATAGTTCCTCCAGAATGTGTTTAGGAGGGTATCTTACAGATGCCGCTTTTTTCAGCGTGTACAGTTCCCTTATGTCACTTTTTGGGTTACTCTACCTGCAACCCTTTCTGATTATTTTCTTTTTCTGTGATTTTCAAAAGAGAGGCTTCATCTTGCACACACGCACACTTAAATTAACCTACAAGGAGGGTCCATTACAAAATGCACTAAAATAGGACCAAAACAAAAAAATAAATGTCCACATTTTCAATGTTATACATTTCACTCCGCTAGGGACAACTCCCCTTCACCTCCACCTTTGACCCGGATGCGCATCCATTTGCCCCCATGATTTTTTTAGAAAATTTATTTTAGAGTATTTTTGGAGAATCAATCAATCAATTTCAAAATTAAACAAGTTTCAAAGAATTTACGTACTCTTTATAAAATCCAACACGCCCATAATATCTTCGGCTCCTATAGAACGAACTTTTTCCCTTACTGGTATATTAAAATGTGGCCGTCGGTGGTGCAATGGTTAGTGTGCGCGGCTCTTGTACATGAGATCCTGGGTTCGAACCCGGCTCTGACCACCTTCAAATTTTCTTTCGGCGGGGGTAACCTCGCATAGTGACGGCGACACTATCGAGTATCTAGCCATGAAAAAGCTTCTCAAATTACCGTTCGGAATCGGTGTAAAACTGTAGGTCCCAATCAGTGAGTGAAAAACTGGAAAGCGCACAGCTCAGCGATTGTGAGAAGTTCTCCCCAGTCCCTTTATGGGATGTAATTGGAAACCATTTATTTTTTTTATATTAAACAATCCTGGAGAGAATACCACTAGCGACAACCATTTCGAACAATTATTAATTTTAAAATCCTACTTAGAGAACAGTTCGCATATTTCTCTCAATGATTAAATGCATAGTTTTGTAATAAATGAAATACATTTAAATAAAAAAATAGTGCGTTACTGATTCATAACTGCCCAGAGAAGAATAAGTAAACTTGGGATGTTCATTCCTCTTCCTGCGTATTAAAAATATTTTTTTTACAATTATAACTGTTAGCCAGTAAGAGTACAAATATGTACTTCGACAGTACATCAATTTAACCGATACCTCCTTTTTAATCATAGTTAAATTACTTAGATCCATATTTGCTTAAAGATTTTCTACAGGACAAATTTTGCGAAAATATTTACTGATTACGTTTGTCTTATACAAGCTGAAAATAACATATTCTCCCTCTGTAACATATTCTCCCAAACACATTTTGCAGGAACCATGTATATGTTTGGAACACTTTCCAAACATTCATATGTTTGCAAGTCCCAAACTCATTTGTCTTTAAATGCAGACATTATCATGTTTACTGACAAACACGTATTCTTTTAAGTGGAAACATATGCGAGCTTCATCCCAAATGTACTTACGTGTAAGCATTCTCGTGTTTCCTCCTAAACCTCCACATACTTACGTGGAAACATATGCGTATTTCCTCCCAAATACAATAATAATTAGAAACGAATAATTTTTTGATTTCAATATATATATGTATATATATGTATATTATTTAGTATAATTAATTTTACTAATATAAATCTACATTTATAAAAAATTAATATAACCGACCCATTTGAATCTGCTACTTTTTTGTTTATCCTTTCTTTGTTGTCTCTCACGTTGCTTTTGACATCGTCTTCTCGATGAACCATTGACGACTGAATGCGCGAAACTGAAACGCAATACAACAGCCATAATAAGAAAAACACATACATAATAATGCAAAAATACAGTTACACATTTACAAGATAGACTATGAATAATCTCTCGTTGTACCTCTTTTGTTCTCTTGTTCAAATGTGTTTGTAACACAAACACAGAAATATTTGATTCCCAAACACATATATTATAAAATTGTAATCATTATGATTCCTCCACCATGTAATATTGAATAGCAAACACGATGCGTTTGGACGAATTTATACTAAGTATATCTGCTACAAGCTCCAAACACGCGTTATATTTGCATCCAAACAAGAAAACCGACAGATTTGTCAGCGTGTATTAAACTAAAATGAAACAGATTAGTCAACATAAGAAAGACTCACTTCAGCGCCAATTTCCACATGCGTTCAGGAAATTTATGAATCACTGACTGGAAGAATAATGCATAAATACTTGTATACACTCACAAGTTTAACTTTGAATAATATCTCTTTGTCCCTGTTTTATTATCTTGCTCTCGCCAGAGCGTAAACAGTGCAGTAAACGCAGTTGTTTTTGTATCCCAATCAAAGGTATATTTGTGTCACGAATAATGAATAGCAAACACGTGTTTGGATACGAATATACTATACAAGGTGCAAACACACGTTATATTTGCATCCAAACAACAAAAAAAGACAAACTTTTCAGCGTGTATTCACATGTTTGTTCAGAAGGGGTACTATTAAATGAAAAATAAATAAATAAATGGTTTCCCGTTACATTCCATGAAGGGATTCTAGTTTTACACTCACTGATTGGGACCTACAATTTTACACCGGTTCCGAACGGCATTTTGAGAAGCTCTTAGTGTCGCCGTCACTAAGCGAGGCGACCGCCGTCAAAAAAAATTTAAGGTGGTCACAGCAGGGATCGAACCCACGTTCTCATGCACAAGAGCCGCGCACACTACCATTGCACACCATTTAAATACGTTTGTATTGTATTTCAAATTTGGAATTAGGCAATGTTCTGGCCGATGCCGTTTTTTTTTTTGTTTTAAAAATAGCTAACCGCTCACCGATTGACTAAATCAAATATACGACATACGGCCGATTTCACCATATCAGTTAGAGCTAACGAACAGTTTGTATGGAATTTATAATTTTTAACTGTCTACAGTCTACACCTCATCTTTCAAAATTATTTACACAATTGTTTTGTCTCTCATTCCCGAAGGTTTGTTAAAACCGCTGCAATATTTGAAAAAATGCAAATTTATATTGCTTAATAATAAATATTTACACAAAAGCCGCTAAAAAGCGTTTAAAATGGTGAAAATAAAGGAAATTCCCGTCAAGACACGAGTTGAGATCGTAACGAAGATTGAAATGGGTTCCTCGGCATCAGACTTGAAAGAAAGTACGGAATATGTCGAAAAATTCCGGAATATAAAGAAGAAAGAAAAGTACGGGAACCTACAAAATAGTATCAGAACTGGTCTGAAATATGTGACAAAGAAAATATTATTATATATTATAATATTCGCAGAAAATCCAGTTGCAAGTCCGTTTAAAGTTGCTGCAGAGGCAGAAACATCATTGGAAAACATGTAAGTAAATCCACAATTCGGAGAATATTAAATACATATGATAATAGACATATCTTAAAAACAAAAACGTCTAAACGTTCTTTTGGAAAAACGTATATGCACCTTTACAAAGGATCGAAGCATAAAGCAGTACAACCTCTTAAACTTTTCGGCGGGGGTTCAGTAGTGGTTTGGGGATGTGTCTCATACAATGGACTTGGGGATCCAGTACCAATACAAGACACTCTAAACCAGGCAGCGTACCCAGATATTTTGAATGGCCATGCTATTCCTTCGGCTCAGAGATTATTTCCTGATGAAAATTTAATTTTGTAGCACGATAATGCTCCATGCCACAAATCACGGTTACCATCAACGTTTTTAAATCGAGTTGGACAATATGTTCTTTCATGGTCACCCCAGACTCCAGATGTAAACATAAAAGAGAAAGTATGGGCATTCATAAAAACGCAGAGATCTATCCAAACGGACCGAAAACGAGAGGAAATTGTTGATGAAATATCATGAAAATATGAAAATATCTGACATTAATTTATATTTTATACAAAATATGTTGAATGTAAATGTAAATTATATTGAATGTAAATAAATTTGTGTAAATAATTTTCAAAGATGAGGTGCAGACTTCATTTGTGTTTTTGATCAACAACTAACAAGTTTATTGATAAAACTTGTAACCTATTTTAGCATAATTTATAAATTTTGAGGATTACAATACGGAAGTTTTCTTATTGCTAATTTATTCATAAAGCAGCAAAATTTTATTTTATTTCTACACTGAACGGAAAAGCATCGTCACAGAGATGAAAATGTTCATCACACCAACAACTTTCGTCATCGAAAGTGAACTAACGTACAGTTTCATTCCCGCTACGAAAAGTGTGTGTGTTTGAAATTATTTATTGTTTATATAAATACACTGTTAGCGTAGATTTTACAAAATAGTGCCCATTGTCTCTTATGCATTGCTTCATATCAAAACGTCTAATATTTGTTGCGTCAACTTATTTGCATCAAATACGCACAATACAACTATGATTCGTCCGGGTTGATTAAGAGAATAATCCCAATGAGAATTTCGAAGTAGAGGCGATTTGATCACTGTTCTGTAGGATAAGTAGAACGGATTCCAAAATAAATTATCAAAAACTTGGTAAATACTATTCTAAGAAGAGTGAACGAAATTGTTAGGAACAATGGATATCAAACAAAATAATAAATAAATTTTTTGCAAGACTTATTTTAAAAATGTGATACTTATTGAAAGTCAAAACTTGTTTGGCTTTTAATGTAGTAGAAATTGTAAAAATATTTTAAGTTTTTTTTTTGTACAAAATTAAGATACATTCTAGAATACATTAAAATCATAATAAAACTTCTTTTCAATTTGAAGAGGTAAGGTATAACAGATGTTTACAGTTTCAAATGCAGATAAGCAACAATTTCTTGGAGTTACTGTGTGTGTTCTAGACACAGATATACCAAAAGATATTAAAATGAAAATTTTAGCATAATGATTTCGCAAACGGCACAACTTTGGGGAATATTTGGCATAATTTCGTAGTCGGTCTCTGACAACACTGGTATTGAATAGTATAGGGCAGTGGTCCTCATCCCCTGGTCCGCGGGCCGGTACCGGGCCCTGGATCAAATGTTACCGGTCAGCGCAAAAGGTAACAATTAGAGTAAAAAATAATTTATTCTGTTTTTACGCTAAGTAGTCGCCGACACAATACCTTTGAAATAAAAAAACACCGCATGACCATATGCATGAAATTATTAAAATTATCAAACGCTGACCGGTCCGCGGCGACAATAAGGTTGGGGACCACTGGTATAGAGAGCTCATGGAACGAATTGTATGACTAAAAAGCACTGGCGACATCTGGCGAACGATTCAAAACGTATTACTCTCTTTTTGTCATAACTTAGACCATTCATAATTTTGATGTGAGAAATTGATGCCTTTTGAAACAATTATGCTTTTTGTATTGTTTTATGTAATAACATTATCGAAATGATGCATTTATATTGAAGTTTTCTATAAAGAAAATAATACTCGTTTACCCAGACTCTCTACATGAGAGCGGAAAATGAGTGCAATAAGTTCTCTATACTATTCAAAACTTTTTGTCGTCGCTCTATTTATGATAAAACAAAAACAATTATTTCAGTGAGCTAAATATTTCATTTTATTCAGTTGTATGCCAGCATGCAAACAAGCAGGTCATTTTCGCTCTGTTTATGACAAAACAAAAACAATTATTTCAGTGAGCTGAATATTGCTTTATTTATTTTAACAATTGGACATCTAATGTTGAAGCAGATGTAAGAAAAAAGAGAATGCAATAGCAAAAGAGCCTTCAGCAAAAAAAATTCTTTTTTTTATTTTCCAATGTAGCATTTACTAATGTGTTCATTAGGGTGGCAATGAAGTGTATGGAGGAAAATATATTTTCGAATTTTAATAAACCCATGGCGGATTCTTGTTCATTATGGTCTAAAACTGACTTGGTGAAAATTTGAGCCGAATCGGACAACTCTAAGACGTGCCGCATTTTAGTCAAACTTTTCGGATTTTGGCATTTTGGGTGAAAATTCGTATACACTAGAAATTCTTCATTCCTTGGTGCATTTGAAGAAAAATTTTCACATTAATTTAGTTTAACCTGAATAAAAACTGGATAAAGTTTGAGTAAATTCCGACCACTCTAAGCGTTCCAATTTTTAATTTCAAAAAATTTGTAATTTTTAACAAAAATGAAAATTTGGGTTTTTCGGTTTCTTTCCAAAAATTGTATCGAAATGAAAAAATATTTAACGTGGATTCCAATACCTTCTAGCAGAAGTCTATGCGGTTCCAATAAGCTATAACACGATATATTCATGCAACGGTTTCATGGTGTTATCGTGTGGCAAAGTAGGCTATCTCGGGGAAAAATCGCCAAGATGGTCTTATAAGGGTACCACATTATAAAAATTTCAAATTATAAGTTAGAAACATAAGCTATGTGCTCAAACCGATTCTGTTAAATCTGATGTGACAGGTGGTTAAAAAAACCGGCTTTAAAAAACGGGTTAAAAACCCGGGTTTAAAAAACCGAGTTTAATACCGGGTTTAAAACTCGGTTTATATAAATTTTATAAAAATTTGTTTAAAAACCGGGTTAAAACCCGGGTTGCGTCACACTGATCAGATTTAAAAAAATAAATTTATAAACCGAGAAACTGTCAACAATTGGTACAATAGAAAAAGTTCGGTTCAGTTTCAACCGAATAAAGCTGTAATGTCGGTACTTGGTTCAGGTTCAGGAAAACTGATTTTGATCGATCTGTAGGTTACATGTTTCTCAAAACTTATACTCGTATTGTGGCACCCGATTGTTAGACAGAATCGTTGTACTGATTAAAAAATTTACTTTATATTAATTTATTATTTACGAACTTTTTCTTTACGAATCGTGCTAGCATTGATATTATCCGCATTTAAGTTTGTTGCAATTTTACGTGTGTTGGTTTGGCTGATTATCCATTCGCTTAACAAGCAATCAAATTTATTAATTATTAACAACCATTCTAATTTAACAAGGTTTACCTCAAGCTGCGTTGTTTTTGACCCATATTTAAAAAACTTTCATTGTTTCAATTCGACAACTTGTCGATTGTTTTGTTTTTAAACAATTTCGGCTGAAATTCAAAATTGCAATAATTACATTTTAATCGACCGAATGAATTAACACGTTATAATTCGTCAGATAATGTTATCGTCTCAGATATGAGCACGAATATAAAAAAGCACCTGTATCGAGATAATTTCGTTCTCCTAACATTTACTGTTTTACTCTCTCTTGCACTGATTCTCTTAGTGTCCGATTACTAGACGAGGTTGGGTTAAGCGTAAACTTTGTGAACCGTGAGTACATCTGTCTCAACATCCGAGTTTTCACCTCCATCGATCGATCGGTCGTTTAGTTTTGTGGTGACTGTCAAGTAATGTACTTGTTTTAATGCCCATAAACAATATTTAGTTTAAGTTCATGAATAAAATTAGCTTAATGCCAAATTAAGTTGCGAATAACAATCGCGAACAGATTAATGTGAAGTTGTGTGAATTAACTACAATTGTTGGTATTGGTCATTATTACAATAATAATACAATGGAAATAACAAAAATACCCCAAGAACTCTCAATTGCGAATTCAGTTATTGATTACGGGGAAAATCATGACACGCCTAAAGATGAAGTTACTCTGGATACCATTCTTATAAGTATTGGACAATTTGGGAAATTTCAAATTCTTATATTTGTCCTTATATGCTTCCCAATGCTGTTTAATGCTATATTTTCAATAACTTATGTCTTCACCGCCAGTACTGTGACCCATAGGTAAATAATATCTCTATTGATGTCCGGGGGTTTTTGATAGGAACATTTTTGTATTAGATGCAATATTACAGAATGCGATACGGCTGAGAGTCGATACGACGAAACGTGGACTAATTTTACTATTCCCACTAAGGGCTCTGGTTTAGATCAATGCAATCGATATGCCAGTTCAATGGATGACCAAACAACTACTGTGCTGTCGCTGAGGGAGCTTGACAACCAACGTATCAATGGAGACACATGCCAGACAGAAAATTTCAATCAAAACCAAATTGAAAGATGCCCCACTAACGATTTAATATTTCGTGATAAGGAAGTCACAATTTCAAATGAGGTGAGTTTTTTAATGACGTCATTACAATTATAACTGATATTCAGTGTTTGCAAGTACGTGCACTCAGTTTTGCATAATATTTCGAATATTTCGTAGTCAAAATCAAGTACAGGGTTGTTACGGCGTTAAACTTATTTCGTTCGAAAACAATTGTTTGATAATTGTTTGGGACTGGAATTTAGTCATTTCGATTATTTTAGTAAAAAAACTAATACCACATGTGTTAAAAATAATGGATTGAAATGAATAAATGGATTGCAAATATGAATTATTAAAGAAATTTTTGCAAGGTAAATTAGAGATATGTGGTAACTCTGTCTAACAAAATTTTTCGTTTAGAGATAAGTCGAAATTTCTTACGAAAATTCGCAAGAACTGATTACATGGCTTTATAAAATAGAAATTTTCTTAAAATCGCGGACGAGTCAGACCTGTTCTGATATCACACTCTTTAAAAATCCGTCGCCGTTTTCAAACCAAATATGAATTATTAAAGAAATTTTTGCAAGGTAAATTAGAGATATGTGGTAACTCTCTCTAACAAAAATTTTTCGTTTAGAGATAAATGACGAAATTTCTTACGAAAATTCGCAAGAACTGATTACATGGCTTTATAAAATAGAAATTTTCTTAAAATCGCGTACGAGTCAGACCTGTTCTGATATCACACTCTTTAAAAATCCGTCGCCGTTTTCAGACCACTCGGTAAACTTTTGTGTTGTGTTGATTTTTCTCGTAGAAAATTTACAGAAAATTTACCGAACAAGAATTGGCAACTCTCTGTCTTTGGAAGGATTTTCACATTTGTCGGGTAGATTTCTGTCAGAATTCGGAGCGAAATTCTGTGATTTCTCGACGTTTCCGAACAGATTTGAACGAATGCGAACAAACATCCGAAAATAGTCCGACATTTTCGACCCATTTCGGACATATGTATGTATGGCTGACCAAACATCTAAATAGGGTCCCACATTTCCGACCCGTTTTACGTACATATTGTCGCTCCAATACCGGGCAGATCTCTGGACAAACATCCTTAAATAGCACGAAATACCGTGTTCTATTGATTTTAAAAAATAAAACGTTTTAACTTACAATTTTATAAATTTATTTTAGCTCAAGACCTTTTTTGTGCTCGACTTTTTTGAAAATAATATAAAGCTAATAAATAATCTTTATATTATTATAAAGGTAGAATAAATTTAGAAAATTGTAAGTTTAAAAAACAGACCGATTAAAAACTCCCGCAAGGGAAATGATGAAAACGTTTAAATTTAGATTTTTTTTTAATATAGTGTGTTTAAAGGAAATTGCTTTAAACAAATAAAATTAATTTACAAAAATGAAGTGAGTGAAGTTATAAACGTTTATAACTAGCAAAGACAAGAACCATTATGGTTATTGTGAATGGTTGTAGAAATATTAAATGAATAGACATCCACGAAAACTTACTTTTCTTGGAGAGTATTGAACGAAATTCAGAATAATTTACCCTACCAATTAAGGCGCACCCGTTCTACTCAGAAATAGCAAAACCTTGAAAATAAGGGTGATTAGGACATTGCAGTCAAGATGTAAATGTTAGAGAGAGTGAATACGTCTGACTGCCATTTATAGCGCATGCACTAAGGTATCCAACGCTAGCCCCACTTTTTTCTGTCTCGATTTTGGACTGGAGATATATTTAGTCCAAATAGTACCTATTTAAAAAAAAAAAATTGAAAAATTAAATGGATATATCCCGAAAACTGCGGTGGATGGGCCAATAAAGGCGACATATTTTTTAGCTCGGGAGCTTTGGTATCCAACCCTGTCCCCACTTAGTTCAGTTTCGATTTTGGACTGGAGTATATTTAGCCCAGTTAGTACATATTTTTAAAAAAAAATTGATAAATTAAGTTGGCGTATCTGGAAAACTGCGGTGGATGGGCCAATAAGGGGGACATATTTTTTAGCTCGGGAGCCTTGGTATCCAACCCTTTCCCCACTTAGTTCAGTTTCGATTTTGGACTGGAGATCTATTTAGTCCAAATAGTACATATTTTTAAAAAAAATTTAAAAATTAAGTGGGCATATCTGGAAAACTGCAACAGATGGGCGAATGAGGGGGACATATATTTTAGCTCAGAAGGCTTGGTATCCAACCCTGTCCCCACCTTTTTCAGTTTCGATTTTGGACTGGAGATATATTTAGCCCAATTAGTACCTATTTTTAAAAAAAAATTGAAAAATTAAGTGGGCATATCTGGAAAACTGCGACAGATGGGCGAATGAGGGGGACATATGTTTTAGCTCAGGAGCCTTGGTATCCAACCCTGTCCCCACTTTTTTCAGTTTCGATTTTGAACTGGAGATATGCATATTTAGTCCAATTAGTACATATTTTTAAAACAATATTGACAAATTAAATGGGCATATCTGGAAAACTGCGACAGATGGGCGAATGAGGGGGACATATGTTTTAGCTCGGGAGCCTTGGTATCCAACCCTGTCCCCACTTAGTTCAGTTTCGATTTTGGACTGGAGATATATTTAGTCCAAGTAGTACCTATTTAAGAAAAAATTGAAAAATTAAGTGGGCATTTCTGGAAAAAAAATTGAAAAATTAAGTGGGCATATCTGGGAAACTGCGACAGATGGGCGAATCAGGGGGACATATATTTTAGCTTGGGAGCCTTGGTATCCAACCCTTACTTTTAAATTTTTTTTTAAAAATATGTACTATTTGGACTAAATATATCTCCAGTCCAAAATCGAAACAGAACAAAGTGGGGATAGGGTTGGGTACCAAGGCTCCCGAGATAAAACATATGTTCCCCTCATTCGCCCATCCACCGCACTTTTCCAGATATGCCAACTTCATTTTTCAATTTTTTTTTAAAAATATGTACTAATTGGGCTAAATATATCTCCAGTCCAAAATCGAAACTGAACTAAGTGGGGACAGTGTTGGATACCAAAGCTCCCGAGCTAAAAAATATGTCCCCTGTATTGGCCCATCCACCTTAGTTTTCGGGATATACCCACTTAATTTTTAAATTTTTTTTTAAATAGGTACAATTTGGACTAAATATATCTCCAGTCCAAAATCGAAACTGAAAAAATTGGGGCTAGCGTTGGATACCTTAGTGCATGCGCTATAAATGGTACCACTTTTATTCGCCCCACCTCTGCGGTTTTGCAGCCAGACGTATTCACTCTCTCTAACATTTACATCTTGACTACAAGGTCCTAATCACCCTTATTTTCAAGGTTTTGCTATTTCTGAGTAGAACGGGTGCGCCTTAATTGGTAGGGTAAATTTTTCTGAATTTCGTTCAATACTCTCCAAGAAAATTAAGTTTTCGTGGATGCCTATTCATTTAATATTTCTACAACCATTCACAATAACCATAATGGTTCTTGTCTTTGCTAGTTATAAACGTTTATAACTTCACTCCCTTACAAAAATGTTATTTGCAACTTGCAATACGTGTTATCAACATGCTGGTTAATGATCAGTGAAAATGGGGCTGAACAAAAGACGCGCAAGCAACAATTCAACATTCAATTCCCTTAAAATTTTACGTTTGTTTACAATTCACAATGTGATTTAAGACTTTAAGATGCCCACACACTGGAGTGGGTGTTTATTGGCAGACTCGTAGAAATTTCGCAGACACAAACATTACGCAAAGGTATTCAGACCCAAGCGTATTTGACGGCAACAAAAGTCACAATAAAAGAGATATGTATGAATGTACATATTATTGCTTTTATTATTGTATTTTGTTTAAATTTCAGAGTACAATAATTTTCAGGTCATTGATTCGGGACGCAATTCTGAGAATTGCACGTGAAATAACCCCAATAAATAAGAAGTTCTGCATCATTCGTTTTGTCAAGTTGGCTGCATTAATAATTTAATGGCCCTACGAATTTTGTTTCTCAAGGTGGATTTTTAGCACTTTTCTATATTTTAACACGGTTATATCTCGGTATAGTCTACGGAATATCTCTTTTGTGACTGAAGTAAACTTGTAGATATTCAATAGGAGAAAAAAATGCGGAACAAACCTACCCGAAAAAAGTGCATCAAGTGCCTTAAAAATCGCAAAAATGCCCAATTTTTAACCATTTTTCCCCATTTTCCCTCTATTCTGAGAATTGAGTTCCGAAATCATATGTTGTACTGTGTTTGTGATAAGAATTAAATTATTTATATGGGCAAAAGTAAATTTTTTCAAAATTTGGGGTTGGAAAAATTGCGAATTTTTTAAAGCTACATTCGCGACTTTTCGCATATATATTTGTCGTTTAATTGTCGTACTAAACCCGTTCGCGTTCACGATTTTCGTTGACGGGCGCGAAAGTTATGAAACTTTTAGCGAAATATTATACAAAAAAAAATTAAAATTCATTATGTGTTTAAATGAACAAATTAACCTATATAATGTCAATATTATTGGTGCATGTATAATTAAAAAAAATATACACTGAAAAAAAATGTTTGTAGGGCATAATAAAAAAAATCATATAGTTGTTCAAAATGAAAAAAAAATTAAATAGTATACATTGGCAGCAACTAAATACAGAAGAATTCGAGGTAATAATCCATATAGTTAGCGAGTTATAGTGGGAATAATTTAGATTTTCTGAAGTTGAGTTATAGTCCCTAAAACTTATACTTTTCAAATTGAGAAAAACAAAACCTGAACTGATATTTATAAAAATGTGTCAAAAACTAAGTTTTATTTTCTTTTTCTACTACTTTTTTTTTGACTGCGAGAGGGACATATTTATTAGGAGTTAATCCGTCGGTCGAACCCTATGAAAATCCCCCAGATAATTTGGAGAAGTGAGCAAAACAATTATTTATTTATAAACTATTTATCCAGCAATTCATGCATTGAAAACCCTCCTTGCACTCATTATGGATGAAATAAAAATAAAATAAATGGTTTCCCATTACATCCCATGAAGGGACTGGGGAGAACTTCTAACAATCACTGAGCTGTGCGCTTTCCAGTTTTCACTCACTGATTGGGACCTACAGTTTTACACCGATTCCGAACGGTATTTTGAGGAGCTTTTTCATGGCTATATACTCGATAGTGTCGCCGTCACTATGCGAGGTGACCGCCGCCGAAGGAATTTTTTAAGGTGGTCAGAGCAGGGTTCGAACCCAGGATCTCATGTACAAGAGCCGCGCACACTAATCATTGCACCACCGACAGCCATATTGATAAGTTTATTTTTGCACTCGGTGCATTCTCTGAACATACAAGTTTTAGCGTTTGAGTCGCAAGTCACCAAAGAGGTGACTTACACAAACATGTGTTGTGACCACTTATTTTCAGTTTAACGATCCAAAATGGTCTATACTTTAAGAATGTTGAAAGTGATATCACAATTCGTGTCTCACTTCGGAATTTTTCGTATAAGAGGTCTATTACACGATGTTATAATTCGTTCTGGCATTTTTCGTTCTACGGTAAGAGGTGTAGAGAAGTAAGGAATGAGGAAAAAATCGCACGATGTCCATGGTATTGTGTATCGAGGGATTTTTTTTCAATTTCTCTTTGTGCATTTTCCGTTATTCTCTTGATTTTGACATTTCATGGTTGTGTGTGTTGTTAGTTACTTGTGTGTTATTACCATAGATTAATACTTATAGTAGATCTACTAGTTCTCCCACCAAATTTACGACATTTGGCCTGGTGGGATATTTACGTTTGATGTTGAAAAGAATTGCTTTACTAATACCAGATAGAGGCAATGGTTCAAAACAACGAACAAAATAACAACAACGGCATTTCGTTTTGTGTGTTAAAATTATTGTGTTAAATACAACACAAATGTATGCTAACAATAACAGTCAATAAAAAGTTTAAAACACATTTAAATTTCACAGTTTTTCACCAAAATGGCATGAAAAATTAAAGCAAGAAGTTATTGTAATTCCACCTGGTGTATATCACTTTTCGTCAAACATCTCTCTATCACACCGACCGCATCACGAAGAGTGTGAAAGGAAACGTCAGATGAGACAAATGGCGGCTCTACTATAAATTTACTCTATGGTTATTACATTCGTTTACAAATACAAGACAATAACAAAGAAGAATGTCAAAAAAAATGCAAGCATATGTAGATATTATGATCATTCAAGAAAACTGAAAAATATCGGCGCACGAAATGGCACCGTGTAATAGAGCTCTAAGTCATGTTTTAGATTTTGCGTCTTCAGCCGGCGTTAGTCGTTAAATTCTCTTTTAAACACCCTTCGTTAATCACGACCATTTACACTCTGCGTTCTACCCATGGGTTCTTTATCGTCTAATCGGCTGTTGTGCTTCTGACTTACATTCGTAATAATTAATTTTTCAAACAAAGGTGTCTGATTTTCACGCTGCTGATATTTGTTAATCAAAATTTCCACGAATTATTGTATCTACACATTTTATTTAATATTTTTCAATTTATTTCTGTTCATATTATACAAATAATCAGAAAGTAATATACGCAAACGATGTTTTCCCTTCAAAATCAGAAAGAGTGTGAAACAACATGGCAGAACTACGAAAGAGATTAAAGCGAAACATCAAAAACCCTCCCGAATTCTCGTCTCGTGCGTGTTTGTTTACCCCTCTTGCTTCTTCCCACCTCTCGCCCTGTGAACTCGAAAGTCGTGGGTGAAAGCCACTGGTGAAACGCATAATCTAAAGGGTATCTAAGTCTTTCGGAGAATGTTGCAAGTACCGTTTTCTAAACACTTTTCCACACTTAGTTATTACATATTTTTACCAGGCACCAATGCTGAATTGTCACTTCTTTCAAAAAATTGTTTAATGATATTACTGGCGATGAACTGCTTTTTTGCTCTATAACATTCTAGTGTAGCGGAATGCGGATTTGTTCTTTGTTGGTACATAACTACTTTTTCGCGATTTTGTATTAACCGCTTGGCATGCTCTTTAAAACATTCGAAGTGTTTTCCACTTGTATGGCAGTTAAAGTACTCTGAAGTAGATACTGTATTGGAAAAGTGTGAACAGTTTGCAGACTTGCTATCACTTTTATTCTTGCTGTTAGTTTATGTGTTGTACTTTAATTTCGATTTAATATTTTTCTTAGCTTCAGTTAAGTTTATTTCAGGTTTGTGAACTTTACGCCTATTAATGTTTTTATTGTTTCTTTTATCCGCAATTTTCTTCCGCTGCTCCCGGAGCTTTGCCGCTAGATCTGACACCATTTCACACAAACTGAAGTTTCAATAAATTGCACCATAGAATAACACATACGTAGATAAACTTATTCTCTCATCTGACGTTTCATTTCACACTCTTCATCGTAGGTTTGTGGAAATGAGAGCAATTAAATTTAAAATTATCTTACACCAGGTGGAGTTACAAAATATGTTCACTTAACTTTTTCCTGTCGTTTTGGTGTAGAACTGAAAAATTTAAATATATTTTGCACTTTTTTGTTAACTTTTATCGTTGGTATACATTTGTATTGTATTTAACACAACTAGTTTGTCACAAAAACACGAAATTCGGTTGTTGTTCCTTTGTGGATCGCTGTATACTATTGCCACCATCTGGTATTATTGAACCCATATTTTCTACCATCCAATGTTTACTTTCCATCGTACCTATGACGTTTAATTTATTGAGCGAATAATATCTTCTATGGTATGTATTATTCTATGAAATTGCACATGCTAGTAATACTTTGACTTAAAAACCTTAGCATATGAGATTACAAATGGCAATTTTAAAATTTTAAATACAAAAAAAAGAAAAGTACAAATTTGTTCTCATATTAGACTATTTTGCAATGTCATTTCCTTTCCATTCAGTGAAATTTAAAGACACAAGTTTGTGTATGTATGTGGAGGAACCGATTGAAACCCCAGCGGCGGAAGTCGCAAGGCCTTCCATAAATAAGGCATGAGGAATGGTTCTTTTGTAATGCCTTCGTAAAATAATGCCTGCGGAATGCATGGATTTTTTCATCAGATATAACCAAGATAAGATTTTTACAATTTTGAGAAATTTCTTTTTTGATTTTTTTAACCGTAATTCAATTGGAAAACTGAATACAAATTTTAAAATTATATTGTTTATTAAATATTTTTCGGGGTATTTTTAAAATTATCAATTTGTAGTTGGGTGTGGTGAAACTTTCTAAGATAGATACATACATACTTGTAAATAAATATAAAGAAGTTGATAGTGATTTTGTGACAAAATAAATTATTTTAGTTTTATTTTTGTTTAACAAAAATAAATTAAAGTAAATGCCTTCTTTAGGCAATGTGCAAGGAAGTCCTTGCCTCCCAATCTCACGCAATGTTAAAAAGGAAGGATGAGGTAATGTGTAGGAAAGGCCTTCCGTGTTTCAAAGAAGGCCTGTTTGGTCATGATTTCCGCCGCTGGGAAAGTTCTGATTTCGTTTTACACAAACAAACACGTGAATTCCAATGTGGGGTACTAAAATTCAAAAATGCATACAAAATGGACATCGGTCAAAATTTTTTAACGCGCCTCCGATTTATCGATGCGCTATTAAAAATCCTATCGATTGATGTATATTTCATCCAATTTCATTCAACGGCTTGCAATTTCGGGTACTAAACATCAAAAACGGGGTTGCCAATTCTTCGGTTGCTGTTGACCTTTTGAAGCGGGATTTGGCTTAAATGACGCAGAATGCGAAAAAACTGGATTCACGCAGGTATTTGTATATATTGGAGAGTAACTGTCAAAACCCATCTCAAAAAACATGTTTTGTTAGAAAGTTCACGATTTTTTTTTGTACTTTGCGTCAGTGCTACATCGACACTGTTAAAACTACATCAAAAGATTCGTAGTGACAGCGGCTACACATTTACATTTTATATAACTAGAGGGGCGTCCGCGCCGTATCCAAAAAACGAAAAACCCCTGAAATTCGGTTTCAAAATGTTAACATCATTTAGTACAGTACGCAATGAAAATAGCCCAATAACTCATATGGGCGAATTCACCACTGAGCAGTGCTTATAACATTTTTCCTTTAAGTGTATGCTGAAAAATAAACTGTTTCGTAAAAATTTTAGAAACTTCAAAAAATTTCGTGATAGTTTGAACAGATTTTTTTTAGATTTTTCAACTTGGAACGTTCGCCGCTAAGTTGCAAATGAAGATTCATGTCCGAAACTCCGCACACATATTGTATCAAGTCTCTTTAATCACAATATATCCACTTGTGGCCACAACTCAGAACGGCTTAAGAAATAATTGACTGCATACCTCGGTTTCATAAAGGTTAAAAATATTTTACTTTTGCTTTGCCCATATACCAGAGCTGTAAATGAATCATTCTTCTTTGATTTGAAACCATTACGTATTAGCTAATTTTGAATTAATTCTTTTCAACAAAAAAAAATTGAATGAAATTTGATTCAATTCAAATGAATTAGGCAAAAATTAATTGCAATTCATTTCCAATTCGAATTTATTTGGTAAATTTAATTGCAATTCATTTCCAATTCTAATGAATTGCAATTAATTTCTAATTTATTTGAAATTGAATTGTTTTTGCAAATGTAATGCTAGCAGTCTTCGATATAAAAAACCAAGTTGGATAACAAAATGAGTAATGCTAAAGCTAAACTAATTTCTATTTTTGTGGGCGACAATCAACAGGTTAGAGCTGTCAATGCCTGAAGTGGCACCATTGACATGTTCTAGACGATGACTTTCAGTCGTGACTCTGAAGTCACGACTGTCGTGCTTGTTGGTGAAGGGGGGAGGGGTTTCAAAACAGTCACGAATTGGAAAATCGGGGGGATCTTTGACATTTCTCTTTCATCTCTTTCGTGTTTTTAAATGGCGGAAAAGCATCATAAACAAAAAGTGGCGAACAATTGTTTCGAAGTAATCAGAAAAAAAATACAATTATACAGTACAATAAATACAATTATACAATACAATTATAATTATACAATACAATAAATACAATTACAATGTTATTTCGTCGATGAAGATTGTCACGAATAAAAAGCAAAAGAAGGTTGGGCGATAAAACGTCAAAAATAATCACGCTTGTTTGTATTTGAAGAGTCAACGTCTGGACGCACATTAATTTACGAAGGGTGGCCAAAAGAGAATGAACCCAAATGCACGGGTGCAAAGTCATCGTCTGGAACATGTTATTGACAGATAAATCAGCTGTTTATTGTTGAACAACATTCACAATTGGTTGTTTGTTTTTCTTTTAATTTTTCTTTGTGTTTGTTTATTGAAGTAGGTAAGTATTTGTTATATTTATTATTAATATTTGTTTGTTATTGTTTTGCATTTCAAATTTAATAGTTTAAAATGGACATTGACGAGCAGCTTATTGAGGAAGTGCGAAGCCGCGAAATTCTTTATGACCTGGCACAAGCGGGTTATAAAAACATATAGAAAAAGGAGTACGAGTGGAGAAAGCTACGTTCCATTTTGTTTTTTTAGAAGAGACAGCAATAAACTAAAGTTTGCTACGGACATCCGAAAGCTTTAAAAAAAGTGTTCTTCGTCCTTCTGTTTTAGCTGCTGAATGCACGTTCGGTAGAAGCCCTCCTGATGCCGAGTTAGATTCACCGGACGAACCCACCATCTTCGATTATTGCTCGTCTGCAATTCACTTCGTACTTCATATACTGTTTTCACAATTTTTGTTACGTTTGTGATAATATTTATTAAATATTCTCCAGACATTGTCTTTTCTTTTAACACAAATAACACAATAACACAAAGGTCAAAATTACAGATCAGCTGTTTACTTTGCAGTTGCCGTCTTGAAAATAATTAAGTTTCTGCCACACGTCTATATTTGCAGTCAGCGGCATTTGCAGTCGTGTGTTCGTGTAGCCAGTCGTCGCCTTTGTGTTTCATGCTTAACTCTGGATTTGGTTACGCTATTCTTTTTTCAAAATCAATTCAATTCAAATGTATTGGAAATGAATGGCAAATTAATTTTTCTAATTTATTTGAAGTAATTCAAAATCAATTCAATTCAAATGAATTGCAATTCATTTTGGCAAATTCATTTGAATTGGAAATGGATGACAATTCATTTTGCTAATTCATTTGATTTGGAAATGAATTGCAATTCATTTCCGACAAATACATATGAATTGATTCAAATTTCATTCAATTCGTTTTTTGAGGGAAAGAATTAATTCAAAATGAATGATTCGCGAATTAATTCAAAACAGAATGATTAATTTACAGTTCTGGTATACACCACCTTAGTTAAATCGGAGATAATAACTATAATGGGGGAAGGTTCTACCTAAACGCACAGTATGAATTTTGTTATCTTTTTAAGTAATTTCCGGGTAAAGGCTACTACTCACTTAGGACAACATTCACACCAAAATTATCGGCATATATAGCAGCACATTTGTCCATCTGTTTCAAAGTGACTTGTAGACGAAAAGCTTTGCCACTTTGTATTATATTTGTTACCGCCTCATCGTCTCGCAATAAAACGAATTGTGGCCCACCTCGTATCAATTAAATCCATTTTTGTTTAAAGTCCGGTATGTATTAAATTTCCTTGATTTTTAATGCTGCTTCATTTTCAACCAAGGTCATGATCCAACCAAGGGCCATGGAGGCCATAAAACCTTAGGTGCTTATTATTCAACTCCAGTAGTTCCGGTATACCTAACCGCTTTTGGCAGTATATATATCCCGCTTTTCTATGTCTAATCCCGCCTTGGATTTCATTTAGAGAAAAATCCCGCTTCTTCTTTCTTTAGTTGGTTTACTTTGATATAATGAAAAGATTCATACTCCCGACGATTATAAGTATCGTTGCTGCCATAAAGCATGTTCTATTAGATTTTTTGAATGTTCATCATCCATTGTTAATTTTTAAGAACAACTATTGTCTAATAATGCAATTGTTAAGTTTTTGGGGTTTAAACTCTTTTTAGACTATTGTAAATATCATAAGATGCTCAAATAATATTATGCTTTTTTCAATACTTTATCTGTTTATTACTTGATGTAGTCAAACATTTAAAGTCAACAACACGAATGTGTTACTGCACCGTATCAGTCATTATAGCGACGAAACTGATTTGTATCAAATGAGGGAAACTCGGTTTGTACACCAATCTCTACTAAATACCTTTTTAGCGAAAATGCACAAACACATAACTCAGAAAATATACTAATCATTAAAATAAAAATTATACATTTTAATTTTTCTATGAAATGGAAAAGCGGGAAATATCATAAAATGGGGAAAAAGAAGGGTGCTTGATGTTAATGTTTTTACATCATTCATATATGGATGATAACATAGATATTAGTCAGAGATATTAATAGCAAAAATGGAACATATTCATCACAGTAATGCAACATATTCGTCGCATTGAAGGAAGTTTTCCTTGTTGTTGCGGCAATGTAAATTAGCACGTATCTAACCAATAATCTTGTATTTATTTCAACATTTTACAAAAAATTATAAGTATAAAGTCATATTTCACCAAACCCAGAAATGACTCAAAACAATTTCTAAATCTTTTCGAACTACTCTTCAACACAATATTCTACGCACGAAAAATGCAAATTTTTTAACTAAAGTTCACTCTTTAGTTACTTTCGTCAGTATTATAATTTAGTATTCTAAAAAAGGCACATGCGCTTACACAAAATGTATATAAAGTATGTACATCTTTTTATTTTGAAATTTAATATCTCCTGTCATTGAAGGGTAAATACATCATTTTATATTTTGAAAGAGGACTTATTTCTTACGAATTGCGGGACACAAATCAGATCAGAAATACAGGCACATTTCTACACAGAAAACAGCATTAACATCCCATTGTGCTAGTTTAAATCATTACCCAAACTTTCAGGATACAGCGGTTTTAAATAAAGAAAACAATTATAAACGTCGTTATATGTTAGAAATGCTACAAATAATTACTACACCAACATTGAAAAGAATTAACTATAAAACAGATACAGATAATGTAGCCCAAATTTACAGACATTTAATTAGTAAAAAGTAGAACCATTTAAGCACAAATTGTTTATCAATCTAATATTTTTCTTTGGGTTAATTTATATGAACTTTTTACGAACATTATTTTTTTTGGTTTGTGTAAATTCAGAAAATTTTTAAAAAAGGCGGGAAAATTTGTTTGAACATTTTTAAATTGACATAATTTTTTCGCAATTGTTATTTTGTTTTAATTGTTAAATATTGTTTATATCTCCTGATGATGCTACACAAAGGAGTAGCGAAATATCGAGGAAAATAAATACAATAACAGCAAATCTGTCCTCAAGCTCGAAGAATATTGAATATTTATTGATAAAGAAAAGGTCGAACAACAGAATAAAAATAAAAAATATTAAATTTACCTTCAATAGGTTAACAATTTAGACATTTCAAAGAGTTTTCAATGGTATATGTGTATGTATATCTTTTCGATTGGATACTAAACGAGATACGTTCGATTATATATTCAAGCTTTGTAGAATTTAAACTAAAACACTAAAAATTTCACAATTCGGCACGTGTCACAAAGCGGTCAAAGTTCAAAATGAGTTTGTCGCCGTTAGATATTTGTCGGTTGTATATGATCATAGCTTCTGGTATGTTATTGGAGAGATGAAGTAACAATGTGTAAAAAATGCGATAGTTTTTTCCACATCACTTATAGATTTAGAAATGGATGGTGTGCACTTTAGGTAAGTTTTCCAGAAATTAGGCTGCCAAATTTAAAATAGAATGTAAATCCTCGTCAGTATTAGATTCGATTTCTTCACACAGTGCAATTCACATAATTACGTTATTTAAGAAGTTTGTATTGTTTTTTATCTTTCGTGGTACGAAATTGACCTAAAAAATCGATAAAAGGGAATTCCCGGGATCCGGAGAAATTTATTTATTCAATGAAAAAGTTCAGGGATTTTCATTCCCTAGTTATACCGCTTTCTTAGCTTATCACTTAGTTTTCATTACTGTCGTAAACAGACACAAAGTTTCCAGTCTGGAACGATTATATATATACTTAAAGCGAACCACAGACTTTTCATTCATGAGCATGGTCGATAACTTTTTGTCTTGCTGATGAATTTGAAAAAATATTACCAAAATAGTTTGTGAACATGAAAGTGATGCGATTACATTCTTATTTGGCATCAGGAAGGGCGGTAAACCGACAATAAACACCTTCGATAGCTGATGTTCATGCTCATGAATGACAAGTCAGTGGTTCGCTTAACTCCAAAGTACAGCTAGTTTGGCGTTGTCGTTACTATAAGTAGTGAGCAAGCGATAATCGCTAGTTTGCAACGAAAACATGTCTATTAATATTTTTAACAAACACACAAAATTAAAAAATCGAAACTAACAAATTTGCGAATTTTAATTCAAGAATAAAACTTTTTAGTTGGCAGCATTAGAGAAATTATTGCATTTTGTGAACAAGCTAACACGCCATATTTGCGAATCAAAATAAAATATGTATATAAGGGTCATTCTTTATTTTCGTTAATATTTTCAGCAAGTTCATAAAAGAATTTTTGTTTTAAGTGTTTAACTTTTTTTCAATTCTTTTTTATTTTATATTTATAATTGTAACTACATTTAATTTACGAATTATTTTTGCATTCTTGCACGCTTGGTACCCGTAATTTTCTTTATTTTCGATTATCAATAGCGGCATTCATGCAAACGTGAAAGCCGAGAACTTTTGCTCAGCGCAAGTTTCCCTCGCACCGTTGCATGAGGCACCAAGTAAAGTTAGTAAAACCATATCAGCTGACCAAGATGGATACATAAGGTGGTAGCAGTAGCAATTGCATGTATTATGTATGTGTACTTTTTCTACAGTTCCAGTGCTATCACCTTATTTATCCATCCTAGTCAGATGACAACGAAATGTCAAAAGTTTACACGTTTTTCCATCCCACGTTTGCGCAGCAAATTTGCCTCGAAAACTTTCCAGTTTTGAGCAAGTCGCTTTGTATGGGAAATTTGTTTGTTTTGACGTTTGCTGTGCAAGTTTACGATGTTTTCGAGTTTACGAGGTTCTTTCGAGCTTTCATGAAGACCACTAATATAATTGTGGTTTATCCTTTATTTGCTGTCGTCCGATCCTTTCTTTATCTCTCTTATTCCTTAATCTTTCCTCCTTAGACTTTGCAGTTTCTTGTTTTTTCGGTTTTCCCCTGCTTCAGCCTTTAGTAGATATGTTTTGAAAAATCAGTTATTGTATTAACTTAAAAAAAGGAAAGAGAAGTATTCTAGGAGGACAAACAAAATCACTTCCGTGTATATAAAAATCACTTTCGTGATTGCAGGCTCATCTCCATGTTGCCATTCACCTCCACAATTCTGGACCAGTGTGCACTGCTTCCGAGTCTAATAAAAGAGAATAAGAACTTATTCTAAATGTCTCATGACTCCAAACTATAAAGAGGAACCAAAATTTATCACACAAAATCCGTGTTAAAAATACGATATTTTTTCGTCGCTCTACAAGTATCGACAGTGCCGTAATAGCTGCTTTGCAAATGTGTTTGTAATATTCTCATTGAAATAATATTTGTCGCTACATAATTTTTCTAGTTTATGAACCTCGAAGCAGGAACAGGCATGGATGTGCATTTTTATATGCACTTATCAATTTTTCGATGTAAAACAGTTTTTACCTAAATTCATTTTCTAAGCATTGATTAATGTATAATCAACATGATCAAAATAATTTGATTGCATTAATTAAATTGTAATATTATTCAAAGATACCCAGCGGCGGAATTTGCGAGGCCTTCCACGAATAAGGCATGCGGAATCATTCTTTGGTAATGCCTACTTTAATAATGCCTGCGAAATGCATGATTTTATAAGGCTCCCACCGGCCTGTTAAAAGAATGCCAGAAGACGCTGTTGTTCATGAAACCCTGTCTTCCACATGTTCGCAATTCGTCGTTGCAAAATCATTACATCCGATAGCCCAGTAGATAAAGCGTCCGATTGTAAGTCCTAAGGTCGTGTGTT
The DNA here is from genome assembly GCA_963931995.1 of Phaonia tiefii. Classification (NCBI taxonomy): domain Eukaryota; kingdom Metazoa; phylum Arthropoda; class Insecta; order Diptera; family Muscidae; genus Phaonia; species Phaonia tiefii. Next base: position 236,364,645 of record OZ008369.1, on the reverse strand, counting down.
CGATTCCTGTGGCTGCAGAATTAAAAAAATATCATTTATAAGAATTACAATTGGTTAAAATATAAATTTTGAAATATGAAGCTAATTTCCATATATATTTTTTTATTTTTACGTAAGTCCCTCTAAATGTACTCTTTTTGCAGGCCTTCTAGTAGAGAGGGATGGAAGGCCTTGCCTTCCAATCTCACGCAATGTTGAAAAGAAAGGAGGAGGTAATGTGTTTCAGGCCTTCCAGCTCCTGATTTCCGCCGCTGGGTATACCCCCAGAACATAGATATTAACGAAAAAAAAAGAATACACACTGAAAGAAAAACGCTTCGTCGCATGGATGAAACATTTTCATTAATGTTTTTACGTTGTTATAGTGAAAGTGTCGTACATCCGACAATTTGGTAGTCGCTGCAACGAAAAATTTCATACTTGACTTCTTTGGCAATTTTTCATTTCGTTGCTGCAACAACTTACTTGTTGTTCCTGCAAAAATTTTATTAAATATGAATTTTGTAAAAAAATGGGTTGAAAATTAAAAAAGTAAAGGCATGATGATACTGATATTTGGTTTATCTCTTACTTTTTATAGTTTATATTTATTATTTATTTATTTTGGAGGTTTGTGAACATTTTTAGTTGACGAAACAATTTCGTTATTGTAACGAAACTAATTTTAATGATGGCATAGAGAGAGAAGCAGTCGAAAAAATGAGGGAGCGTAAAAATTAGGCCAGCCAGTGAAAATGGTGAGCGTGAGTGGTGGGTCACGTACATATCTTAAATCAGTTCCATTGCAACCATCGAAAGTGGTAGATATACGAGAATTTATCCGCCGGAATAATTTAAATAAATTTTTTAAAACAGACTAATTAGTTATACTTAGTAATAATCTTTTATTGTGAAAACTAAATTGTGTGACTTTATGTGTTTGCTGTGATCGTTTGTGTATCTTGCGAATCTATAAATCAAATAGATAAATAAACAGAATGCAAGGAGCAACACGACAGCAAAGAAAGTGACGCGTCGATAACAGAAAAACTACCCCGAAATATGTAAATATGTAATGCCCGTGACGATACAAGTCGCAACAAGATGTTCGTGTTTTTGTGTTTTATTCATAATTCGGTTGCGCCTGTTTCGTTGTGTTGGAGTTTGGATTCAGAAAAAAACGAAAGACATAGTAGATACATTTGTGCAGGCAGTCGAAGTAAATGAAAACGGAGAAGTCAAAGAAACAGTGTTTCAAGTACGACGAACATAAAAAAGAACAATTAAACGTGGAATCAAATGAATCCAATCGAAATTTTAACAAATTTGCTTAAAATAAATAAAAGAGCAGTTGTAGAAAATGCTTACAGAGCGATCACTGGCTTAATGACGGAGAGATTTGGCGATGCAATGGCATATCAAAAGAGTCAACACAACAACAATTGCATGATTTAACACAACAATGATGTGGTTCTATGTTAAAGGAGGAGCATAGGGGAGTAGAGCTTATGTTCATGGTAAGTACTGACATAGATATAGTATACATTAATGTGGACCCTCAATGTATGGGAGTTCTGAAAACTCATCTGTTCCAAAAAACCCGGTTAGTTTTGTGTGAGGTTAGGTTAAAAAAAATTTGACGAAAATATGAGCTCGATCGGTGGAAAATTGACGTGCCGCTCGCGGTTTGAAGTTTGTGGAGCCTAGTGTAAAATTTTTTTTTTTCGATTTTCGAAAAAAGCCGGTAAGTTTTGTGAAGTGTTGGGCTGAAAAAAAATTGACAAAAATATGAACTCGATCGGTTGAAAATTGACGTGCCGCTCGCGGTTTGAAGTTTGTGAAAACTAGGCTAAAAATTTTTATTTTTTCGATTTTGATTTTTTTGATTTATACCAAATTGGTTTTTTGAAAATGCGGGTACTTTGTGCGTGACAACTTGAATCAAATATTGCATTTATTTTTTACCTGAAATCTATTTTTTACGAAAAAAAAAATATAAATACTTCAGACACTCTGAGTCAAATTTCAGTTGAATACCAGATTTCAGAAGTGTTAAACAGCAAAGTGTTAAAACAGGTGCGCATTTGATTTTCAATGGCATCATCAACAACAAAAATTAATTTGAGATCGCAACAGCCTAACATTTATTTGATTGGTAATGTTATGCTGTTGGGATCAAAATTGCCGTCTAAAAAATAAGTTCTTCGTCTATTGTTTTTTCATACTCGTACACAACAATTGGCAGTGCGCAGAAGTGCAATAATGGTGGCAAACGAAGTACTAATTTTCTGGGATAAAGCGCGGATTCCGACGCGAGGCAAGGATAAGATTGTTTGGCAAGTTGAAAAATTATACCACGAGTGGAGAAATTTAAACAAGAGCGCAACAAAGAGAGGACCGCTGCATACGGCAAAAGAAGAACAGTTTGTGGAAGAATTAGACAACCTCTTCGATATTGCTCATGTTAATGCGCTAACAAGGATGGCAGTACCGGAGGCTAGAGATTTTTTGCTTGCGCAGAGGCAAAAAGGCCGGCCAGGCAGCATGATTGGCATTGGTATCGAAAAAAGAAGATTGGAACGAGAAGAGCCAGCAGATGAACAGCGAAAACGAGTGGCTACAGAAATCAGTACCTCAGCAACAGTTCAATTTACATCCTCCACCGAATCGTCAGTCAATGGTAGCGATGATGGAATGGAATTGGAAATGGATGTTCTACCGTCGACCTCGAAAGTTGTTAAAAGAGGAACTCAGTCATTTATCAACGAACGGATCGTTTCTGTTTTGGATAAGTGCAAGATATCGGACCGAAATGCAATGCATTTAATGGCTGCAGTAGCTGAAGGGCTTGGCCACAACGTATCAAATTTGGTTCTGAATCGCTCGTCAATTCGAAGATACCATACTGCAAATCGAAAAAAAATTTATGATTTTATAAAGGAGAACTTACAGTTGAAGGAAGCAGCATTTTTCGTAGTGCTTTGGGATGGCAAAATACTGGAAGACATTACAGGAAAGAATAAGATTGATCGCCTTCCGGTTATTGTCACTAATGGAGACATCGAACACATATTAGGCGTTCCAAAACTAGATTGTGGAAAAGGCAAAAGCATTGCAGCGGCCGTTCACCAACTACTGGTGGAATGGAACATTTCAAAACGAGTTCAAGCCATGTCTTTTGACACGACATCTTCAAACACTGGTGAATTCGCTGGAGCTGCAGTTTTACTTGAACAGCTATTAGAGAAAGACTTGATGTGTCTGCCGTGTAGACATCACATCTACGAGTTGGTGCTAAGAGCAGTGTTTGAAGATAAAATTGGAAAAACTTTTGCGCCAGATGTGTGTCTGTTTCGGCGTTTCCAACAAAAATGGGAAAAAATTAATCAAAATGCATTCGAAACTGGAGTGAGCGATGAAATCGTTGCTTCGAAATTAATAACTGCACCAGAAGACACCATTACATTTTGTCTGGACCAACTACAGAAAAGACAACGCCGCAACGACTATAAGGAACTTTTGGAACTGGTTGATTTATTCCTTGGCGGTGACTTGGGCGAATATAAGTTTAAATCACTTATACCCAGTCCAAGGCAATTTACTCTTTAAAAATATTTATGTTCAGAGACCAATTTAAACTGGCAAAATCTCAATTGGATGGAATTCGAGATATCTGCGTGTTTATTGTTCGTCTGTACGGTCAAGTCTGGTTTGGCTGTACCGAAGCTGACACAGCGCCGAATTAGGACTTCAACTTTTTGAAAGCGCTTCACTCATACGCAGACTTGGATAGTAAATTGTCGAAAACAATGGTAACAAAGTTTATCAGACATATGTGGTGTCTGGCGGAAGAGCCTATAGCTCTCGTCTTATTTGATTCATGATTCAATGATTTGAGCTATTTCGTGACTTCGAAAACAAAAAACTTCTTCTAACGCTTTAACTTGCCGCATGAATTTCTAAGATACCCGCCGGAAACTTGGCCGCAGTGCGAATATTATCAGCAGGCATTGAAAATTGTCGAGAAAATTCATGTTGTAAACGACACCGCTGAAAGAGGCGTTAAAATGATGGAGGACCAGTTCGATCTTTTGCCTTATCTCTACTGTTGGCAATACCAAGTGTACGCAGGGATTCGTCAACTTGATCCTTCCAGCGGAGTCTTGGTCTTCCTATTTTTCGTCTTCCTTCGAGTTCGGTTTCGAAAACCCTTCGTGCTGGTTCGTCTTCATTCATTCTACTGACATGGCCTAGCCAGCGCAATCGCGTTATTTTGATCCGCTTAACTATGTTAATGTCAGGATAAAGCTCATGATTCATGCGTCGCCGATACTCGCCGTTGTGCACTATAGGGCCACACATTTTTCGGAGTATTTTTCTCTCGAAGACTCCTACAGATCTTTCGTCTGCTTGCGATAAGACCCAGGATTCTGCACCATAAAGCAAGACAGGTTGTATGAGAGTCTGGTATAGTTGGACTTTTGTTACTCGAGAGAGTTGGACTTTTGTTACTCGAGAGAGTGCTTGCTTAGCCCAAAATAACATCTTTTCGCAAGCACAATTCTCCGATTGATTTCAAGCCTGACGTTGTTGTGTTTGTTTACGGCAGATCCGAGGTATATAAATTCGTCTACCAACTCGAAATCAACGTTCACGCTTGGAACTAATCGCTTGGAGGCCCTGCTCGGTGAAACCATTAATTTTGTCTTGTCCTCATTTACCGTCAGACCCACTTTTGCTGACTCCTTCTCAATTCTCGAAAATTCCGCAGTAACTTCTCTAACTGTGCGTCCAATGATATCGATATCATCAGCAAGCGCGAGCATCAAGTGACTTCTGCTGCTGATGTTTTTATTCATGTTGACAGCAGCTTTTCTCAGAATAATCTCTAGTAAGATGTTAAAGAGATCGCACGATAGGGTGTCACCTTGTCTGAGGCCTCGCTTAGTTTGGAAAGGTTCGGTAAGATCCTTACCAACTTTCACTGCGGATTTGGTGTTCGTCAGGGTCATCCTGCAAAGGCGTATGAGTTTTGCAGGAATACCAAGCTCAGCCATTGCTTCGTAGAGTTTCCCCCGTATCGGGCTGTCGAAGGCCGGCTTATAACACAGTACGACAGTGGTTGGGTGGTACACATGAGAAATGTAAACAGAATATGAAAACAGGCTTAAAATAAAGAAAACGAGTCTCGGCGTTTTGCTGTAGCACGTCAGAATTTTGAGAAAATCGATTTTAAAGCTTCGAAGGACCGTGGGGGTAGTGATCAGAATCAATGTTAGCTCCTCTGATCACTCGTACGTCCATTACACTGGACGAGTGCCTTCCATCAATTACCGCGTGATCAATTTGGTTCTTCGTTCTTTGATCAGGGGATACCCAAGTAGCCTTGTGGATGTCTTTATGTTGGAATCTTGTACCACTAATGACCATGTATTTTGCCGCGACAAAGCCAATCAGTCTCATACTGTTTTCAGAACTGTCAGCATGTAGACTGAAATTGCCAATAGTTGGATGAAACACATTCTCGCCTACTTTAGCATTAAAATCTCCTAGTACAATCTTAATGTCATGGCCAAGGCAGCGGTCATACGTTTCCTCTAGGAGCTCATAGAATATGTCTTTGGCATCATCATCTTTCTCCTCTGTCGGGGCATGCACACAAATTAGGGAAATTAGGAAAATGGTCACACTGGGTAAGTATAATCAACCCCAACAATTTAGACCGCTGTGTAGCTACACTTTTTTTTATGGGCGTGACAAGTTTGAACTTTCTTATCCGATACTGTCCGAGATAAATTTAATAATCGAGTATAAATATTAAATTGAGCGAATTCTTGTGGTAACATGTCTTCAGTGAAATATAACAGGTATATTTTCGTAGAATATTCAAATGCTCTATTTCAAAGTTTAAAGGGACTTTTTCGTCCTTTGTACAAAAACTACCAACAATTTACAGTAAAATGACCAGCTACGGATTCAGAGTGTTCCATAAACCAATGGCTTAAAATAACCCTAAACAAAGTAATCCAGAAACGTTAAATCGAACGAACGAGGGGGCAGTGAACAGGACGACTTCTGGAAATAAAGTTGTCACCAAATTGATTTTTACAATAAATCGACTGTTAAGCGCGCGGCAAGTTCTTGAACGAGCTGTATTAAGTTCCTTACTTAAATTTTTCCACTAAGTCGAAGAACATTTCGGCGCATTCTTCAATACTGCGCGCTACAGCAGCAATATTCTCTTCAGTATGCACATTTCTTTGTCTTGTTGATGGTTTTGAATCGAGAAATCGATCAATAACTGCACGAATTGCTTGCTCACTAGACCGATTATGTTGAGCGTGAAATGCACGAAGAGCTCTATGAACTTCGCGAACATATTTTTTTTCAATGTAAGTTTGCACAATTTGGAAGCGTTATTGCAGCGTTGAACGATTCATGATGACTTGCCAAAACTTACTGACCAGAAATGACGACACAGTTTTACATTCTCAGCTATGAAACCATAGTTATTGATATCGAGGACTATGCAGCTAAAAAAAAAAAACATCCTTTACCTTAACCATTGAATATACGAAATACATTAAAATATATATTAATACAATTATTAATTTTTAAAACAAACGATCTTTGTATATAACGCCAGTCACACATGCTGCACTCGCTACTTGATTCTTGGAGAGAAATACGCATAATAGACGTTTCTTAATACCAATACGCATCTCTATTCCACTTCACCTTCAGGAAGCACGCAAATCTGACTTGATTCCAATGTATTTTACTTCCGGTGCTTAAGTTCTTTGTAGTAAACTATACAAATAAATAGAAGCTATTGTATTTATAACCTCTGTTCAAAAAAATATTGTCATAGAAATAATATTTATTTCTGACGTATGGGTGTGCTTATGTGATGAAATCAGTTATCAAGTAGGAGCATTTTAAACAAAACGCTATAAAAGATTAGAGACATCAACAGTTAGAACAACAGTTTTTGACGCCGACGCTTCAACGAAAATACGCTGAGGTGAGTTGGCATCTTTATGAATGAAAACATAATTTTTTTTAATAGAATGTGGAGACCAGGCGCATGATACTCCTGAAATGGCTTACAAAAGTTCAGAAAATGAAAATGTCTAATAATCTCTGAGGGGAATTTGGACGATTCGGTTAAATGTCTGGCCAAAAATCAAGTAATTTCCAGACGTCTGCGAGTGTGAACTTTGTTTTGCATGTTTGTATGATCCTTTTGGTTGTTATTGATAGTACATATCGGATGCGTGGTACATATCGTACATATCGGATACGTGGGCATCCGTTTCCTGTAGCCAGTTAGTGTGATTCTTTCAACAGCCTGCAATTGCAACAGCCTGCAATTCCGTAAATGAGGAGGACCAATGTTCGACTCCAGCTGGAATCAGTTCGAATATTTTTGTTTTGTTTTATTGTAGTATTTTATTCGATATGTGTATTTGTGGCTTTTGGTTTTTGGATTCATTCTCATCTAAGTTTTGGTAGTTATAGCTATGCTAGTATTTTTAGATTATGTTGTGTGTATATCGTATCACTGCTATGTAAAGAGGTGTGTCTTTTCTGGCATTTTCTTTTAACTTATTTTGTTTGGAGGGAAATTTTCCTGAAGCAGACGTACTGGTTTTAGAATAATTCTTACCATTCTTAAGTTTTGCGCTATTGCGGTTCGGAGTTAATAAAATGGAGAAAATATGTAGTATTTGGTCATTCCTCATTTGTGTTGTTAAAAGGTGGAGTCCGATTAAAAACAGTAAAATGTTTTATAGTGCGGGAAAAGTTTCAAAGTGGTAGTGAAAACTTGGTAGTTGCAAAGTTCATAAGTGTCAGAGTGGAATTTTTCCTGATTGCCGTTCCGGATTGAAGTGATTGTTTTTTTCAAAATGTTTCCTTTTTCCATTCGGAATTAACTTTGATTTACTTTAATTATTGATTAATTTAAATTTAAGGGGTTTTTTTGTTTGCATGTAGTACCTGCATCGGATCATATTTCAAATTTCTTTGATTTGGTCTTTTCCACTTTTGTTCATGTTGCTTGTTAAATGGTTTTATCCCAGTTTATCATTTTAATTGGGTCCAGGGAGTGCAAGTTATAACAGGCATCAGAATCTCGAACAGACCACATTTTGATGATTTTCTATTTTTTCCACTTGGCTACGATCTTCAGTGCCCGGCATACATAAATTTCCATCAAAAACTGAGGTTTCAGTGTGCAACAGATCCCTGGACTTAAAAGTACGACACATCGGTGCGTTGACGATAAAAAAAAATGTTGCCGTTGGGTGCGAGTAAAAATCTCTGATTTGTGCGAGCAACTGTGTAAAATTAGTTGTGTTTTGATTACAAGCAAGCAATTATCGCTCGCAAAAAAATTCTATATATCGGACAATGTCTCGTCCGATTTCAATGCATTTTTGTATAATTTTCAGTCATAGAAATGTTTATCTGAAATAACAAAACAAGATTTGCTGTCTTTCATCCCACGGTTTTTGTTAAAACTGAAAATTTATTAATTAGTCTCAAGAAAACATTTGTAAATATTACAAATCTTTAATTCTTATTTTCAAAGAATTCTATTTGTCAATCTTTGATTCAACAAAAACATTCCTTGCTTTAATTAATTTTATGTATGGATTAACGAATTACAATTGGAAATATTGTTCATAAATATTGAAAATTCAACGAATAACAAAAATTAAAATTAGTTAAATTAAAGAAATATTTCTGGCTTTTAGAAAAAAAAAATTTCTCAGTATGAAAGAAAAAAATTAGTAAATAGTTCAATTAATTCCTATAATTTTCAAGTTTTTTTTTGTGGATTCATACAACTTAATTTAAACTTAATTTGCTTTCTGGAATATTTTTGAGTAAATATTGCCATTTTTTAAATTGAATTTTATGACCGATTTCGTTAGTTTTTAGTTAATGTAAGAGAAAGTCATACTACAAGCTTAAAAGGTCAGGAACATTTCTCTAATTGAAAAATGGTTGGGTTTTGTTGGAATAATAGACAATTCTGTTAAGCACACTCACTGGTATGACTCCGTGACAAGTTCGTCATCCACCTAACTTAACTACAGTGCCCTAATTGATACCATCGGTTGATCATCAAGTGAATTAAGCACTTTACATATGCGAATTAGTATCGATCGAAGATCCCTAAGTAAAGGGTTTTTCAACAGAGACGCTACAAAAGTAAATTGATAGGGACAGCAAACGACGCCATATTTTTTCCCGCTCTTTTGACATTTCTCTTCAGTAAGGTTTGCCATTTCCTCATGGAAAGATATACAAGCCAACAACGAGTCGAAATTATTAAAATGTACTACCGAAATTTGGAGTCAGTGGCCTCAACTTTTAGAGCGCTACGTCCAATTTATGGTCGTCATAATCGTCCTACCAGATCAACAATTGAGCGTCTAGTGGCAAAAATTTGAATCCACAGGCACAGTACAAAATGTTCCCGTGCCAGTGAGACAAACAAGTGCCCGTAGTGTCGAGAATATTGCTGCCGCTGAGGCTTCAGTTCAAGAAAGCCCAAATGTGTCTCTCACACGTCGTTCTCAAGCGTTGAGCATCACTGTGACGTCGTTGTGGCGAATTTTGCGAAAAGATCTTGGCCTACATCCTTACAAGATCAAATTGACGCAAGAACTGAAGCCGCTTGACCACCATAAGCGTCGTATGTTCGTGAATTGGGCTGAGCAACAACTTGAAAATGATTCGGATTTTCATCGGAAAATCATCTTCAGCGAGAGGCTCATTTCTGGCTGAATGGCTTCGTCAAGAAGCAAAATATGCGTTATTGGTCAGACAGCAATCCACACGTAATCCATGAGTCATCATTGCATCCGAAAAAATTACGGTTTGGTGTGGTTTATGGGCTGGCGGCGTCATTGGGCCGTACTTCTTCCGTGATGATCAAGACCGGCACATTACTGTGAATGCGAATCGCTACCGTTCAATGATATCCGAATATTTTTGGCCCCAATTGGATAATATGGACTTGGAGGACATGTGGTTCCAACAGGACGGCGCCACAAGCCACACAGCGAATGCTACAATCAATTTCTTGGAAACCAAGTTTAGTGAACGTGTTATCTCACGAAATGGCCCAGTCGATTGGCCGCCTCGGCCGTTAGATTATTTCCTGTGGGGCTACGTCAAGTCTATGGTCTATGCCAACAAGCAAGCGACGATTGATGAACTTCGTACGAATATCGAACGTGAAATTGCAGCAGTATCGGCCGATTTATGCTTGAAAACCGTCGGTTCAGCGTCTGGACTTCTGCAAGCGTGTCCGTGGTGGCCATGCAAAAGAAATCGAGTTCCATACATAATGGCATCGAACGTACTTTCACAGGAATAAAGAATTTCATTGGTATCTAAAACCGGTTTTGTTTTATTTAAAAAAACTTTTGTAGCGCTCTTATTGAAAAACCCGTTATCATCAAAAACAAAATTCTCTCGTAGGCTGTGACGTCATAAAGAACTCATCATAACGTTTTGAAAAATTATATACCTATTTCGAGATAAAATTTCAACAAATATGAGATGGTTAAAAATTCTAAAATTTTAATTGCTTTTACTAATTCATTAACGAAGTTTTTAATTTGAACAAACTGTAAAATCAAATAATTTGAATTTGAAAATCTAGAAAACATAGAATTGTAATTATTTGATTTTACCAATACTGTTTTTCCGTGTTGCAAAGAAATTAAATTTTTAATTTAAAATTAAGATGTAAAAAATTTCTTTAAACTTAGCGAAAATGATTCTCGTCGCTAAGTACTTCATACAAAACAAGCGATTGTATAAGCAAGTGGTGTAACCTAAACCCGCTTATTGTTAGATTTTTTAGCCATCCTTTTCCATAATACCGCCGTAAGAGATAATCAGTTTTTTTGAGTTTGTGCCGGGAAAATACAATAACGGAGAATCGTTTCTTAAATAGTATATGTAATATTTTATCGTTATAAATAATGTATTAAACTCCGTGGTTTCTATCTTTTAAAAAGTGTAGTTTTTCTGCCAAATAAATTGTATTACATATATGTAAGTATTTTCAGTAAGACATCTGGTTCTCGTGTCGATAACTCATTTTCCACCCTCCCCCTCCATTTTTATATGAGACTCTCTTTTCCTTTTAGTAAATTGTAATATACTTACATATGTATACATATGAATATGTACAATGTACATTGATTAAGGTGTGTGTGATTACAAATTAGAAATTGTTTTAATGTGTACAAAGATGTAGTTTCTTCTTTCGTAATGAGTGTGCTAGGAAATGAAAATGTGCTAGACAAATAAAACCAACTGCCGGTCAATGGCAATAGAAATAATCAGAAATAATATATAGAAAGACTGTAAATCATCATCATCATCAAAAATATCGTCATTATCATTCATGTAGATGATGCCCACGTAGTCGGTTGGGGCGGGTGTGAGAGGCGGCAATGCGGTCGTTAGAAACAACATCAGTATCAACAAATACGTCGTCATATTCACATCTGCATCACCTCCCCGACCCATATAAACATGAAAGGGTCTTTCATCGTGGAATGTGTTCTCAAAGTGGATTACCCGTTAACTATCTGCGATATTTTTAGGTTTGTTGTTTATAATAAAATTTGTTTAAAAATTTGTGAATTTATCTAATCAAAACTGTTATTAAAGAGTGATGATAAGATCGGTGATTTCCGGTAGAAAGATATCCCAAATTCGTTCCGTGGTGTTCATCAATCGCTTTGTACATGAAGTAATAAGCTAATAACCAATAAAGCACAACCCAAAAAATTTCCCTTTAGCGAAGACAAGAACCACAAAAAGCTTTAGCTATTAAAAGCTTTTAGTACAGTGGTCACTTGTTTTGGCACAATAGTGTTGCAGTCAGTGTGTTCGTTGTAACCTCATTTTGATGGTATTTTGTGGAATACACTCAATTTGTGAATTGTCTTTCGGGGGTAAAGTTATAAAATGTATACAATTTCTTCTATTTATAAGATTCTGGTGCCAAATTGTATTTCTTTGATTAGTCTCCGAATTCTGAGATTACTGTCTTCTGCAGAAATCGTTTTCGTGTAGCTGTGTAGATCGGGAGGGAACTTGTTCCCGGAGCTTAACTCCTTAAGGGAACCACATCCTACAAACCCCATTTAATTCCCCTAAGTATTTCAAAGTACAGTGGTGGTCCAGTATAACGAACGCGTTTTTCTAGTCCATTGATGACTCTAAATAATGAACGGTTGAAAAATTAAGTATTCTATATAACGAATGCTCTCTTTTTCTATGCTTTGTTTTATTCTTTGTTATTTTTGTTTGTTTGCTTTGTGCACTTACACATAGAAAACATTTCATTGCCTAATTTTTAAAAAGGGAAGTCCCCGTTTATTTACTGTGAGATTTGTTGACCACTGGTTGCGTTATTTTAATGAGATTGCAAGAACAAGCTATTGACTTCAGTACAACAATTAAAAAAAAAACAAACACATATTGGAGATTATTTTCTAAAAATATATAATATTGCTCATGTATGTAAATTTGTTCCTTTTTTTAAATAAATGAATTAATATAATACGAATAGAGTTTAACTTGCTACTATGCTAATATTTATGAAAAAAAATATATATTTCGATATAACGAATTTTCGATATACCTAACGACCCTGGGCATTATATCATGCGTTATACTGGACCACCACTGTATCATCTCTTTCTGTTTTAATGTTCATATTTTCTTCAGGTTTACTCATCATTTATGATTTTTATACAAATCCACCATTTTGTCTTTTACGGCCTTACGACCAATTTTTGACTGGTTATTTAAATTGGTAATCAGTTGATTTTAAGTTATGTTTGATCTGACTTTAAATACGAAAGGAGTTTTTCAGTGCGTTGTCAAATAATCTTACTACCATGTGGCAACATTGGCAAATGCCACGAAAAATAACCGGTATTAATACATGTATCGGCTAATCGTTACAATGTATCAAACTGACGCCATTTGCAAAACAAAAGTTAAGTGATAAAATACAAAATATTTAATGAAATTGGAAGATATTTGAGCAGAAATTAATTTCTAACTGCACTACGAGTCAAATGATATGTTTTTATTGTTATTTCAACTAGAATGGTGATTATAATTGTTTACATTAACAATTAAAGAAGCTTTGTGTTTATTCTTCTTGTTGTTTCCTATCAAAATCATATGGTCACTTGATCATAGTTTAAATGGCCAACTTTGGCTGTTTAAACAGCAATCAACTATTAACCTAAAAAATGAATTCAGAGTTTAAATTATGTTTGATCGTTGATCAAAGATGATTTACCACTCAAACATTAGGCATTATTCATAAAAAATTGTAATGGGTTAGTTAACGGTTTAGAAAGGTACAGCCCAACAATTGTATACATAACCGAAAAATTCCTATGTTAAGTAAATGTTCTCTAAAGTTGTAATTTTCGTTGAACGTTTAACTCCTCGTTAAGGTTATTTTATCCGCATTTATACACAAAAAAATAATTAGTTTATATTTGACGCGTGCCATAACAATTATTAATACGATTTAAACACGTGTATATTATTTTTATTATGTGTATATTAGCAGCGATTACAATGTCACGCTATCCTGACAAGCCACAAAATAGTTTCTTTCCCATTTTTAACCAAAAGGAACTGTTGTGTATATAATAATGTATATACTAGGGTACCGATTTAATCGGGTTTTTTGATTAATCGGTTAATCGTAAATTTCTATCTGACAATTAACCGAACAAAACGCAATCAAATTATTCGACTATTCGAATAAAATAAAACAAAGCAAAATTAAAACATTGTCCAAACATTGTACTAGACACATTTATTAAAGCGTAACAAAAGCAACTTCATTATAGAGTATAAAATATATCTAGGTACAATTTTTGGTACCAAGCCAAAATTAAAAAAATCTCAAAGTTTGGACCCAAAAGTGCCACGCACTTTACCCCATACAAAGGGTAGGCTCGCTCTGAAAATATATCACACTATAACACCCTATTGGATTGATTAATTTTTACGAAACGTCATTTTCTGACTATTATCCTTATTGTATATAGTTTGTGCAGAATCGGACCAGTCATTTTTATACCCCCCATACAAAGTGACCAGTGGGTCTTGAAATTTCATCAGACTATTACGCCCAATTTAATGAACCAATTTTGAGACAATTTTTTTTATTTATGTCTATGAGCCAAAGCACTGTGCGACGCTTTCTCACAACAAACTATCAAATCTGTTCGAAATGTGTGTAAAGTTATGAAATTTGTTCGCAAATCCTTGACATATGAGTTGTCACATTATAGGAGTGTTTCAAGACGGACTGCTTCCCACAAACACGTTCTTATGTTTTATTAATCGATTAATCGCACTGATTTGTTCGAGTTAATCGTTAATCGAAAAATTTAATTCTTAAAATGTTCGGTTAATTTTATAACACGATTAATCGATTAACCGAATAATGATTAATTGAATGGATACCCTAGTATATACATAAATTCAAAACATTGAAGAAACATCCCATTATACGATTTTATAGCCCATGTTTTACCTTCCGAATTGTTGTGAAAGTGAAATTATTTCACAAAAATGGTGTTATTGACGTTATTTTCACAAGACATTTTGGGAAACTGTTTCACAATCAAATGTTGTTGTGAAAGTAAAAGTAAATCACATTTTCTGTATTAAAAATGCTAACTACGTAAAAAATAACATTACAGAATGGAAGCCGAGTATGTTTTTTCTTGACTTGGTTGTTCAAAAGTAAATATTGTAAAAATGTTGATTTTCCATTCTGTTTTCATTCCACATTTATACAATTTTATGCAAATCAGCTACCCAGTGGCGGAAGTCATGGCCTGGAAGGCCTGAAACCATGACCAAACATGCCTTCTTTAAAATACGGAAGGCCTTCCCTACACATTACCTCCGTCTTTCTTTTTAACATTGCGTGAGATTGGAAGGCAAGGCCTTCCTTGTCCATTGCCAAAAGAAGGCCTTAGAAGGCATGCAAAGAGTAAGACCTTCCTTTAATTTATTTTTATTAAACAAAAATAAAATTAAAATAATTTATTTTATCACAAACTAATTATCCACTTCTAAATATTTATTTATAAGTATGTAATGTATCTATCTTAGAAACTTGTACCACGCCCAACTTCAATTGAAAATTTTAAAAATACCCTGAAAAATATTAAATAAGCAATATAATGTTAAAATTTGTAGGAAATATTCCAATTAAATTACGGTTAAAAGGAATCGGAAAAGAAATTTCTCAAAATTGTAAAAATCTTCTTCTTGGTTATATCTGATGAAAAAATGCATTCCGCAGGCCTTATTTTAGGAAGACATTACAAAAGAACTATTACGCATGCCTTATTTGTAGAAGACATTGCGTCTTCCGCCGCTGGGAAAGTATTGAATGTTCGAAAATCCAAAGTTGCCAGAGCCATCGATTTAAGAAATGCAACAATCAGTTTATTTATTTTTAGAGTTATATCGCAAATATATCCACATAAACACGACTGCATATGTGAGACAAGATTGAAAATAACCATTATTAATTAGTCTATGCTTTTAAGTGAGTAACAATTATAATTATTCACTCAAAGTCTAAGTGAGTAACAGTGGCAACTCTTTCATATGTAATTTTATTTGATTTGTTTTTGGCTCACTTATGCAAGTAATAATTTTGAAGTAATAAACAAGGAAGTTGCATTAAGAAATGTGAGTATTTTAATACAATTTATGTTTACGAATAAATATTTATATGTTATTTGTGTTTACAGGGAAAGCACAAAACAAGAAGTATGGAGTTCTGTTTGTTTATGTCTTCTATCATTTCTGGCAGCATAACATATGTTTTGCAATTCAGCTGTGTAAAAACGGCCACTAAAAAGTAAGTTCGAAAAGTGATATCTCAGAACACCAAATTCGAATACTTGTGAATTTAAAATGCTTTGTGTAATAAAATCGAATCGGAATGCAGCATATGGGTGTTTATTTACCTTTAAGTAGAATATTTAATGTATTGAACAAAATATTAATTTATAAAATTGTTCAATAACGAAATGAAATTACGCACTGCTCTCTTTTGCTCCTACAGTGTGATAAAGACAATTTTGTTGTTTTTGCTTTTGATTAATATCCATTTTTTTTTGTAGATTTGGTCTGTGGATTTGTGTGAAATGACGTCTGTTACTTTTGCGTTTGGTATAGCAGCATGCAAACTTTATGCGTCATCATCAACACACAAGCACACACACCCGTGTGTATATAATTTTTTGGAAACCGGGATTCGGTTCGTTCGAAAAATCAAGATTTCAAGAAACCGGGTTTCCGATTTTAATTTTGGTAATAACCGGTGGAACCGGTGTTTTTGCTTTAAATTAAAATAGGTACAACACATGTAGCACTTACAATACATTTGTTTAGCGATAATTTCATATACTTATTAGCAGAGTTCGTATTTACCCCCCATGTGTAACCCATACACATCGTCGTGGGGAATGTGTAACGAACGTTTACCCATTACCCACAGGGTATGGGGAACATAATGGGTAGCTACCCACGAAAATGAGGAATTACCCATCACGATTACCCATTACCCTCAGGGCAATGGCTAGCTACCTACGAAATGGGGAATTACTCATCACGATTACCCATTACCCTCAGGGAAATGGGGAAAATAATGGGTAGCTACCCACGACAATGGGGAATTACTCTTCACGATTACTCATTACCCTCAGGGAAATGGGGGAAAATAATGGGTAGCTACCCACGACGATGGGTAATGGGTTACCCAGGGTAACCCATCCCCATTTTTGATCGAAAATATCAAAAAATTAGGAAAAATCTCTATATCTCGGAAACGGAACGTCCATAAGCGGAGCGTTTCATAAAGTGTTCCAATTCGTATGAAAGAATTCGTATGAAAACTAACAAAATCGGTAAAATAAAAAAAAGTGGATATAACTCGGAAACGGTGCGTCCAATCGAAAAAATAATAAAAAATTTACCTCCATAGGAGGCTTTAACCAAGGCTTTATAGCCACCTTTTTATTTTAGCGATTTTCTTATTTTGGAGATTTTTCGAAAAAATATTCTTCCATACGAATTGGAACACTTTATGAAAACCCCTTAGAAACTTGCAAAAATGGATTATTTTTTCGACTGGACGCTCCGTTTCCGAAATATAGAGAGTTTTCATAATTTTTTGATATTTTCGGTTAAAAATGGGAATGGGTTACCCTGGGTAACCCATTATTCATCGTCGTGGGTTGCTACCCATTATTTTCCCCATTTCCCTGAGGGTAATGAGTAACCGTGATGAGTAATTTCCCATTGTCGTGGATAGCTACCCATTATTTTCCCCATTTCCCTGAGGGAAATGGGTAATCATGATGGGTAATTCCTCATGTTCGTGGGTAGTTACCCATTATTTTCCCCAAACCCTGTGGGTAATGGGAAAATGATCGCTACCCGTTCCCCACGGCAATAATAATGGGTTACCCTAGGTAACCCAGGGTAACTCATTATCCACGAAATACGAACCCTGATTTTTCCAATTTGTCATATTCCAATTTGGAATGAGTGTTTAATATAAAATTTAAAAGTTTTAATCAAATTTACATTAAACTGATTTTAATTCGAAAGTCATATTCAAATTTTAAAGAGGTTTTTTATGTATGAAAATCTTATTAAGTTTAAAAAAAATATTTATTTATAAATAATTTTAAATTTGAAAAAAACAAAATGTTTGGAAAGTTCAATTAATTCGTAAATAATTTTTAGTTATTTCTTATTCAAGTCAAAATCATTTTGAAATTTGATTAAAAAAATTTTTTGAAAATGTCATTTAGAACTTTTTGGAACATAATACGATATTATATTTGAGAATAGAAATTATGTATCGTAATTCGAAAATTGTATTAAAATTCGAAAATCATATAATTTTATTAATTTGTTTAAGGATATGAACACAAATCAAGTAAAACCTGGTTAATCGACGTCAAATAACCGGTTTCCGGTTTGTTCGAAAATTATGATTTTAAACACGGTTATTACACTGTTAAGAGCAAAAAACCCGGTTAACCAGTTTCACCGGTTTTCGATTTTGGATTTGGACACGGTAGTATACACTTGCTCGTTTAATAGAAATAAGAAATGCAAAACAAAGCTTCGTTCGCCTCTTTTCGTAACGCATTCACCAGCTTACTCCTCAAGTCAAGACTGCGTAAAGAGCTTTCACTTCAAAAATTTAATTGCTACTCGTATAATTATAGAATGTTTCTTTCCATTAATGTTTACAATTTTTCAAAAATGTATTGACACATTTAAATACAAAAATTTTAATTCGGTCTATCGCTTACTGTTTATTTTGGTTTTACATCATTAGCACTGTGAGAATACAGGAAACTGGGTTGTCTGTCAATTATAGATTCCGGAGTTAAAATACTTATTATTATCGATGGTATTTCCATGCAAATGCATGTCTTTTTCAAAAGTCTAACAGTAATATTTATACACAATTATCTTGACGAATCATATAATTTGCACAAAAATCACAGTGACTTGTTAGTGCATACTTTTTTCACTTTTAATGATAAATGCATATTTTTCTTTAAATGCTTTCTGTATATCAAAATTTGCGGGACTTCGAGAGAGGCTCAAAATTAGGTCTCGAAATTCTAAAATACTAGAAACAAACGCTTGGTCCACAAAAAAAGGTCACGAGGACGAAATGCTTGTTTTATGAACTGTTTTATATAACAGTCGAGTTATCGGAAAATTAAATTTGTGGAAAATTTCGATAAATTTGCTAATACTTTGATATTATTTTGCCCTTTTCATACCGCAATAAAAACTAATCGAACAAATAAATACAATTTTTAGATATCTGGCTTAATTATCGAGATTTAAATTTGATAATAAATCCCTTCTTTTTAAAAAATGATTTGAAAAACTAAATTAAATGTTTCGAAATCTCACCTAATGGCCGAGATATTGAAAGTTGCAATTTATACAAGTTCAATTAATTTGGAACTTACATAAAATTTAAAAAGTGAAAATGTTTATATGTTTTTATAAAATCCGATTTTAGCATATTCTATACGTATGTAGTTGTAAGCGAGACCAACCATATTCTGGTTTTAGGAATATTCCCTTCTGCGAAAGGTCCGACACCGGTTTCGCTGCATTGTAATAGGGTTATTCCTATAACAAAGCTTCCTGCGTGGCCTTTATATTCTCCTCTGGGCAATGACTTTATCGGAAACCTTCGATAGCTAGCTAGAGTGAAAAGGGGAAACGAATGAGGAGCCTGATTGGTTATGCCATCACTGATACGTGTCCGGTTTATTAGGTTACCCTTGTCACTGAAGCTCATCAAGATATCGGGCATATTCTTTTGTCCTTAGAAGGCGGATGAGCCAACATATGAACCATCAGTGGATAGAAAAAACCCAAAAGAAGAAAGTCCAGGTTCGACAGTAGTGGGCAGTAGGTAAAATGCAAAAACCCGGTGGACTGGGTTTGCCTCCCGCCACCGTTCATAATGACAGTGAATATACAAAAACGGAAAAGAAACATAAACAACCCCTATTTGTTGACGACCCACGCAAACGTTATAAGGACCTCGGATATGGACTTGGAATTTAAGAACTCTATATAGATCCGGAGCAAGTATCCAATTGGCAGGTGTACTTGAAAGTTATAAGGCTGGCATTACTGCTATCCTGGAAATGCGATGGACAGGCCATGGCTGCTCAAGAACAAACAACTGCGACATCTACCACAGTTGCCAGGAGAAAAAAACCCATTTTCAACTCTATAAAAACGTAACAATTCAAAACCAAGTACACTCAAAAAATTTCATAAGTAAAATGAACAAAAGTCGTTGTACATTGTACAGAAATATTTGTTGTTTTGCCGGAACAAAATATTTTGTTATATGTACACATGCTACTTTGTTATTTTTGGCATTATTTTTTTTTGTACTATTTACAAAATTTTTGTTTCAGTACAAAAAATATGTAATACAAATTACAAAATATTTAGTTTATAGTACAAAATTTGTGGATGTATAATACAAAATTTTTGTATTATTTACAAAATTGTTGTTTCTGTACAAAAAATACTTTGTACAAATTACAAAATATTAAGTTTATAGTACAAAATTTATCGATGTAGAAACACAAATTTTTGTACTATTTACATAAATTTTGTTTCTGTACAAAAAATATTTTGTACAAATATTTTTATACCACAAAAAATTTGTACAATTTACAAAAGTTTTTGTTTCCGTTTCTATGATATTTTGTAAATTCAAAAAATATTTAGTTGATAGTACTAACCTTTCTTTAAATTAAATAAATTTTTGTTCTTTTTATGAAAAACTTTGTTTATTTCAAGAAATGTTTCGTTCATATTGCAAAAACTTTTTGTTAAAAAAAATACAAAAAATCATATAATTAATTAAATAGTATAGTTCATATTTATATATTTATAGTTCATATTTATATATTTAAATATTTATTTATATTAGAAGGACTCATAATATTTTTTTTGATGTTTGGAAATATAATAAAAAAGAATTTCAATGTATTTTGAACTTTTTTTGTGTAGGTTTGGGGGTCGCTGCTGGTGCGGAATTTCCGATTCTGTCAATATGGACGTTATTAAATTTGGTAAATTTAAAGTTTTTAAAATTGTACAGTATAAAATAATTTTTTGATAAGGTTTGTTTACTACTACTTAGATACATTCCAATTAAAATGTACAAGTAAGAATGGACGAATGATTTTCTAGAAATGTAATATGTAATTCATATCTGATTAGTAGTGATCAAACCTAACTCAAAAATTATTTTATATTATAGAACTCTTAAAAAACTTAAAATTTAAAAAACAAAATGTGTCCATTTTAACCGAAGCCCAAATTTTATTCCGTGTTAAGACCTCCAAACATAAAAATATTTTGAATCCCTCTGATATGTACATCAAATTAAGTAATAAATAAAAAACGTGTGTGAACAAATATACATATATAATTCATAAATTTGAAGACTGGAATTAAAACATAAATTTGTAGGCTTGCCTTAAAATATTTTCATTTGTGGATTGGAACTTAAACATTCAAATTTTTGGATATGTGGAAGAATATATAAAATCTTATATACTAACAAATCAGTCTAATGTGTTCTTCAAATGAAATAAAATCAAAACGTGTTTAAACAAATAAACATATATAATTCATAAATTTGTAGGCTGACCTTAAAATATTTATTTTTTCGGACTGGACTTAAACATTAAAACTTTTGAAATTACGAATCATTCTAATGTGTCCATCCAATGAAATAAAAATTAAAAAACGTGTGTAAACAAATATACATACATACATAATTCATAAATTTGTAGAGTGGAACTGAAACATCCCTTTGTAGGCAGACCTTAAAACATTTACATTTGTGGACTGGCACTCAGACATTACAATTTTTAGATATCTGGAAATATATATAAAAATTATTATACTAACAACGTGTACCTAATACAAAAGTTTGAAGTACTCACCTTCTTGAATAATTTTACATAACATTTGTGTTATGTAAATTTTATTTTTGTTTCCAACTGTTCTTTGTAGGCTTCTTCAGTTGGTGCAAAAGAAATGAATGATCGTTTTGACTCCATATTACTAAAAAATTTATTTCCCTTCTTTGATAATTTCGATTTAAGTCTTGATTTTGGAAGTAAGGATTGTATTAGTGTAAAAACAATTAAGAATTTTGTATCTAAAAAAATGAAACCAACAATTACTAGTACATATTAACTACTAAATTAAAAATAATATTTACATACTGTAGTCAATACTATTATTTTCTTTTACAAAAATCCAAAGCCCCTGGTCTTCATCATCTTTGAATTTCGATTTAAATTTCGGAAACACATGATTTATCATTGCATCTGAGAAATTGTCAAAATGATCAAGAAGTTGATTGGTCTCTCCAAAAATTTTTTGAAAATCATTATCCATCTACATATGCATTATTTATATCAATCTTCATAAATTCAGGCATAAAATCATCTTAAGTACAACTTACTAAACGATACCCAATAGGATCTTTAAACATCGGCCACAAAATGATGAGTTGTTTTTTAGACTTCGGGTCGCAAAGGTCATTATATGATTTTTGTCGAAGTTCAAAACATGCGCTCCAATGTTTCAAAATTTCTTCAAAGGGCATTGCGTGTAATTCGTGTTTTAGATTTCTTATGTGGCCCTCCTCTTCTTCAGTTGGTGAAGTTGTAGATGCCATCGGAGACATTTGCAAACTTTGTTCAACACTAGTTTTAGTTTTTTTCGATATACTGGCCTTCAAATTTCTATACTTGTAGTAAAGTTTTCCTAATGGTCCTGCATTTTGTCGGTTTACAAAATAATATGCCTGAAAAAATATCAATTTAAGTTTTCCGAATTTTAATAGATTGTTTCAGATTAAGATTAATTATATCAATACTTACCATTTCTTCTCCTTTAAATGCAAGAACAATATCCTTAGCTAAATTTTCTGTATCTTTTATTGTCAAAGAATGTTCTTTATCTATGCAATAGTGAATGATTGATTCACACAAAAGCTTTCGGGTACGCTCATTCAACGATGATTCTTTTTTATAGGCTTGAATAACGCTTTGGCCATATGGGTTGGCATTTAAAATAGTGGATAAATTTAAGCTATTAAATGATTCTTTTGAGGTGGACGGATAAGTTATCTCTGCTCTACAACTTTGAGAAGATGTTGACCATTTTGACCATTGGTAATAAAACTCAACTTGTATCCCAAGGGAAAGATCGGTTTTGGAAAGAATAGTTTTTGCCATTTGTTCATCCAAATGTTGAAGGACACCTACGTAAAGTTGTCGTTCTGAAAGTGTAGATAATTAAAAGTTATTTTTTATACTTAATAACAGATTAATATTTTCTTTACTTACCCATAAAAAAGTTTACTAAATCTTCCATATTCCATTCTGCTAAAAGTTTCTTTAATTCATCTTTATTGCTATAGGTTTGTTCAATATGTGTACTGCTTACAATGGTCGGCGTTTGAAATATGATTTCACTGCATTCAGGTGGAGTGTCAGCAAATATATTCATTTTGTCATGGATTTTTTTATATACTTATTTTAATATTGTTTGGGTCGAATAAAAATTTTTCCTTGGTAAGTTTTATGAAAATTTGTTGGCGATCCTGCTACGTGATCTATTAATAGAAAAATTGGATCACTTTTCATTACTTCATCTAAATCAATTTCAAATGCTTTGTAATGCTTCAAATAGTTTTTAATTTTTATTGTCATGCAGATTAAGAAAATTTTATTTAATGTTGGAAGTATAAAAATTTCGGAAATTTTTAATATTTTTGCATATTCAATAAATGTATCAAAATATTGCGTTATGTAAAATCCCCTTTGATATTTTTTAGATTCATATCTACACTGCGAATAACATGTGGACTCCACATTAGGATAGTATTTTTGACAGAATGTTTTAATATCATTCGGGAATTTCGATAAAACTATATGATGAGTATTTACTTGATAATTTGTTGGCGATTCATTAACTAAAACGTGCGCGAATTGCAGCTCAAATTTTTTTGCCAGAGTCAAGCAAATGTTTTTTCTAGAGGTTATATTTTTAGCATATGCCTTGAACTCCCGATGCTTAGCCTCATATCTAAAGCTCCAATAAAATCGTGGCGCTCCAGATTTTGTAATTATTTCTTTGTAGTGCAGCTTTAAATGATGTTTAGGTTTCAAAGTGTCAGAAAAAAACGTACATATTCTTTATGGTGGTAGTTTATCAAATTATCTAAATGGATTGTTAGATCCTGCGATATATTGGACAACAATAAAATTTCGATAATTTCTACCAAATTTAGAAAAAATATCCATATTTCATCATCCTCAGGAACAAGGTCACCAACCATTAAGGAAATATGATGAACAAAAGTCATCATTTCCCTTGCCGACATTTTTAAGTGCATCTTTTTTAATGCTTTTGAAGTTATATTTGGTGATACGTTTACTATTTCCAATTCTCCGTAATTAAATGAATTTTTTCTACGGTTTAATGTTTCTAATGTAAAATATTTGTTTGCTATTAAATTTTGTATAATGTAATATCATAATGACAAACACCTTCAAAGATATCATGCATAATGTCTATGGAGAAATTAGTCGTACAGTGGAAACTTGAAATAGAATTAAAGATGCAGTTTGACCGGATCCCTGTTAAACCAGAGTCATTAATCAGTATATCGGTATTGTAATTGGATTTGTTTCTAATTAAATTTTGATCCAATTGACACATTTTGCCACTTAATGGCTTATCCATTTTACAGAATCTACAAAAATAGTTGTGATTAAATGATGAAGTGAATCCAAGTATTAGGTTGAGGGCTAAATTATCTCCAATAATTAGACCAAGGACAAAACGTACTCTTTTAGCGCCTTTTGATGTGTTAATATTAATACCATCTATTTCCAATATTTTGATTTCCCGAACTAGGTCCAATAAACACTTTTCATTGCCATATTTTTTATAATCTTTTCCCTTTAATATTGAAGCTAAAAAAACTTCACAGTTTTTTATTACTGGAAATGAATAATACACAAAAGTTATTGGATCGCAATGTGTTCCCAAAGGATTATTTATTTCGGCGTCATCAAGATATAAAAAGAAAGGTAGAACAATTGTTTCAGAATCAGAAAAACATTATTTTTTCTGTTTCCACAAATGACTGTCAATGTATTTAGTTTGATTTGCCGAGTTTTTAATATCATCTAATACTTTCAGTAACATGCCATATTTTTCAAATATTTTTCTAAATTGAAAAGAAACGGGCATAATTATTCCCGTAACGATGTTCGTTTCGAATGTAATTTCTCCTTTGGAAGATACTTGTTCTAACTCCTTATTGATCACAAATTCTTTAAAATTGCTTAGAAGATCATGTGATGTTAGCCAAGTTTTCATTTTAGTTTCACTATTGCAAGCAGAAAAAATATTTGAGATATTGTTTTTCAAAGCCAAAACATTTAAATTAAGTAATAAATTTTCTTTCAAATTATTCTGAATCACAAATTGGTCAATTTCTTTTAATATTGAAGAAAATAGAGTACTAACAACATTATTTTGAATGTCGGTGACGTCTTTCCTTGTCAAATTTGATTTGTTATGACAAGACAATAAAAATTTTGCACCATCACTTGGAAATAATGCTAGTGGACTAGATTCCAACCCATTTAAAGCTGACGAAATTGTTTCGGAAGGCGTATCACTTGAAATTGATGCAGATTCACTATTTTGTATTGTTGCTTCGACGGATTGCTCAACCACACAGGGCGCAGTAGCTGATGAAGTTGTTGGTGTCAATAAAGTTGGTGCAATTGATAAATGATTTTGGAAATGTTTTTTGAAATGACGCATGTGTGCAACATATTGTTCACAATTCTCAAAAGTGCATTTGCAAACACTATTTTCTTTTTTGTTGTGTAAAAGTTTAAAATGTTTTGAGACAAACGATTCGTTTGGCAAATATAAATCACATAAATAACAATTCATTTATAAACAATTTATTACCTTTAATAACAATTAAAATTTAACACTCGCGAAACTGCTTGCTTCTATGTTGCAATTCTTAATTCGACTGACTTTTTCGCGTCCCTTTTTAAGATAAAGCTAGAAAATGTAAACCTGTGAGAGAACGTGAGGGGAAAAAACAAACAAGCAAAGAGAATAATGAAACTTCTAGAACTTGCGTCATTCAAATACAAAAATTTTGTAAGATGTACAAAAATGTTGTTCATTGTACAAAATAAAATTGTATTTCCAGTCCTGAAATATTAAAGTACAAAAATTTTGTAAAATGTACAAAAATTTTATTGGTTGTATTTTTTCTTTGCTACAAAATTAATTTCGTATTTTTACAAATTTTGCATTTTGACAACATTTGTTTGCGTCATCCAAGTACAAAAATTTTGTAATATATACAAAAATTTTGTTGATTGTATTTTTTCTTTTGCCACAAAATCAATTTCGTATATTTTACAAATTTTGTATTTTAAAAAAATTTTGTTGCGTCATCCAAGTACAAAAATTTTGTAATATGTACAAAAATTTGGTTGGTTGTATTTTTTCGTTGCTACAAAATCAACTTCGTATATTCTACAAATTTTGTATTTTAACAAAATTTTTTGGCGTCATCCAAATACAAAATTTTTGTAATATAAGCAAAAATTTTGTTCATTGTACAAAAAAAAATTTACAAAAGAAACATTTGTATTTCTAGTCATGAAATATTTTGAGTGTACGGTTCATGTGTACTTGGTTTTGAATTCGCATTGTTACGTTGGAGCGTTTAACAACAGACTGACTCATAAATGCTGCTAGCTGCTATTTTTTTCTCTCAGTGTATTTACGAGTGATGGTCGCTTTTAAATCGCGCTCTGAATAAATTAACAAAAACCCAGAGAAACACTCCAAATAGTACCGTATGTTCCTTGAGGACTTATTCTCTCGATCAATTTTTATTGGTCAAATTACTCATGTGCTAATCTCGAGTGGTTAAAGTGCAAAAATAAAAAACATAGGTGTATCATCTGTTGTTTACATCTTATTTCTCATTCTCTTCCACAATTCACTAGCTGTTCTCCCAGGTATTTGTATTTATACTTATACTTTCATAGCAATTAGCTTTAATATACGTCAATGTTGTGCATGTACAATAATAGTACATTGCTGATATTGACATATATGTATGTATATGGCGTCGAACTCTGAACTAACTCCTCGGAATAGTTTTTCTCTATGTAGGGTTAGTAAACTCCAAGAGTTGGAGAAAAGTATCCCCGAACTTCTTGAAAAAAGTTAATATTTTGAGAATTTATGTCTCCAACTCCGGAAAGACATAGATATCCTCTAAGGGGAAAACTAAGAACCAAAGTCTTAAAATCCTATAGCTCCATATGAATTTTCCATCCACATCTCATTCCCAAGCTCTTTTAGAAACATATGAAACTGATGAAGAAGATCTAAAAAGCGAAGTAGGTAATTTCGAGCCACCAACGCAAAGACAATGTCAAACTGTTTCAAACAAGCAGAGTACCAAAGAGAGTCCAGATAATGAAAACGGAAATCGAAAACAGCTTAAAAAGTCTCCATACTGGTTCAGTAAAGGCAATTCGTCTTTAAATCGCTTTGACTCTCTCCAAAAAGTTGAAAGTCAAAATATCCCCAATTATGAACGTTTCTCTAAACCACCTCCTATATTTGTAGATAATGTCTAATTACTTATATTAAATGAAATAGCAAAAGATCAGTTTGACCTTAGATAACTGAGAAACTAGCAGGTGAAAATTATGCCCAAAAATCCAGAGATCTGTTAAAAGATTGTATCAAAGTTGAAAAAATAACATAGAGTTCTTTACTTACAAACTCAAGGAACAACGTCCCTTTAAAGTTGTGCTCCGAAATATGCATCCTTCAGTAAACATATGTAGAAGATTTAGAAAATGAGCTTCTTGAACTTAGGCATGAAGTGGCCAATATTTGGAAATATTAGAAGAGGAACAAAGGAGCCCCTTCCACTATTCGAACAACAAAGAAATATACTCCATCAAAACTGTTATGTACTGTCGTATTGTATTCCAGTAACCCAGATCGAAAAAGACTATCCCTCAATGTACAAAATTTATTTATTTATTTATTATAGTCTATGGAAAACATCCTTACATACTAGCATATCATAATAAAAATAATACAATTTTAAGTAATATTATTATATAATAATTTCTTAAAAATAGTTGTTGAAAAACTGAGATCAATATATTACAAATAGAATTAAAATGCTTCATAGCTCTAACAATAGGCTCATTCGAGGCGTATTTAGTGGTATGAAATTCTATATTAAAAGTATCAAAATGGCGCAATATGCGAGAAGGGACATTAAATCGAATAAATGACAATAATTCAGGACAGTCAACTGAACCAGAAGTAATACCGTGGAGAAACACAATGGTGGCGATAACTCTCCTAGATTCTAAAGTTTTTAAAGAAATCAACATACAACGACTTCATATGAGGGAATTGGATCCGTAAAATTTAAAGAAACCAAAGCAAATTTCAAAAATGATTTTTGTACCTTCTCAATGCGACCAATATATTTTGCAGCAGTTGGGTTCCAAATAAGAGATTCATATTCTAATTTAGAACGGACAAAAGAAGTAAAAAGTATTTTTACATTGTGCGAGTCTGAGAAGTCAGCAATATTTCTACGAATAAAATATAACAAAGAATATGCTTTTGGAACTAGATAATTAAATTGGCCAATGAACGTCAACTTAATATCAAATACAACACCTAAGTCAAAGTATTCATAAATCTTAGCTAAGTCACAATTCATTATATTGTAAGATGAGCAGTAACCCTATTAATATCATCCTGCAATAATATAACATCATTCACTGTCATAATAGCCTTGAACATTTTAAGATCATCCGCATACCAAAGTTGTCTAGAGTTTAAAAAACATAGACCAATGTCATTTACATATATGTAAAATAACAAGGGTCCAAGTACACTGCCTTGAGGAATACCAGAGGTTGGGATGTAAACGTCTGAATTACAATTATCAATACGAACTGATCATTGCCTAAAGGACAAATAGGACCGAAACCAATTCAAAATTGAGGAGTGAAACCCATATTTATGCAGTTTAAAAATTAATATATCATGATTAACTTTATCGAATGCTTTGTAGAAATCTGTAAATATTGTATCGATTTGAACAGATTTTTCGATGTTACGTATACAAAAATTTTTAAAAGTAACTAGGTTAGTAGTTGTACAACGGCCAGCAATGAAACCATGCTGATCAAGGCTAAGATAATTCCTTAAATGAAAAAATATTTTATCTTATACAATGTGTTCCAATATTTTAGCTATATTCGGCAACTTTGATATAGGTCTATAATTAGAAACATTGGTTTTATCCTCAGATTTTAAAACAGGCAAAACCGAAGCATATTTCCATTTCTGAATAAAATAACCAGAAGAAAGTGATTTAGAAAACAATAATCGAAGAGGTAAAACAAATGTAGCTGCACATTCATTTAGAAGAAAGGCCGAAATTCCATCTACATCACTTTTGTAAGAATTTCCAAGTTTTGAAATACCCGATATAATATCATCATCAAACACAACCAAAGCCCCGATATCAACAAAAGACGTGATACGATCGAGCAACATTCGTAGCAAAACTCGATTGAGAAAAATCTTTAAACAAATCAACAGAATCCTGAATAGAGTTAGAAACTACGTTATTATACATTACAGATGATGGAATTCAGGATGAATTTCTCTTCGATCGAATAAATGTGAAAAATTTGCCAGCAATATGGCAAAAGATGAAATTGCAAGCTATATTGCAAAATAATACCAATATGGGCTGAATTTCACGACCTTGGGGACACGCGCTGGAAAAAACTGAATATGCAGTTTTGTTTGAGTCCTGAGTCGGGAACTACACGCTGAAAAATCTGTCTGTTTAAATATCTGCAAATATAAAGTGTGTTTGGAGCTTGTCGTAAATATAATATTCTTGTGTCCTAACATATTGTGTTTGCTATTGAATATTACATGTTTGAGACACAATGATTAATATGTTAGAAAATATGTCTTTGAGACCCACATATATTTATGTTTGTGATACAAATACAGCTGTGATTGTTGCACTGTCTATGCTCTCTCAAGAGCAAGGGAATAAAAGAGGGACAACGAGAGTCTATCTTGTAAGTGTGTATCTGTATTTTTGCATTATGCTCTCAGTCAGTGAGTCATAAATATTACAAATTGCAGTTGAAGTCAGTGTTTGTTATTTTGTCTGATGTATTGCATTTTAGTTTCATGTATTCAGTCGTCAATGCTTCATCGGACACAGGATATCAAAAGCGCTTGATCAGTGAAAAAAGAATAAACGAAGGCTCGGGCGCTTAAATAGTTTGTGATGTTAGTTTGGTTTTTATGTATGTGTTTCGTATATATGTATGTGTGCTACCAAAGTGAGAAACGATTTTGAGGAAAGAAACTGGAAAGGGCAACAACGTGAAGCCCTTTGTCCGAGTCTTGACTGAGAAAATCGGAACGACAGACCATTTGTGATTATTTCATTTTCATTTGTGATTATGGATTGCATGAACTAGATTTATATATATAAATATTCTTTGTGTACCAACGCGTAGTATAGCCAACGCATAGCTGAAACCTTCCGAAAACAAAAACAAAGGACTTGTCGTGAGAAACGTGAGAGACAATCAGACTTTTGAAAATTTTCTCGATATCTCTCAAGCATTGGATAAAGTTTGGCGTGATGGCTTAGTATTAAAATTAAAAAAAACTGCCTTCCATAAACTATTATCTCTTTCTCAACTCATATATTCGAAATCAATATTTCTATGCCAAAGAAAAGTATGAAGTTAGCTCAATTTATCAAAATAAAGCAAGTGTACGGCAGCGTTTTGGGCCTAACACTTTATTGGCTCTTCGCCAACAGACGGAGTTGAAATTGAATTGAAATTGAAAGTATCTCCCTTCAAAAATGTATTGAAAATATCTCATCTTGGCTAAATGATTGGAGGATCGAACTCGATGAAACAAAATCAGACCAAGTCACGTTTACTCTCAAACGTGAAACTTGCCCTCCAATAACTCTAAATGTAGCAGAAATACCACCGACAGTGGAAGTAAAATATCTTGGAATACATCTTGACGAACGAGTCACATGGAGAAAACATATCCACACTCGCTTGAAACAAACTATTGATTTACAAATACATATATCATCAAGCCGATATGGAATTCAGCTATAAGGAACAGTCTCGAACTCTAATTTGGATATTCTACAGCGGTTTCAATCAAAAACTCTTCGGAAGATTTCAAATGCTCCATGGTGTATTACTAACAACCAATTGCATACTGATCTCAAAATTCTCACATAACGAAGAATCCAGTCTAGAATACAAAATAAAAAAATTGTGTCCCATAACATCCCATGAAGGGATTGGGAAGAGCTTCTCACAATCCGTGAGATGTACACTTTGATAGGGACCTACAGTTGTACACTGGTTCTGAATGGTATTTTGATAAGCTAGTCGATAGTGTCGCCAGTCGATAGGTGGTCAGAGCAGGGATCGAAACCATGTTATCATGTACCACCGACGGCCACACGCGTTTGTTTCACTGTGGGCTAAATTCGGAGAATATGGCGGATTAGGCAGAAGTACGTAGCCCAATTTTTGTCAAAACTGTCGTCATGACCGCGTTGGCGTTCACACTAAGAAATCGACTGCTTTGATTATTACTGAGTCTCTGGTATGCTGTGATGTATGCATGTTTCGACCACGGTTACGAAACGGCGCAAAATATCCTTCAGATTGCTTGAACATCGCCAAACACTTCTTTGAAGTGGTCATATGGTTGCTCCTATCGTCGAGTGTGAGTAATCGCTGCTGTTTTTCAAGTCAAAATATAAAATGTGATTTACCCACTCAGGTGAGATGCCTACAGCCGCTTCACGCAGTTTCATTCTCCGATCGTTCAATATAATTCCATAGATTTTACCGACGATGTCTCTCATGACGACTTGTTTTGGGAGACATGAACGTTCGGCAACACTTGTACTGGGTACGACTGACCACAAAGGAATTCAGTAAACAACTTTTTAACCATTGAAATTGATGTATTTATCCCATAGTATTTATCAAGGTTTTCGGTTTTCCTTGGTTTCGGTTATGGTTGGTTTGGGCAAAGAATTATGTTTGACGAGTACACGAAATTCACCTTTTTTTCATTTTCACCGAAACTCACAACGTTATCTGCTTTCAATGACTGTAAAACACAAGCTAAATGAAACATATTGCTTACACTTTTACAGTAGTCTGTCAACAGGTTGTAGTTGACGGAGCAATATTGATTTCTAATGAACTACTGGGTAAATTCAAAAAGTTACGGAGCTTTCAAACCGCCTTATACTTATACAGTTGCGGTCAAAATAATAGCAGCGCGCGACTGTTGAAAATGTCTTTTATAAAATTTTTGTGTGGGAAAGTTTTTGTATTGCAGCTACTTTATTAAAAACTGCGTTATGAGAGTAAAAATTAGAAAAAAAGTTTTTATTTGGTGACGTTATTGTAATTACTTAAGTAATGTCAAGTTTTTCCAATTAGTCGAAATTTTGGAGCGGTCTCAATAACAGCAGTGCAGAAACATGTTTTTATCTACAATTTCTGCCTTGATTATACAGGGTGATTCAGGAAGTTCCGGACAAATTTCTCCAGCGTGTTCCTTGGCTCATTTCATGAAGAAAATTCCACTAGGACCATGTCCGAAAATGCAAGGGTGCGAAATGGCAGCGTGTTCAATATTTTCGGATTTTCGGTCGGAGGGTAGTAGGTTAAAGTTGCTAACTTCTGAGCCAGTGGTCTGATTTTTTTGTTTTTGGGCTTGTTGAAAAGGTCTTTAAGAGGCCTTTGAGAATCAATAAAAGTAGAAAAAAGTCAAATCGCCGTGATACAGAGCTTTCGGTGAAAAATGGAGAAAAAAATTCACATAACCTCAATTTGCTCAGCCAGATGGCAGGTAACTTATGTTCTGTTGAAAGATAGCCATACTCTTACCTTTCCAAAATGATCTAAACAAAGCCCAGAGATCTTACCGTTCCAAAGTTATGACCATTGTACTGAAATGCAAAAATGTTTGTTTATGTTTTTGGAAGCGAAATAACAGCACACATAAATCCGACCACTGGCTCAGAAATTAGCAACTTTACCCTACTACCCTCCGACCACCAATCCGAAAATTTTGAAACCGCTGCCACTTTTCTTCAAGAAATGAGCCAAGGAATACGCTGGAGAAATTTGTCCGGAACTTCCTGAATCACCCTGTATATACTCGATTTATGTACAAAACATAAAATGCTTTTGAAATAATTTTGTGTTATTTATTCTCTTAAGTGAGACGAGGAAAAGATTTTGATGAAGAAAAACGGGTTCTTATAAAAAGGTTAATATCTGAGGCAAAATCATTTAGTGAAATTCGGAAAATATTCCACTGTTCATCAGTATTGTCGAATTACGTCCGAAAAATGATTTAGCAGAAAACCGTTGATATCACCTGGAACCATACGCCGAATAAAATGGTTTACCACAAACAACCCACTAACGCCAATTCATTTATCCATCTCTAATCTCGCAGCATATTACGTGAACATAATATGTAGGCTACAATTCCGAGAAAAGTCTCACTATAAATAAAATACATGTTACCAAAAGATTACAATATGCAAACAACACACGGTTGCAGTGATCAACTGAAAAGTGGAGAAACATTTTATAGTCAGATGAATCAAACATTATTCGCAGGGTCTCTACAATTTGTAAGACGTCGACCGAATATGAAATACGTCCCCCATTATACTACGAAAACGGCCAAACAAATATAAAGGTTTTGGGAGTGTTTTTCATATTATTGAGTTGGATCGAAACATTGGTTGAGAACTACCATGGACGCTGTCCAATATATAGAAATACTACAAAATGTTATACTTCCATATGCAGAATATGAAATACTTTTTAAATAGGTCTCTAAGCCGTACAATGATCCAAAACAAATACCCAATTTCCAAATAGGTGGTTTGAACACAATAATACGGATATTATTATATGGCCCGCGCAGTCAACGGATCACAATCCATTCGGAAAATTTTAATGTGATGTCAAAACGGAGGTCTGTCTCAATAGCAAACCCGAAAACCAACAATGAACTTAAAAAACAAAAAAATGGTGTCCCTTAACATCCCATGAAGGGATTGGGGAGAGCGTCTCACAATCAGTGAGATGTGCGCTTTCTAGTTTTATACTCACTGATTGGGACCTACAGTTTTACACCGGTTCCGAACGGTATTTTGAGAAGCATTTTCATGGCTAAGTACTCGATAGTGTCGCCATCACTAAGCGAGGTGACAACAATGAACTTAGGTGTGTAATTGAACAGGTATGGGCAAAAATACCTGATGAAAGTTGTCAAATACTAGTTGACTCCATGAAACGAAGTTGTGAAGCAGTAAGAAGCAACAAAGACAGTATTAAATTCAAAGAAATATCGGCATTTAACTTTTTATTTTAAAATAGCTTCGTTTCTAGTGAATTAAAAAATTATATTTTATGTTTTTGTTAGCACTGCTATTATTTTGACTAATGCAATTTCTGAAATAAATGGTTCTTAAGCCTTAATCTTCACGTTACCAAATCTTTGGTTTTTATTTGAACTCAAATTAATATTGGCATATTATCATGTTTAAATCAACGCAAAAACTTTGAAGGTCCCCGATGAAAAACTAACATTTTTCCTTATCGACATTTTTCATATGATGGTGCTGCTATTTTTCTGACCGCAGTTGTATATAAGAAGCGATTTATTGCTTCATTGAAACAATGATACATTAATTGCATTAGAGAAAATAATTCAAACTGTGAAATATATTCATACTATATTAATAACAGGAATCAAATATAAATCACAGTAATGGTATATTATATTCATCACAACAATGAAACATATTCATTGCAGAAATGAGACATATTCATTGAATGAATATCATTGCCATTGATGCTATTGAATGATGATCGTAGGAATAAAAAATGATCAGTAGAAAAATGAAACAAATTCACTGCAGCAATAAAGAAATTTTATTACAGTACTGAAGCAAATTCGTTACAGCAAACATGTTTAATGCAAACATTTTCATAGCGGGATGGAAATCGTACGATAACTGATTTTTAAATAAAATTTAAAATAGTTTTAAATTAAGAATGCGTTTTTTTTCGCTTTTTTTTTGTTCCAAGGCAAAAAAAAACAAAATGATAAAATTCGTCCCGCTTCCACTCCGCCAATAGTTCATAAAATTTCACAATTTGTTACAATTAGCCTCTAGTGCAACTTTTAAACGAAATTGTACATTGATACGACAGTCTTCTGTGATCTTGGCATTTTACGTCAAATTCGTTAAGTGGTGCCCATAGAATAATACATACCATAGAAGATTTTATTCGCTCAATAAATTAAACGTCATAGGTACGAGGGAAAGTAAACATTGGATGGTAGAAAATATGGGTTCAATAGTACCAGATGGTGGCAATAGTATACAGCGATCCACAAAGGAACAACAACCGAATTTCGTGTTTTTGTGGCAAACTAGTTGTGTTAAATACAATACAAATGTATACCAACGATAAAAGTCAATAAAAAAGTGCAAAATATATTTAAATTTTTCAGTTCTACACCAAAACGACAGGAAAAAGTTAAGTGAACATATTTTGTAACTCCACCTGGTGTAAGATAATTTTAAATTTAATTGCTCTCATTTCCACAAACCTACGATGAAGAGTGTGAAATGATACGTCAGATGAGAGAATAAGTTTATCTACGTATGTGTTATTCTATGGTGGTGCCTATGAAAAAAATTATTAGCTTTTTAGCTCTCGTATTTCTTAATTCTCTTAATAAATTTATTAAATTTTACACGATTTTGACTTATTGATATTATTTCTTGCTATTTAGTAAATCGTTGCATACGATACAACAACCTGTTTCTATTGAATGTAGCGTACATTAATAAGGCATAATAGATAAGGCAGACAATTCAATTTCATAGCTGTCTGATCCATAAATGACACGAACAAATTTCAAAGTCATGATACCAGTTTCATATTTTTTTTTAAATTTCTATAGCATTCACAATTTTGTAAAAATTTGTTTCAATTTGATTAGCGGTAATAAAACTATACAATTGACACCTATCCGTTAAATTGTATAATCAAAGACAAATGATCATTAATGATGATAAGCCACATTTGGTGCAGTAGCATTTGGTACCAAATTTATTATTATCACTGGACAACAAAACGGGGAACTCGAGGTGCACCCATGCTTTTAAATGTATTTCGGGCAAAGATAAGAAATTTTTGTTTTCCCAAAGGCACCATGCGTAGAGCAAGTAGTAACCGATCCAACCATGAGATGTATCAAGGTAATCAGTCAAGCATTAACAAAAGTAGCGTAAAGTATCATCAGCTTAACGGTCGAGCAACAAAAAAACCAGCCTTCCAACGTAAACGTCGTGAATTAACATGAATCAACCCACAACAAAGCATTTTGCACGCGCTTTGCTTCAGCCTCAAGTGTAGGGTTTCGCAAATTGTAATTTTAAAACACGCTTTGCTTTTTGACAGATTTTGCCATAGCGCTGAAAATGGTTTTATGTTATTTTTAAGGCAAATAATGATGGAAAGTAAGTAATGCCGACAGTAAATAAACAGGCCAATCTAGCATAAAATAAACAAAAATATGGCTAAACAACCAAATTAAAACATGATATGTTTTCACGTCCGACGTGTTTATGTTGAAATGTTAAAAGACAGGCCATGCAAAAGAAGTCCTCCAGAACTCCGAATGCTCCTGACTATTATTTTACGGAATAATTCGTTAGTGATTTTGGCGCAAAGTGAATGTCGGTGCAAATTTCTCCCGCATTATTTGAAAATTTAGAGTATGCTGATGGTTAAGCTAAACGCAAAAAAAACCAAATGCTTCGTTTTCATTATATCAAATTCAATGGCAAATGTAGTCAGTTAGGTGAAAACGGGTAGTCATATGGTGACATTTACGTTTGACGTCATATATGACTATGCTTTGTCAAACGAAATGGCAGTCAAGTGAAAACGGGTAAATTTATGACAATTGACCGATATGGCAACATTTGACAACATGTGTTGGCAAATGCAAACACATTTGCCATGCAAACAGCTGATTTTGCTGGCATTTTCAACAAGCGAAGGAGGAAAACGAGCAAAGGAGGAAATCGCGCCAAGGACGGACTTCTGGAAAAACGCTCTAAAAGTAAAATTATTCGTGGACATTTTGTTGTTTAAAAAAAATTGAAAATTTTGCTACCACGTCGCTTTTGACACAAAAATTTCAATTAATTTCTTCTTCTTCTTCTCGCAAAAATCATATGACGACAGATGTGTTTAGCTACCATAATGAAAACGGTGTGGCAAATGATTGACAACAAATGTGGATGTCAAATGTTGCCATTTGGGGTTTGTGTCAGTTATGACGTTGTAGTGAAAACGCGTTTGACACCAAATGCAAATGTCATCAAATGTGCCATTTCTCTTTGCCATTGAATTTGACATAATGAAAACGAAGCTAAAGGATAGTTGTAATAATCTTCCCATGCGTCTTACCTGATAAGCTTGTTATCTCCAGTTGTGAATGGAGACTTTGATCCTCAACGGCTTCCGACTATTACTGAATCTGCTCCACTTGCCGATAACTGTTGATAGTGGTTCCGGAACATTTTCCGCATCAGATGATGTTCTCAAAGCTTCCCAAAATACCGGTCGGAACCGGTATAAAGTGTAAAAACTGAAAAGTGCCCAGCTCACTGGTTGTTGAAAGCTCGCCTCAATCCTTTCAGGGGATGTAATAGGAAACCATTTTTTTCTGATGTTCCAAGAGTCTGCACCAGGTAATATTACTTGTATTTCAGGTCATGTAAAGGGTCCGCCATCTAACGTTTTTTTTTCAACTAGAGCTTATTTCGTGAATGGTAACACTTAGCTCATGTCTGATTTGACAGATAATTAGTTTTATCCTTCCGCTGAACGAATATGGTCGTTTACACGCTTGAACAACGCTGAGAAATATTGCGACATTACTTTGAAAATCATGGTAATGTTGCAGATGCCGATTTTGCCAAAAAAAATCATCTTTTCAGATGAAGCTCATTTTGATCTTGGCGGGTATGTAAACAAGCAAAATTGTCGCATTTGGGGCACAGAAAACTCGCACGCATACATTGAAAAGCCGATGCACCCAAAACGAGTCACTGTTTGGTGCGGATTTTGGTCCAGAGGCATAATTGGGCCATTTTTCTTCGAAAATGAGCAAGGAGTGGCCGTTACAGTCAATGGCGATCGTTATCGGGCCATGTTGAACGTATTTTTGTTCACAAAAATTGAAGAGGAGGATATTGGCAACATTTGGTTTCAACAGGACGGCGCTACGTGCCACACAGCCGAAGCTTCATTCGATCTTTTGCGCCCTGTTTTTGAAGATCGCATAATCAGCCGCAGAGCTGATGTCGTTTGGCCACCTCGGAGCTGCGATTTGACACCGTTGGGCTATTATTTGTGGGGTGCCCTCAAAGATAAGTGTTACGCCGATAAGCCAGAGACAATTGACGCTT
Organism: Phaonia tiefii; assembly: GCA_963931995.1. Taxonomy (NCBI): domain Eukaryota; kingdom Metazoa; phylum Arthropoda; class Insecta; order Diptera; family Muscidae; genus Phaonia; species Phaonia tiefii. The sequence goes on along the minus strand of OZ008369.1, from coordinate 236,326,244 downwards.
TAAAGGACAATATTCGTGAAGCCACTGGTGAAATACAGCTGCACACAATCGATAATGTGCTTAAAAATTGGACCGATCGTGTAGGCTACTGCATGGCCAGCCGAGGCAGCTAGTGGAATGAAATTATTTTCCATTATTAACCGGAAGGATTGTACTTTCAAATAAAAAAAGAAATTTGAGAAAATATTCAGTAGTTTTTTTTTATATCATTTTCAAAAAAAAAAAAGTTATTTGGCGGACCCGTTACAAGATTCTAAATGTAATTACACCCAGCCCAGGGATATTTCTTCTTTTAAGATTCTGGTTCCGGAAAATTATTTTGATGATATTGTGAGGAACATTTTGGTCGGCTGTTATTTTGGTACGGGAATTTGGAATCGGAATCGTTTTGAAGGCTCGATACAATAGCCCTCGATGATACCAATCTCAAAAAACTAAGTTCTTCTGTGGTGGTATTATATCAAAATGTAATGGGTCTAAAATCTAAGCAACGGAACATTTATCTGAACAGTGCAGATTGCGAGTTGGGTATTATATGCCTATCGGAAAGTTTGCCAAAACCAGGGTTAAATATTTCGGAGATTTTTTCCGGGATTATCAAGTATTTAGTATTAATTGGGAGAGAACCCCGGTTGTGGTGTTCTCATTGCAGTGCATTGCACCTTAGCTGTTGAATTGTTTTCGTTGCCTATGGACTGTGGATCAGAGTTCTTTTGTGTTCGTATTTGTTTTGGTACGACGTGTAGTATCGTAATTGTTCGTATATTCCTCCTAGCTCGAGTGCTGAAATTTACATGAAGCATCTGCGGGTAATGGAACTGGCTGTAAGTACTATGGATTCTGATTTTCTTTGCGTTGGGGACTTGAATTTGCCGTTAGCATCTTAATTTCCTTTTTTTGTTACATTTTATTAGAATAGACCACTTCTGCATATTTTTACGAATGTACGGATGATGGAGATCAGCCGATTAAAAATCAACAACTGAAGGGTTTGGTTGCAAGCCAAAACGCTGAATGTAATGCAATCGTGATTGTAATGTAATGATGGGTTTCTAAAAGAGAATAGCGTGATAACGCACGCGTGAAAGCCATAGTGTAATGATGCACTTAATCTATCTGCAACACTAATAATAGAATTCGTGACCTAGTATTTTCGAGCAGTCAGTGTACTTCGTTGTGTAGAACTTATCCTATAGTCAACCCTGAGGCTGTCTCTTGACACGCCGGTTCTTGATATTTATTTATTTATTCATTTCAATCTATTGAGTTGAGCCCTTACAGATCCATTCTTACAACTATTTACTTAATTCTAACAATAGTAATAAATAATTCATTAAATTCTAAGGCAATATATTCGAAAAGCGCCATTTTAAAAACTGAGCGACTCATAAAAAAATCTAAATGATTGCACGCATAGTTACTTAAAATCAAACTTGTCGACACAACTTCATTCAAACCATAATTAAATCTATGAAGATATTCAGAACGAAATGTATGGCTTCTCAAATTTCTCGTAGGCACATTAAAAGGTATTTGTTAAAAAAGCTCGGGGGAGTCTATTCTAAAAATAAATATAATATTATGTGCGATTCTTCGCTGCGTTAGAGTATTCAAACTGAGTAACTGACAACGAGTCTCGTACTCGGGCATGTTATCGTACCCATATATATACATATGTGACGTAAGGCAAACTTAGAAAATCTTCTTTGAACTCTTTCGATCCGATTTTTATGTATTTCGTACGTCGGATTCCATTTAATGTCGCAATATTCTAATTGCGATCGAACAAATGCAAAATACAATATCTTCAATGTTAAGGGGTCTTTGAAATCTCTGGCATTTCGTTTAAAGAAACCTTATAACTGAGAATTTGCTCTGCTGACAATGTATTCTAAATGTGGAACAAATGAAAGTTGAGAATCCAAGCTCCCTTATTACCATTACTCTATCATATGTATTATTAGAAAATGAATAATTGTTCACTAATGGGAATCTCTTATGGGTGATTGTTAAAATTTTACACGTAGAGAAATTTAACTCCATGCCATTATAATCACACCAAAGCAAAAAAAACTATCAATATCATTTTGAAATAACATGCAATCATTTCGATTTTGAACAACAGAATGTACTATCAAATCGTCAGCATATAACAAGACAATAGAAAATTTAAACACTGAAGGAATATCGTTAATAAATAATAAAAATAAAAGTGGACCAAGATGGCTACCCTGTGGCACACCTGACTTTGCTTCAATAGGATCAGAAATTAAGTTATCTATAGTATTCTATCGGACAAATAAGACTTTAACCAACTTAATATATTTGAATGAAACCCTAAAATTTTTAATTTATAAATTAATACATCATGATTAAGTTTATGAAACGCTTTTATAAACTCTGTATATAATACATCCGTCTGAAACCCACTTTCTAAAGCAGTTGTGCAATAATTACAAAAAATGGCTAAATTTGTCGTTGTGGCTCTACCACTGTAAAAGCCGTGTTGGTGTGTATTTATGCTATTTTTTACAATAGAGAATAATTTTTTATTGGCCAATTTATCCATTAATTTTGGTACAGCAGATAATTTAACAATAGGTCTATAACTAATGATAAAGCCCTTTTGACCCGACTTAAAAATAGGTGAAATGAATGACATCTTCCATTCTTGTAAAAAAAAACTCCTGTTGACAACGATCTATTAATTATTATTGTATTATTATTATTCCCTTAAGAATAATGGCGGAAGTTTATCATAGCCCGCACTCTTAGAGCTATCTAAAGTTCGCGTAGCCTCAAACACTTCACTTACATCAAACTCCAATTGACCAACGTCAAACAGTTCATGTAAATGTGAAAAATTATGAATATTATACTCAGGATTAATGTTGTAAACTGAAGAGAAAACGTTAGCGAAAGTATTACAAATAGATTGGGTACCATTGATGGTCACCCCATCATACTCCGTAGTTTGGAAGCCCATTTGACTGCCGTTTCGAATTATAAAATGACCAAAAACATCTAGAATTTCTTTTAATATCACATTCAATACTATATAGGTAGTTTTTATACAAAAAGTTGGAAAGAAAATCAAATTCCTTACACCTCAAAGTAAATAAAGCTTTATCACCAGCTAGATTAGTTAATTTATATTTTTTATTTGCTTTTGATCTAAGATTCTAAATGCATTAGCCTTTTGTTGTACCAAGGCAATTTAAAACGACGTCCATTTGTTTTCAAAGGAACATACGTACATATAAATAGCTTGATTTACTACTTGTTTAAAAATGGAATAAACTCTCTCCAAGTTATCCTTATCTCTTAAAATCATCTTCCAATTAACGGAATCAAAAAATAAATTTATTGCCGTGAAGTCGAATAGGGGCGTCGAAATAGGACTAATTCTAAATTTAAATTTTGCTAGAACAAATTTTGACCTCCATGATAGTCAGCTATGTCCCATACTTTTTATCTTATATTTAAATGCACATCTCACTGATTGTGAGAAGCTCTCCCCAATCCCTTCATGGGATGTTAAGGGACACCATTTTTTTTTATTTAAATGACTCTCCCTCCACATGAAGTCAAATCTTCCAATATTTTAATGTATGCAAATGATGTAAAGTTATTTACGCTCGTTAAGGTTAAAAAAATAAATAAATGGTTTCCCATTACATCCCATGAAGGGACCGGGGAGAACTTCTCACAATCAATGAGCTGTGCGCTTTCCAGTTTTCACTCACTGATTGGGACCTACAGTTTTACACCGATTCCGAACGGTATTTTGAGAAGCTTTTTCATGGCTATATACTCGATAGTGTCGCCGTCACTAAGCGAGGTGACCGTCGTCGAAAGAAATTTTTTTTTTTTTTTTTTTAAGGTGGTTGGAGCAGAGATCGAACCCAGGATCTCCTGTACAAGAGGCGCGCACACTACCCATTGCACCACCGACGGTCATTGTTAAGGTTACAGATGATTAAATTAGTCTTCAGGATGATTTGAATAGACTTACTGAACGGTGTTGGATGAATGGGATACCCCTAAATTTGTCAAAGTACAAACAACTGTCATACTGCAGGGGTTCAGGATTGAATTTTGATTACTATATTAGTTCTCGTAAATTTGAAAACGATTCTTCTCTTTTTTGGATTTAGGAGTTCTTATCGATCAGAGATTGCGTTTTGTTATTAATATTAATTAGTTAGATTGCTGTAGGTTTTTTAAAGAGATGGGCTAATTAATTCGATGACCCATACCTCACCAAACGTCTATTTGCGTCTCTGGTTCGGTCGAGCTTAGAGTATACCAGTGTTGCCTGGTGTTCCTATAATTTCTGCTACATTGAGCGCATTGAATCAATCCAAAAACAATTTTTCCTATTTGCGTTACGTGGTCTCACTTGGAACCTTGAGAATTTGCCACCATATACAAATCGACTAATGCGTATCGATATCCCAACACTTGAATGACGTAGACCATAGTTTCTCAAAGTATGTGCCGCGGCACACTGGTGTGCCGCGACCTGATCTATTTCCTAAGAAATTTGGAATAAGCCAAACAAATTAATCCCATGCATTCTTCTCTATTTCTGACATTGAACTACCAAAATCACGATCTTTTAGCAATTTGTGAATTTGTGGGTCATCAAATATAACTGCTTTCAGCTTTTCTGAACTCAGATTGGGAAACTTCCTTGAAATATATTGAAAACAATCCCTCTGTTTAGTGCTTTTATGGACTGTAATGGACATACGAGTAATCAGAGGAGCTCACATCGATTCTGACCACTACCCGGTAGTATCAAAGGTTCGCACAAGATTAAGTAGAGCGAAAATCGTACGAAACTAGACGCAGAGAAAGCTGGACATCGGAAAGCTGCAATTACCAGAGGTAGCCACAGTCTACTCACGAAAGCTCTTGCAACTTTTGGCATAGAATCCACCCCCTCCCGATGACGATCCTGATTCGCAGTGGAAACCCATTTCCGACTCTATAAAAACTGCCGCAACAACCGTACTTGGCTTTGAAAACCGCTTCGCAAAAAACCATGGTACGACGAAGAATGCCGTATTGCAAATGATGAAAAGAACACTGCACGTATGGCAATGCGTCAGTCTATTGCAACACAAGCTGCGACTGAGTGGTATAGGGAGAAAAGGAAGGAGGTAAACCGTCTCTTTAGGCGTAAGAAACGGCAGTGGAGAAAGCGCGAGAGTGAGAAACTTGAGACATACAGAAGGAAGAACGAAACCCGAATTCTACCAAAAAGTCAAAAACGGAACTAATGGACATGGTTCAGGGCACCCCTTCTGTAATCTCATCGCAGTTGGGCAGAGCATTTTGGGAATATGAAGAGATCATTTCTCCGCAATATTGGTACCTGAGATATCTAATAACCATGAGACAATCGATAACAACTTGGACGACGACGTCGATTGCCCCTTATCTAACCAAGACGAGGTCCGAGCAGTTAGTGTCCGACTTAAGAACAACAAAGCCACAGGAGCCGATGGATTACCAGCGTAGCTGTTTAGGACTGGTGGCGATGAGCTGATAAGGTGCATGCATCAGCTCATTAGCAAAATTTGGTTAGATGAATGCATGCCCGGCGATTGGAGTCTCAGTGTATTATGTCCCATATTTAAAAAAGGTAACCCGAGTCTCTGTGCCAACTACCGTGGAATAAGCCTTTTATCCATAGCATATAAGGTTATATTAAGTATAATGTGCGAAAGACTAAAACCAATTATCGCTGACATGATTGGACCATACCAGTGTGGCTTTAGGCCTGGAAAATCGACAACTTGAAGAAGACCCTCGAAAAACAAATCGACACCTATCATCTATTTGTCGATTGTAAGGCGGAGTTCGATCATCCGATACGGGAGAAACTCTACGAAGCAATGTCAGGCAAGGCGACACCCTATCGTGCGATCTCTTTATCATCTTAATGTAGATCATTATAAGAAAGCTGCAGTCAACATGAATAAAACCAATTCACATGTTGCTCGGGTATGCTGATGATATAGATTTTTCGAGAATTGAAGAGTTCGCAAAAGTGAGTCTGTCGGTAACTGCGGCTTAATGGTTTCAACGAACAGGACCTCCACGCGATTAGACCAAAGCGTGAACGTTGATAACCGTTATAATTTCGAGGTGGTGGACGAATTTATATACCTCGGACCTGCCGTAAACAAAACAACAACGTCAGCCTTGAGATCAAGCGGAGAATTGTGCTTGCGAATAGATGTTATTTTGGGCTAAGCAATCACTTTAGAGATAAACCCCTCTCTCGAGTAACAAAAGTCCAACTATACCAGACTCTCATGCAACCTGTCTTGTTTTATGGCGCAGAATCCTGGGTCTTATCGCAAGCACACGAAACACCTGTAGGAGTTTTCGAGAGAAAAATACTCCGAAAAGCGTTTGGCCCTATAGTGCACAACGGCGAGTATCGGCGACACATGAATCATGAGCTGTATGAGCTTTATCCTGACATTGACATAGTTAAGCGGATCAAAATAACGCAATTGCGCTGGCTAGGTCATGTCATTAGAATGGATGAAGATGAACCAGCACGAAAAGTTTTCGAAACCGAACTCGAAGGAAGACGAAAAATAGGAAGCCCAAGACTCCGCTGGAAGGACCAGGTTGACGAATCCCTGCGTACACTTGGTATTGCCAACTGTAGAGATAAGGCAAAAGATCGAGCTGTTATCTTTATTTTGTAAGGTCCCTGACCCCTCGGGGTTGTTCGAGACCGGTTAAGTAAGTAAGTTTATCATCTTCTTCATGACTACTGTTATTACAAAGTATCCGGATCGATTTAACACAAAAGTTTTCTGTGTTTCTTGCTCATTTTTATAAATTTTCCAACAACTTGTTTGTATATTGTGAACAATAAATAGCGGATAAAATCTACTTTACGATTTCGTAAACACTTGTTGAATGCCTGACCACTTATAAATAATATGTATTTTCAACTGAATTGATTTTTAACAAAAAATATTTTTTTGCCATAATTATTTTGATAACTCCGAAAGATAAAGATGATGTAAATTAGAATTTTTTATTGTGAATTTCAATGTCGAAAAATGTATTTTAAAAAAACCTATCCATGAATTAAAATTTCGACCATTTTCGTACTTGTGGGGCCACAATGCATCAAATCGTATTCATTACAAACAAAATTTTTTCATTTTGTTGCCCTGTGTTATTTTGATTGGTGTGGGGCAGTGGCATAGAGTAAATCTTAGTAGAGAAAATATTTGGCTCATCCGACGTTTCCTTTCACACTCTTCGTGATGCGGTCGGTGTGATAGAGAGATGTTTGACGAAAAGTGACATACACCAGGTGGAATTAAATTAACTTCTTGCTTTAATTTTTCATGTCGTTTTGGTGGAAAACTGTGAAATTTAAATGTGTTTTAAACTTTTTTATTGACTGTTATTGTTAGCATATATTTGTGTTGTATTTAACACAATAATTTTAACACACAAAACGAAATGCCGTTGTTGTTATTTTGTTCGTTGTTTTGAACCATTGCCTCTATCTGGTATTAGTAAAGCAATTCTTTTCAACATCGAACGTAAATATCACACCAGGCCAAATATCATAAATTTGGTGGGAGAACTATTGGGTCTACTATAAGTATCTACTATAAGTATAATATATAAATTTTTTTTGCAAATTTTATTGAATGTATTTTTTTAAAAAAAAAGTATATTTTTAGGTCCCTTTTGTAAGAATATGTATTATGTTTTCCCGAAATGGTCCTTTCTTTAATGAGAGGTACTTCTTTTATTAAAAGCTAATGTTTTTTTAAGAAAAGATACCATTTTGAATACGAAGTGCTTTCTGTAAGAAAAAGCCTAAGAGTATTAATTTTTTTTTATAAAGAAGTACTTTTTTTAAGAACATGTACTTTTTAAAGTAGTGGTACTCTTTTTAGGAAATGGTTATTTTTGTAAGAAAATTTACTTATTTTCAGAAAGGCTACTTATCACAAGAAAAGAAAAGGTATTATTTTATTTTTTAGAAAAGGTACTTTTAAGAAGGGGAGTTTTTGTAAGAAAAGGTATTTTTTAAGAGAAGGTATATTTTGTTGAAGAAAAGCTTTTTTTTAAGAACATATATAATTTTAAGAGTAGGTACTTATCTCAAAAAAAGTTATTTTGTTTTACAAAAAAGGTACTCTTTGATGAAAAGGTAGTTTCTTAAGAAAAGGCAATATGTTGTAAGATAATGTACTTTTTGAAGAAAAGGTACTTATTTAAAAAATTAATTTTTTTAGGAAAATGTACTTTTTGTAAGAAAATTTACTTTTTTAAGCTAACGTACTTCTTTAAGATAAGGTATTTTTTTAAGAAAAGGTAGATTGTTTAAGAATATCAATAGGTATTTTTTTACGAAAACGCACTTTTTTAAACTTCTTTCATTTTGGCTCTTCTAAATTTAATATTTATTCGGTTCAAACCATAGATAAAGGAAATAAGTAGATATCCCACAGGCGTTGTGAAGTACTGTCACTAGGTGCTGTGTTGTCGTTTTGTAACTTTCATTGACGTTTCTCATAACATTCACTGACGTTTATTCAACAGTGTGGGACATACAAAAATAGAATCATTTTCCAGGTTGTGCTATTCAAAAAACTAATTTATTTTTTTTCATGTCGTAGTGTTCCTCAGCTTCTAATTCAAATGCATTTTGGTTATGAGCTTTTTTGGTGTACTGTTATTGTTGGTATTCGTTTGTGTTGACTTCTACAGCATCGGCCCTCTAAACAAAACAAAATGCCTGTTGATGTTGCCTACACCACCTACTGCTATCACCTTTTCTAAATACATCTCGCAAGGTATATTTTGTTTGGGATCAAACGTTGTAATTATTGCATTTTGCTCCATCTAGAAAATATCCCATTGAACAAGAAATTTCCTAAGGCATGTGCGATATCTAGTTAATTCTTTTATCTATGGTTCAAACTACAATAGTGGTATTCATGAAAACAAGCAAACCTAGAACTTTTGCTCAGCGTAACTTTGACCCGAAGAGTTTCATGAGGCACCAAATAAAGTTGCTCAGTGTATCTATGCAGTAATTGTCAAAAAAGGCTGATAAAGTAAATAAACAAAGTAAAATTAAAAAAATTTCTAAAGAAAGTGAAAGTGATAATCAGCGTTTCCGACTCCCGCCATCTGTGTATGGACTTCGAGCGCTTGCGCTTGGACTTCTGTTCATCGGTCTGGAATAATTTTGTTTAATAATAAATTTTAAAACATATACATACGTATATGCTTTACCTATTCCAATATTTTATTTTTTTCACATAAATCAAAAACCCTCTCTTTTTTCAATACAGAAATATTGACATTGAAATGTTAAAAGCTTTCACGTTTCTTTTTCCAGGTTTGCTCGGCAAACTTGCCTCGAAAACTTTCGACTTTTGTGCAAGTCGCTTTGTATGGGAATTTTTTTGTTTTGACGTTTGCTGTGCAAGTTTACGATGTTTTCGAGTTTACGAGGTTCTTTCGAGCTTTCATGAAGACCACTAATATGTAATTAAATTCCCATTAAACAAAAAATATCCCCTGATATGTTAGTCTAGACACAAACCAAACAAACTTGGGTTCAACACTACATTATGTAATACACAGGCTCCGCCTGGAAAACTTCCCTTTAAATCAAACCAAAAGTACCCAATATAGTTGATAATAATGGGTTGTAATAAAGTAGTTAAAAAAAAGTTGTTTACAATTTTTTCATTTAGCCAACATCCCGCAAAGTGCGATAAAGAAATCCGTTCCAAAAAATGTTTAGAAAGCTTAATTAATTTTTAATTAATTCTAATTCATATCATAAAATCATTTAAAAACAAATTGTTTGGATATGTCATTTAGATCATATTTCAAAATGGAAATCATGTTTCTTAATTCCAAAATTCACTAAAATTCGAAAATTATATCATTTGTTATTAATTTTTTTTAAGGATATTAGCACAAATTAAGTAAAATCCGATTAACCGTTTAACCGATGTCAAATAACCGGTTTACGGTTTGCTCGAAATTTACGTTTTTTAATAAAATTACGTTTTTAACCGGTTTTGGACACTCTACTTGTAAGTAATTATTGGGTTGGCAAGAAAGTAACTTCGGTTTTCTTCTACAGATGCCGTTTTTGTTATTTTTGAAATCTTTTTGATCAGCTGAATAAATTCTTTGTTATACGGTTACACAGCTGACATTTCAAGCATAAATTTGTGATAAGTCGCATTATTTGCAGTGGCCAGTTTTCATTTAAATCTTGTTGTGAATATGGATGGAAAAAAAGTATCCGTTAAATGGCTCCCACGGCTCTGATGACAGGCCATTACTCTTTTCATGAAATTTTCCATGACTTTTTCACAGAGATGTGGTTGTATCTCACCGATGACGCGTTGGATCTCGGATTAGATCTCGGGAATTTTTTCTGGTTTATTCGCATAAACCCAAGATTTCACAAAACCCCAAAGAAAGAAATCACACGGCGTTACATCGCATGATCTTGGTGGCAAGTGGACATCAGAATTTCTTGGCATAATTTGTTCTGGAAATTGTTGCTGCAATAAATCGATTGTTTCATGCGCGGTGTAGCAGTTGGCGCCATCTTGATGAAACCAAATGTGGTTCAGGTTCATGCCGTCCAGTTGAGGCTACAAGAACTCGGTTATCATGTTCCTGTAACGAATGCCGTTCACAGTCACTGCAATTTCGGCCTCATCTTCACAAAAGTAAAAACCAATCACGCCGCCTGACCAAAATCCGCATCAGGCAGTTGCACGTTGTGGGTACATTCGTTTCTCATTTTCTGAACCCAAAAATTCGATAATTTTGTGTATTCACGAAGCCATTCAGATAGAAATTCATTTCATCGGAGAAGATTTTTTAATATTTGGCATTGATTTCACTTTGCTCCATTACCCATTGAACGAATTGCCGGCGCTTTCCATGGCCTGCTGGTTTGAACTCCTGAGTAAGCCAAATTTTGTACGAATGTTAAAATTCGCTAAAATTCTTTTGTTAAAATTCGCTACGTAGTGCTTCGTTAAATTTGAAGTTGTTGAGAACTATGCCGAATTGATGTTTCGGGTTTTCAGCGACACTGTTGTTTACATCAGCAAATTGCAATGGTGTAATTGTGAGTTTTTACGATGTTCAGAAATAGCAATAGAGACCGCACGTTCTAATGTGGGCTAGGACTCGCCGTAGGTGTGGTTCTTGTCTCCATTCAATTGAATTCACCATTAACCAGATAAGTCGAACGTGCTACATAGATAATCGCGTGCGGACGGACATTAATCGGACTCTGAAACTAATTTAATGTGCGCTTACCATTTCATCCTGGGCCAGATATTTAATGCCCTTAACCCGCACCAACCAAATGTTCCATCATCTATTCGTAATAAAATTTCGTAGGAACCCCCAATACATCTCTTACTTGGTTCGCTCTCGCAAGTTCTCACAACACTATTAGTTAATTTCAAGATACATCGTTATTCTTTTATTATATTAGAATATACATACATACGCAGATTCTAGTTATAAAATAGAAATGATAATGTAAGGGTTTTTCAACAGAGACGCTACAAAAGTAAATCGATAGGGACAGCAAACGACGCCATGTTTTTTTCCCGCTCTTTTGACATTTCTCTTCAGTAAGGTTTGCCATTTCATCATGGAAAGATATACATACGAGTCGAAATTATTAAAATTTACTACCGAAATTTTGAATCAGTGGCCTCAACTTTAAGAGCGCTACGTCCAATTTATGATGAGGCCTATTTCTGGCTGAATGGCTTCGTCAATAAGCAAAATATGCGTTATTGGTCAAACAGCAATCCACACGTAATCCATGAGTCATCATTGCATCCGAAAAAATTACGGTTTGGTGCGGTTTATGGGCCGGCGGCGTCATTGGGCTTCTTCCGTGGTGATCAAGACCGGCACATTACCGTGAATGCGAATCGCTACCGTTCAATGATAACCGAATATTTTTGGCCCCAATTGGATAATATGGACTTGGAGGACATGTGGTTCCAACAGGACGGCGCCACAAGCCACACAGCGAATGCCACAATCAATTTATTGGAAACCAAGTTTGGTGAACGTGTTATCTCACGAAATGGCCCACTCGATTGGCCGCCTCGGTCTATAGTCTATGCCAACAAGCCAGCGACGATTGATGAACTTCGTACGAATATCGATCGTGAAATTGCAGCAGTATCGGCCGATTTATGCTTGAAAACCGTCGAAAATTGGGTTCAGCGTCTGGAATTCTGCAAGCGTGCCCGTGGTGGCCATGCAAAAGAAATCGAGTTCCATACATAATGGCATCGAACGTGCTTTCACAGGAATAAAGAATGTCATTGGTATCTAAAACCGGTTTTGTTTTATTTAAAAAAACTTTTGTAGCGCTCTTATTGATAAACCCGTTATATTGCATATACGCTTGTATCATAAAATTCAGCACGTATCCGCAACTGGAAATTAGCTAAAATTAGCTGGAAATTGTAGCTAAAAACCAAAAAGAAACGTATATTTTGATTTCACAGACTAATTAAGACACCCTATGAAATGAGTGTTTGGAACGGGTGCTACACCTTCTAGGTGCTCACTGGGTTATCAAATTAAAATTTTTAGAAATGTTTTCCTATTTTAGATTTCTTTTAGTTCTTTTATAAGGTTTTTTTTTGTTTAAAATTATTACCCAACAAATTAAAACAAAATTAATTTTTTTTTATTTATTTTTGCAAATTTTCTGTAAAATATTCATCACAATTCGTAAGAGAAGGTACCCAGCGGCGGAAGTCATGACCTGGAAGGCCTGAAATCATGACCCAACAGGCCTTCTTTAAAATACGGAAGGCCTTGCCTACACATTACCTCCTCCTTTCTTTTTAACATTGGGTGAAATTGGGAGGCAAGGCCTTCCTTGCCCATTGCCTAAAGAAGGCCTTAGAAGGCATGCAGAGAGGAAGGCCTTAGAAGGTATTTACTTGAATTTATTTTTGTTAAACAAAAATAAAATTAAAACAATTTATTTTATCACAAAATCATTATCCACTTCTATTTATTTATTTATAAGTATGTATGTATCTATCTTAGAAAGATGTACCACGCTAAACTTCAAATTGTAAATTTTAAAAATACCCTGAAAAATATTAAATAAAAAATATAATTTTAAAATTTGTATGAAATTTTGCAATTCAATTACGGGTAAAAAGAATCGGAAAAGAAATTTGTCAAAATTGTTAAAATCTTCTTCTTGGTTATATCTGATGACTTTCGCCGCTGGGTATATCTAAAAGACTAATCATTTCTAAACTATAATTATTGTCTAACTCTACTCGTGACTTCACATGCCGCAGGGGAGAAATAAGTGGATCGGAAGATGCTGCCAACATGTTGAAGAGGACCTCATTTTGGCTCACCCTTGTTGCTTTGAACGCGTTCTGCAATCTAAATTTTTTATACTATTTGTTAAGAGAAATCTGTGTTTCTTGAGAAAGCTCTCCAATTGGCAAAGACTGGTGTACAATTATATCTTTGGTATGCGCCAATATTTTATGGACTGTCGGGGTCAACTTCTTTCGTGGACAAATTCCCGCTAAAAGTGATGCAGTTTTCGATGCATACTCGAATTCTCCATATTTTGTAGAATTGACGTTTCTTTGCAGTTTGCAAGATCGTTACAAATCTTTTCACGATTTGATTGTCAATTCCAGTTACTCTCTCATTATTTTCAAAAACTCTCCTAGAAGTGTTTCCGTCGTTTGAGTTTCCGTATTCGTACTTGGGACAGTCTACTTTTAGTCCAACTTGTTTAAAAAAAGCAGCGTGTATTTGCTTCTTTCTGATCTTTTCCTAATCCTTAATCGATGTATTTTCATCTTAAATGAACTCCATACACCTTATCCTTGCGTGCAAAGGTGACATTCCGTATTTGTAATTCTCCTCGTTTGTAGAATCGTTCAAATTACCCAAGTTCTTCTGACTCTTTTTGCAAATCGGGCATGACCGTCAACCATTGTTAGGTGGAACTCGTAACTACACTATAACTAACTTTATAATCTAATCAATTACTTGATAGGTACCCTTTGGATTAAGGGTTTATAAACTGGGTAACATAACCCATGCCTAAAAATGTGCCTGGTACCTGCATATACACGGATTTAGGTTGAATTGTGCAATTTTGATATTATAGACGTGTTCGAATAAGATTTGTACCTGCTTGTAGGAACCATAAGTCAATATTGCTCTGTGAATGGATGCTTGACTATTTGTACGCCAAAGTAATTTTTATATGAGGTTCGTACCTGCCAATTGCAATGAGCAGTTTTTTGTACATCCTGTGTCTGTAACAGACTTTGGCAGAGGCTCTCAGGTAAGCAACCGAATTAAAAAGCAATTTTCCAACTGCTATATCAAACTAGTACTTCAAACATTACAGAATGTCAGTCAGTACATTAGTCAAAACATTACAGAATGAAAAATATAAATCACATACCTTAAAAAAAACAATAGTGGTTTTCATGAAAGCTCGAAAGAACCTCGTAACCTCGAAAACATCGTAAACTTGCACAGCAAACGTCAAAACAAACAAAATTCCCACACAAAGCGACTTGCACAAAAGTGGAAAGTTTTCGAGGCAAGTTTACCGAGCAAACCTGGAAAAGAAATGTGAAAGCTTTTAACATTTCAATGTCAATATTTCTGTATTGAAAAAAGAGAGGGTTTTTGATTTATGTGAAAAAAATAAAATATTGGAATAGGTAAAGCATATACGTATGTATATGTTTTAAAATTTATTATTAAACAAAATTATTCCAGACCGATGAACAGAAGTCCAAGCGCAAGCGCTCGAAGTCCATACACAGATGGCGGGAGTCGGAAACGCTAATTATCACTTTCATTTTCTTTAGACATTTTTTTAATTTTACTTTGTTTATTTACATTATCAGCTTTTTTTGACAATTGCTGCATAGATACACTGAGCAACTTTATTTGCGCCTCATAAAACGCCTCGGGGCAAACTTACGCTGAGCAAAAGTTCTAGGTTTTCTTGTTTGCATGACTACCACTAATAACGTAGCAATGGGTTTCCACGGACATATGTCTTGAATATGCAAGGGATGCACGCCATACAATTTCTGGAACCATGTCTTATTTTAACTCTAGAAGCCAAAGTGGCGCCTAGAGGCAGATAAAACCTTTTTAATTATGTAAAGGAATAATCAAAGACTATATATTGAAAATAGTGAAAAAATTTATAGTTTTAAATAGCGATTTACCTGGAGAAACACAAAGCATACAGTCAATTTTTTTTTTATTATACATTATACCAATGAATAAAGACGATTCGTTACCTAGTTTACGTGATATTACACCTGAAATCGGACCAAATTGCCTAAAAATTGTGTGTTTTTTTTTTTGAAAACCGAAAATCGATCAACTTTGAACGGTTATATCTTCTAAACTAAAAATCTGATAATATTAAGGATAGCATATTTGAAATCGAAAATTTCCTAAAAGATTGGTTTATTCAAAATTTCGTAGGCGCACATGAAAATTTTGATTTTTCCAACCACGTTTGCTCTACGGGCCCAACTGTGCATCGTTTGTGCGAAAAATGTCAATTTGAACTCTTAGATTCAAACATGATTTTAAACGATAACAACATATTGACCAATAACTTCATCTTCGATACCTCATATCTCTTAAACGATAGAATTACGTCTTAAAAATATTGTATGCACTTCCTAAACAGACTGTTTTCCATCGAATAATGTATTATTGTGAAGGTAATTCCATCATCGAGTTCAAGCATTTTTGGCCGCTCACAACACAATGCGGCCATACTATGAAAAAGCTTCTAAAAAATCGTTCGGAATCGGTGTAACACTGTAGGTCCCAATCAGTGAGTTTAAAACTAGAAAGCGTAAAGCTCTACTCAATTCATTCATGGGATGCAATTTGAAACTATTCATTTTATTTACACTTAGCCCCATTTTTGCCATCTTTGGTTATTCAAAATTTAGACCTAACAAACAGTAGTTGCCGCCCATGGTGTGCATGGAGTTAGAGTAATTAGTGAACAAACAAATACAAGTCGATAATCCGAACTGAGGTCTGCAATACATTATAATGAATGGCGAGATTTTGCAGCATTTCGTGTCGAATTCAGCCGAGTTTTGTATGGTAGAAACAACCGCTGTTTCTCCAATATCGAGTTGTGTTGCTAATAAAATTAAGTGGCTTAAATAAAATAGGTTCAATTCTCTTTAGATGATGTTTCAGTCTCAGGTTGGTGTGAAAACACCTTTTGCATTCACACCTTTCTCTCTTGACACGGTTCAGTTCAGTCTCTTTGTCTCAATATAAGTATGTACTTTCGTTTGATGAGCGATGGCAGCAGATTTAACCGAAACTGAGTTAAAATAGTCAGCATTAGAATTCGGATTAAATAGATTTTTAGTCATATTGTGACGGCCGAGTAATGAACTTGTTTTAACGTTATAATTTTATCGATTTCGTTTATTTGATAAGAAATTTGCAAAATTGCTACATATTAATTTCGTTCGTATTTTTATCGAGTAACCATGGACACAAGTGACAGTGAGACCGAATCCGTTCAGGATATATTCATCGATAATCGGAAAAACAGTTATAGTTCTGATAATGAATTTGCGCTAGATTCGATTCTCATAAGTATTGGGCAATTTGGAAAATTTCAATTGCTTGTATTTTTACTCATTTGCATACCAATGCTGTATAATGCCATATTTTCGGTAACTTATGTATTCACGGCCAGTTCCGTAGTTTACAGGTAAATAAATTCTCAAAAATTGTGCGACCCATTGCATATAAAGGACCCCTCAGATCGGAGTAATATTTTTTAGATGTAACATTTCAGAATGTGATACGGCTGCCAGTCAGTACGACGAATCTTGGACTTCCTTTAGTGTTCCAGTGAAGGGTTCAATGATGGACCAGTGCAGGCGTTACAGCAACGTTATGGATGAGAACTTAACGATGTCCCTGTCGAATGTTAAGCTCGATAAAGGAAATTTATGCCGTGAAGAGAATTTCGATAATAATCAAACTAAAGAATGCACTGCAAGAACTTTTATATTCCGTGATAAAGAAGTCACGATTTCAAATGATGTGAGTAAATGAAAATTAATTTTAAATTATAAACCGGCATGAACGTTTTATAATACAAACGGCACATGACCAACTGAATATGGCGCTAATTCGGGCGTTGACAAAACACGTTATGTGATTCCATTGAATGGGAACCAATTAGGGTAATTTGATGGCAAATGGCTTCTGGTTTTGCTGATTAAAACAAGATTATTTATGAACGATAACGGTTATGATTTAAATTCAAAAGTTTATAATCCTCTCAAAACCTCTTCCATGTGCTTAACCAATATACTTTTTTTTTAAATATATTTAGATTCTGGGTGGTTCACACGGTATGTCTTACCAAATGAATCACCCGATGGTATGATTCTGACAACGACAACCGGTTAATTCAGATTAGAAATAAGAAATTATATTTGTATTTTATTTGGCATTTACGCAATCACGATCTACATTTTTTTTAATGATATCGCACCCTAACTACAAGAGTGTCATTACTAACCTGACCCGCTGTTGGCGGTATTGTTCCTTTTTTTTCGGGATTGTCTCGCGTTTTGATGTCCCATCCCGGCTTGAATCTAAAATAACAAAATGATTATTTGCAAAATAAATCGTTATATTTTTGGCTTTAAGTCTTATTTTAACTAAATACATGTATTTTTATTTTATTTGTGTCCCGGTTTCAACGTTCTGAGAAATTACAACAGATTTTTTCAGCGGATTGAATTGGTCGTTATGTACAAATTAAATAAATAAATAAATGGTTTCCCGTTACATTCCATGAAGGAATTGGGGAGAGCTTCTCACAATCAATGAGATGTGCGTTTTCTAGTTTTACACTCACTGAATGGGACCTACAGTTTTTACTCCGATTCTGAACGGTATTTTGAGAAGCTTTTTGATGGCTAAGTATTCGATAATGTCGCCATCACTAAGCCAAGTGACCGTCGTCGAAAGAAATTTAAGGTTGTCAGAGCAGGGATCGAATCCAGAATCTCATGTAAAAGAGGCGCGCACACTAACCATTTCACCACCGACGGCAACAAATTAAAATCCAGAAATTTTGAATTATGACTCTTTTGTAGTTAGGGTCCGATATGTCAACACTAATCATAATTGCCAAGATAACATTGTTTTGGAGCCAATTTGCTTGCCTTTTATTTTAAATTTTGAATAGCAAAACATTCAGTGATCCCCCATTTTGGTGCACGTCACGCTTAGTGGCGCACTCGGAAAGCTTCATCGGTCATATTTTAAACAGTACATAATTTTTAAACAGATATCAAAACAAATTATTTTAAAATTACACTAGTGTCGCCGACTTCAAACGTCGGTTAAGAGGAAACTTGTTCTTATTGTTACTGGTTCATTTATTTTGGTCCGGCTTTAAAAAAAATAAAAAGTAATATAAAAATGTATAATTTAGACAGGCGATTTAAATAAATATTAATAAATCGGTAAAAATACATATATATTTTACTTTTAAAAGTAATTTAACTATTTCTATATTTTATATTTTTATTTATTAAAATGTTAACTCATTTGTTAATAATAAAAAAAATCCAGCTTTTCGTTTAAACAGAGTTGGTCAGGTTAGGAATACATAACCTAATCAACCGTCCCGCGGTTGACGGGATAGTCCCGTTTTGTTCGAGATGTTCGGTCATTTTGGCGTATTATCCCGACTTGAATCTATAATAATCAAAATTATGTACGAAATAAAACCGCTTTGTTTTATATATTTAGTCTTATTTTAACTAAAGGCAAATTTTTTATTTTAAACCAAAAAAATCCACCTTTTACCCACTGTGTCCCGCTATTCGCTCATAACAAGTTGGTCAGTTTATGTATTACACTTTTTTGTGTACCAAATTCACCATATAACCAATTCTATTGCATAAGAGAAATGTGTAAAAAACTGTTTTTAATTGTTTCTGATATTTACCGAAATGCTACAAGTTATATTTGGCCGTCGGTGGTGCAATCGATCCCTGCTCAGACCACCTTACATTTCTTTCGGCGACGGTCACCTCGCTTAGTGATTTTTTTTCCTCCTTCTTTATTTTGCAATCTATCAGATATTTGACAATAGGCAACTTGTATAAAATATTCAAACAAATTTAAAATTCATCTCAGTCTTAGCCTGAAGAGAAACAACCACTGCTGGTCCTCATTGTGGGGTGCTTACTAGGTGCGTAAGTTTAAATCTTCTTAATCTTCTGTCACGTGTAGCTACTTCTAAAAGTCTGCGTGCCAAGATGTTTGTATGTGAAGACAGCCTCAAAGCATAACGTTCGTTGATTCTGTTGAACTCCTGTTGAACTGTATTTAGTCGGAAGTCTCTATGTAGGGTTTCGTTTCTTACGTAGTTGGGTGCATCTGCGATAAGACGTAGGAATTTGGATTGGAACCTCTGTATGAGTTGAATGTTTGATTTTGCTGCTGAACCCCAGAGTTCTGCTCCTTATGTCAAGATTGGTTTGATGATTGCTGTGTACAGCAGTAACTTGTTATCTAACAATAACTTACCCAGCGGACCAAAACTTCGTATACGATATCGCATACGAGAGTTACTCGAAACTTTTGCAGGTAAAACTCTCGAAAACAGATCCGAAAACGATCGGAAAATGAATCATCAGTCGCTCAGTTTGTGGCAGTAAAAGTTTCGTCTACGATGTCTTGCAAGAGAACAACACGAAAAATAAAACAAAATGCAATAGCCAAAACTTTGTTGTTGTGTCGTGTGCCTGCACGTGTGTGCCTCTGTTTGGCGCACGACACAACGACAACAATGTTTCTCTCTTTTCGTCCGTTTAGCACCCGTTTTTAAACCAGTTTGCGAATATTTGGGCGAGATTAATTTCTCCCCCGGTTTTGGTCCGGTAAATACTCGCTTCTGAGCCCGTTTGCGAGCATTTAGCGTAACACTCGCTAAGGCTCGGTTTTTTGCCCGCTGGGTAGAGTTTCGGCCCATAAGCCAGTACATAGAAATTATTTTAAGACCAAGTTGTTTCCTCTTCGTTATAATATGTTTCTGCCAAGTTAGACGTCTGTCCAGGTGTATGCCAAGATATTTTGCACTTTCGACTTGTGGTATTTCTGCGTTGTTGATTTTTACACGTGGACATGTTTCGGCTCTAAACGTAAAAGTTACATGCGCTGACTTATTGGCATTGACTTTGAGTCTCCATGACTGGCATCACTCCTGGATTTTGTGTATGTGACTTTGCAGATTTACCGATGCTATTATTGGGTCCTAGTGCGATGATAACAGTGCTGGGAAGCCAAATTGATGGTCTGGAATAAGATGTTTTGAATGCAGTATTGGTTTTAGCCGAAGAAGTAAAATTTTTTTCAATTAGTTTACCCATCACTGGTAGTAGACTTGTTGGTCTGTACGATTGCACATCTTCTAGCGGTTTTCCTATCTTCGAAATCACTATTACTTCAGCCACTTTAAGCTGGACCGGAAAGTATCCAACTCTGAATATAGCATTTACAATATTTCTGAAGTGTGTAATGGCTATATTTGGGAGTTCCTTGAGGGTTTTCGACGTGATCAGATCAAAGCCTGGTGCCTTTTTCCTATTTGGTAGATTTTTTTATCAACATTTTTATTTCATTGCAGGTTGTTTTCCTGATTGGCAGTTCCATTTGGGCTGGTGACGACAGAAAAGCATGTAATTTTGTAGGACTACTAAATATTTGACGGGATAGGTTGAAACACATTTGATAAGTGCTCACCAAAGATGCCACAGTTTTCTTTATCCGTTCCAGACCAAGTCCTGTTGGATGATCTGATTGGCGGTATTCTCTCAGTAGATGTATGACATTTTTAGTGGCTTTCCATAAGTTATAGGATGAATTTTCCGTTGGCGAAAGGTTGGAAACAAAAAAGTCAAATTCTAAATCTTTTTCCTCCGCCAAAGCTTTTTGCAATTTTCTTCTAGCTTTATTAAGGCGGGTTTGTCTTCTCGAAACCTTGTTGTTTGCCAAGTTTGTTTCAAGTGTCGCTTTTGGTGGAGGAGAAGTTGTATATTTCGGCTGGAGCATTCAGTGTTGGGTTGTCGCCTTCTCTCAGGTGTTGGTTCCCAAGCTGCTTGTTGTATATGTGAAATGAACAAATGCATTGCCTCTTTCGTGTGTGTTTTTAGAGAAGTTTTTAGATTAATAAATCCGCTGCAGGTTTCCCTAAAGTAATCCCAATCAGTCCTATCCGTGTACAGTTTAAGCGGTACTTCGACTTGTTTCACTGAAGATTTCAAAACGGCTATTATTGGAGAGTGGTCAGAAGATAACTCAAGACATGGGTGTATTTCGCATTTATTTCTGTCAATATATTTCAAAATAAAGAAGTCGATAACGTCCGGGGTTTTTGCGAGATCAGAAGGCCAATATGTTGACTCTCCAGTCGGCAAATGAAGAAGACGTTCAGATTTCATGGCTTTTTGTAAGTTCCTACCTCTTGTATTATTTAATCGGGAGCCCCAAACCTGGTGCTTTGCATTGTAGTCACCACCCACCAAATATGTTGAACCCAGTGTTTGGAAATATGAGACGAACTGTTCTTTGGTCGTAGTGCACAGGGCGGGCAATAAATAGATGCTATAACGATTGGACTATTATTTACTTCCAATTGTATGGCAGTGGACTGTATGTTTTCCCTTCAATAGCCATCTAGATGTGTATGTTTTATATCTTGTCTGATTAAGATTGCGGTACCATCTCGGGCTGTGTACGCCGGGTGATTTGTGGTGTAAATTTCAAAGTTTGGTATTTTAATAAAGTTTTTATTAGTAAGGTGTGACTCCGAGATCAACATGACGTCTATGTTGTGGTTATTCAAAAAAGATTTTAATTCAAGAACGTGATGACTCAGGCCATTGGCATTCCAATAATGGTGACATTATCGAGTACTTACAAATGAAATACCGTTCGGAACCGGTGTAAAACTGGCGGTCCCAATCAGCGAGTGTAAAAACTAGAAAGAGCACATCTCACTGACTGTGAGAAGCTCTTATCAATCCCTTCGAATTGCCTTTATCTGTCTTGCAGGAAAGGCTTAATCCTGATGAAAATGTTGAGGAGGCGAGTATTACATTTATTACAGACCCGTTTCGAACTTCTTTTAATATACAGGGTGATTCAGGAAGTTCCGGACAAATTTCTCCAGCGTATTCCTTGGCTCATTTCATGAAGAAAAGTCCACTAGGACCATGTCCGAAAATGCAAGGGTGCGAAATGGCAGCGGGTTCATAATTTTCGGATTGGCGGTCGGAGGGTAGTAGTTCTGAGCCAGTGGCGATTTGACTTTTTTCTACTTTTTTTTATTGATTCTGAAAATTTCAATAAAATGAAATCGTAAATGTGTTGATTTACAAAAACAAATAAATGTGTGCTGTTATTTCGCTTCCAAAAACAAAAACAAACATTTCAGTAAAATGATCATAACTTTGGAACGGTAAGATCTCTGGGCTTCGTTTAGGTAATTTTGGAAAGGTAAGAGGTATGGCTATCTTTCAACATAAACATAAGTTACCTGCCAACTGGCTGAGCAATTTGAGGTTATGTGATTTTTTTTCCATTTTTTTCCGAAAGCTCTGTATCTCGGCGATTTGACTTTTTTCTACTTCTTTTTTAATTAATTCTGAAAGGCCTTTTAAAGACCTTTCCAACAAGCCCAAAAAATCTGACCACTGGCTCAGAAGTTAGCAACTTTACCCTACTACCCTCCGACCGCTAATCCGAAAATTTTGAACCCGCTGCCATTTCGCACCGTTGCATTTTCGGACATGGTCCTAGTGGACATTTCTTCATGAAATGAGCCAAGGAATACGCTGGAGAAATTTTTCCGGAACTTCCTGAATCACCCTGTATACTTTAATTCCAAGGACGCTCTTTAAAGTTTGGATACATCAAGAAAATGGGCTGAGGAAAATAATGTGGGTGTCGATAAAGTCTCAGTTCTACACGAATTGTGAGATCTTGCTTTGGAATAAAAGCTTATACAATTTGCGGCCAACAACCGTTGTTGATTACTTCATCAAAAGAAAATGGGGTTGATGTACTACGTTAAATTTTAAATTTATATTTTTATTTGATAAATACTGATACTTAAATGAATTTGTTATGTACATAATTAGTAAAAAAAACGAAACTTTTTTAACACTTTTCCAATTAATTTCCGATAATTCGGAAATCTCGATACTCTGGATCTGGGTCTGCAATCAATTATCCGGATTATCGAGTTTTTACTGTTAATTTTAATAACAGTACAAAACAAATATATTTACTAATCAAATAGTAATACATATGTATTATTTATACATATATCTGCCATAGCCCCTCGAAACTGAAGAGTTAAAACAAAGCACGTGCTGTGTCAACCAAAATGTATTGTGAATGTGGAAGCAGTTGAACAGCTGATTTATTTATTATTTCAATTGGTTGGCATTTTTGTGTACTTTCAGTTATGTTTACCTTGCTGTATTTTTTTGTTAAAGTGGTTCCAACTTTCTAATAAGTATCCATAAAAAAGAGAACATTGAAAGAACGACAACAGTGCAAGAACGAGAATACAGAAAAAATCGAAACCGGTGAAATAACGACATGAATAAAAGAACGATAACACTGAAGAAACGACAACAGTGAAAGAACGACAGCAATAAAAGAACGACCACGTTGATAGAACAGTGAAGTAGTTCTTGTGCTGCTGCATTCGTGAAGTGTTAAGTGAAATAAAAAAAAGTGGAAAAAATTCAAAGTCTCAAACTTTGAAAAAATTAAATTTTCAGTCCTTTTCAGGATAGAAAATTGGAGATAAAACTGAGGAAAAAATTTTTTCGATTTGCCGTCGGCTAAACGCCAAAATCAAAAATTTTTTTAAATCATCTGATGTCTGATCCCAGCAATACTGGATTTACTCCAGTGGTTGGGAAAAAGACAAAAGCACGGGCCAGGGTTCTATACAACATAGAGCCCACTAAGGAGCCACTGTCTCATGAGGAAACTATGAGAATAATGGATGAAGACCATGCAACAGTAGTGGCCCGTATGCAGGCCGTTACCAAGGCTGTTACAGAGTTGAAAGCCCAAGGCACAACGCCAAAAAAAAGGCGAACCGATGAAAGCATCATCGAGGAAAACCAGCAGCTACGAGCGCAGAATACCAAAATGGCAACTGACTACGAGCAGGCTAGTAAGACCATAGAGGAAATGAGCAGCCAGATACGTCAACTGGAGAATATGCTATGTAGAGATGACGTGGACGACGCTGAGTCCATGGACGAGGAAACTACGCCCAGTTTCGTGGATGTATTGCTCGAGAAAAAAGCCCACGAGCAATACGAAAAAGAAGTTGGAGCCCGTGCAAAGCCGGCACGGAAAATGTCTGAGGCCATGGCGAAAAATGAGGTACCCAAACAAAACAAGATGGGAGCCTAGAAGACTATAGGTGCCTACCGTGATAGGAAGAAGACCATGGGGAAGAAGGACGGAGGTAGCCGCAAAATTAAGAGTAAAATTGTGCCGGATTTGTATGTATATAGTGACAACGTGCGTGCAGTATCGGCGAAAATTAAAGCAGTGCTGCAACACGAAAATTTTGTGATGAAAATGGTAGGTAGGGCTCTTGTTAATATTAAGGTAAATATTATTGAGGAGTTTAACTCCGTTAAGGAGATGCTTAGGGTGGCGGGGATAGGGTATTATACCTACACGCCGAGGGCGCAAACTCCTTTTGCGACAGTTGTAGTCGGGTTGTCGAATACGTTTGAGGAATCAGACCTCAAACTGTATCTCGAGGGACTGAAGATGAACCTTAAGGTTCTCAGGGTAACGAAGCTAGGGTGGGACAAGTGACTAGTCCACCTTGATAGGACTTCAGATATTAATGGGTTCTACGCCCTTAGGTATATGCTTAACTGCAGGATTTCTGTTCGTAAGGACAGAAAACCTGGTCTGACCCAATGCAGAAATTGCCAGCGATTCGGGCATGTTTCAGTTAATTGCGGCATGCCCCATCGCTGCTGTAAATGCGCTGGGTCACATGGCCCAGGCAAATGTGCCATCCCGGTCAAAAGCCGGGTGGAGGATTCCACCGAGACTGTTCCGGTTCCGACAGCTTCTGCTCTCGAGCACGAACAGACTACTCGATGCGTAAATTGTTCGGTCGATGGACATGCGTCCAGTTCTAAGGAGTGCCCTCTGAGAACTAGACTGCTTCGGGAGAGGACCGAAGCCAGGAATCGACGCTCCGTCGTTCCTGGAATCGGTTCTCCTCGAGATAGCGGACTTACTTGGAGTGGTATATTCTATGCTGCCGCTGCCCGAGGTGGTCTTCGTGCCCCTTCGACAGGAGTTCATATTGCTGCAGGTTCTCCCAATGGAGTGACCATGCAGGGGGCCATGGCCCAATTCGGCTCTATTGACGCCGACTGTTTTAGGATATTCGGTATGGGCCTTATGACCTGCCGAAATATGCTAGGAGGGTTTTTGCGCGATTACGCGCTATTAGCTGACGACGGAGCTAGGGCCCAGGCTATCCTGGGTGTCTTGTTGGCCCTTGGGCCTGTGTAAATATTGTATATAGTAGTTTTAAGTATAGTTTTATGCAACAAGCTAAATCCTTTATCAGATATTGTTTTAGATCGGGATTTTCAATCAAAAATTTTTTGATCGGGATTTCAATCAAAATTCAATCTTTTCCTTTGGGCTTTTTCGAAAAGGTTAACATATTTATCTGACCTTTCCCATACGTGGTCTAATGTGGGATTTTTCTGTAATGCCATTTTTTTTCCTGCTAAACAAATGTCGAAAGATTATAATTCCGTCCGCGCTAAAAAAAACAGCCCCAACAACGTATTGCAGGTACCATGCACATGTTTGCAAGCATTGTTTTCATGAATTGAAGATCTGCTCCTTTTTTGTTTCTTTGTTGTTTGTCACGTTTTTGGTTTCAGTAGTTTTCAACAAACAAGTGCATATGTGGCTCACAAAACCATATATTATAACCTATTAATCATTCTGTCTCTCTATTGTGTTTGGACAAAAGTATTTATTATTTAATCGTACTAGTCCGATGTTAAATAATATTTCGTTTAGTACAAATTAATTGTGTCTAATATAAACGCCTTGTTGTTTATTTCAGACCATTATTTTTAATTTAAACCCCGAAAACTCAATTCCCGGGCTTTTTGCGCAAATTTCGGGGGTTCGGGATTCGCAAATCTGTATTCCCGATTGACGTCCCTAATTGTGTCAACTCAGCTGACTGAAAAATAATTAAAATGTATACAAAATTGGAAAAAGTGGCATTTACAAAATGCGGGTTTTATTTGATATTTTGAAAATATGTATTTAAGTATGAAAATTATGAAATTAACAAAAGTAAACAATCTTTGACATAAGAGAAAAACTCACTCCAGAAAAAAGTTAAAATCAGCTGGACTAGTGCTTCTACCATTTGTTTGTACCATGATACTATTCAATACTTTTTGTCGTCGCTCTGTTTATGACAAAACAAAAACAATTATTTCAGTGAGATAAATATTGCTTTATTTATTTTAACAATACGATATTATAAAATAAATAAATGGTTTTCCCCATAACATCCCATGAAGGGACCGGGGAGAACTTCTCACAATCACTGAGCTGTGCGCTTTCCAGTTTTCACTCACTGATTGGGACCTACAGTTTTACACCGATTCCGAACGGTATTTTGAGAAGCTTTTTCATGGCTATATACTCGATAGTGAGCAGGGATCGAACCCAGGATCTCCTGTACAAGAGCCGCGCACACTACCCATTGCACCACCGATATATATCTAATATTAATTATTAATATTTAATTATTACATCTAATATTAAAGCAGATGTAAGATAAACGAAAGTTCAATAGCAAAAGAGCCTTCAGCACAAAAACTATTCTTATTTTTATTTTCCAATGTGTAACATTTACTAATTTGTTTATAGGAATCGAGCAGGTTGAACACACATTGATTTCACCGCCTACGTTATCGCTCCGATTGAGTTCGTACACTTAAGTAAAAACTTGTGCATACGTAGGCTTAATGCCTAAATTAACATGAATGTCAGAATATTGTTAATGTAATGTGAATGCTTTACTTACTTGGCTTGGTTAACATTTGGGTTAGAATGTGAATAACAGAGCGATTAACGTTCCGCCTAAAAGTATTTTATTATTATTGTTTCCTTTAGATCTTATATGGACAGTAGGATGTCCCGTAAACAGCGATTTTTGGAATTTAGCTTCGCGTGGGGTCTCAAACGACGCGTAATTAAAAAATAATGATAGGAAAAAAAATAAAAATAAATGTAGGATGTCATCTTCCATCCCCAACCAGCGTCTGAAGTTTGCGATCGTAGTGTATTTTGTGCAAAAAAAAGTTTTGAATTTTTTCGCAAAATTGGTGTCAAAAGTTGCGCAATGTGAAGTAGATTAAGGAAAGAAAACTACAAAATTTTTTGTAGAGTAATTTTGGTCCACCACAGCATTTCAAAGTTTCAAAAAATTTTTTTTTTTTTTTTTTTGGTGCAAAAACATGACACGCTGTTAATTACTTCCTTTAATTCAAGAATACAATTTTACAAAATTTTTTGCATGGTATCTTTCATCTGTTACAAGCGTTTAAAGTTGGCTCTTATAGTGTATTTTGTTAACAAATCAAACGTTTTCAGAAAATTGGTACCACCAGTAAGCTACTATCGCCACTACCACCAGCTATCATCTATCTATCAGATTCTGGTGGCAACACCGTAAAATTTGACAAAAACCTACCAACACCAGAAAGTCCGTTACACGTTTTTATATTTAAAATTTTTATTATTTATTTTATATGTATTTATAAAACACATTATTTTTGCTCAAAACTTAAATTGCAAGTTAAAATATGGCTTTTAATTCATGCGTTAAATTGATTTTTAAAATTAAAACATGGCATTTCAGTTCTTGATTTAATTTTGTTTTTTATTACTCCATCTCTATTTTTTTCTCCAACTACACTTTGATAAGCCTCTGACACTGACTTAACGCACCTTTCAACTCTTTGGGTGTGACAAGGAAAATGGGGCAATTCCAGATTATTGTTCATCATCATTGTTTTCAGTTCTTCGTTAGATATTTTAATAAGGATAATAAAAAACAAAATTAAATCAAGAACTGAAATGCCACGTTTTAATTTTAAAAATCAATTTAACGCATGAATTAAAAGCCATATTTTAACTTGCAATTTAAGTTTTGAGCAAAAATAATGTGTTTTATAAATACATATAAAATAAATAATAAAAATTTTAAATATAAAAACGTGTAACGGACTTTCTGGTGTTGGTAGGTTTTTGTCAAATTTTACGGTGTTGCCACCAGAATCTGATAGATAGATGATAGCTGGTGGTAGTGGCGATAGTAGCTTACTGGTGGTACCAATGTTCTGAAAACGTTTGATTTGTTAACAAAATACACTATAAGAGCCAACTTTAAACGCTTGTAACAGATGAAAGATACCATGCAAAAAATTTTGTAAAATTTTATTCTTGAATTAAAGGAAGTAATTAACAGCGTGTCATGTTTTTGCACCAAAAAAAAAAAAAAAAAAAAATTTTTTGAAACTTTGAAATGCTGTGGTGGACCAAAATTACTCTACAAAAAATTTTGTAGTTTTCTTTCCTTAATCTACTTCACATTGCGCAACTTTTGACACCAATTTTGCGAAAAAATTCAAAACTTTTTTTTGCACAAAATACACTACGATCGCAAACTTCAGACGCTGGTTGGGGATGGAAGATGACATCCTACATTTTTTTTTATTTTTTTTCCTATCATTATTTTTTAATTACGCGTCGTTTGAGACCCCACGCGAAAAATTTTCATAATTCGGGACACCCTAATGGACAGTGTTACCATGTTGGCATAATTTGCGCCGTTTTGGCACAATTTTTTTGGTTTTGGCCCATGTTTTTTGAAATATTATGCCAAATGCCGTTTAGCACAATTTTTTCAACATTTTCCCAATCTTTTTAATTTTAGTGCAGTTTTTAGCACATTTTTTTTGCAAACGGCACATGTTTCGTTTTGAAAGTTTCTCATTTTAACTGATCTGAAAAATCAATTTTTACAGCATATTTATCGGTACATTTGCCTGGTACTCATTAACCTCTTTGCGAAACTTTCGTGAAAAAAATCAATGACAGGGTTGTTATGCCAAAGTAATTTCATACGAAAACAATTGTTTGGTAGAGAAAATTTGAAACTCCGACTACTGTGGCAAACAAAGTAACTCCACAGGCGTAAAAGCAAATATCAGAAATAGGTTGACCATTTCAAAAATGTCCGTATAGAGATAAATGACAAAATTCTTTATAAAATTATTTTAGGGATGCCAAAATGCTTTCCTGAAATCAGGAGTAAAAAACCGATGTAAAACTTACTTTTTGTACCTAGAGTAAAATTATGGACCATTATTAATTAGCAAACTTCAAATTAGTCATTTTGGGCCGTACAGTGCCTTCAATGTTTGACTTTTGTAAAATGGTCGAAATCTGATAGAAGTTCTTCTCGAAGTGCCAGATATAAACTCCAGAGAAAATCTCCGGGTCACTATGAGAGTAATATCAGACAAAGAAAATTTCGAAGTAGAAACGATTTGATCACTCTTCTCTATGATAAGTTAAACGGATTCCAGAAAAAATTACCCAAAATTTGGGAAAATCTATTCTAAGATGATTGGAAGAAATTGTTACCAACAATGGATCTCAAGCAAAATTATAAATTAGGTTTTTTGCAAATTTATTTAAAAAAATTTGATAATTATTGGAGCTGAAAGTCATCCTTAGTTGTTGTTAGGGTGACTTTAGCTTTCGTTGTTGGTAGTGTTTTGTATGAAATTTGGAAACATGCTATAACAAATTAAAACCATAATAATACTTCATCTTAAGCAGAACGGTTAACGTATAACAGCTGCACCCATTTATTGGAGGGTCTGTATCTGTTTTGGACTCAGAATTACAAAAAATACTAAAAAGTAAATTTTTTGCATAATGATTTTGCAAACGGCACAATTTTTGACAACATTTGGCATCATTTTTTAGTCGGTCTCTGGCAACACTGTATATGGATCATACTGCCATTACAGAGTCATTCCATTGAGATCTATCCAATGCTTGTGTCCTGAGTTGATTCCAGCCCTTGTCGTGTGTTGTAGCCTACTTCGCTATCTGCCTTCTCGAGGAGTGGGCTAGTCGACCTTGCCTTCTACTTCCCTGCGGGTTCCATTCTATGGCCGTTTCTGCCAGGTCACCATCGGGCATTTCCTCCTGATGATTTCTGTTCTCTGCCATAGACTGTGGTTAGAGATCGTGGTTTGCCAACAAAATTTTAAAATTCGTCACAACTATAGTTTTACGAATTTTCGGATTGCCGCTATGTTCTTGAGCGCTGCGTTCCACGACTCATATCCGTTCAAAAGCGTGGATTTCACACATGAGTTGAATATTCTATACAGAGTTAAGGTGGCCAAATGATTGATTGCCGGCGTTTATTCTGTTTATTATGTCCGCGCCCGAACCACCAGATGTTAAAATTCTTCCAAGGTAGTAGAATGAAGTTTCGTCCTCCAAATGTTGGTTGCTAATTTGGAGACTGGTTGTTAAATTTAAGGCCTGCTTTGGATGGCTCTGACTGCACTGATTCCAGCTTTCCCTGCATGTCATCATATCTGTGCGCCAAGAGACAGATGTCATCGGCATAGTCGAGGTCTTCTAGTCTCCTGTTCAGACCCCAGGTTATCCTTGCCGTGGATAAGTCTCGTTGCAGTATGCAGTCAAGTACAATATTGAATAGCATTGGGAAGTTAACCTTAATGGCGATTGGACGGCTGATCGTGGAGGATGCGGTAACTGGCGTTCGTCGAAAGGGTCCTTATAATATCGATGATCTTCCTAGGTGTTTCTTTACAAGCCAGTGCATCCCAAATTGCAGTATGTTCCAGGGTATCAAACGCCTTCTCGAAATCTAGAAAGGCTAAATAGAATGGTCATTTTACACGGATTGTCCGATGATGATCCGTAGGCCGTTTATGTGATCTGTGCAGGATCTCTGCGGACATGAGAACGCGGGTTTGATCCCTGCTCGGACCACCTTCAATTTATTTCGACGGCGGTCGCCTCGCTTAGTGACGTCGACACTATCGAGTATTTAGCCATGAAAAAGCTTCTCAAAATACCGTTCTGAACCGGTTTAAAACTGTAGGTCCCAAGAAGTGAGTATAATACTAGAAAGCGCACAGCTCATTGGTTGAGAGAAGCTCTCCCTAATCCCTTCATTGGATGCAACGGGAACCATTCTATTCTTTAGTCGTCGCATAGCAAGTTGGTGTTCCAGAATTGCTGTATGGGTTTGACTAAGGGCCTGACACTAATTTCCGGATATGCATATGGTAGTTCAGGGTGTATGTTGCCCAGTCCTCGGAACTTATAATGCTCTAAACTGTTTAGAGCCATTATGGCTTCTCCGCGTCGTTCGTCCATGTCTCCATCTGTTCACTTGTGGAAGAACATAATTCCCCATTACCCTTGCGAAGTGTTTTGCAGCTCGCAAAGTTTCTGTTGGTATGTTGTCTTGTGATTCTGTGATGGTTTCCCATATTGGTAAGCGCAGCAGGTACTTCTGCTCCTCTGCCAAGTTGCCCAAGTTTCCTCTTGTATTTTCTAGCACTTTCCCTATCTTATCCATCAAGTGCGTAGTCTAGCCCCACCGCCCCGGGTTTTGACCATATTTATACGGTATTTTAGCTGTTTTTCCTTGTTAAGCTGTTTTCCTCGTCTACCATGTTAAGTCGGAGATCCAATATTTTCCGTTTCACACCTTGTGTCCCACATGGTCATAGGCAGGAGAATGGTTACTGTCTAGTGTCTGGAGTTATGACACCCACGTTACTCTTTGTATGTTCCTATGAGGAAATATGATTCCACCGTATATCAAATTGTTGTTAAGGCAGGTTTTGATGAACAGTTTACTATTCTGGGTCATTCTGCCGGTACCATGTCGGCCCATTGCCCTTTCCCATTGCAAGTTGTCCCAGAAAAATTGAGCGTTAAAGTCAGCCATTAGCGAAAGTATATCCCAGCGGTTCGCCGATGCGGTGATAGTGGTGGCCAGGTGGATGTAGAAGTCCTCCCTGATGGGGATATCAGCCTCAAGCAGTCGTGTTTCGCAGAGTCCCAAGAAGAGCAGATTGTATCTCAATAATTTGTTGGAGACCTGCGCCAATCGCGTAGGTCTTGCTCACAT
This sequence comes from Phaonia tiefii, assembly GCA_963931995.1. Classification (NCBI taxonomy): domain Eukaryota; kingdom Metazoa; phylum Arthropoda; class Insecta; order Diptera; family Muscidae; genus Phaonia; species Phaonia tiefii. Next base: position 236,293,756 of record OZ008369.1, on the reverse strand, counting down.
TCCATGTTCCAAATCGTGTCGATTTCTTGGATCATTTAGGTATAATTTGTTCTACAGCATCCGAACCCGGAGCTGGGTCTGCCAGAAACGCCTCCAAACTAGCCTTTGTACAGTGGATTTAGCCACTGCGTACTTAGGGTTATTCCGCCCCAGATTGGTCATCATAGCCTCATTTGTTGGAGCAGGGTGTGCCACGTACCGGTGAGATTGACTTTTAGATAGGATAGGCTACAATAATAGCGCTTCACTATCCCATCAACACCGCCTAAAAGTATACCTTGCAACAATATACCAGCTCGCCAAACCAGTATCGTGAATTCTCTTCAGTAATTTCTAAGGCTTTCGAAAAGTTATAAATATGTCGATATCGAGTACAAAGATACGAACATTGTAGAATTATCCGGAAAACTGTACAGAACCTGGTGGCTAGTATTAAAACTTGTATAAATAGCTGACGTGCTTTGCACTTGGAGTTAGTCGGTGTTTAAATCCTCAAAAGTACGCAACGTTAAGCAGAAAGGTTGACTATAGAGTAATTGTGAATTTTAAGTTTGCGTAAATAAATTGGACTGCTGTATTTATCGCAAAGAACCTTGTTTTATTAATGGCCAGTTTTTAAGTGGGTAGTTAACTATCGGTTTACTTAATCTTAATCTTAAAGTTAATTAGAGGTTAACTTTGCATTTTGTTTTTCAGTGGTGAGTTAATGTAAGTCGCCATATTGGCAACCTTTGTATTCTTATTGGAATAAACGTGTGTTTTAGGATAAATACCAAAACAACAAAGGGGAACAAAGAAAATGAAATTATGTAAACTAAGAAATAGATGCATAAAATCGAAGTCATTTTAACAAAAATGTGTAAAAAACTATATAGGCGCAACAATTTAACGATCTAGACTCAACGTATGTGTACAAATACGCAATTCTGAAATATGTATTGTATACAATCTTCATTTCTCACTTTGACAGTCAGTAATTTGATTGTCAAAATAATATGGTTCTGACTATAAGTTAACCAACCAACATTGGGTGGTTAAATCATAGTTAAACAATGACTAAAAAACACAATTCGATGTTTAACCACAATTTAACTAAGAAACAAAGATCACCACTGACTGAAAAACTGGCCATAAGGGTAGTATTCTAAAAGTCCCGAAAGTGAACGTAAACGCAAAATTCAATGTCAAAAAATGGTAGTTTATATATCACTTCGCGCTTGCGTTTGTTTACGAAAGCTGTCACTGACAAATGCGGTTTATAGAGTTGCCCAATTAAAATAAACAATTATAGATAAGAAAAAGTTGTCTTGAGTGAAATGCTCACAATGAAAAAGATGAAAACGGCTCTATTTCAGTAGATCAACATATTTTAATATTGCTATTATTTATAATACTGCAAATACCAACAATATTCACATAAAATATGTAAAAGCCTATGTTATTTTGGGGTTCAATGCCCAATAAATTTCCCCATCTTTATTAAATTAGTTGTCTTTGATTGTAATTTTTAAATACTATAATTACAATACTTTTGCAACGCATTATTTATTTGAACATTCCATTTCTAATTTTATCATTGTAAATAAGAATTTCAGTGCGTAAACAATATAATTTTGAATTATTTCAAAAAAAAAGTTTGAGCTCTATACGTCGATTACATTTCAGCCAAAATTGGCAACTACTTATAAGCAATGAAATGCAAAATATTTCCATCTGGCTATTCTCGATCGACATTTTTCTTTAAATTTGTAATTTATTCAACTAACGCGAAGAACTGTGGCGTGTTCAATTTGACAGCTGAAGTTATCAAAAACGTTGCTCTGCGTTTTATAAACTACCCATTAAATAACGTAACTCAACGCAGTTAGTCACCGAACACCTATAACGTTTTATAAACTCCCAAAACGACAAAAGTAACGCGAAGTGACTGATTCACGACTTATGGAATACCACCCTAAGTGGATATAAAACAGCGCTCAAAATGACGATTTAAAAACTCGTAATTCAGTATTTATGGTACTCAGTATTTATGAAATTTTCGTTGCCATAATAAATACTTTTATAAAAAATAACGAAAACGCCGCTCACTTTTCGCTCTTTGCGAAAATGTCGCAGGCAAAAACAATTACAGGGTTGTTACGCCAAAATATAGAGATAAATGACAAAATGTCTTACGGAAATTTTGCAAAAACTGAATACGGGGCTTAAACCAGCTAAGAATAATATTTTTTGAAAAACTAAATTTTTAAGTTTTTCCAAGTAGTCCATTTTAGTTAAAGTATTAGGTTTTAATTTTGTTGCGAACAGTATTCGGAATCTAGAATCAGCTTATCCAAGAGATCTTTGAAACCAAACTTCATCCAAACTGAAAATTAACCACCAAATGAGGTTTGTGCACACACGTATTGAAAGGCCAGATGACTACAATATGTTCTTACATTTGGACTCTCCTCGAAAACATTGCCAACCTCTGTCATAGATCATGCATTCAGAACATAGTGATAATGATACGAGTACTTCTATATAAGCTATTGATAGTACAAATAAAAATAATCTTTTTCTGGAATTATCTTTTACTTTTCTTACAGTTTAACATTTTCTGCTCGGACGAATGGAAGCTGTCATTGGTTGGTACACTGAACAATATTGGACAATTTGTGGGGATTCCAATTGGAGGTTTTATATCCGATCGGTATGTAGATAATCGTATTCTAGTCGAAAGAAATAAGATCTGGGTATTGTCGAAACGGTAAATCTGTCGAAAACGTTAACTTTTTTTTATTTCGAATGTGGTGTTGTTAACGACGAAAGTTCAAGGCAGACGTATCATTTTGACTAAGAAGAACCCAATTTCAGTTATACGAGATAAATCACTGGAAATTCCTTATATTTTCTTATTTTTCTTTTATAAACATTTTACTCGCATTTATGAAAAACAATCAGACAATTTGTGGGAGATACGATATGTACATATTCATAAAATAAAATACATATATTAAATATAAAATTTTGTAATAAATTTGAAATTTCATGGCTCTTATACCTATGTTAACCCCATAGCAAGATACGGATTTAGAATTTGTGGTCCCCTAGGCTAAGCCTGAGGTGCGGGTCCCACTGTAATTTATTCATTGATCGAAAAGTTGTGTTTTAGAAAACAATCTTTATAATTAAAAACAAAATTATTTCTTTTTTCAAGTTCTTGAACTGTATCTCGTACAGTTTTGTAGATATTGCACTCAATTTATTAGAAATTGTGGATTCTTGGTTTTAATATGACGACTACGTTTCGTTTATACCGAATACAGTTTGGTTGTTCCAAATATTTGAAAAAAACTTGTTTTTCAATAAAATTTCTGATTTTGGACCAACATACTTTTTTTGCACCCCAAGCCTTTAATGCATATAATACTCGTACACAGTTGAAAAGGTTAACGTGTTCCCCAATTTATCAGTGTAACTTTTCCCTGCACAATATTCCACACTAAGATGATAACACAGTGCAACACGAAAAAATATAACCATATAGGGACACCACTACGTGATAAAGGACCAAAAATAAAAGACCCCTGTCTCCCAGTTTTGCCCAAAGTCCTCCAGGTTTTTTTTATGGGCCCCTCGGTGTCATTTTTGCAAAGAAGTGATCATTTTCTCGAGCTCATATCTTTCAAACCGTTCGGAATTTTGATTTACTCTCTGAGGCAAAGTTGTAAACATATAAAATCAAAAAAAAACTTCATCTTCAAGGTCAAAATCGCGAAAACTTTAAAAAATGAGCGAAAAATCGCCCAAAAAGCGTTTTTTTTTTATTTTCCGCTTTTACGAACAAATTTACCTTATGGAAAATGCGCCAATTTTCTTTGGCCTGGTAGGCCTTACAGCGCTGATTAAAACCGGAAAGTTTTTTTAAGGAGGCCGATACAACTTCTTGAGATATAGGCCTTTATAGCTTGAGTATATAATCGCTTATATCTCGCCCATTTCTTATCCGATCTGGTTGGGATGGGTATCATTGAGAAGACCTTTGAAAATGCTATAAATCTGTATATAAATATGTTAATTTTTATTAATTCATTGGGGGAAAATTAAAAAAAAAGATTTTTTAACCTCACTTTTTTAATAAAAATCTGGTTTTCTCAAAAAACAGCCCTAGTAAACTTTTGTCTTCCTAGGCTCAGTAAAATACAACACTTCAACGTTTTTTTAAAGGTATAATACTCCGCATTAACCCTTCTAAGACCGGAGATAGTGAGGGTTTTCTAACAAAAGTACTTTCTGGGAGCCAAAATTTCGCTTAAAAACAATTGAAGTGTAAGAAAATACGCGATTTCTTAAAAAAAATGTTGATTTCCAAACCTTTAAACGTAAATAATTGTCAGTGAAGAGGCCGAGTGTGTTAGTGCACTGTGCCTTCACTGATAGTAAGTGCTATTTGGATCCACAACTTAAGAGAGTGCGATTTGCAAGTCCAGGGCCATCAACATTATAAACATAATACGAATATTTAGTGCCATCCCTGCTGAGACTACTAATCCCTACAACACTGAATCATTATTACTAAATATCCATGCTACTACTCTTTGTTACAACCCTAACTCTAAATGTCAACCCATACCACCTAAGGACTAAGTTTAATAAAATCAGTAATAGTATAACAAGAAAAAAGTAAAATTGCCTTTTCACTTACGGGACTTCTATATAGTAGCTCTGTTCGAGTACTCGAAAATTTGTGCAAATTTGTACAAATTTTTACTGAACTCTGTTCGTTTACTCCAAAAGTCCAGTAAATGAGAGCCAGAGAGCGAAAATTTTGACAGTTCGATGTTAGAGATTTTGCAAATTTTGGTTGGAGAAATTTTAGACAACATAAAATTGCAAGATAGAACAGCTGTTTGAAATCAGCTGTTTTATGTAAAGAAACAAAACACAAAAATAAATTAACAACGACAGAGGTATATAAAGTTGTCGTTTACTCATTTTTTTTAATAAAAATTTCTTCCAAATAAAAATTACAGCTTTTGTTTAATGAAATGCAAACAGAAAAATCAGCTGTTTCCTTGCACACATAAACATCAGCTGTTTCATTGCAAATTATTACTGGAAGTCGTTCGCGTACTTTATTTGCAAATTTTCATAAAGAGAGTAAAATTGTTGTTTCGCTCTCAAAAGTAGATTCTTGCAAATTTTTACTGGGAAAGTACTCGAACAGAGCTAGTATCTCAATGTTGAAGTAAAGAAAAAACAAATGAAATTAAAACATTTTCGGGAAATTTTTCACTTTTACGGCTATCTAAGGGCTACCTAAACGGTGTTAAGAATCATTCCTAGGAAGTTCATATGTTCTAGAAGTTTATTGAGATCTTAGGATCATTCTTGTTGTTGATTGTTTCCTTGAATTTTGAACGGTTTGCTACCAATGGACCTGAACAGGGGCAAAAAGGTAAAAAAATTGAATTTTTTAAAGTTTTTTGCGATTTTGACTTTAAAGATGAAGTTTTTATTTTATATGTTTACAATTTTTGTTCTTTATGACAAGAGCTACAACTTTGCTTCAGAGAGTAAATCAAAATTCTGAACGATTTGCAAGATATGAGCTTGAGAAAATTATCACTTTTTTGCAAAAATGACACCGAGGGCCCACTTCTTTGGGGGCCCATAAAATAAATACTAATTTAAAGATAAAAGTCTAACTTTGTAATCCCTAAAAGTGAATAACAATTTTTTTTCTCCAGCACTTTGTTGAAATGAGAATTCTCTTTCTCATAATGGTATACGATATTTTATACCAATAGAAGTCCATTAGTAGGTTTTATGTCTAAAAATACAACACACAATTTAGCAGATTAATCCCATTACTGCGGTTGAATTGCATACAGGTAGTGCTGAAAATCGTTAAATGTCAAACATATTGCATGAATTTCAGTACTACCTGAATACAATTCACCCGCAGTAACATGATTTATATGATAAATGGTGTGTTATGATGGATTTTTGGGCATATCAGAGTCAAATGGACTCCTGTGGAATATTTTATAAAATATACCCTATTATCCGATTTCTAATCTTAATATCTCATAAGAGAGAAGTTGGAAAATCCATACGTATAATCGGGTTTTTACAGAACTTAAAAATGTTTACTAGATCAAAAAATATTAAACCACTGTGCGTCGCCTAAGCGATTACTATATAAATGGCATTGTCCAGTGGGGTTCGTTATAAAGGGTGTTCTTTTTTATAGACATATAGAACTTTAAGTTGGCAACACTTTTTTAACTGGCGGATATTTTGCCAGCTGGCAAGTGATTTATGTTTAGTTTGATTTGACATTTCAACATGAATAGACTGATGCGTGAACAACGATTCCAAATTGTGCAAATTTATTTTGAAATCATGGTTCTGTTCGAAATACGTATCCCGATTTTCATAAGCGAATTTGTTTTAGTGATGACGCTCACTTTTGGTTGAATGGATATGTCAATAAACAAAACTGCCGTATTTGGAGTGATGATAATCATCAAGTGTAGGTTGAGGCACCTTTACATCCAGAAAAGCTGAGTTTGGTGTGCTTTATGGGCTGGTGGAATCATTGGTTCGTACTTCTTTAAAAACGATGCTGGTCAGAACTGGTCAGAGCCAGAGCTGGTCAGAGCCAATATTACTGACTTTTTCGTTCATCAATTGAACGACCATGATGTGCAGGATCTGTGGTTTCATGCCACAACTGATTTATTGAAGGAACGTTTGGTAACCGCGTAGTTTCACGTTTCGATCCCTCCAAGATCGTGCAATTTAACGCCGCTAGACTATTTTCTGTGGGGATATGTGAAGTCTCTAGTCTACGCCGATAAGCCCAAAACGATTGACCACTTGGAGGACAACATTCGCCGCCATATTGTTAGGCTTGTGTCGAACTCGTTCACTAGTTCTCGAACTCGTTAATTTAAGGTGCACGGTCGGAACAATTACGAACATACTCGCCGTATCGAACATGTGCATTATGTTCATGAGGGTGATGTGTGGTCACCCTAAATGAACTAGGTAGTTCATGAACTACCCAACTCTAATTATTGTCGAATTACGGCCACAAACGTTGGAAAAAGTCATCGGAAATTGGACCTCGAGATTAGACTACGTCCGAGCCAGCCGTGGTGGTTAAATGCCACAAGTTATATTTAAATTATTATGTCAGAAGATTATCTATTGAATAAAGTAAATTTCATGTCACATTAAAAAATTCATCTTTGTTTTATTCCATTTCAAAGTTATATACATCTATAAAAAAAAAAAAACACCCGTTAGTTAAAAAAAGCACCCGCTCTGTAAATCGCGAAAGATCATATTATGGAGTGTTTTATAATTTAACCAAAATCTTGGGAATACCTTCGACTGATGGAACCATCGTTTGATTGGTGTCCTGTCGCCAATGTCCTGTCATAAAACTTGACAGCTTTGTACAGCCAAAATTAAACTCTCCGCACTTATTTTGTCAAGTGCCACGATAGGTGCTTGCGATGGATACTTTTAGTATTTATCCAAAGTAGTTGAATATAGTCGGCTACCATGGAGGTCAGTAGGTTATGTAAGTTAGCTGCTACGAATAAGCAGTCCCCGACCAAGAGCGGCAGAGTCCGAGGACGTTCAATGAAAGCATATGTACATATGTCCGAAAATAATTCTGCGACAATGCGACAGGATGCCGTCATTAATTGAGTATATTTCCACAAGGAACACTCCTGGGAGGAATCAAATCAGGAGAGTGACACCTCCGTGGCTCAGCATCTGTTCTCCATATTACAGGCGACAGTTTATCACAGTCGTGATTCCACTCTAAATTAACTCTCCCAATCCGGGGTGTCACGCGTAAATTTTGATTGGATTAAAATTCAGATTTTTTGTTTTTAGGTGGGACTTTGCCTTTTATTTTTGCTATTACTCTTAAAAACCGACTGATAAGAAAAAAAGTTATGGAGGGTTTAAAATACATTTTCGTTTTTAGTTGAATTTTAAACCAGTTGTTGACGTAGAATACGTCTTACCTTACGGTATGAGGAGTCATGTCAGGTTTTTATTGTTGTAATCTTTATTTCATTGAATTTGAGGAAACGGCTAGATGAATTTTTTTTGTAGGTAAATGAAGATGTTATCTTTCGTTTGATATACATTTCATATTGGTTGATATATTTCTAGTATTTTAATTTCTCAAATGAAAATTGTTTAAACACATACACTCAAACATATGTGTGGTGTTTGGTTGAGTGTTTTTGGTTGCTCAACATTGCTTAGGAACATGTATCTAGTAAAAAGTGAAACGAACAGCAAGCTAATGTTGCTTGGCAACATGTATCTAGTAAAAAGTGAAACAAACAGTAAGCTAACGTAATAAAGCTTTTTTGCGAAAGCTTCAATAAAGCTGTTGTAACATTAATTTTGAATTGTAAAGCGTAAAGCTTTCACACAACGCTCGAATGCTAATGCGAAGACTCGATAAGGTAAACCTTTTTTAATATTAGGGCGGCCCTCTCAACATTCGCAGAACTTATTTCAATAAAAATATTAATTAAAATACATAAATTAAATTAAGTTTAAAAAAATTAAACATAATATTTTTTTTTTAAACGGACTTGAATCAAATGCCGTTGGTAAATTTAAAAATTACAGCAGACAGTTGTCCGAGGCCTTCGGCCACGGACTGTCCCTGAAGGCTGTGTCAGAGACACGGCCATTAAGTTTAACGTAGAATACGCCATCAGATAAGACAGAAAATATATATAACAATAAATGATAAATAATATAAGCAAATGAATTTATTGTTATATATGTTTTCTGTCTTATCGAAACATATATAACATGTCTGCTGTAATTTTTTTTAAGTAGTGTATTATTTTACCAGTTACTTTTACAGCTAATATTTATTATCAGAAAATTCCAAACTTTGGCTCCCGTAAAGGTTTCCGTCCTAAGGGCCAAAGGTCGGCTTTTAGAAAAAGCATGAGATGAAATATAGTAGTAGCTACTTAATGCCAACGTAAAAGTTATCTGATATTTTTTTAAAAAACAAATATTTATTAATTTACATAATTTTTTAAATGTATCTATATAAAAACCAGCATAACTACTGCATATAAATCAAATAATTTTAGTAAATATTTCTTCTAAATATCCTTGATTTTCATCCTCTAGAAGTTGTTTAGCTTCTTCGTCTACTACCTTCAACATAGGTAGTTTTCCATTTTTGTCTAATACTGGGCATATGTGGATCTGAAGTGCACAACAAAATAATGATAAGGTCTTCATTAATACAACATCTCCTTGTTTTGGTTGGTCGATTATGAGGCCTAGCTGAAAATATATTTCTAGAATTTGTTTCTTTTTTCTTCGTTTTCTTTGTTTTTCGCACTGTTTTGCCTAACGGACCAAATTCCAAATCATAACCCAATTTAAGAATATGCTCCATAAAACGTATTCTGGAATGAAGAGGGGACAATCCAAATTCGTAAGCTTCCTTACAACTATCGACTTGTGGCAGGGGTTAGCTTAATTGACTTGATCTCTTTTGGCATATAATGCAGTTTAATGACGACTTTGTTTCGGTTAAAGCTTGTGCAGCTTTTCCGTCAATCATTGTGAGACACATTTCAAAATTTATTTCGATGTCTTGGTCATCAAATTTAAATATCAAATAATAAATAAGTAAATAATTTGATCTTTAATTTTTTAATTTCTTCTCTTATGACATCTTTTGTTTCCTTATTGAATGCAAATTTTATTGGTCTGCAATTCTTTGTTGAATAGGGTATTTCATTTTTCCATACATCTACATATTTCTGTTGCTCTACTTGTTGACGGCTCTAAGCCGGTATACATTTTTGTTAAGCACAATAGAACGAAAGATACCATAAATAAATTAGCATCTGATGAACTTTCTGCACTACATTGTTTGTATTGTTTCTGGCCGGAAGATCCATCACATCCCCATTTAGAAATTAAAGTCATGCTGCTATTTCCAAGTTTTGTCAAATGATCATTATCAAGCATATATAACAATCGTTCTGCTGTTCCGGAAAATATTACAAATTTATTTCTGCTGAACTTGAAGTGACACTTCTAGCAGTTTGTGAAGGTAAGCAATCCCTTTTGACAGTTACTAAATCTCGATACTCTGGAAAAATGTCACATTGGTTCGCTTCCGTAATACTTTTTAGTAAATTTCAAATCCAAAAATAGTGCGAACGCGTCTTCTGGAGTAAATTTCTTATCTTCAATTGGTGTTGGAATGCTTTTTAGAATCCTCTTTTTGAGCCTTGGGCTCGCTTCCACTATTTTTCCAATTATTTAAATTTTAATTTATTAATTTTGTGTTGGTTGATTTTACTGCATAAATGAATCCATAATGAATTTTTAGTAACATCTTCATTGATATTCTCAAGCTTGCGTGTTAGCGATATTTCACTACATCCGTCAATTGGTCGACCCTCTTTTGCACTTTCTTTGACGGTTGTAGATGAACTCTGAAGAATAAGTTCCTTTGATAACTATTCGACGAAAAACAAATTAGTAAAAGAGAGGTGGGCAAATTAGGGGACCTACCTGGGATATGGTAAAAAAATCTCTTTAGATTTTTTGTTAAAAGGCAAAGACGGTGAAAGGATAAATAGCTACCTGCGAATACCAACGCAACAATAACAAACCCAAAATGGAGCATGTTTCATGTAGCCCCACAAAAAGAAATCAAGTGGTGTGGTTAGTAAAAAACGGGAACCACATTGAAAACTTCCTTTAACGTCAAATGTTTTTTTCCTTTGTGTTTGATTCTTCAGCCAAAAATTTCAATAAAATAAAATCCTAAACGTGTCAATTTACTGTTATTTCGCTGTGTGCTGTTATTTCGCTTCCAAAAAAATTTTGCATTTCAGTCAAATAGTCATAACTTTGGAAAGGTAAGACCTCTGAGCTTCATTTAGGTAATTTTGGAAAGGTAAGAGGTAGGGCTATTTTCCAAAACGTAAGTTACCTGCCATCAGTCTTTTGTTCCCAAATTTTTTTTAAAGCTCCGTATCTCGGCGATTTCACTTTTTTTTAAATTTTTCTGAAATTCTGCAAGGTCTGGCCTTCTGGTTCAGAAATGATCAATTTTACCCTAGTACCCTCCGACCACCAATCCGAAAATTTTCAAACCGCTGCCATTTCGTCCCCTTGTATTTTCGGGGATGGTCGTAGATGGCCCATTTTCATGAAATGAGCCAAGGAATACGCCGGTGAAATTTGTACAGTCGTGACTTAACCACCCTGTATTACTTCTGCTGTTTTTTCCTTTTTCAGTTCATACAGTAACTCTTACTAGAGAGAATATTTGACTCATCTCACGTTTCCTTTCACACTCTTCGTGGTGCGGGCGGTGTGATAGAGAGAGGTTTGACGAAAATTGATATACACCAGGTGGAATTACAATAACTTCTTACTTTAATTTTTGATGTCGCTTTGGTGAAAAACTGAAATTTAAATGTGTTTTACACTTTTTTATTGGCTGCTATTGTTAGGATACATTTGTGTTGTATTTAACACAATAATTTTAACACACAAAACGAAATGCCGTTGTTGTTATTTTGTTCGTTGTTTTGAACCATTGCCTCTATCTGGTATTAGTAAAGCAATTCTTTTCAACATCGAACGTAAATATTACACCAGACCAAATGTCATAAATTTGGTGAGGGAACTATTAGGTCTACTATAAGTATTAGTCTAGGATTCAGTTCTTGCGAAATGTTCGTAAGAAATTTTGTCATTTATATATTTCTAAACGAAACGTCAACATTCCTGTCACAAACAATTATCAAACAATTGTTCTCGTACGAAATTTCGCAAAGAAATGAGTACTAGGGAAATGAAAAAATTAGAGAGCATGCATGTGAGTATATACAATAAATAAACGAAAGAGAATGAAACATCCGTTTTTTCTCCGGCTTTTCCGGATGTTGGCGGACATTCTATCCGTTTTTTACTCAGTCAGAGCGGACCTCTGCAAGCTAGCGAAATAAGTGTCAAGTGGGATGGTATGCGCTGTACCTTCATATAATTCAATTGAAGAGAGAATGAACTGAATGTACATACTTTACATATTTTAATGCGACGCACAACGTGTAGGTTGTATTCATTTGGACAAGACACTTTAGAACGGTAATTCAAGTACTTTTACTTTTATTGACTATTTTACAACCTCATGAGGTCAGATGTCGTACACATATTAATTAAACAAACAAATTTCAACATATTTCTCCAACTGGTTCTATCCTTCGCCTTTTCTCGCCTGGTGTTTCCAGCGGTCGTCTTCTTTTCCTGTTTCCATCGGGTACGTTATCGAAAACCTTTCGCGCTGGCTCATCTTTTAATAACATGGTTTAGCCAACGCAATTGGGCTAATCTGGTTCGCCTAGCTATATCCACATCAAAATTTTTACGGAGAATATATTATATATTTTACGGAGAATTTTTCACTCGAATACTCCCAGGTATTTTCCATCCACTTGCAATATGACAAAAGTTTCGGAGCCATATGTCAGGACCTTTGTCCGTCGAGAGAGGGCTTTATTCCTTAACTGCTTGATGAGCACAAAATAGCATCCATTTGCAAGCACAATTCTCCTATTTACCAAGGTAGACAAATTCATCTACCACTTCACAATTAAATCGGTTGTCGACGTTCAAGTGTGGACCAAGTCGAGAGCTTTTTCCAGTCGTTGACACCATCAATTCGCCGATTCTTTTTCGATACTTGAAAATACTGCAGTAACCTCTCGCAAATTTCTCCCAATGATGTTTATGTCAACATATGGCTTTTGGTGCTAATGGTCTTGTTCGTATTTACTGCGACTTTTCTCATTATTATCTCCATTAAGATGTTGAAGAGATTGCACGAAAGTGTGTCGCCCTATCCCTGTCCTCGCTTGGTACAGAATGGTTCGGTGAGGTCTTTCCCCACCTTCACTGCTGATTTGGTGTTGGTCAGCGTCATTCAACAGAGGCGGATCAGTTTTGCCGTAATCCCAAGTTCAGACATGGCATACGCGATGGATAAAATACTGATACCGCGATAGTTGGAACAGACACACGGACCACCCTTTTCGAATACAGGAGATAACACATAGATTTAGATTCCCCCAACCATATACCGCATATAAGTTGATTCATGTGGGTTAGTAGCCCTTCACCACGTGCCTCAAAAAGTTCAGCGAGTAGCCCATCCGCACCAGTGGCTTTACCATCCTCAAGCTGGGAGATTGCCGTTTCGGCAGCCAATTATTCGGCCCATTATTCAATCGTCCCACCCTCTGAATAAATTTCCGGTATTCACTATCCAACCTGCACAATTCGGTCCTTTCACTCTCCCTCTGCTCCCACTGACATTTCCCCGCCTAAATAGTCGCTTTCCTTTCTTCTCAGTCTCTTATACCGCTCACTTGCAACACCCGTTGTAACTGACTATTTTGTTACCATACGTGCAGCGTCTTTTTCATCAGTTGCAATGCGACATTCTTCGTCGTACCATGGCTTATCCTTCCGCGGTCTCTGATAGCCAAGTTCAGTCCTTGCTGCGGTTTCCAAAGAATGAGAGATGTGCTTCCACTGCGCATCTGGGTCCTCATGAGGGGGGTGTTCCGCCCTAGCAGGAGAGTGAGCTTCTGTTGATAGGACATTGACATCCCCGGTATTCGCAGCGTGTTAATATCCAGTCTTTCACGTTTTCTGCTTCGTACGTTGTCCGCCCCGCTCAGTCTTGTGCGAACTTTCACAGCCACCAGGTAATGATACGAGTCGATATTGGCACCTCGAATAAAACGTACATCCATTACACTAGAAGAGTGCCTGCCATCTATTACCAAGTGATCAATCTATTTCTTCGTACTTCGCCCCGAAGCTCATAAAATGACGATGTGGTCGTCTTCATTCTGTTAACAAGATATTGAAATATTTCGCTTTGATGCGAGTTGTGGCTATGCGTTTTCTCACTCGGTTGAATCTTGAAACTAAGTGTCGCAGGCTATTAAATACATAAATAAATGGTTTCCCATTACATCCCATGAAGGGACAGGGGAGAGCTTGTGCTTTCCAGTTTTCACTCACTGATTGGGACCTATAGTTTTACACCAATTCCAAACAGTATTTTGAGAAGCTTTTTCATGGATATATACTCGATAGTGTCGCCGTCTCTATGCGGGGTGACCGCCCGCCGATAGAAATCTTTAGGTGGTCAGAGCAGGGCTCGAACCCAGGATGTCATGTACAAGAGGCACACACACTAGCCATTGCACCACCGGCCGCAGTCTCTTGCCAACTATAAATCAGAATCCTCTTTAGCCCATGGCAGCTTTAGTAAATATCGCAGTTTTTCCTTCTGGTGCAACCATATCCTCTCCATCGCATTTCCCGGATAGCTGCGATGACAGCTCTATATTTTCCGAGGACATCCGCGAGTTGGAAAGTGGTACATGTCCCCAAATAGTGGTCCTTATAATGTTTGCGAGGGTTGTCAACAGTTAAGGGGATTCTTCGTTAATCATATTTTCAGTGTATTTTTCATTGCCTATATAACGGTGGCGGGAGGCAAACCCAGCCCACCGTGGTTTGCATTTTACCTACTGCCAGGATGATTATGTTTCAGCCGCCCGGGTGTTGGCTCATCCGCCTTCAAAGGACAGAAGAATATATTCACTACTCCGAAGAGCTTCAGTGACAGGGTCATCTAACAATCCTGAGACGTATCAGTGCTCGCATTACCAATCAGGCTGCTCATTCGTTTCGCCTTCCCACTTGAGCTAGTTTAGTTAGCAGAAATTTGTTTCAGAGAAGTTGGTGCGGATGTGTGTATTTTTACCGAGTTAATAGCATTAGAATTTAATACACGTATAATTATTTATTAATAGATTAAATAGATTCCAGAAATACTTCAAATATGATATAATATGTATTTGAAAAAGGGAACAAATATATGTTGGCTTCAGTTATGAGGGTTTGTAACGAAAATCCAATGTTTTTGGGAGAGATTTCTCGCGACTGAAATCCAAGGAGAAATCACACTAACAAATGGCTAATAATTTTATATTTCCCTTTATTATTGCTGCTCTCTTCAAAATGCATTCATTCAAATTCAAACCAGGACTGCTAGATACATTTCAAGAAACTTCGTCACTTGTTCCAAAAAAATCGGCACTGTCGGCACATGTATTATAAAATTCGGCAAAAAACGACAATGTAAATAATATTAAAATAAAACACAGTTTTTGATTAAAACCAAAACAAAAGTATAGTAGGTGACTGATGTCACTGAAGCTCATCAAGCTATCGCGCATATTCTTTTGTCCTTTATAAGGCGGATGAGCCAAACATATGGGCCAACGGCGGATAAAAAACCAAAAGAAGAAAATCCAGGTTCGACATATTGCATTCTGGTCAGCGTCTGATCCATAATGGGCGGCTGCGATCAAATATACTGGCAGTAGGTAAAATGCAAAACCCGGTGGACTGGGTTTGGCTCCCGCCAACTTTCATAATGGCAGTGAAAATACAAAAACGAACAAGAAAACATAAACAACCCCTATTTGTTGACGACCCCCGCAAACGTTATAAGGACCACGATCGATTTACGGATATGCCCTTGGAATGTAAGAACTCTATATAGATTCGGTGCAAGTATCCAACTGGCAGATATCCCCGAAAGTTATAAGGCTGACATTACGGCTATCCAGGAAATGCGATGGACAGGACTTGGCTGCACAAGAAAAAGAAACTGCGACATATACTACAGTTGCCATGAGAAAATACATGAATTTGGTTGCGGATTTGTAGTTGGCATAATACTGCGACATCTAGTCTCTAGGTTCAATCCTTTGAGTGAACGAATAGCCACAATCCTCATAAAAGCGAAATATATTTATATTTCCCTAATTTGTGTGCATGCCCCGACAGAAGAGAAAGAAGATGATGCCAAAGACATATTCTATAAGCTCCTAGAGGAAACGTCTGACATTAAGATTGTACCAGGAGATTTTAATGCCAAAGTAGGCAGGGAGAATGTGTTTCATCCAACTATTGGCAACTTCAGTCTACATGCTGATAGTTCCGACAACGGTATGAGACTGATTGACTTTGCCGCGGCAAACAACATGGTCATTAGTGGTACAAGATTCCAACATAAAGACATCCACAAGGCTACTTGGGTATCCCCTGATCAAAGAACGAAGAACAAATTGATCACGTGGTAATTGATGGAAGGCACTCATCCAGTGTAATGGAGACTCATCTGTAAAGAGAAGGACGGAAATCTCATCGCAGATGTGCAGAGTATGTTGGGAATATGGAGAGATCATTTCTCCGCGCTACTGGTACCTGAGATATCCAATGACGAGACAATCGATCTAAATTTGTACGACGACGTCGAGCGCCCCCCTCCTAACCAAGACGAGGTCAAAACAGCTATTGCCCGGCTTAAGAACAATAAAGCCGCAGGAGCCGATGGATTACCGGCGGAGCTATTTAAGGCTGGCGGCGATGAGCTGATAAGGTGCATGCATCAGCTCATTAGCAAAATTTGGTTAGATGAATGCATGCCCGGCGATTGGAGTCTCAGTGTACTATGTCCCATATTTAAAAAAGTTGACCCGAGCCTCTGTGCCAACTACCGTGGAATAAGCCTTTCATCCATAGCATATAAGGTTCTATCAAGCATAATGTGCGAAAGACTAAAACCGGCCTGGAAAATCGACAACCGACCTGATTTTCACGCTACGCCAAATCCTGGAGAAGACACACGAAAAGCAAATCGACATCTATCATCTATTTATCGATTATAAGGCCGCCTTCGATAGTTCGATACGGGAGAAACTCTATGAAGCAATGTCTGAGCTTGGCATTCCTGCAAAACCCATACTCCTTTGCAGGATGACCTTGGCGAACACCAAATCTGCAGTGAAAGTTGGTAAGGGTCTTACCGAACCTTTCGAAACCAAGCGAGATATCAGGCAAGGCGACACCCTATCGTGCGATCTCTTTAACATCTTAATACAGATTATTATGAGAAAAGCTGCTGTCAACATGAATAAAACCATTAGCAGCAAAAGTCATATGCTGATCGCGTATGCTGATGATATAGATATCATTGGACGCACAGTTAGAGAAGTTACTGCGGTGTTTTCGAGAATTGAGAAGGAGTCAGGAAAAGTGGGTCTGACGGTAAATGAGGACAAGACAAAATTAATGGTTTCAACGAACAGGGCCTCCACGCGATTAGACCAACGCGTGAACGTTGATAACCGTTACAATTTCGAGGTAGTGGACGAATTTATATACCTCGGATCTGCCATAAACAATAACAACAACGTCAGCCTTGATGTTATTTTGTTGTTATTTTGGGCTAAGCAAGCACTTTAGAGATAAAGCCCTCTCTCGAGTAACAAAAGTCCAATTATACCAGACTCTCATACAGCCTGTCATGCTTTATGGCGCAGAATCCTGGGTATTATCGCAAGCAGACGAAACATCTGTAGGAGTCTTCGAGAGAAAAATACTCCGAAAAATGTATGGCCCTATAGTGCACAACGGCGAGTATCGGCGACGCATGAACCATGACCTGTATGAGCTATAACACGATTGCGCTGGCTAGGTCGTGTCAGTAGAATGGATGAAGACGAACCAGCACGAAGGGTTTTCGAAACCGAACGCGAAGGAAGACGAAAAATAGGAAGACCAAGACTCCGCTGGAAGGATCAGGCTGACGAATCCCTGCGTACATTTGGTATTGCCAACTGGAGAGAAAATGCAAAAGATTGAACAGGTTGGCGAAATATGTTATCTTCGTTTTGTAAGGTCCCTGACCCCTCGGGGTTGTTCGTGACCGGATAAGGAAGTAAGTATACTTTTCTAAAGTAATTTTATTACTTCATTTATCACCTTTTTAATTCACAATAAAAATTGCATCTATTAGTGAGATTTATACTTATAATTATCTTACAGTTAGCACGTACTTGTATTACACATCTTGAGCAACTGTACCACATTTTCTGTGGAGTGTGGAAGAACCATAATTGTTTGTACGAATTTAGACAAAACTGGAAATGCCAAAGTGGAATCCCCAAGTTACATTAGCGAATTTTGTTTACAAACAGTTTTCAAATTTATTTCAATATCTTCAAACATTTCTGCAAAATTTATAAAATTTAACTCTGTCAATTCTGAGTCTATTGATTGCCTTTCTATTTCTGAAATATAAGTTGGAAATTATTTTAAAATATCCATTAAAGAATTATTTATTTTCTTCGATATTCTTGGAAGATCAATTGCAACGATTTAAATGAATTTAAATTAAAATCAAAGCGTTTTAATATGTGATTTTCCAGTTCTATATAAAAATGAATGCAAGTGTTTGTTATTTTGTTTATAAGTAATTCATTTTTGTGAAGTTTTGTTTCGGAAATAATTTCTTTTCTTTCAAAAAATACTTCATCATATTACAAAAAAAAATTTAGTGTCGATAAAGTCAGTTAAATGAATATTAACTTTTATCATCTTGTTTTATGAAATTAGTTAAAATGGTTCTAAAACCCAACTCCATTTAATTATATAAAAAAATACGAATTTCCGTTGATTGTTTTTGAAATAATTTGTTGGTATTATTAATAACGTTGAGAATATATTTGAAAAATGGCAGATACATATATTTTATTTGTTTCATTGAAATTTTCCAAAAATTACTTTAGCAGCATCTAAATTAACAACTTTGGCTGCAAACGAGAAATATATTTTTAATGACTCATACAAATCTAGTATTCTTACAACGACTGATTCAAGTGAAATCCACCTTGTTTGGCTAGGATGCAACATTTCTTGAATTGATTGAATTTCTTGATTGATCTAGCAATTTGTTCAGGTTTGAAAACTGGCAAAATCGTTTAGGACTATAACCGTCAGAGCGATTTTTGAAAATGGGGCGCGGCGTCGCCCACTTCTACCCTGGCTGTAATTCGAACTGCACAAACAACTTATATACCAAATATCATATTCATACCTCTGATGTTTCCTGAGATACAGCCGTACAAATTTTCAAGTTGTTTGCCACGCCCAGTCATCCGAACCCTCCCATTTTTTGTTGGATCACAAATTTTTCTGCCAAATGCATCCACACAAATTATCAAGGCGATTGGTGAAACAGTCCTCCAGATATTGCGTTTTCAAAAATGGGCGGGGCCACGTCTCCTTCATATGCCAAAAAATTCAAATAGCCTATTTTCACCACCGACCATACACACAGCTACATTCTGTGAAAAATTCAAAAAGATCTTTCCAATCGTTTTCGTGTCTATACAGTACTAAAAAATGCAAACAAACAAACACAAACTCATTTTTATATATGTAACGGGTTTCTCAATAAGAGCGCTACAAAAGTTTTTTTTTAATAAAACAAAACCGGTTTTAGATACCAATGAAATTCTTTATTCCTGTGATAGTACGTTCGATGCCATTATGTATGGAACTCGATTTCTTTTGCATGGCCACCACGGGCACGCTTGCAGGAGTCCAGACGCTGAACCCAATTTTCGACGGTTTTCAAGCATAAATCGGCCGATACTGCTGCAATTTCACGTTCGATCGTCGCTGGCTTGTTGGCATAGACCATAGACTTGACGTAGCCCCACAGGAAATAACCTAACGGCGTCAAATCGCACGACCGAGGCGGCAAATCGACTGGGCCATTTCGTGAAATAACACATTCACCAAACTTGGTTTCCAATAAATTGATTGTGGCATTCGCTGTGTGGCTTGTGGCACCGTCCTGTTGGAACCACATGTCCTCCAAGTCCATATTATCCAATTGGGTCCAAAAATATTCGGTTATCATTGAACGGTAGCGATTCGCATTCACAGTACTGTGCCGGTCTTGATCATCACGGAAGAAGTACCGCCCAATGACGCCGCCGGCCCATAAACCGCACCAAACCGTAATTTTTTCGGGATGCAATGATGACTCATGGATTACGTGTGGATTGCTGTTTGACCAATAACGCATATTTTGCTTATTGACGAAGCCATTCAGCCAGAAATGAGCCTCATCGTTGATTGTTGAGGCCTATTAAAGTTGAGGCCACTGACTCCAAATTTCGGTAGTAAATTTTAATAATTTCGACTCGTTGTTGGCCCGTATATCTTTCCATGATGAAATGGCAAACCATACTGAAGAGAAATGTCAAAAGAGCGGGAAAAAATATGGCGTCATTTGCTGTCCCTATCGATTTACTTTTGTAGCGTCTCTGTTGAAAATCCCTTTACATAGATAGTATATAGATATGGGTTACAGGCGCTCCACCTAGAAACCTATGTTAGTCTAGACACAAACCAAAGCAAAAGTACCCAATATAGTTGATAACATAGATAAAGGAATTAACTAGATATCGCACATGCCGTGGGAAATTTCCTGTACAATGGGGTATTTTCTAGATGGAGCTGAATGCAATAATTACAACGTTTGATCCCAAACAAAATATATTTTGTAAGATGTATTTAGAACAGGTGCTAGCAACTGGTGTGGTAGACAACATCAACAGGGATTTTGTTTTTGTCTAGTGGTCTGTTGCTCTCAAACCAACACTATAGAACAATAGTAAACAAAACCACACAATCAAAATAACAAAATTTTAACTTGAAAGTGGGGAACACAACGACTTAAAAAACATTAAGTTAGTTGTTCGAAAAGCACAACCTGGAAAATTATACTTTTTTTGTATGTATCAAATTTCCCACAGAGTTGAATAAATGTCAATGAATGTTATGAGCATAGACAAAGGAAATATGTAAGTAGATATCGCACTGGCGTTGTCAAGTACTGCCACTAGGTGCTGTGGTGTCGTTTTGTAACTCTCATTGACGTTCTTTGACAACGCCTTTGCGATATCTACTTATTTCCTTTATCTATGGTTGATAATACTTGGATGTAGTAAAGTTGAAAATTTTCTATTTAAATAGAATTTAAATGCCCGATATTTGTCATTTAATTGTTATGTAATATGAAAATGTTCTAAGCTTTTAAATTGAGTTTTTTAATGATAACTGTGAAACTCGCCCTAAGTAATTTAATTTTTTTTCAGTTGCCAAAACGAGTAACTCCTACTATATTGCATAACAATTACGATAAAATAACGATTCTGCATACTGTACGTTATGTTTCACGGTATAGAAAGTTGTACTGAAAAAATTTTGTCGGAGGGGGATTCTCAAGAGATGCGTGTTGAAGAGCTGATTACAGGAACGTTAAACTTTTTTATACGAGGGTACTTATAAACCCCTACCGGCCATTAAAGTTTCCATTCTTTCAAGTATTTGGGTAAAAAAATGTATGTCAATATAGGGCTCAAAAGACGCGTCATGCGTCAGAAAAATATTTTTTCAATTACTATTGTCGTAAGCAGCTCTTCAATACGCATCCAGTATTCAAATCCGGTTTCCAGTATACCCTACTTTATAGTAGTGACATCTGTAGGAAAATAGTAAATAATATTCATTTGAATATAAAGTATAATGCACGTGTCATTTTAAAATGCATCACAAACTTCTTTATCGATTTTAACCAATTCTTGTTTAATGGAGTTGCTCGTTTTGGCAACTGACACATCTATATGTACAATTGTGTTGTCAGCTGATAGAAAAATGATGAAAATGTAAACAAATTTGCTAAAAGTGCCATTTAAAAAATGACTGAGTGTTATTTGATATATTGAAAGTGTGTAAGTGTGAAAATTAAAACGTTTCTATGTAATTTTTGCAGAGAAATATTTCAAAAACAGAAGTTGCTGCGAACGGGGGTTGCTGACAAACAAATGTAAACAAACTTTGACATAAGAGAAAAACTTACTCACACTCAGTCCAGAAAAAAGCTTAAATCAGCTGGGCTAGTGCTTCTACCATTTCTTTGTACCATGATCATAATTCAAGGTGCTCCAGAAAGATTTTTTAAACCACAAAAAACATTGGTATAAATCTAACGACCAGTGCATGGTAGAATGAGAAGGTAAACTCGGTACACAGCTGATTTCAATTTTTTCTCGTTGTTTAGTTGGCCGCGTCTGTCAGTTTCAAAGGTTTTGCTTTAGTACTTTTCTGTTTACATTTATTTGTTGGTATATGTATGGGTTGATTTTGACATGAGGAGAGCCTAAACAAAAACAAAATGCCTGTTGTTCTTGCCCATAGTCTAATAATATAAGTCGACGCGTGGCGTGTTGTTGTAATAATAAACGATTTTGACAGAATTTTGTTGTACTATTGTTATGACAATACACTCGATATGTCAAAATCATTTTATATACGAAGAGAGGCAAAGGAAAAACGCCAAAGTAAATAATTACATGCATAGAATTACATGTATTAAAAAAAAGTAATAGGCAGAAAGTTGGAACGCATTTAAGATCCAAATTGGTAAGTATCCATCAGTAAGTCCATACATATGTATGTAGGTAATTTTAGTTACTTCTTCTATATATTTTTAGCCATCAAAAAAACTACAGGCGGTGAAACGACCAGCGTAAGCAAAGAGGGCAAGGAAGATTCAAAACAAATGATGCGACAAGTTTGACACTTCGAGTGTATTACGTAAACAAAGAATGATAAAAAGAAACAACCCGATAACAAAATGCCTGATCAGCTGGGCTTATGCTTCCACTTATATTATTACACTATGTTCTTGCCCATAATTGTTGTTGTATCTACTGCGACTACTTGGTATTTTTACTATGGACCAGTGATTGTTAAAGTGTCGTTCAATTCCTTTCGTTGTAAATCACACATATGTATATCAAGTCGAGGATGCCACGTTCAAGTCGCAAAAGTGTATAACCCAAAAAAAATAAATTGCGGGCAATGTAAATTACAAGTACGTGAAGAAGAAGATGATACAATTCAGTGTGATAAATGCCTGATAACATACCATGCACTGTGCACACAACTCGACAAACGTCAATACAACCATTTGATCAGTAATGAGAATGAAGAGTTTATGTGTCATGTGTGCAACAACGAAAGTGGTGGGAATGTAAAGAGCGAGTTAACCGCAATAAAAACAAAAGTAAACAAACTGAACCAGATGGATGATATGCAAGAGTCTATGACGTTCATGTCTAAACAATTCGACGAGATAATAAAAGGTATTGCAGAAAACAAAAAGAAGCTAGATGCAGTGCAGAAAGAAAATAAAGTATTGAGAGAAGAAGTCAATGATTTAAAGAAAGCCGTTACATTTTTGAATGATAGCCGTGTACGAAATGATTGTTTAGTTAGTGGAATTGAAGTTACTGAAGGAAAAACTGCAGTAGAATCTGTAATCAAACTGATGGAAAGCGTTGAGGTTAATTTGAATGCAAATGATTTTGAGGATGCTTATGTTATTGGAAAAAACAGGAATGTAAAGAATCAAACCGTTGTTGCAAAGTTTGCGTCAAAGTCATCAAAACTGAAAGTTATGTCAGCAAAGCCAAAGTTAATGGAAAAGGAAACAACAAAACATATTTTCATTAATGATCTATTGGGTAAAGAAACTTTAGCTTTACTCAATCATGCCAAATCCTTAAAAGCTGTGGGTTATCAAAGAGTTTATGCAGCAAGAGGAAAAGTATTTGTGAAGTTGAGTGAGTCATCTAAGCCGATGATTATCAACAATGCTGATGAAGTGGACAAAGTCTTACTGGAATCAACAGGAGGAAGAAGTAGACGTTCTCAATTCAAGTTGACACAAAGAGAGAAGCCTTCATCGGATAGTGAAGAAGAACACGTTGTATTTAAATCACCAATCTAAAATTTGTATGTAAAACACTTTGTATACACAGTTATTTTCTTTTTTTTCTTTAACCTATGAATAAATACTTTAAATCTTTAAACTCATTTGAAATATATTTAAACGAAATAGCCCAAACGAGTAATTTAAGTATATTAACAATTAATATTAGAAGCATTTCCTCAATATCAAAATTTAAAAAGTTTAAAACCCTAATAGCAAATTTTCCACAACTACCTGCAACTATTATTGTGGGCAAGAAACCTGGTCTCAACAAAATTGTTTGGATCTGTATAAGATACCCGGTTACAGAAATGTTCATTGCTGTAGAAATGATGGCTATGGTGGGACATCCATATATGTGAAGGAAAATGTCGAGTACTCTGTCGATCTATGTGAAAGTGAGTACTTTATTGAAGCAATTGTCACAACGCTCTGCAATCAAACATTTTATGGAAAGCCTTTGAAAATTATGTCATTTTATCGATCCCAAAAATGCATTGCAACACGTTTTTACAATTATATGGAGTCTGTGCTGGATCGTTTCCCTGTATATTTGTTGGAGACTCGAATATAGATTTTTTTAGAAACATCAGTATCTCACGAGCTTAACGCAATTATACAATCGTATGACCTTAAAAACGGTCACACATTTGTAACTCGACCAGACAGTGGAACCTCAATCGATAATGTTTTCAGTAACATGCACAAGACTCAAAACTGATGCAATTGAGTGTATATTATCGTATCACAACATTATTTTCTGCCGACTAGAATCTCCAATTCAAATGTGTGATGTCAAAGAAATAATACACAGCCACTGTAACTACGACTTAATAAAACTGCACATTCGTCAGAATCTTTAGTTATCAGAGTTGTCTGGAAACCCCTCAAGAGATACAGAAGACATTATAGCATGCGTATCTAATGATGTTTCTTGTGCAACAACAGAGACAAAAAAAAAATCCAATGAGTGTTCGAACTCACGGGCGATGTGTTAACACCTTTTTGCTACACGGTACCTGTTCGATTTCTATGAACACATTCGTAAATGTTACATTGGAAAATAAAAAACAGCGTTCAATCATATGATGACGTTTCATTTAAATAATATTAATACTTAAAATTATTTAAAGACCCAGTGCAAGCACATGTGTCATTATATTCTTGCTCAATACTTTTTGTTTTATTCCCACAAAAGTCAAAGAATGCAAAGCAACAGACACTTGTACATACATACATACATGGTTATATTCGTACGATATAACCGAAGATCAACATAAAATACTTTTTTAATATTACTCCAAATTAATACTCCAAATTAAAACACTTCAATCTCGGCTCGCCGATATCGGATCGCCTTAATTTTTGGCCTAAACTCTTCGTCGAAACCCGCACTAGCTTTTTAATCCAAAAATTAATAAAATCGGCTGTGAATTTCCGGAGAAAATCGCGTGGGAAAATTATATGAAAATCGCCCAATAATCACTTTCAATACCGACTGCCAAGCAACGAACAAAACAAACGATGATAAGACAAAACCGAAGATCAACATAAAACACTTTTTTAATATTACTCCAAATTAAAACACTTAAATCTCGGCTCGCCGATATCGGATCGCCTTAATTTTTGGCCTAAACTCTTCGTCGAAACCCGCACTAGCTTTTTAATCCAAAAATTAATAAAATCGGCTATGAATTTCCGGAGAAAATCGCGTGGGAAAATTATATGAAAATCGCCCAATAATCACTTTCAATACCGACTGCCAAGCAACGAACAAACAAACGATGACTTACTCTTACAAACCTAACACTTGTGTATGTATTAAATTTATAGTTTACTGCCCTAGAGGCGCGCGTATAGATGTTATCACATCAAAAATGTTTGCTGAAATATGAGGTAGCGCCATGGATAAATGTCAATTTGCAATCGTTGATCAAACTTAAAAACACACTTTTAAAAACTAGGCGGAAAAAATCCTCTGCTGTTATTAACATGCGTTTGAGGCGTTTAAGCAAAGTCATCAAAATACCTACAAAAGAAGCTATGAACAATTATTACATCCATAAACTAAGTAAAGTTCAACATGATCTTAGGAAATGCTGGAAGTTTTTAAATCAAACACTTGGTAGAAGCAGCGCATATGAAATACTCCTGAAAAATGAGTGTGGGCAATTAATAAAAGAAGATAAAGATAAAGCTGAGATGTTAAATCAGTATTTTATAAACTCCGTACATAATTTGCGATGTTCATTTGAAGTCAGTGCTGGGGAAAGTTGGAATTCTTTTCGATCAATTCGACGCCATCGCAACTTTTTTAGATTAAATCAAACTAATGTCGTAGAGGTAGAAAACCTGATTTCACACTTGGAAGTTAACAAGGCTGCAGGGTTTGACAAAATCTCGCCCCAATTATTGTTGGAATGTTCAAATGAATTGGTCCCATATTTCGTGAACATCTTTAATAGCTCAATAAATACCTCAACTTTTCCAGATATACTTAAAGTTCAGAAAATTATCCCGGTACCAAAAGAACCGCATTCAAGCACAGTTGAGAATTGTCGTCCAATATCAGTTTTGTCAATAATTGATAAAGTATTTGAAAAAATATTATATAACCAACTTGCATCATTCCTGGAAAGTGAAAAGCTACTGGCAAATAATCAATATGGTTTCCGAAAGGGATGTGGAACTGATGAGGCTGTAGTAAACGTAGTCAACTATATCTGTGAATGTTTGGACTGTGGATATTCTGGCGTGGGTGGCATGTTTTATGACTTCACAAAGGCCTTTGATTTAGTGGATCACACAATACTAATTGAGAAACTGTCTCTTTATGGCTTGTCTGGACGAGAACTTGCATTTTTTAAAAGCTATGTTAGCAATAGAAAACAGTAGTTCTATGGAAATTGTCATGTGTGGAGTTTATTTGAACGATTTAAATAACATTGGGCTACGTGGTAAAGTTTTTATGTATGTGTAACTATGTGTACTTTATCCATACCATCAAGATATATTGCTAAAATCCGATGTTGATCATGATACACAATTAATTGCAGAGTACGCGAAACTAAACAAATTGATTTTAAACCCAAACAAAACGAAATTTATACGTTTTAAATCTCAAAAAAATATAAATGCAAATTGTGATATAGAGTTAAACGGAAAGAAGGTTCCAGAAGCTATAACAGTAAAATACTTAGGAGTAATTTTACAAAACAACCTTTCTTGGCAAAGTCATATACAACAGCTTAAATCGAAACTGTCTCCTATTACTGGTATATTATTCAAACTAATACCCTTTTCACATTTACCGCGTTTCAGCTGAAACGCCGGCGTTTCGCTCTCTTTCGATGATTTCAGCGAAACACACTTTAATTGGCACTTATTTCCATACAAAAAAAACGCAAACATTATGCTCTTTTTACTGTAGTTTGTTTGAAACCACAGTAAAAATGAGAGAGAGCCCAGTGTTGTAGTAGTTAAAAAAGCAGTAAAATTAAAAAATTTCCATTGCTGGTTCAAAGCAAATGTCAGAAAAATGAGGGAAAAAAACATCTGTTTGTGTACATTTCTAGTTTGCTTTGTGATGGTAAGTACTTATTTCAATGGGATTTATGACTATAAATTAAAATTTTTCTTTTTTAATAATTACAGCGCAGGAAAATGGAGTCAACGCCGAACATAATGTGAGTATTATTAATTGTATATTGAGTTTTCATTATTATTGTGATTTGTAATTCAAGGAATCCAAAACACAAGTACAAAAAAAGAACCCCATGGACGGACACGGCTGAGGAAATGCTGGTGGAAATGTGGGAAGACAAGATTCTGCAGCTCCGCGGATAATAATCATTTATTTCTTTAAATGCATTCGTTGCTTTATCATACAATGATATAAACTCTAATATTTTACAAATTAAATTCATTTTTTGATATTATTTTATCTATATTCACAAATTTGCGTTTGTTTTGTTTACACTCAATACAGAAAACACAAAACAGAAATGAGAAATGTCACATGAAACCACAGTAGTTTAAAAAAGCATAATGTGAACACCATGGTTTCAAAATGATTTCAAGAGAGCGAAACGCCAGCGTCTCAGCTGAAACGCGGTAAATGTGAATAAGCTATAAGAAACAAACTTAACGAGAGAACAAAGATGATGATATTTGAGTCTTTAATTCAAAGTAAACTTAGTTATTTAGCACTAATTTATGGCTACAAGAAAAATGCTGATTTGAAGTCCATCCAAATTATTCAAAACAAAGCGCTAAAGAACATATTTAAACTTCCACGGATGTACTCAACACTGTCTCTATACTCAGATGTAGCTGAAACGGTTTTGCCGATATATGGCATCTACAAGTTGCAGTTGCTAACATATGTATATAAAGTTTTGCACAATATTGGATATCATACAATTCAATTCCAAGAGAACCAGCAACATTTCAATACCAGGCATGGATCAGATCTTAGAGTGAGTGGATGTCGTTTGGAGATCACGAAGCAAAGGGTTGAATACAACGGTAGTATGGAATACAATAATTTGCCAGAATTCATAAAAAATTCAGTATCAATTTCATCTTTCAAAGTTAGTTTAAAACAATATCTGTTACAAAACATTGAAACGCTTCTAATATAAACATGTATAAATAAGATATATGTACATATAATTTTTAAACTATTTTTAATTTTATTTATAAAGTTTTACACATGTAAAAATGTTGCCAGTTAGCCTCAAAAATGCCCAAGGGGCGCTGAGGCACATATTAATGTGTACAAATTATTATGTAAAATTTAATAAATAAATAATAAAAAAATAATCTATATCTAACGGTTACCCTAAACAAATCCCTTTTCAGATATGGCCGGCGTACAGCACTCGCTTTAGGCGGTTTTGCCGCAGCAATTTTAGGCATCATTCGTTCGTTTGCCACATCATACACCTTCTTTGTAATATTCGAGTTTTTGGACAGCGTAGCATCCAGTCCCCTGTACTCTATCTGTTTTATTGTAGGCATAGAATTGGTGGGCCCCAAGAGGCGAGTTATCGCCTGCTGTCTCATTACAATCTTCTATGCCATTGGTGAAATGCTGTTGGCTCTAGTTGCCAAATATTTTCAGGACTGGCGAATACTTTTGCGTATAATGTATGTACCAGCTCTTGTATTGATACTGTATTTCTGGATATTGCCAGAAAGTGTGCGATGGCTTTTGAGCCAACGACGGGAGCAGGAGGCAAAAAACATCTTGAAACGAGCTGCGAAAGTTAACAATCGCAAATTGTCCGACGACACTTTGGACAAGTTGATATTGGAGAATCGAAAAAAGCTTCAGAGTGTGACGGAGGGCAAGTTTCCCATAAAACTCGCCTTCACAACATTGTTTTGGCGTATTGCAAATTGTTCGTTTTGTTGGATTGTCAATGTGCTCGTTTACTATGGCCTTAGCTTGAATGCGGTACTCTTGGACGGCGATAAATACAACAACTTTATATTTATAGCCATGGTGGAAATACCAGGCTTCCTGCTACCACTGATCATTATGGATCGCTTTGGACGGCGATATTCTTTGTTTGCGTGCATGTTGGTCAGTGGTTTATGTTGTTTGACAACGATTTTCACGCCCCCAGGTAATATCGCAATAAAATATCGATAAAATAAATAATAATATAATTTTATTTCTGTTTTAGATCTATTTTCTTTACAATTAACTTTGTTCCTGATTGGCAAATTGGCAATTACGGCTAGTTTCCAAGTACTCTATTTCTTCACCTCAGAAATATTCCCCACCAACCTGCGTAACAGTTTATTATCATTCTGTTCTATGATGGGGAGATTTGGCTCAATGATAGCGCCTTTAACACCACTGCTGGTAAGTAAATTGCTCAAATATGGGATGTGAAATAATTTACAGTAACAAAGCATTAGGGGAAGAAGCTCGTCATTATTTTATAAAATCCGCAATTGAATTCAAAATTCAATAATAGGATTTGATAGAATGTGTTGGGTGAGTGTGACTATTGTACATGAAAAATAAGCTTCGATGTCTGCTTACATTTCGTATGGCGACGGTCACCTACTTTACTTACGGCGGCATTGGCGAGTAGTAAGCAATGAACAAGCATCTCAAAAAAATCCGTTGAGAATCGGTATAAAACTGTAGATACCAATCAGTGAGTCTAAAAGTAGACAGCACCAAACTCACTGATTGTGAGAAGCTCTTTGTTGTCCTTTTATAGGATGTAAGGACGAGTGGAAATAATTTTTCTGATCAAAGTTTTATGTTTTAATATATATGTATGTATATGGGCTAAACGTAAACACTTATAAAACTCAAAGTCGACCTACACCCTAGATTACACTATGCAACAAAATTTAGGTTTTGCTTTGGGGGAGGACGGATTCCTGCCCAAAATTATCACATTATGTGAGTATAGTCAAACCCCAAAAATTTAGACCGCTGTGTATGTACACTTTTTTTATGGGCGTGGCAAGTTTGAATTTTTTATCCGATACTTTCCGAGATAAATTTAAAAATCGAGTATAAATATTGAATTGAGCGAATTCTTGTGATAATATACTTACTTACTTATCCGGTCTCGGACAAACCAGGGGGGGTCAGGGACCTTACAAAACGAAGATAACATATTTCGCCAACCAGTTCGATCGTTTGCTTTATTTCTCCAGTTGGCAATACCAAGAGTACGCAGGGATTCGTCAACCTGATCCCTCCAGCGGAGTCTTGGTCTTCCTATGTTTCGTCGTTCATCGAGTTCGGTTTTGAAAACCATTCGTCCTGGTTCGTCTTCATCCATTCTACTAACATGACCTAGCCAGAGCAATTGCGTTATTGTGATCCACTTAACTATGTCAATGTCAGGATAAAGCTCATACTGCTCATGATTCACGCGTCGCCGATACTCGCCATTGTGCACTATAGGGCCATACATTTTTCGGAGTATTTTTCTCTCGAAGACTCCTACAGATGTTTTGTCTGCTTGCGATGGGACCCAGGATTCTGCGCCATAAAGCAAGACTGGTTGAATGAGAGTCTGGTACAGCTGGACTATTTGATACTCTAAAGTTCTTGCTTAGTCCAAAATAACATCTATTCGCAAGCACAATTCTCCGCTTGATCTCAAGGCTGACGTTGTTGTTTTTGTTTACGGCAGATCCGAGGTATATAAATTCGTCCACTACCTCGAAGTTATAAGGGTTATCAACGTTCACGCTTTGGTCTAATCGCGTGGAGGCCCTGCTCGTTGAAACCATTAATTAATTCTTGTCCTCATTTATCGTCAGACCCACTTTTCCTGACTCCTTCTCAATTCTCGAAAACACCGCAGTAACTTCTCTAACTGTGCGTCCAATGATATCTATATCATCAGCATACGCGAGCAGCATGTGACTTTTGTTGCTGATAGTTTTATTCAAGTTGACTACAGCTTTTCTCATAATGATCTCCATTAAGATGTTAAAGAGATCGCACGATAGGGTGTCGCCTTGCCTGAGGCCTCGCTTAATTTCGAAAGGTTCGGTAAGATCCTTACCAACTTTCACTGCGGATTTGGTGTTCGTCAAGGTCATCATGAAAAGGCGTATGAGTTTTGCAGGAATACCAAGCTCAGATATTGCTTCATAGAGTTTCTCCCGAATCGGACTATCGAAGGCCGCCTTATAATCGATAAATAGATGATAGGTGTCGATTTGTTTTTCGTGTGTCTTCTCCAGGATTTGGCGTAGCGTGAAAATCTGGTCAGTTGTCGATTTTCCAGGCCTAAAGCCACACTGGTATGGTCCAATCAGGTCAGCGATAATTGGTTTGGTATGGATAAAAGGCTTATTCCACGGTAGTTGGCACAGATAATAGGGTCACCTTTTTATGTGACCCGGTCTTTTTATGGGACATAGTACACTGAGACTCCAATCGCCGGGCATGCATTCATCTAACAAAAATTTTGTTAATGAGCTGATGCATGCACCTTATCAGCTCATCACCGCCAGCCTTAAACAGCTCCACCTGTAATCTATCGGCTCCTGCGGCTTTGTTGTGCTTAAGCCGGGCAATAGCTGTTCTGGACTCGTCTTGGTTAGGGGGGGCAATCGATGTCGTCGTCCATATTGTGATCGATTGTCCCATCGTCATTGGACTAGTAGTGCGGATACATGCTCTCTCCATATTCCCAACATCCTCTGCACATCTGCGACGAGAGTTCCGTCCTTGTCTTTACAGAAGGGGGGCCCTGAACCATGTCCATTAGTTCCGTTTTTAACTTTTTGGTAGTATTTTCGGGCTTCGTTCTTCCTTCTGTATGTCTCAATTTTCTCACTCTCGCGCTTTCTCCACTGCCGTTGCGAGAGCTTCCTTGAGACGGTTTACCTACTTTCTTTTCTCCCTATACCGCTCAGTTGCAGCTGGCGTTGCAATTGACTGAAGCATTACCATACGTGCAGCGTTCTTTGCATCATTTGCAATGCGACACTCTTCATCGTACCACGGTTTATTGCGAAACGGTTTTTCGAAACCAAGTACGCTTGTTGCGGCAGTTTTTATAGAGTCGGAAATGGGTTTCCACTGTGCATCAGGATCGTCATCGGGAGGGGGTGGGTTCTGTGCCAAAAGTTGCGAGAGCTTCCTTGAGTAGGCTGTGGCTACCTCTGGTAATTGCAGCTTTCCGATGTCCAGCTTCCTCTGCGTCTGGTTTTGTACGATTTTCGCTCTACTTAATCTTGTGCGAACCTTTGCTGCTACCAGGTAGTGATCAGAATCGATGTTAGCTTCTCCGATCACTCGTACGTTCATTATACTGGATGAGTGCCTTCCATCAATTACCACGTGATCAATTTGGTTCTTAGTTCTTTGATCAGGGGATACCCAAGTAGCCTTGTGGATGTCTTTATGCTGGGATTTTGTACCACTAATGACCATGTTTTTTTTTTTTAATATTTCTTCAGTGAAATTTTACAGAGATTATTTTCGTAGAATATTCAAATGCTCTATTTCAGAGTTTAAAGGGTCGTTTTCGTCCTTTGTTCAAAACGTACCAAAAATGTACACTAAAATGACCCGCTATAGATTCAGAATGTTCCACGAATTTATTCCTCATTAAATTTCATTACGGATCGCCATAGAAAAAATTGCTCTATCTTTATCTCCAGACGACCGTTTTGTCCTTTTTTGAAACAAGGTCAAGGAAACTGCACCAAAATAACCGGCAAAATATCCAAATGGTCTGCCAATTTATTGTGGAATAGATTTTACTAGAGGATTTCGCAGACGAGAATCGTTCATCTTGAAGTATGATAAAATAATTCCAATGGCAATGCAGACCTAATTTTGTTGAAAAATTGCGTTGACACATAATGTGAATATTGTGAAATTGCACTCTAACCAAATGTGAGTATTTAAAAAAAGTGATGGACATCTCATAATTTATATAAATTGTTAATTTATATAAATTAAAATAAAATCTTGCTAATTTGTGGACAATTATACGTATAATCAATATTTTTTAAAATGGCTACGAATTCCACTTTTTTCGTGGAATGCTCCATAGACAAAAAATTTTAATATTTCATGCAGCAGAATTTATAGTATTTGTGCACGATTATGCATAAATCAACGTTTAACCTTAGAACTAAAACATTTTTTTGGAATTTTACTTTGATATGATATCTGTCAGAATGAAAACTTAAATATATATATATCAATTATACATATATAAATGTCTAAAAGATCGCAACACGTAAACAACCCCCGATGTTACAATTACGCACTCTCTTCAGTGCTACAATATTACACTCACTTGCACTCTTTAAAGATTCAGAAACTAAAATGAAACATCACGTGCTGATCAAAAATGGAATTTGTTCGGAACGAACAAAATAGTTTAATGTCAGTTATCCACAGAATAAAACGGAAGAAAAACTATCAACTGCTCCTGGAAGTTAGTGACAAGTGACAATGCAATTATCCAGCAAAAAAAGTGTATACCAATCACCAGAATTTCCACCAGAACTACGCGGTAAGAGGTAGTACAAATGTGGGTGCTGCACCGCCGCTTTTTACATATTGTTGTCCTTGGAGGGTAGTACTTCCAATTTGGATACTTTTAAGTAGAATACATTCTGTTCCTTAGCGCTACGATTCAGCACAAAAATTAGCACGATGGTAGCATGTCCGACTAGAAAACGGCAGCTGGTGAAGGTCCTGGGTTCAAATCTCACCAAATCAAACTTTTTTTTTAGCGATTTGAAATGTGTCGTTTAAATTTGTAGTTATTTAAAAAAAAATTGCCCAATGTGGCAAGTACAACGAACGAACATTTGTTGCCAAAATTTTCGGAATCAAATTGTATTCGCCTGAAAGTATACCATACAAATTATGGGGTTGTGTAGCGAGGGTTTAAATAATTAATTATTAATTTGTCTGTAACAATTTTTCCCCGACCGGGACCGGGATTCGAACTCAAGCGTTTTTATTGCCAGCCGCGCATCTCACCATCGAGCTATCGAAGACATTGTAACTGTGACGAACAATAACAGCATTAGTGGCAGATAATCTTTTTCTTCCGAAAAACACCATAATATCTGGAATGCAATTTCGGATTCTTGTATGCCGAAAATCCGCACATAGCACTTCGTTGGTAGTACTGAAAGGGGTAGAGCCGTTGGAACCACTCCATTATATTCTTGCTGGGTACGTAAGCTGCGGCACTAGATACGATAAATATTGACGCCAGTGAGTGGACTGCTCGTCGAAGTCTCAAATGATTGGATGTTAAGGCTGCAGAAAAAATAAGAAACCATTGTTATCACAAAATATTATAAAGCTTCGTAAAGAATTCGCCAGTACCCCGTTTCTGTAGTTCTCGAATCGAAAAAGTTATCACATGAAACATGTGAATTGAAACAAAAACGCTAGGAATCGGTACAAAAAAATATCTTCTCACATGTGACTGTTTCTACAACGTTTGTTTTGCGAAAACTTTGTGTGACGTACTGCTTTTTTCATTCTTATTGGAAAAATGCGAGAAAATCTGTTACTAAAAAGTAGTGAGTCGAAAAAATTAAAATGTGAAACGTCAAAAATACTCACAAATTAAAACGGTGCGAGATTTTGATATTGTTTCTACAAAAAGGTTTTTTAAGAAATTAAAACTTGGAGAAGATAAGAACTATATCTTTTCTGTTATGTATTTCAATTAATTTTTCCAAAATATTACAGAAAAATCAAGAAAGCAAAAATAAAATGCAGTTGAATACATGTCTTACTTCTTTTTGTTGTTCTTTTCGCACTAGTTTATTTTGTTTGTTTATATTTTGTTCTTACTTGACAGCTTTCTTGGAATATTCCAATCAAAACTTCACCAGTGTTGCCTCTTTTCGCATTGATATACAGAAACACTTTTTACTCACAAATCGAGAAACGATGGAATTTTTTGTTTCATGCTTAATGTGAAAACTTTTTCGATTCGAGAACTACAGAAACGAGGTACAGGTCGACGAAAACTGGACTGAGGCTGACTGAAAATAATAAACTTACAATTACTCTTTGTGTCGATTTCAGTCGATTCGATTTCAGTCCGATGGCCGTGCTTGGTCCTGGACCAAAGATCAAAATACTACTACCCCGAATGCAGTTACACAAACCATGAAACATGGTGGTAGATCCATAATGGTATGGGGATGTAGGTCCTCTAGTTAAAATTGAAGGTATTATGAAAAAAGAACAATATCCCTCAAAAAAAACTGGTTAATTAGTCAACAATTTACAACTACCCGATCGAAAACTTTTTCAATTACATAAACTCTCAGCTTACCAAGTACCCAGTTGCTCCAAAGGACGCAAACGAGCTGTGGGATAGAGAAATGACGGCAAAATTTTGCAACAGCATTCCTCGCCGTATACAAGCTCTTGAAAAAGTCAAAGGCTACTGGAGAAAATATTGAATCAGAAAATAAAACCAGAGTGCAAAATATTCACATTTGTATAACTTTACAATATTTACTGTTCACTTTGAATATATCAACATAGAAATAAAATTATTTTTGATTTTATTCACGAGAGAAAAGCAAATTGATTACTTTTTTTTAAATTTGGTTGTCTTTGATCGGAGTTATTTTTAAAGTTGTAATTCATTTTAGGCTAATAGATCATGTTTTTCCGGTTAGTGAAAAAAATTTAAATGCAGCGGGTGGGATTCGAACTTATATTCGCTGGACGATCGTTTCAATGTTTGTGACGCATCATCTTCAGCAGCGTCTAGCCCTTTAAGTCACCGTAGTGTGTATTCACACTTAAGGTGCCGTCAGACTATGCAAGCACAACTTGCGTGGTGTGACGACCCGAAAAGTGCAAGCGAACGCATTAGGCTTGTGTCGAACTCGTTCACTAGTTCCCGAACTCGTTCATTTAAGGTGCCCGGTCGTAACAATAACGAACATACTCGCCGTATCGAACATGTGCATTATGTTAATGAGGGTGATGTCTGGTTACCCTAAATGAACTAGGTAGTTCATGAACTACCCAACTCTAGAACGCATGTTTTTCGATCGAGCGGCTTGTGTGTGTTGGCGCGAAATGAAAAAGCAAAACAAAAAATTTTGCATTGTGTGTGTGACAATCGAACTGGTTTGATAACTTGTTGGAATGGCAAAAGAAAAGGTAATTCGTCACATCACCACAAAATTCCTCACCGAACTCTTCATTTTCAATTTTGCGTCTATTTTCGATGGAACATGAAACGAAACTAAACTGAACTGAAAATGTCAAATAAATAACCACACACAGTCAAAACTCACTTGCAGCAAGCACATGCAGCAAGCGCTTGCGCTTGCATTGTGTGACGACCCGAAAAGTGGTTGCAGCAAATTTGCTTGCATGCAAGTAAAGTCGCTTGCAGCAAGCCCTTTCCTTGCATAGTGTGACTGCCCACTGCAATTTTCAAAATCGGAATTCTTGGAACGCTTGCTGCAAGCACTTTACTTGCATAGTCTGACGGCACCTTTATGGTCAGAGAGGATATACACTCCGGTTCACTTATTTAAAGGCACTAAAAATTCCATATTCAGCAGCTTGTATCTTTTGCAATTTGTAACCGATTGCAGAATTTGAAAATGGAAATGGAAGCTAGACATCTTGAGATATAAAAAAAATCATGGCAATAGTGGTTTCTTAACTAAAGAACTTTGTTTGAGCTATTTATAATTAACGTCAAAAAATGTGCTTTTTGGCT
This sequence comes from Phaonia tiefii, assembly GCA_963931995.1. Classification (NCBI taxonomy): domain Eukaryota; kingdom Metazoa; phylum Arthropoda; class Insecta; order Diptera; family Muscidae; genus Phaonia; species Phaonia tiefii. The sequence continues at coordinate 236,256,706 of OZ008369.1, read as the reverse complement.
TACTTGAATAAAGGCACTTTATTATTTTATTCTTATTTTTCAAGTAAGCGATGATTTTTTGTAGGGAGCGTTTGTTTATTACAATTTATTACATCTTAATCATTTTACGAGTCAAAATGGCAAAACAAAAAATTTTAAATCTATAGGAAAAACCTAAAATCGATGTTTACCCTTCTGAAGGATATTCCAACCGCGCAATAGCTAAAAAAATTGGACTGAGCCCAACAGTTGTCGACAATTACATCAAGAACCCCGAGGGGTATGGAAAAAATTTTAAAGGAAGAGTTTCATTGTCTTTATCTACGTATGAGAAAAGAAAAATCATCAGAATTGCTTCTAATTCTGCCTTATCCTTGTCAAAAATATGACCTCAAGCTGGAGTGGAAGCGAGCAGTTCAATAGTATTTCATCAGAGTAATTAAGGGCTGTGAGTATCTTAAATACCTGAAATTACAAAAAATGCCTCTAATTAATGCTCCTCGCAAGGAAAAGCGACTTCAGACTACATGTGCAGCCAACAGGTCATGTAAATGACTGGAGAACCTTTGTATTTACGGGTGAGAAGAAGTTTAATTTGGATGGGCCTGATGGCTACAACTATTAGCGTTTTTGAACCGACATCACGGCTGAGAGGGCGGCGTTATGGTGTGGGGTGCTATTAGGTAATATGGCACCATCGGTCTTCAATTTCAAAGTGCAAAAATGACTGGTGCAAGCTATAAAACGTTATTGGAACCGGCTTTTCCGAAGTTCAGTGAACTATCTGGTCCCATATCTTTGATATTGCAACAGGATAATGCCCCAATACACAACACCAGAGTAGTAAAGGAGTTCATTGCAAGCCAAAATGTTTATATTCTTGACTGGCCACCCTATTCGCCAGATCTAAACATTATCGAAAATGTCTGGGGTTTGTTATCTCGTAAGGTGTATGAAGGATGTAGACAATTTGATGACAAGCAGTCACTAATTCAGGCCATTATTGATGCTTGGAATCAAATTTCTTTGGATTACATAAATCCTCTTTATCTTTCAATGAAAACCCGCATATTTGAAGTTATTAATTATATTTGAGGTTGTACCCATTACTAATAGTTCTTAAATAAAGTAAAATAAATTTAAAAAAAAAAACAAGAAAAACTGTTTTTTATTGAAATTAGTTAAAGTGCATTTATTCAAGTGAACCAAAAAAAATCACATTTTTTTACATTTTTTTAATAAATTGTTCAAAAAAAGTTCTTTAGTTAAGAAACCACTATTGTCATGATGATCTCAAGATGCCTAGCTTCCATTTCCATTTTAAAATTCTGTAATCGGTTACAAATTGCAAAAGATACAGGCTGCTGAATATGGATTTTTTAGTGCCTTTAAATAAGTGAACCGGTGTGTATATATGAAAATTCATAATACCTGTGCATTGCATATGAGAACGACAAGTCGAAAGATAGTGACTACCAATTTGAAGCGAAAGTGAGTGCATTGCTGTCGTTCGCTTAGGCTTTCTTTCGACATCGTGACTTTGGCTGTAAATTTCACTAAAAAAAAACTAACAGACAAAGTCACGATGTCGAAAGAAAGCCTAAGCGAACGACAGCAATGCACTCACTTTCGCTTCAAATTGGTAGTCACTATCTTTCGACTTGTCGTTCGCATGGCCTTACGTGTTGTAAACAAAAGCATTTAACCATTGTCAAATGACAAAGCTACCAGATCAAAAATTCCAAAAAAAAAGGATAATATCAAAAAAAATCGATATATTCGTGACAAAACGCTACAATTTTTTAAATAGTTACAAAAAAGTACATCTCTGTATCACTCAGCTGGAAAAAACTGACAGCAAACTGTAAAGCAAAACAAACAAAAGAACCATATGTAGACCAAAAATTTTGTAATTAAGGGTGGGTTTTTGACATAACTTTGCAATAAATGATGAATTTATTTGCTTGTTTTTATTGTTATTTGTTTATTATTGTTTTTTATTTATTTGACATGAACTTCTTAATAAAATACTGCCATTTTTTTCACTGCTCATCTGTGGACAGTTTTGAGCCTCCAAAGACTGGCGTTCCACTAACGAACTCGGGATTCTCCTGCATATATCGCACAAATGTTTGCAGCTGCAGCAACGTTGACTTTTTTATGCTGAAATAGATAAACATATGTACATATGTACAAACAATAATTACTCTAATAAAAAAGAAATGATTACCCGTTTACTTACCATTTATTTTCCATTTTGTTGAATATTTTATAAGAATTTTAAATTCAATTGTGTTTTTTTGGCACTACACGAAAACAAAACCACAAGTGAGTGTTTTTGACATTTGCGTTCGCACAGATGACAGCAAAAATAATTAGTGGCTACCGATTTTGTACTGAAATGTTTACGTTTCGTTCGCATAGATTTTCATTCGACTTGTCGTTCGGATGAGTGTTACTGACTTCGAAATCAGCTGTTTGTCGCTTAGAAAGCATGCGAACGTTAACGTTCGACATCGTGACTTTGGCTGTAAGTCTGGACTGCATCAAATCATTTTCCCAAAAAATACAATAAATGTAAATTGCATTCTGAGTCAGCACGTCATCAGCGTTACGTAAATACCTCAGTTGTACCAAAACTTTATTGAAGAAATTGGGGATATCGTTCGAAATAAACATAAATGGAGATTTAATTCGAGCCACATTCGATTAGACCTGGCTTATATAAAAATCAACCTTTCCGCCATCGTAACAAACAACTATCAAATTGGAAGCACAATGGCTGGCATTAAAAGAAAGTATCGCAATTTTTGAAAATATAAGCCAAAGTATGACAACATTTAAATATCACTCTTATGCATTAAACACATAGACGACAGCAAGCTGCACGACGACTGACTTCAAATGTCGTTGGCGACATTTGTCGTTGTGGGGCCACCTTTTTAAATATTTTGAAAACGGCAGTAAACAGCTGATATTGTGATGCCAATATGACGTTTATTAGACACACAAACAAACGATTTATGTTCTACAAAATAATTTATTGAAAAGAGTATTTGTTTTTGTAATTTCTTTACACGAAGTACATGCATATGTTTTATTTTCATTATAGTTTGTTTATTAATGAGTGGATTAGAATACATTCCGAAGAGGCAGGAAATATTTAAAAGGCGAAGCCATATTTTGGCATACCCCCGGACGAAGTCCGGCTACACAAGAAATCTTTATATAGCGAAATTATATTTTAGCATGCCAAGAAGAAATAAAAATACATTCCGTTTTTCACTGAATATGTGTGGTTTTTTTTACAAAACGTGAAAAATTGAACTCGAGTTTAGTTTTGTGCACCTTGAACGCGCATAGTACAACAATAATTTTTTCTGGGCAGAAAATTTTTCAATTCAAAATTATTTGATTCAACTACGCATCCACCAAAAAAAATCGAAAGCCGGCTGATAAAATATTTAATAAATCCCAAAATGTTTGACACAAATTTTGAGTTTTTAGTTAAACGCCTTTAATCTCCAAATTATTACAACTACTTTAGTGCATTACCAACACTGTATCTGATATTGTCGCCTTTCAAAATAGAAATTAGTTTATATTGGCGACAACTGCCACGGTCGTTGTGCCGTCGTGCTGCTGTGACGCCGTCAAAGTAATCATTTTCATATAAACGTGTGTGTTTTAATTTTGACAGGTTGTCGCTCGTAGCTTGCTGTCGTCTATGTGTTTAATGCATTACAGCGATAAAATGGAAGCTATTATTAAATGTCGCATTGTGGAAGACCCCATGCCGAAAAGTTATCTACGGCTCAACTAGCTTCTTTCTCGATTTGTCCTGTAACATCAGCGGACGTATAGCGAAGTTTTTCTTCATACGGCAGCATACGATACTCATCGAAAAAAGGCGAGCATTTACTTTTGACAATTTAAAACAATACTTAATAAAAAAAATATTTATTTATTAAATAAAATTTATTTTGCATAGTTGCGTGCATACACTGAAAGAAAAACGCTTCATCGCATGGATGAAACATTTTCGTTAATGTTTTTACGTTGTTCATAAATATTATAATACCGAATGAAGTCTAGTCTATTCCCCTGTCACTGTCATTTTTGCTTGCTTGTTTCTTCCTAAAAATTTAAATTTTAATTTTACTCTTACTATTTGTTCTTATATGTCATAATTGTTTAAATGTCCTCTTCTTTATTCCATTTTTATTAGTCCACATATCTAGTTTATTAATTGTTAATTAAGTAAATTTAATTTAATTTAATTTATTTATTTATTTATTTATTTAATCTATTTATAACATTGTTTTATTCAAATATACTAAAATTTATAATTCGTGTACTTTAATTATAAGACTTGTTCTTGTTGTGCATGATATCCAATAAATAAACAATACAATACAATAGTGAGAAGTGTCGTATATCCGACAATTTGGTAGTCGCTGCAACGAAAAATTTCATACTTGACTTCTTTGACAATTTTTCATTTCGTTGCTTCAACAACTTACTTTTCGTTCCTGCAACAATTTTTATTTAGTTTGAATTTTGTAGAAAAATGGGTTAAAAATTAAAAAAAATCTGCTGATATTTTTATTTTATAGTTTATATATTTAGTTTATAGTTTATTTTATAGTTTATATTTATTGTTCTTTATTAATTGTTCGGTTCAAGATCAATAACTATTTATTAGAAAGTAGTTTTTGTATGAAAAAGTAAATTTTAATAGAAAATATTAAAAAAGGAATATGTGAAATTGATTATTATGGTGGATGGTTAGGTATATAGCTACTTCAATGCCCATCAAGGCATAGCATCAACTCCCTTCTCCACAAGTATGTAGGTATATCATCACACATTATAGGGATAAACAAACTCAACTTAGCGAGTATTGCAATAACCATTAATGTTCACAACAAATTCATTGTAGCAATGAATCAAATACATTGCAGCAACAACCATACCTTCACCACAGTAACGAACAATTTGCAGTTGATGAACACATTTTCATAGCGGGAATGAAACTGTACGTTAGCTCACTTTCGATGACAAAAGTTGTTGGGGTGATGAACATTTTCATCCCTGTGATGATGCTTTTCCGTTCAGTGTATAGTTCGATTTGTTAGCCTTATTTTTTAGCGCTTTTTTGCTTTTTTGTGCATATTTCTATCCACTCTGCTTATCACTAACCAAAGTCTATTATCGTGTAGAGTGATTATTTGACACTACTTATACATTGCTGTCCTACTTACACGTACTGGTGCCGATGTTTTGAAAGTTATATTTATAGAACCTTTTGTTTTTAGTCAAATATTTAAAATACACAAGTTTATTTCCAAATTGCACACTGGTTGCAATGTATAAACAATATGCTATGGTTCGCATCTTATCTCTCGTCAAAATTCCTATATAGTATTTAAGGTGAAAAAGTCAGAGCTTTTTGGATTGCTTTAGTGAATTTTAATGGTATTGTCGTCATACGAAAAGTATGATATAGCAAATGCGGACCAGCCCAATGCAACAAAATATATTGTTGACACTATACAACATTTCATTAATTTTAGAAGGAGTAACGTTTCTCTATTTCTCGAAAATATAATCTTATTATCCAGATATATACATATATGCAATAGTAAACAAATCTGGAAATTTTCATATTGTACAGAAAAGACTATATAAAATATTCATAAAATTTCTGACCAAGTTTGTAGCATCACACTAACAATTTCTTGGTTTTTTCTTCCCTAGGCGAAATACAACAAAAACGCCCCGGCTATACTTTTCGCGATGACAGCAATTGCAAGTGCAGCATTGTCCCTATTGTTCCCTGAAACAACAAATTCAGTCCTACCAACCACCATGAAGGAGGCGGATAATATTGGAAATTCTAAACATGTTAAATAAAACGAATCCCTGGTAATGCACAAAGCTCTTGTTTAATGAGTTTCTCTAAATTCGCTTTGAAAAGTAAAATGACAGAACAGAACTCAAATCTTACATGGACGCTAAAACAATGATCGGAGTTCGTTGATTATCAATGTACAACACATACATACATATTTATGGGAATGCTTAATTTTTGAAAATTGTTGTACCTTTTGTTAACGATCCTGAGATATGAAGAAACACACATTGCAGTACATACATTGAGTAACTAATTTTAAAGATTCATTGTTTTAATTTAATATTAACTATGTATACTTAACTACATATATAACAACTTAGTTCCTAGCCTAGAATTGATCACTTCATTTTACTTACTTAAGTGGCCACAGACAACTCAGTAGGGTAGGGGCTTGAGTGTTCAAAACCGAGAAACCAGTTAACCGTTTTTTGCTATTAACCGTGTGCCGGTTTGCGAAAAAACGTAATTTTCGAATAAACCGAAACCCGGGTAATTGACGACGGTTAACCGGTTTTTACACAATTTGTGTAAATGTCCTTATACAAATTAAAGAAAACGATATATGATTTTCAAATCTTAATTAATTTTTTGAATTGAGTAACACGATATCTATTTTCAAATATAATTTTATAGATTGCATAAGTTCTACATAAGATTTTCGAAAAATGTTTAAACTCCAAAATGATTTTATGATTTGTAGTAGTATAACAATTAAATAAATTAAATTAATATATAAATAATTTTTTTACACTTTATAGAACATTCCTACATGACAATTTATTTCAGATTAAAATATGATTTTCAAATTTAAATGAGTGACGTGAGTTTGAATTAAATTTATAAATTTGTTATTAGGCACGCATTCCAAATTGGATTGAAACACAAATAATTCAATTCAACTTAATTTAATTTTATTTAATTTTAATTTAATTTCATTTCATATAATTTAATTTAATTTAATTCAATTTCAATTCAGTTACATTCTATTCTATTCAATTCAATTCAACTCCATTCAATTCAGTTCAATTCACTTCAATTCAATTCAATTCAATTCAATTCAATTCAGTTTAACTTAATGCAATTCAATTCATTCCAATTTAATTCCATTCAATTCAATTCAATGCAATTCAATTCACTTCAATTCAGTTCAATTCAATTTAGCTGACTATGTTAGCGAATCGAATTAAGTCAATTATTTTTATCTTCATAAGAATAATATTCTCTGATGTTATATTTAAATAAAATTAACCTATGTATTACAAATCTGAATAATGGTGTCATGTTTTCTGAATAATAATGATTCTTTTTACGGACAAAGTCACAGATCTTCTATATACATAAATGCTTTATTGATACATGCCCTCTTACCTTCCCGGGTAAGAGGAGGCAGCCTGTATGGTGGACACGGGAGTTGTGTGCTCTGCGTATAAATCCACTAGGAGACTCTTCAATTGAAAAGGGAATCGGACTAGACTGTGTACAAAAACAGTTTTAATCAGTTCAAGAAGGATATAGACAAAACGGGCCGCCTGGATCAGCTTCTGTGAGTCCATAATCGAGGTAAATGACACTGCTCGATTTCAACGCGTGTAGTCCAAGGACCCTAGAGTCCTCGGCGACATTAAGAAATCCGATGGGTCATCGACCAACTCAGGATCTGAGGCACTTGAGCTTCTTATGGAAACTGACTTTCCAAATTGTGTGGATATAGACTCCGCGGAGAGGAATCACCTGGCTACTTCCATTCCAGATTTCTCGCAACTGGGAGTGATTGAGGACATACTTGACGAATCGAGGTTGCTTTGGGCTATTAATAGCTTCAAGCCCTTTAAATCTCCTGGCCCTGACGGGATCCTGCCAATTATGCTGCACATATCTGACCCTTTTTTCTCCCCTCATCTTCTGAGTATCTATAGGGCTTGTCTCAGACAAATGGAAGGAGGTACTAGTCGTTTCTATTCTCAAGTCAGGAAAGACTAGATATGTCTCTCCCAAGGACTACAGACCAATCAGCCTCCCATCCTTTCTATTGAAGAATGGTTGACTTGTACATCAGGAATCGAATTAGCCCGTGCTACAACATGCTTACCTCAAGGGTAAATCTGTGGAAAGTGCTCTGCACTATGTTGTGGGTTATCTTGAGCTCAACTTGAAGTTTGGGGATTTCACTTTGGCTGCCTTCTTGGATGTAGAAGTTGCTTTTCACTATGTGTAATCCAGCGCTATGAGGGAATCTCTTGAATCCGCTGGGGTGCCTTCACTTTTATCGATTGGATTGCGAACACGCTTAGAGATCGCATTGTAAATTCGAACCTAGGGATGAGCTCAGTTCGGAAGCTGATTACAAGCGGCACGCCACAGTGTGGAGTGTTATCCTTTCTGCTGTGGATTTTAGTAGTTGACTTCATTCTTAGGGACTTTGAGTTGAGTTGCCTATGCGGATGACGTTGTTTTTCTTGTCGGTGGAAAATCTTTGCTTACGATCAGTGAGCTCATGCAGGATGCCCTTTGTGAGTTGTCAGTTCGGGCCAGGCACTGTGGCCTGCTTGTTAACCCGGCAAACACGGAGCTGGTTATTTTTACGCGCAGACGAAAGATTGGATTTTTTAGGAAACCAAGGTTAGAAGGCGTTGAGCTATCTCTATCTTCTGAGGCGAAATATTTAGGTATTGTTCTTGATCAAAAACCGAACTGGAACCGAAATACTGAGGAGCGAATGAAGAATGGATTGAACGTATCCTATGGCTGTAGGAATTCGATCGTGCATCGGAATTCGATCGAAAATCGTGCATTGGCCTTTTTCGGCTATCGCCCACCCAATTATCACCTATGGCTGCGTAGTCTGGTGAAACGCATTGGGGGACAGCTACCAGTTGAAAATGCTGCGTCGATGTGTATTAGTGGGTCGAGGAGAAGCACTCCACAGGCGCTGCTGGATATAATCCTGAATTTGTTTACTATTATTGATGTCCACGCATGAGAGAATTTTGCATGTGGAGACATGCTCCTGAGAATGCCAACATTCTCCAGAAGTTGATTGAGAATCACCCGGACGAGTGTTTGTGTCAGGCCCTTGATAACATGCTCCCGACTGTAGACTATGGACAATGCCCGGAGATCATGATGCCAGGTAGGAGTAACTGGGTGGGAGGTATACGTTCCTCACTGTCTGGTCATCTGATCTTTACAGATGGCTCCAAAATGGAATCGGTCACAGGAGAGGGGATCTTCAGTGAGGACCTTCAACTCGGGCTCTCGATGACTTTGGGTGCGAATTGGCGATTATGAGGGCTGCAATTGAGATAATGGACTCATGCTTGTATTCAGCGAGTGAATTCATCATCTTCGTTGATAGTAAGCCAGCCCTCAGTGCTATCAGGTAACACATGTGTAAATTCAAATTGGTTAGGGATTGCAAGCGGATCTTGAACAGTGTAGTGCCCGCCAAGCTAAGACTCTGCTGGACGTGATCAACGCAACGCTGCCTGATAGGTCAGAGTGGATTACAGAATTTTGAGGGACATTGGCCGGAAGTAGACTCAGGGAGAACTAAGTCGCTTCTTCGAGTGAACAAGGCTGATTTCACAGGTCACTGTGCCCAGCCCTGCAGCGTAGGCGTCGCCATTGCTTTGGTTGGTTTCAGGCAGAGGGCCTGGCCACTTTGTGTTATATGGCCATTGAGCATTTGATGGAATTATCGCGAAGTCTGCCATGGATCCAGGCAGGCAATACCATCATCTGGTGATTTGTCTATTGGTTCTTTCTACCCCACTGACAGTCTGGAATGGTAAACCTTGACCTGCACATGTGGATCTTCATCATGGCTGGTATTGTATGTATTTATCGGGGCTTATCAGCTGATGTATGTATATATTCACTGGGAACATAATTGAGTGGTTCTTCTGTTTGTCCTACGTCTATCTATCTTTCGAAAATGTTCACTACCAGTGGGGCTCGCACCCACTTTTCCCCCCTTTCTCTATATTCTCCTCATATATGTGGCAATCACAATGGATCAACCGACCTCCGAGTGTAGTGACAATAAGTGGCATATTGCCTCTTATTCTACAGACATGTCGCTTAACTACATCGATGTCAGGGTTCAGTTCGTGGTTCAAGCGTCGTTGATACTCGCCATTGTGTCTTATTGGACCACATATTTCTCGGACCCAGGATTCGGCGTTATAAAGCAGGAGAGGTGGTATAAGAGTCTGATATAGATGGATCTTCGTTTCGCAAGAAAGGGCATTATCGACATAATACCTGCTCGAAAGCACAATTCTCCATTCTATTTCATTCCTGACGTGTTTTTTTGTCCACAGCAGATCCGATGTAAATAATTTCTGTCCAATACCCCGCATAAAATGGATTTGTAAGATTTTTATCCATTATTTTTATTGTTTAAAATTGGGGCATAGGACTGCCCGTGTAGGTGGAAAGTTGCTGATAGCCGTTCTAAGCACCTCACTACTTCCACGCAGTATGTCCTGGGCAATGGCATTATCGGAAACCTCGGTTAGCTAGCTAGAGTGAGAAGGCGAAACGAATGAGCAGCCTGATTAATTATTCGATCACTGATACGTCTCAGACTATTTAGGTGACCCTGTCACTAAAGCTCTTCGAACTAGTGGCCATATTCTTCTGTCCTTTTATGGCGGATGAGCCAAAACCCCTGGCCCACGGCAGATCAAAACTGAAGAAACCAAAATCCAGTTTCGACTCACTGCACACTGGTCAGCGTCTGATCCATAACGGGCGGCTGAAACATGATCATCCTGGTAGTAGGTAAAATGCAAACCACGATGGGCTGGGTTTGCCTCTCGTCACCGTTATAGTTATGGGCAACGAAAATACACAAAAATTATAATGAGCGAAGAAACCCCCTAACTGCTGACGACCCTCGCAAACGTTATAAGGACCACGATTTATGGATATGTACCTATAATGTGCGAACGCTATACAAGACGGGTACGACTTTACAACTGGCGGATGTCCTCGAAAAATATAAAACTGACTACACAGCTATCTAGGAAATGCGATGGATAGGAGATGGTTGCACCAGAAAGAAAAACTGCGATATTTACTACAGCTGCCATGAGCAAAAGCACGAATTTGGGTGCGGATTTATAGTTGGCAAGAGACTGCGACACCTACTATCGCAATCAAAGAGACATATCTCAAAATCTCGTTAATTTGTGTGCATGCATCGACAGAGAATAAAGACCATGATGTCAGAGAATCAGTTTATGAGCGTCTGGAGGAAATATAGGAACGCTGCCCGCACCACGACATTAAGATTATTCTAGGCGATTTTTAAATTGGGAAAGAAAAGTGTGGAAAACCAACTATTTAGGAGGAATAAATTACAGTGGGAGCAGAGACAGAGTGAAATGTGCAGGATGAATAATGAATCCTGAATATTTTTGCGGAGGGTAAGAAGATCTAATACCGGGCCAAATAATGGGCTGCCTTCCTGCAAGGACGAGAATGGGAATCTGGTGACAGATAAGCAGAGTGTGCTTAAAATGTGGAGACACCAGTTTTCATCACTACTCCACTCAGAGACTTCCACTGAAGATCAGGAGGTAATGATTCCGGAGGACAGTTTAGATTGAACCTCCCAGCAAAGGTGAGGTTAGAACGGCAATCTCCCAGCCTGATTGGACCTTATCAGTTTGGTTTTAGACCAGGAAAGTCGACGACTGACCAAATATTCACGCTTTATCAAATCCTGGAAAATTCCCAATCTTTCTGTCGATTACAAAGCTGGTTTCGACATACCCACGAACTTGGGATTCCGGCAAAACTGATCCGCCTCTGTAGAATGACGCTGACCAACACCAAATCAGCAGTGAAGGTGGGGAAAGATTTCACAGAAGCATTCTGAATCAAGCAAAGAATTGAGACAAGGCGACACATTTTCGTGCAATCTCTTCAACATCTTAATAGAGATAATAATGCGAAAAGCTGCAGTAAATGTGAACAAGATCTTTCTGGCGTATTCTGACGACATAGACATCACTGGGCGAAATTTGCGAGAGGTTATTTTCAAGAATCGAAGTAAGATCAGCGAAGGTGGGTCTTACTGTTAATGAGGGCAAGACAAAATTGATGGTGTTAACGACTAGACAAACCTTTCGACTTGGTTCGCACTTAAACGTCGACAACCGATTTAGTTTGGAAGTAGTAGATGAATTTATCTACCTTAAATCCGCCGTGAACAAAGACAAATACGTCAGCCTGGAGATAAATAAGAGAATTGCGCTTGCAAACAGATGCCATTTTGGGCTCAGCAAGCAGTTTAAGAACAAAGAACAAAGCAAACAAAATTCCAGCTATACCAGCCTCTCATTTTACCTGTCCCGGCATATGACCCCGAAACTTGGGTCATACTGCAAGCGGATGAATAACACCTGCGAGTATTCAAGGGAAAATATATACATATATACAGGGTGATTCAGGAAGTTCCGGACAAATTTCTCCGGCTTATTCCTTGGCTCATTTCATGAAGAAAAGTCCACTAGGACCATGTCCGAAAATGCAAGGGTGCGAAATGGCAGCGGGTTCAAAATTTTCGGATTGGTGGTCGGAGGGTAGTAGGGTAAAGTTGCTAACTTCTGAGTCTGTGGTCAGTGGCATTTCAGTAAAATGGTCATAACTTTGGGACGGTAAGACCTCTGGGCTTCGTTTAGGTCATCTTGGAAAGGTAAGAGGTATGGCTATCTTTCAACAGAAAAAAAAAAACATAAGCTGCCTGCCATCTGGCTGAGCAAATTGAGGTTATGTGAATTTGTTTTTTTCCATTTTTTTCCCGAAAGCTCTGTATATCGGAGATTTGACTTTTTTCTACTTTTTTTTATTGATTCTGAAAATTTCAATAAAATAAAATCTTAAACGTGTTAATTTACAAAAACAAATAAATATGTGCTGTTATTTCGCTCCCAAAAACAAAAACAAACATTTTTGCATTTCAGTAAAATGGTCATAACTTTGGAACGGTAGGTCATTTTGGAAAGGTAAGAGCTATCTTTTGTTTAGGTCATTTTGGAAAGGTAAGAGCTATCTTTCAGCTCTGCCTCAGAGGTTAGCAACTTTACCCTACTACCCTCCGACCGCCAATCCGAAAATGCTGAACCCGCTGCCATTTCGCACCCTTGCATTTTCGAACATGGTCCTAGTGGATTTTTCTTCATGAAATGAGCCAAGGAATACGCTGGAGAAATTTGTCCGGAACTTCCTGAATCACCCTGTATATATATATGGTCCTGTTAAAGAAAACGGCGAGTACCGACGCTCGTTTGAACCAAGAGCTATATAATTTGGATTTTGACGAGAGAATTGAGCCAATTTCGTTGGCTAGACCACGTTATCAGCGCGCCAGCGCGGAAAGAGGCCGGCCAAGAATCCGCTTGACAGAACAGGTCGAAGAATCCCTCCGTATTCTTGGTGTTGTCACTTGGCGAGAAAATGCGAAGGATTGAACCAGTTGGACAAATATGTTAAAATTTGTTTAATTTATTTATTTGTTTCTTTAATAAATATGTGTAAGGCATCTGACATCATGAGGTTGTAAAATAGCGAATAAAGGAAATAAAATAAAGCAAGATTTTTATCAAGATGATTGAGAAATTCAAGTCGGTCAGGGTCATTCTACAAAGGCATGGCAGTTTAGCAAGAATACCAAGCACCTACATAGTTTCGTACAGTTGTCCGCATATCGGGCTATCAAAGGCACTCAGAGAGGGGAGAGGAGGGAGAATAGCAGTATATGTAACTTGTCCAACTGTCCCGCGTTTGGCGGGATTGTCCAGTATTCTGAGGGATTGTCCTGCGTTTTGGGTGTCTCATCCTGAATTAAGTTTAATATAACAAAATTATTGGAAGGTGAAGCGCCTGTAACCAATATCTATCTATCTATCTATCTATATATGTATATAAAAATGAGTTTGTGTCTGTTTGTTGGTTTGTTTTTAACATCTTTTAAAATTTAAATTTTCACAGAATATAGGGTACTTGAAGTTTTTGGTATATGAAGTGGCAGTGGCCCCGCCTATTGGAACCTACTTTTGAATATCTGGAGGACTGTTTCACCAATCGCCTTGAAAATTTTTGTGGATGCATTTGGCATAAAAATTCGTGATCCAACAACTTGAAACTTTGTACGGCTGTACCTCATGAACTATCAGAGGTATGAATATGATATTTGTGGAAAAAGAATTAAAAAATCGCTCTGACGCATTTTCTAATATACCGACTATTATGAAAATTTCACAATGTGGTACTGATAACCTGCTGATAGTCCTTGGCTATACTTGGTAGTGATTGGATAAAGGGGGTGGCACCGCCCTTACAATTCAGAGGTATGAAGATCAGATTTGGTATAGGATTTGGCGTAGCGTGAAAATCTTGTCAGTCGTCGATATTCCAGGCCTAAAGTCACACTGGTAGGGTACAATCAAGTCAGCGATAATTGGTTTTAGTCTTTCGCACATTACACTTGATAGAACCTTAAATGCCGGATCACCTTTCTAAAACTCCAGTCGCCGGGCATGCATTCATCTAACCAAATGTTGCTAATGAGCTGATTGATGCATGCACCTTATCAGCTCATCGTCACACCAGCCTTAAACAGGTCCGCCGGTAATCCATCGGATCCTGCGGCTTTGTGGTTCTTAAGCCGGGAAAACGCTGTTCTAACTCCGTCTTGGTTAGGAGGCGGGCAATCGACGTCGTCGTTGTCCAAATTGTGATCGATTGTCTCGTCATTGGATATCCCAGGTACTAATAGCGCAGAGAAATGATCTCTCCATTATCCCAACATACTCTGCACATCTACGACGAGATTTCCGCCCTTATCTTTACAAAAGGGGGGCCCTGTACCGCCTCCATTAGTTCCATTTTTGACTTCTGTATGTCACAAATTGCGCGCTCTCGTGCTTTATTCACTGCCGTTTCTTCGCCTAAAGAGACAGTTTACCTCCTTTCTTTCTCCCTATACCGCTCAGTCGCAGCTCGCTTTGCAATTGACTGAAGCAGCGTTTTTTTATCATTTGCAAAACGGCATTTTTCATCGTACCATGGTTTATTGCTAAACGGTTTTTTAAAACCAAGTACGGTTGTTGCGGCAGTTTTTATAGATTTCCGCTGCGCATTGTGACTATACGTTCACTCACAGGATTGAACCTAGAGACTAGATGTCGCAGTCTTTTGCCAACTACAAAATCCGCAACCAAATTCATGTTTTTTCTCATGGCACCTATAGTATATGTCGCAGTTTCTTTATCTTGTGCAGCCATGTCCTGTCCATCCCATTTCCTGCATAGCGGTACTGTCAGCCTTACACCTTTCCAGGACATCTGCCAATTGGATGCTTGCGCCGGATTTATATAGAGTTCTCACATTCCAGGTGCATATCCGTAAAACGTGGTCCTTTCTCTTTCGTTTTTGAAATTTCACTGTCATTATGACCGTTGGCGGGAGGCAAATTGTACCTACTGCCAGGATATTTGATTGCAGTCGCCCAATATGGATTAGACGCTGACCAGGATGCAATATGTCGAACCTGGATTTTCTTCTTCTTTTCTATCCTCCGTTGGGTCATATGTTTGGCTAATCCGCCTTGTAAAGGACAAAAGAATATACCCGATAGCTTGATGAGCTTCAGTGACATCAGTCACCTACTAAGCTTGAGACACATCAGTGGTCTCATAACCAGCCTTTTTTATTTTCGCCATTTATTTTCGCCTTCTTAAGCATGAAACACGTAGACGGCGACAGGCTACATGAACACACGACTACAAATGCCGCTGACTGCAAATGTAGTCGTGTGGCAGCTTCTGAATTATTTTCAAGACGGCAACTGCAAAGTAAACAGCTGATCTGTAATGTTGACGTTTGTGTTATTGTGTTAATTGTGTTAGAAGAAAATAAAATGTTTGGAGAATATTTAATAAATATTATTACAAACATAACAAAAATTGTGAAAACAGTTGATTATTCTGTCAGTGGTGCCACTTCAGGCATTGACAGCTCTAACCTGTTGATTGTCGCCCACACAAATAGAAATTAGTTTAATTCAACTACAGCTACATAAGTAGCATAGACAACAACCTGCAGTCGTGTCGCCTTGCCGTCGTTAAAATATTCACTTGCATATAAACGCATGTATTTTATTTTGACAGGTTGTGGTCGGTAGCCTGTCGTCGTCTATGTGTTTCATGCTTTATTCTAGCTAGCTAACGAAGGTTTCCGATAAAGTCATTGCCCAGGACATACTGCGTGGAGGTAGTGAGCTGCTGGGACTGCCAATGAAGGAGTCATTTCTGGCCACTCCCAAGTGAATGGCTATCAGTAACTTTCCACCTCCACGGACAGTCCCATGTCCCTCGTTTGCATTTAGTTAGATGAATTTGTCAATAGCACTATCGGTGGTGCAATGGTTAGTGTATGCGGCCCTTGTACATGAGAACGTGGGTTTGATCCCTGTTCAGACTACCGTACATTTCTGTCTACGACGGTTACCTCGCTTAGTGATGGCGACACTATCGAGTACTTAGCCATGAAAAAGCTTCTCAAAACTGTAGGTCCCAATCGGTGAGTGTAAAAACTAGATAGCGCACATCTCACTGATTGTGAGAAGTTCTCCTCAATCTATAGTTGGGAATTTTAGTTCATTCAAGTGAGCGCTCGTTTTAGTTCAGCTCAACAGATTGAACTAGTTCATTCATTTAGTTCACTAGTTCATTGTATCATTTCAGCTTAACAGTTCATTTCAGTTCAACTTGTTCTTTTAGTTCAATCGGAGCGAATAATAGCGAAAATGCTCTGATTTTTACAGATTTCTAAAGTGTTTTGGATACTGGGATATTTGTTTATATTGAATCGCCCTATTGAAGATCGGCTTAACGATTGTGTTATTGTGTTTTTGAAATATTAGGAGTTTCAGTAATCTTTCTATATTTTGGAACAAAAGTGGTGATTATTGTGTAGAAGCCGATTCCACAAAGATTGCAACATTAGGCACCTTTTTGCAATTTGAGTGAGACGACGGGAGCATGAACCAGAAAATGGCGGGGAGAACTGCACAACTGAAATACAAAAAACTGCTGAAATAAGTGAACTACTGAAACAAAAGAGCGGAACAGTGTGAACTAGTTAATCTACTTCACAAAAGTGAATCGATCAATTGAACTAGTTCGTTCGTGAACTGCACATCTCTACCTCAATCCCTTCATGGGATGTCATGGAACACCATACTTTAAATCAGGAAAAGTCATCATTCTAAACAACCGCTGATGAATATGAAATAGCTATACGGTTTGCAAGGAATCATAAGGATGCATTTTGCAAAACTTCCTTTTTAAAAAATTATAAAACTATTAATAGAGATATAGAATGGTCTTGATCTTTAATAAATAAAATAAAATAGTTTTAATTAAAAGGCCGAAAAAATAAATGCCATCCCTGATGAATTTGAACGTTGAGCCGACGACTGTGCAGCCAATTGTATTGCCAGTAGGAATTGGGTTGTCTTTTAGGCAACAACAAAAATTATGTTTACTGGAAACCGATGGTTCTCTGCAGATGGAGAGACGTTTTTGCAAATGTTCAAGGGATGAGCTGTTTAAAATGGTCGAATAAATAAACATCATCCCGATATAATTGATAATTAAAACATTATCGACCTTATTCATAAAAAGTTGTGAGAGGTTTAAGAGACGATTTATCATACAAAACCCGTCTCTCAAATCTCTCACAACCTTTTGTCAACATGGCGCTATATGAATACTTAAAATAGCTCTAAAGTATTACTTTTACTTTTGCGGCTAAACGACCTTCAAATTTAATATGAACAAGTTCTTCTTTTCGTTTAATTTTGGTAGAAAATAATAAAAATATAAAAAGTCCATATTTTATATGTGTAAAACTAACTAAAACGTACTGGTGACGTGGTAGGTTCATTTTCGTCAGCCATGAAGTTGATGAGTCGGTCATTTCACCCATCCATTCATCTCTACGAAAGTGGTTAACTTTTCTTGTGTTGGTAGAGGAACTGTTTGTAGGAACCAGCTACTTACTAGTCTTCTTACATTAGGTATATACAAATATGCTTGGCACGAAGATGACAGGGCATTGATTGACCACATAGTTCGGTGACAGTCCCATGAACTACAGGATCGGTATAGCTAAGCGACCTTTGCCATACACACAGAGAAGAGATTCGTTGTCACAAATATATTTAAAGCCAACTAAAATTTGGCGGTTCCTTGGACTACTATCCCATTATTCAGTTGTGATTACCAAGAATTGTGTTCTTTATCACCAAATGTTGGATGAACGAAAAATGTAAAAAGTAATTCGGTTGTACCAAATAATATATTGGTATGCTCAATTAATTATGTACTTGAATTTAATGGCTGTCACAACTATTTGGTGATGCTTTATTAGCCCATTATGAATTTTATAGAAAACAGTAAAAAAAATTATTTTTTATTAACATTGTGTATTTTATATTTAAACTAGCTGACCCTGCAGACTTCGCCCTGCCGACAAAAAGTATTGCCGATGATGTCATGGCCACAAATGAATTCACACATGTTATATAGGAAAACACATCATCACAAAAGTGTGCGTAAAGCGGAAATGCGTAGATTTTTTTCGATGTTTTTTTGGAACGAAGTTATGGGCTAAATGAAAAAAAATAAACAACTTTTTTTTTATCAACTTTATTACATCCCAGTAATATCAAATATATTGGGTACTTTTGCTTTGGTTTGTGTCTAGACTAAGATATGTAGGGAAAATTCTTGTTTAATGGGAGGTTTCTAGGAGGAGCGCCTGTAATCAATAGTGGTCTTCATGAAAGCTCGAAACATCGTAAACTTGCACAGCAAACGTCAAAACAAACAAATTTCCCATACAAAGCGACTTGCACAAATGTGGAAAGTTTTCGAGGCAAATTTGCTGAGCAAACCTGGAAAAAGAAACGTGAAAACTTTTGGCATTTCAATGTCAATATTTTATTTGGTGCCTCATGAAACGCTTCGGGGCAAACTTACGCTCAGCAAAAGTTGTAGGTTGTCTTGTTTGCATGAATACCACTACTATCTATCTATATATCTATACATATATAAGTATAGCTGGACCCGGCAAACTTCGTTTTGCCTTCAAAGTTTTTGTAATGCCCAAGGGTGAACAAAATTATTTTGATCCATTATGTTTGCAGTAAAGGAATATATCTGCTGGCGTTCCGACACGGGATAATGCCACGTTTAGTTGGCAATGGGCAAATAAACCTGTCGAATGTAAAATAACTATTTGTTAGAAGTATTTGTTTAGATTTCGATCGAGTGCTGATATGTCTAAAAAGCTTCTCAGTATACTATAATAGCTTTAGCCGTTGCGCTTCGCTACCCCTGAATTGTAATTTTAATGAAACACAAGTTTGTTATTTTTCTCTTCTATTTCTTCAAGTGCTCTAGGATATACAATATGTCTAGTTTTGCCATCTGGTGCAAATGTATATTAGTCGGAAGGTTTACATACACGTGAACATGCAATATATATTGTCCGTGGGAAAACAGGGATTTGTGAAAATTAAGCGACTGCCCTTGCGCTTTATTAATGGTCGCAAATGGCAACAGAATCGGAAACTGGAATATTTTGAAATCGATGGCCATGCCTGCAGGTATCATGGGAATGCGTGGAATCAGTACATCAGTTCGTTTATAATTTCCAGTGATTATAGTAGCCTCCATAAGATTATTCCGAATTTTTTTTAAAAAATTCATTATTGGGATTACGATATTTAGGATGCTCTAGAAACTGACCTCAATGATATTCATTCGTACCTGTGGTCACTTTCTTAGCGTCATAATCTGACCTTTTTAATAGCCGTATTTTTATTGGTTTTTCCCAAAATGTAATTTGCAACATATGAGTAGTATATGTACCGAACCTCACATTCCTACACTGTATCAAACAATTGTCCGTACACCTGGCAGTTGTGAACATATTTCAATGTATCTCAAAAGATATATGGCCGATATGATTCAAATTTTTTTTTAAAGTTAGAAGCCATAGTTGCCAGAGATCGACTAAAACATTATGCAAATGTCCCCAAAAATTGTGCAAATGTCCTCAAAAATTGTGCTGTTTGCAAAATCGGTATGCTAAAATTTACTTTTTAGTCTTTATTGGAATTCTGACCCCAGATCATTTACAGATCCTCTAAGAAATGGGTGCTCATCTCGCCTTTAAACAGCTGTTATACGTTAACCGTTCAGCTCAAAAAGAAGTATTATTATGGTTTTAATTTTGTATAGCTTGTATCTTAATTTCAAACAAAACACTAATTTAAAATATTTTAAGAATTTCTACAACAACAACGAAAGCCAAACTAGAAGTGATTTTTTTTTAAATAAAACTTCAAAAATTTATTTATAATTTTGTTGAGATCCATTGTTTTAAAACTTTTTTATCATCTTAGGCCTAATATTTGACTGGTTATTTAAATTGGTAATCAGTTGATTTTGATTTATGTTTGATCTGACTTTAAATACGTAAAGAGTTTTTCAGTGCTTGGTCAAATAATCTTACTACCATGTGGCAACAGTGGCAAATGCTACGAAAAATAACCGGTATTCATACATTTATCGGCTAATCGTTACAATGCATCAAACTGACGCCAATTGCGAAAGCAAAGTGAAGTGATAAAATACAAAATATTTAATGAAATTGGAAGGTATTTGAGCAGAAATTAAGTTCTAACTGGACTACGCGTTAAATGATACATTTTTATTGATTTTTCAACTAGAATGGTGGGTGATTGTAATTGTTCACATTAACAAGTAAAGAAGCTTTGTGTTTGTTCTTCTTGTTGTTTTCTGTCAAAATCATATGGTCACTTGATCATAGTTTAAATGCCCAACTTTGACTGTTTAAACAGCAATCAACTATTAACCTAAAAAATGAATTCACAGTTTAAATAATGTTTGATCGTTGATCAAAGATGATTGACCAGTCAAAAATTGAGCCTTCGAATAGAATTTCCCAAATTTGGGATAATTTGTTTTTGAATCCGTTCCACTTATCCTAGAGAAGAGTGATCAAATCGTCTGTACTTCGTAATTTTCTTTGTCAGATATTACTCTCATAATGAACCCGTAGATTTCCCTTGCAGTTTATATGTGGAGCTTCGAGAAAAACTTCTATCTGATTTAGACCGTTTTACAAAAGTCACATTTTGATATTGAAGGCACTGTACGGTTCAAAACGACTAATTTGAAGTTTGTTACACCAGGTACAAAACTTACGTTTTACATCGGGTTCTTCACTCTGGATTTCAGGAAAGCATTTTGGCATCCCTAATAAGGAATTTTGTCATTTATCTCTATACGGAAATATTTGAAATGGTCAACCTATTTCTGAATTACATTTTTGCTTTTACGTCTACGGAGGTACTTTGTTTGACAAAGTAGTCGGAATATCAAACATTCTGTCCCAAACAATTGTTTTCATACGAAATTACTTTAGCATAACAACCTTGTAATTGATTTTGTTCACGAAATTTTCGCAGAGGTTAGTGAGTATCAGGCAAAAATATAACGATATACTGATAAATGTGCTGTAAAAATAGATTTTTCAGATAAATTAAAGGTAGAAACTTTCAATACGAAAAATTGTGCTAAAAAATTGCACTAAAATTAATAAATTTGGAAAAATGTTGAGAAAATTGTACTAAACGGCACTTGGCATAATATTTCAAAAAACAAGTGCCAAACCCAAAAAAATTGTCCCAAAACGGCACAAATTATGCCAACATGGTAACACTGTTAGAAGCATTGAACTTTAAAAAAAATGATTTAAATCGAATCGGATATATATTTTTTGAGATACATTTAAATATGTTGTCAAGTGCCTGGTTTACGGACAATTGTTTGACATAGTATTTATATGTAATAGTCAAATATTGACGCGTGTGGGCAGCACCTCGGCCCTTTTTGCCAACTTGCATCCAAATAGCCTGTTCGTATAAGTAGGCCAACTGTAACATACTGAGAAATTTTCAGGACGATCAATCTATTATTATGACTGCTATAACGGTTTATTTTAAAATGGGTCTGGTAAATCCCACTACCACTATGGCTGTAATTCATAATGTATCAACAACATATATACCAAATCTCATCTTCATACCTCTGATAGTTCATGAGATATAGCCATTTTAAATTTCAAATGGTATGGGCGGTGCCACGCTGCTCTATCCAATCACTACCAAGTATAACCAAGGACTATCAGTAGATCATCAGTACCACATTGTGAAATTTTCATAACAATCGGTACATTAGAAAAGCCGTCAGTGCGATTTTTGAAAAGGGGCCTGGTACATCCCACTACCACTATGGCTGTAATTCATACTGTACCAACATCATATATACAAAATCTCATCTTCTTACCTCTGATAGTTTATGAGATACAACCTTTTTCAATTTCAAGTTGTATGGGCGGTGCCACGCCCCTTTATCCAAACATTTGCAAATATAGCCAAGGATTGTCAGCAGGTTATCAGTACCGCATTGTGAAATTTTCATAACAATCGGTATATTAGAAAAGCCGTCAGAGCGATTTTGGAAAAGGGGGCGTGGCACGGCCTGGGTTGCCCTTATCATTAATTATACACACAAAATTTCATACATATCGGTCCAGCCGTTTCGGAGGAGTAAGGTAACTAACATTGTGACACGAGAATTTTATATATATACAGAAGATATAAACAAAATTATTATTATTTATTACCAGGGTTCGTATTTCGTGCCCATTTGTGATCGAAAATATGAAAAAAATTCTATATCTCGAAAACAGGGCGTCCAATTAAAAAAATAACAAATTTTTACGAATTTCTAAGGGTTTCTCACAAAGTGTTCCCATTCGCATGAAATAATTTTTTTTCAAAAAATCGCCATAATAAGAAAATCGCTAAAATAAATAAATGGCTATAACTCGGAAACGGTGCGTCCAAACGCAGAAATAATAAATTGTTTACCTCCAGAGAAGGCTGTAACCAATGGATGTCTTTACCACGGCATTCGCTAAACAAATCGCTAAAACTAAATTTTTTCGACTAAAAAATAGCGAAAACGCCATTATGTATACAATATTTTTCGGTTTTCTAAGGGGTTTTCATAAAGTGGTCCAATTCGTATGGACTTTTTTTCTAAAAACCGCCAGTATAAGTAAATCGCCAAAATAATTAAATCGCTATAATAAATTTTAAAATTTATTATGTTTGCGACTGGACGCACCGTTTCCGAGATATATCCATTTTTTTATATTAACGGTTTTCTTATTTTGGCGATTTTTTGAAAAAAAATTATTTCATGCGAATTGTGAGAAACCCTTAGGAACCCGCAAAAAATTGTTATTTTTTCGATTGGAAGCTTCGTTTTTCAGATACAGACAGACAGTTTTTCTATGTATGTATGTATGTTTAAGTTAGTTTGTGTCATCCAGAAAAAAAGTTCCTCCAGCCAAGTGTCCGTAATTGTTTGCATGTGTTTGTGAAGGCGTCAGTAGTGACGTCCTATTCAACGATTATGTTTAAAATTCTCACTTCACCTCAATTTATGATATGTGTGCCAAATATTGCGTATTTGAAATTGTATTAATAAAAAATTTTACGCTTACAAATTTTAGAAATCAACAACTCAAAAACTATTCACGGACTACACCACGTGCCAATGCCAACCGAACACCATTGCAAAGATTTTGCATAAAAAATATACCGAAAACCCATGGCCTACTCCTACTACTACGGTATACCTGTTTCGCAAAATCACCTAAAAATATATTTATTTTATATAGAAAACCCAACAAAGAATATGATTCCCATCTTCTTACCGTCCAATCAGTTTATTGTCTTCCATAAGTAAGGTCCTAGAGAAGATAATCAAGGGCAAAATTACAAATGTTTTAGACCAAAATGATATTTTCCCTCCCCAGCAGTTTGGATTCCATAGGGAACACAATACCCTTAACCAGAATTAGAAATATCGTTAAGTCCAATTTTGACAGGAAATAATCCACCGCAATGGTTTTACTGGACATTCGACTCAATATGTCATGATTGCTTGATCTACAAACTAATTCTATTAAATTTCCCGTCCAATATTATTAAGATTGTGCAAAACTTCTTATGTTCCAGGACATTTAGGGTTCACATCAGATCTATATATTCAAGCGTATTTAATATTAAGGCTGGGTGCCCACCACGATCATGCTAATGTCTTGTTTTACTTTTATTGGATACGGAGGAATTCTTCTGCCTGGTATTTCCAGCGGAGTCTTGGTCATCCTCTTTCCTGCTTCCATCGGGTACGTTATTGAAAACTTCTCGCGCTGGCTCATCTTCATTCATTCTGATAACATGGCCTAGCCAACGCAATTGGCCTAATTTCATTCGCCTAGCTATGTCCACGTCAGAATATACATTATATAGCTCTTGGTTCCAGCGACATCGGTACTCGTCCTTTTCCCTAACAGGACCATCTACTTTACGGAGAATTTCTCTCTCGAATACTCCCAGGTGTTTTTCATCCGCTTGCGATATGACCCAAGTTTCGGAGCCATATGTCATGACAGGTAAAATGAGAGTCTGATATAGCTGGACTTTTGGAATTTGTTCCCAATCTCTTGCAGAGCAAAAAATAGCATCTATTTGCAAGCACAATTCTCCTATTTATCCCCAGGCTGACGTTGTTGTCCTTGTTCACGGCGGATCCAACGTAGACAAATTCATCCAAATCATTCAAAATTGTTTAATAGATTTAAGTTTAAGTTAATTTTATTTAGTTAATATATTTTTTGTTTTACTTTTATTATTATTAATGTAATTTGAGTCAGATATCCCTGTACTATAATTATAAGACTTTAGATCTTGCTGTGCAGGCTAAAGGAAATAAATAAATAAAATAAATAAATAAAACTAAATCGGCTATCAACGTTCAAGTGCGGACCAAGTCGAGGTGGGTCTTGCTGTTAATGTCTTGCCCTCATTAATAGCAAGACCCAGCTTCGCTGATTCTTTTTCGATTCTTGAAAATACTGCAGTAACCTCTCGCAAATTTCGCCCGATGATGTCCATGTCGTCAGCATTCGCCAGCAACATATGGTTTTTCGTGTTAATGGTCTTGTTCATATTTACTGCAGCCTTTCTCGTTATTATCTCCATTAAGATGTTGAAGAGATTGCACCAAAGTGTGTCGCCTTGTCTAAGTCCTCGCTTGGTACAGAATGGTTCAGTGAGGTCTTTCCCCACTTTCACTGCTGATTTGGTGTTGGTCAGCGTCGTTCTGCAGAGGCGAAACAGTTTTGCCGGAATACCAAGTTCAGACATAGCTTCCTACAGTGTTCCCTGTATGGGGCTATCGAAAGCAGCTTTGTAATCGACTAAAGGGAGGGTATGTATCGATTTTCGTGGATCTTTCCAGGATTTGGCGTAGCGTGAATATTTGGTAAGTCGTGGACTTGCCTGGCCTAAAACCAAACTGATATGGTCCAATCAGGTTTTCAATAGTCTTTCACATAATACGCTCGACAAGACCTTAGACGCAATGGATAGTTGGAACAGATAGATGGAACAGATACACGAATCACTCTTTTTGAATACAGGACATAATACACTGAGACTCCAATTGTTAGGCATAGATTCCCCCAGCCATATACCGCATACAAGTCGATGCATGTGGGCTAGCAGTCCTTCGCCACCTGCATTAAAAAGCACAGCGGATAGCCCATCCGCACCAGCGGCTTTATTATTCGTAAGCCATGAGATCTACGTTCTAATCTCGCCTTGGTTGAGAGGTACAATCTTCACTATCTTCCACTATCATCACATCCTGATCTTCAGTGGAAGAATCTGAGTGGAGTAGTGCTGAAAAGTGGTCCCTCCACATTTTAATCACACACTGCTTATCAGTCACCAGATTCCCATACTCGTCCTTACAGAAAGGCAGCCCATTATTAGGCCCGTAATACGATCTTCTTACCCTCTGGAAAAAATTTCAGGATTCACCATTCATCCTGCACAATTCGGCTTTTTCGCTCTCCCTCTGCTCCTACTGCCATTTTTCCGCCTAAATGCTTATCTGCAGTGCTGTACAATTTATATACCGCTGATATTCCTATATTACAAAACAGCATTATGGCCATATTTCTGTGGTCACAAACAATAACAGCCTAACTCGAGTTAGGACAAAATTGAAAAAAATTGTTTGAGAAATCACCGTGCTCAAATAAGCAACTATTTTTTGTTAAGAAGTAAGTAAAAGAATTCGTTTCCTTGTTATCTGTAACAAAGTTATCACAAAAACTCCGACTCCTGATTTCTAGTAAAGATATTAAACTTTAAACTGCTATTCCTGAAAAATTTTAGAACCGACTTAGCATGTATTGTTTGTGACCACAGATTTGCTGACGACACAGCAATATTGTTTTCTGGTGCACTTGTCCTTGGGAAATTGCTTGAATATTTCACTACTTCACTAGGAAAAGAAATTAATGATTTCTTCCTCAATGCAATATTAATGTTAACAATGCTGAAATCAAGTGGGAACAAAACGTTAAATATTTAGGTCTAACTCTAGATCCTAATCTAACTTATAAGGATCATATTCCGAACATTGTAAATAAATGTAACATCTTGATTAGAACCCTATATCCATACATTAATAAAACATCGGCATTAAATATTGATAATAAAATGTTAATATTTAAATTAATTTTCCATGCTGTAATATTCTATGCAGCCCCTGTCTGGGCAAAAAGTATAAAATGTCATATTAAAAGACTCCAAACTCTCCAGAACAAACTTTTAAAGTTAATTTTAAATCTTCCCAGATCTTACTCTACTATACGACTCCATCAGAGCGCAAATGTTGATCTTGTGGCAGCCAGGTTGGACAGACTATTTGAAAATGTTAATGCCAGATGTTCGTATTCTGAATACAATCATATTGTTGATCTGGCCTCATATTAGCTTGTTAAGTATTTTTAACTAGTTCATAAAATTGTATTTTATACCTAAATATTTCATATAGGTTTTTTGAAATTTGTTTGCCTCCATTTTCCATATTAAATAAAAATACTATTTTAAGAAATATCTTATGATATATAAGCGAAAAAAGGGAAACATCCTTAAAGTCGTAAAACTGTGTGTATTATATGTATAAACAAATTAGTAATATCACGGAATAATAAACTAAATTGAAAAAAAACGATTTTAAAATGACGTCGTGCAACAAAAATGCTCTATCAAAACTTTTAAAATATTTTTTACAAGTACCCTTGTATAAAAAAAAGTTTGACGTTCCCGTAATCACCTCTTTAATACGCGTCGATTGAGACCCCCACATTTGAAATACCAAAAAACTGTTTTTCAGTACACCCTAGTATACATACATACATAGTCCCCAACTAATTAAGTTTTTTTTGTTAACTTCTTTCATATTTTGGGGCATTATTTTATTTGTCAAAGTGTTCCCAAAGATACAAGTATAAAGATCCCCCAAGTAGTGATGCACGTTCGTCTTATTTTTATTGTCAAAATAAAAACCAAATTTCACAAAAAGTTATGTAGATATAGTACTTATACTTATACACTGGCGCTCACTTGAATAAGAACACACATTTTAGTAAACAAATAATTATTTTTTAGTTTACCGTTAAAAATTTGTTAACCATTTCTATTTTTATTTTGTCTTGTACATGATTCTAAACAAATGTGGAGGACAAAAAGAGATATAAAAACTACCGTTATTTTTCTTATTTACGTTTTTCAAAAGCAGTGCCTACTTTGATGTTTTTTTTTTTTGGTTCACTTGAATAAGAACAGTTGGTTTAAATTTAGTTGCGTTCAAATCGTGTAACTGATCGGTTGTAAATTTCAATTTTGTGGTCAGTAACATTAGTTTTAGCTGAAATGGGCAGAGGAAAAACATTGTCGTTGGCGGAAAAAGTGAAAATTAAGACTTTTCGAGATATAGGGCTTTCCTACAGACAAATCGCTGAGAAAATCGGTAGAAGCTCAACCGTAGTATGCCACTTTATTAACAAGCAGTCCAACTACGGGAAAAATATGAAAGGACGAACCAAAAAAGCTACCACGGATACAGAGAGAAGAGCAATAATCAGAGCAGCATCAAACTCACATCACTCGGCAGCAAAAATAAGATCCCATTTGTCCATTAATGCAAGTTTATCGACTGTAAAACGAGTTATAAAAAGTGCAAAGCATATAAAGCGTATGAAACTTAAGAAAAAACCACCTCTAAATAGTGTTCGCAAAGAAGCACGCTTGTTATTTGCCAGTAACACTATGGCCTGGACTAATAAGTGGTATTCTGTTGTTTTCTCGGATGAAAAGAAATTTAATTTGAAGGGACCAGACGGCTACAATTACTTACTTACTTACTTATCCGGTCTCGGACAACCCCGGGGGGTCAGGGACCTTACAAAACGAAGATAACATATTTCGCCAACCAGTTCGATCTTTTGCTTTATCTCTCCAGTTGGCAATACCAAGTGTACGCAGGGATTCGTCAACCTGATCCCTCCAGCGGAGTCTTGGTCTTCCTATTTTTCGTCTTCCTTCGAGTTCGGTTTCGAAAAGCCTTCGCGCTGGTTCATCTTCATCCATTCTACTGACATGGCCTAGCCAGCGCAATCGCGTTATCTTGATCCGCTTAACTATGTCAATGTCAGGATAAAGCTCATACAGTTCATGATTCATGCGTCGCCGATACTCGCCGTTGTGCACTATAGGGCCATAAATTTTTCGGAGTATTTTTCTCTCGAAGACTCCTACAGATGTTTCGTCTGCTTGCGATAGGACCCAGGATTCTGCGCCATAAAGCAAGACAGGTTGAATGAGAGTCTGGTACAGCTGGACTTTTGTTACTCGAGAGAGGGCTTTATCTCTAAAGTGCTTGCTTAGCCCAAAATAACATCTATTCGCAAGCACAATTCTCCGTTTGATCTCAAGGCTGACGTTGTTGTTTTTGTTCACGGCAGATCCGAGGTATATAAATTCGTCCACTACCTCGAAGTTATAACGGTTATCAACGTTCACGCTTTGGTCTAATCGCGTGGAGGCCCTGTTCGTTGAAACCATTAATTTTGTCTTGTCCTCATTCACCGTCAGACCCACTTTTGCTGACTCCTTCTCAATTCTCGAAAAAACCGCAGTAACTTCTCTAATTGTGCGCCCAATGATATCTATATCATCAGCATACGCGAGCAGCATGTGACTTTTGCTGCTGATGGTTTTATTCATATTGACTGCAGCTTTTCTCATAATGATCTCCATTAAGATGTTAAAGAGATCGCACGATAGGGTGTCGCCTTGCCTGAGGCCTCGCTTAGTTTCGAAAGGTTCGGTAAGATCCTTACCAACTTTCACTGCGGAGTTGGTGTTCGTCAAGGTCATCCTGCAAAGGCGTATGAGTTTTGCAGGAATACCAAGCTCAGACATTGCTTCATAGAGTTTCTCCCGTATCGGACTATCGAAGGCTGCTTTATAATCGATAAATAGATGATAGGTGTCGATTTGTTTTTCGTGTGTCTTCTCCAGGATTTGGCGTAGCGTGAAAATCTGGTCAGTTGTCGATTTTCCAGGCCTAAAGCCACACTGGTATGGTCCAATCAGGTCAGCGATAATTGGTTTTAGTCTTTCGCACATTATACTTGATAGAACCTTATATGCTATGGATAAAAGGCTTATTCCACGGTAGTTGGCACAAATACTCGGGTCACCTTTTTTAAATATGGGACATAGTACACTGAGACTCCAATCGCCGGGCATGCATTCATCTAACCAAATTTTGCTAATGAGCTGATGCATGCACCTTATCAGCTCATCGCCGCCAGCCTTAAACAGCTCCGCCGGTAATCCATCGGCTCCTGCGGCTTTGTTGTTCTTAAGCCGGGCAATAGCTGTTCTGACCTCGTCTTGGTTAGGAGGGGGCAATCGACGTCGTCGTCCATATTGTGATCGATTGTCCCATCGTCATCGGATATCTCAGGTACTAGTAGCGCGGAGAAATGCTCTCTCCCTATTCCCAACATGCTCTGCACATCTGCGACGAGATTTCCGTCTTTGTCTTTACAGAAGGGGGGTCCTGAACCATGTCCATTAGTTCCGTTTTTAACTTTTTGGTAGAATTTTCGGGCTTCGTTCTTCCTTCTGTATGTCTCAATTTTCTCACTCTCGCGTTTTCTCCACTGCCGTTTCTTACGCCTAAAGAGACGGTTTACCTCCTTTCTCTTCTCCCTATACCGCTCAGTTGCAGCTCGCGTTGCAATTGACTGAAGCATTACCATACGTGCAGCGTTCTTTTCGTCATATGCTATGCGACACTCTTCATCGTACCACGGTTTATTGCGAAGTGGTTTTTCGAAACCAAGTACGGTTGTTGCGGCAGTTTTTATAGAGTCGGAAATGGGTTTCCACTGCGCATCAAGATCGTCATCGGGAGGGGGTGGGTTCTGTGCCAAAAGTTGCGAGAGCTTCCTTGAGTAGGCTGTGGCTACCTCTGGTAATTGCAGCTTTCCGATGTCCAGCTTCCTCTGCGTCTGGTTTCGTACGATTTTCGCTCTACTTAATCTTGTGCGAACCTTTGCTGCTACCAGGTAGTGATCAGAATCGATGTTAGCTCCTCTGATCACTCGTACGTCAATTACACTGGATGAGTGCCTTCCATCAATTACCACGTGATCAATTTGGTTCTTAGTTCTTTGATCAGGGGATACCCAAGTAGCCTTGTGGATGTCTTTATGCTGGAATCTTGTGCCACTGATGACCATGTTTTTTGCCGCGGCAAAGTCAATCAGTCTCATACCGTTGTCGGAACTGTCAGCATGAAGACTGAAATTGCCAATAGTTGGATTAAACACATTCTCCCTTCCTACTTTGGCATTAAAATCTCCTAGTACAATCTTAATGTCATGGCCAGGGCAGCGGTCATACGTTTCCTCTAGGAGCTCATAGAATATGTCTTTGGCATCATCATCTTTCTCTTCTGTCGGGGCATGCACACAAATTAGGGAAATATAAAAATATTTCGCTTTTATGCGGATTGTGGCTATTCGTTCACTCACAGGATTGAACCTAGAGACTAGATGTCGCAGTCTTTTGCCAACTACAAATCCACAACCAAATTCATGTTTTTTTTCATGGCAACTGTAGTATATATCGCAGTTTCTTTTTCTTGTGCAGCCATGTCCTGTCCATCGCATTTCCTGGATAGCGGTAATGTCAGCCTTATAACTTTCGAGGACATCTGCCAGTTGGATACTTGCACCGGATCTATATAGAGTTCTTACATTCCAAGTGCATATCCGTAAATCGTGGTCCTTATAACGTTTGCGGGGGTCGTCAACAAATAGGGGTTGTTTATGTTTTCTGTTTCGTTTTTGTATTTTCACTGCCATTATGAACGGTGGCAGGAGGCAAACCCAGCCCACCGGGCTTTTGCATTTTACCTACTGCCAGGATATTTGATTGCAGCCGCCCATTATGGATCAGACGCTGACCAGGATGCGATATGTTGAACCTGGATTTTCTTCTTTTAGTTTCTATCCGCCGTTGGCCCGTATGTTTGGCTCATCCGCCTTCTAAGGACAAAAGAATATGCCCGATTGTTTGATGAGCTTCAGTGACATCAGTCACCTACTATACCTGATTTGATGCTCATTTGTTTCGCCTTCTCACTCTAGCTAGCTAACGGAGGTTTCCGAAAAGCCATTGCCCAGGACATACTGCGTGGAAGTAGTGAGCTGCTTGGACTGCCCAATGAAGGAATCATTTCTGGCCACTCCCAAGTGAATGGCAATCAGAAACTTTCCACCTCCACGGACAGTCCCATGTCCCGGCTACAATTACTACTTTCACGATTTAAGGAAAGAAGATCATTTTTTAAACCGACTTCATAGTCGTGAGGGTGGTGTAATGGTGTTGGGTGCCATATCTTATTATGGTACATGTGAGCAGCAATTCTTGAGCTCAAAAATGAACGCAAAGTCTTATAACAGGGTGCTTGAAAAAGCGTTCCCGTCATTTAAAAATCTTTTTGGACCATTGGAATGGATCTACCAACACGACAATGCTCCAATTCATACAGCACGGATCAGAAAATCATGGATAAATGATCAAGGAGTTACTTTGTTGGACTGGCCCCCATACTCTCTCAATTTAAATATAATTGAAAACGTTTGGGCATGGCTAGTGAGACGAGTGTACGAATCGGGAAGACAATTTGAAGACAAAGATTCGCTTATAACAGCAATTAAAACGGCCTGGTCTGAAATTTCATTGAACTACATCGAGGTCCTTTACGGCTCCTTACCAAAAAGAATCTTCGAAGTTATACAAAATAAAGGAGGCTCTACTCACTATTAAATACTGTAAGTATGACTAAACAAACGAAATTTTGTAGAATAATATCATAACTTTTCACAATTTCCTTGATTTCAGTTGCTGTTCTTATTCAAATGGACCAAAAAAAAAAACATGTTTTAGTACAATTTGTCCTTTGCAGTACCGTTTCTTTTAAATTAAATAAAATAGAACGTTGATATTTTTTTTCACTTAATTCTTATTAAATGATAAACAAAATAAAATTAAAATGAGTTCCAAATTCCTAATGCTACTCAAAATATATGTATTCAATTAAAGAGAAAGTGCTGTTCTTATTCAAGTGAACGGCAGTGTATATAGAATATTTCCAATGTGCATATGTTTACTCGACAACGAAAGTGATAGACTTTAAGAATATAATCGCATGATTTTTTTACTAGACAATCAAATTATTTGTTTTTTTAAGCCAACACTGTGCTACACAAAAAGTATGCAGTGCTTCTGATATACCAGTTTTATATATTGTTGGAGTGCATAGAGCCAGAAGTACTTTTAGATTATCTCGATCACTTCATTTAGCTTTTTTCTGAGCAAATTTTGTGAAATACGGTGTCATTAAAGTTACAACTACAAAAAAATCAAAACTTTGTTGTTTTGAAACAATTTCTCAAAATTTTTTATTAGAAAGATACGATTTTTTGGAAAATGGTTAGAAAATGGCTGAGTTACAGTCGTTTAAAGGTCCCTACACACCTCAGCGTATTTTCGGCAAAGCGTCGGCGTCAAAAAATTAGTGCACACTGTTTCTTATGAGGTACCACACCAATGCGT
The DNA here is from genome assembly GCA_963931995.1 of Phaonia tiefii. Lineage (NCBI taxonomy): Eukaryota > Metazoa > Arthropoda > Insecta > Diptera > Muscidae > Phaonia > Phaonia tiefii. Next base: position 236,223,569 of record OZ008369.1, on the reverse strand, counting down.
ATAAAATTTGCTGCTTATATTCGTTTACAGCGTTTTGAATAAAAACGCACATCACAATTATGTATTTTCTCCATGATTGATTTCTTCATGTGCGTCATATGTGAAGTAATATTTCAATTATTTGAATTGTCGTTTACAGAAAATTTTTATCAATAAAAAATAAAGAATTTGGACTGCTTACTCCCAGGTATTTGGTATGCTCGAACCATGGAACTTATCATTTTGACGATTTCGAAGTTCAGCTAACACGATTTTCCTACGCTTGATTTTGAACAGCAGGTTTAGTTGCAGATCGAATATAGTCGAAAAGGCAACGAAAGCCGACTACAAAAATCTGGTGGCAAATATGGCTTCCCCACGGAATAGGTAACTACAACCGTTGTGCGACCAATGCATGATAAGCCCACTCATATTTCCACAGTGATGGTGTGAAAACTAGGTTGTAATTAGGCGGAAATTTTGTTATTAGGGAAGTGACATGTTGACAGGGGCACTAGTCCTGTTAGTGAGACGGCTATCGAGTCCCTGGAATCATATCCCGCCCGAACCCTTCTATGTGATAATCCAGAAAAGTCACAAGGCAAGACAGATCTGGCTGACATATAATCTATGCCTTGATAATGAGGTTATACCCACGATTTTTTTCTGCAACTAGAAATAAAAGGGACAATTCCGTCTTTGATGTAGTCCATATTATACGTAATTTTCTACAGAACGTTTGTTCTTTTCTGTAGCACAAAAATAATTGCATACTCTTTTGCTAATATTTTGTGACTTATGTTGGCGTCAAAAACGCTTGAGTGTGAAGACCTAAGCATATTCTAATGCGTCTGCGGAATTTCAACGCGTCAGCAAAAAAACGCACACTCCGGTGTGTGGGCAAATTAAATCTGGCCACGCACATACATATGTATGCACTTTAGACCGATTCACATTGTACTGTGGGGTAAAATGTGTTTTTTGTCCACCCCTCAAAATGTATATTGGTTTGATTTCTGATGATTCCCAAAATATTTCGTGCCTAGCAGTAATATATCTAGAAAAATAAAGGGGTTTTCAACAGAGACGCTACAAAAGTAAATCGATAGGGACAGCAAACGACGCCATATTTTTTCCCGCTCTTTTGACATTTCTCTTCAGTAAGGTTTGCCATTTCATCATGGAAAGATATACGAGCCAACAACGAGTCGAAATTATTAAAATTTACTACCGAAATTTGGAGTCAGTGGCCTCAACTTTAAGAGCGCTACGTCCAATTTATGGTCGTCATAATCGTCCTACCAGATCAACAATTGAGCGTCTAGTGGAAAAATTTGAATCCACAGGCACAGTAAAAAATGTACCCGTGCCAGTGAGACAAAGAAGTGCCCGTAGTGTCGAGAATATTGCTGCCGCTAAGGCTTCAGTTCAAGAAAGCCCACATGTGTCTCTCACACGTCGTTCTCAATCGTTGGGCATCTCTGTGACGTCGTTGTGGCGAATTTTGCGAAAAGATCTTGGCCTACATCCTTACAAGATCAAACTGACGCAAGAACTGAAGCCGTTTGACCACCATAAGCGTCGTATGTTCGTGAATTGGGCTGAGCAACAACTTGAAAATGATTCGGAGTTTCATCGGAAAATCATCTTCAGCGATGAGGCTCATTTCTGGCTGAATGGTTTCGTCAATAAGCAAAATATGCGTTATTGGTCAGACAGCAATCCACACGTAATCCATGAGTCATCATTGCATCCCGAAAAAATTACGGTTGGGTGCGGTTTATGGGCCGGCGGAGTCATTGGGCCGTACTTTTTCCGTCATGATGATCAAGACCGGCGCATTACTGTGAATGCGAATCGCTACCGTTCAATGATAACCGAATATTTTTGGCCCCAATTAGATAATATGGACTTGGAGGACATATGGTTCCAACAGGACGGCGCCACAAGCCACACAGGGAATGCCACAATCAATTTATTGGAAACCAAGTTTGGTGAACGTGTTACCTCACGAAATGACGCTGCTGACGCGATTTGACGCTGTTAGATTATTTCCTGTGGGTCTACTTCAAGTCTATGGTCTATGCCAACAAGCCAGCGACGATTGATGAACGTCGTACGAATATCGAACGTGAAATTGCAGCAGCATCGGCCGATTTATGCTTGAAAACCGTCGAAAATTGGGTTCAGTGTCTGGACTTCTGCAAGCGTGCCCGTGGTGGCCATGCAAAAGAAATCGAGTTCCATACATAATAGCATCGAACGTACTTTCTAAGAATAAAGAATTGATATCTAAAACCGGTTTTGTTTTATTTAACAAAACTTTTGTAGCGCTCTTATTGAAAACCCCGTTATCTGCTTGCAGGTTGGAGTAATTCTAAATTAACAAAATTTAGTACAGAGCACCGTGGAAAATGTATTAAAAAAATAAAATAATAAATATATCTACACAACGATGATCTCCTTGTCCCAAAACAGATTTAATACCTATTTTGTCCTGTTTAGAACGTAATGTACCCACCGTCTTGAATTTTTGGTAAAACGTGAACTAGTGCAGATTTCAAAAAAACTGAAACACGTATTTACTCAAATCGAGTAACGATTCAAATATGTCAATCTGACATTTAATCTCCCTACTAAAAACTTTAAAGTGTTTTTTTTCAGAATATCCCAGGAAAAGGATGTGTCAGGACACACTTTGGCATGTTTTATTTACCGTTGGATGCGCCTTAAAAACCCTTCATATGATACTAATATTGTATACATTAGTTAAAGTACAAAATACTTTGAAAAACTAAAAAAAAATACCTTTGTTAAATAATCAAGTTAACAGGATCTTAATGCTAGACACGAATTATTTTGAGAATCGTCATTAAACAAACCGAGGTAAATTTTGAGAGCTGTACAAAAGACACATTTTTGGTGAGTCAGTCTAATGTAGGTACTTATACTTATATATGGTTTCCCATTATATCCCATGAAGGGTTTGGCTTCTCAAAACCAGTGAGCTGTGCGCTTTCTAGTTTTACACGCAGTGATTGGGACCACACATTTTTACATTGAATGTACTTACATATTGTTACGAATAAGTAAAAGCTTTTGCTTGCTGTTAATGACTCTACTAACAGTAAGTAAATAACAGGCGGTTAGTGCTGCGCCTGAAAGTATGCATTGTAACAACGTACCAGCTCGCTAAACCAGTAGCATGAATTCACCTCAGTAAAGATAATTCTCCTGTGTTCGAGATTGTTCTACAAAGATAAGCAACAACAACAACATCTAGAAGGTTCTTGAATTCGCTAGATATACCTTCATTTGAGTATTGTGAGTTGGTATAAATAGCGGAGGTCTTTGGAATGGAGAGTTCAGTTTGTGATTAAACGCCGTAAAGTGAGCAACGCGAATTGATAGTAAAATATAAGACTTATTAAAGTGGTGTAAATAAAGTAAACTGTTGTACTATATAAGTAAAATAAAAGGAAGTTAAACCGTTGTAATTATCGTAATTTACACAAATGATAAACTGCAAGAAATCTCTGAAGTTGTGGGCAATATGGAGATTCAAGTGAACGATAAATTCGAAAAGGTTGAAGAAAAAATCGAGGAAATGGGGCAGAAGTTTGAAGAAGTCGAACATAAGTTCGAGGAATTCGAACATAAGTTCGAGGAAGTCGAACGGGAATTAAAACATGATGTAAGCGAATTGCAAAGGAAAATGAGTGAACTTCAGTTGCAAGAGGGTCCAGTGCAAGTATTTTCTGAAGGCTCTAGTAGATTGAAAGCTCCCAGATTCGATGGCTCTACACCATTCGACGTTTTCAAATTCCAATTCGAAATGGTCGCAATTAAGAACTTGTGGAACAGCAACGACAAAGCAGTAGAGCTAATTTAGCACTGAAAGGCAACGCAGCAGAAGTCCTTCAGAGCATTCCCGTCAGTGCCAGAAACAACTACGAGGATATACTGGCTGCGTTACAACGCAAGTATGGTGGCTATTACAAGAAGGATTTATATCGCATGGAACTAAGAGGCCGAGTGCAAAAGCATAATGAATCACTTCAGGACTTCGCACCCGATGTGGAACGCTTGGTGTTGATGGCATATCCTAGAGAACCCCAAACTTTCTTAGAGCATTTGTTACGGGGAATTAACGATCCTGACATTAGATATGCGGTGTGTGCCTCACACAAAGCTACATTTGTGGAAACAGTTTCATTTGCTTTGGCGAATGAGAGGGCGAGGGTTGTTTCCAGTCAAGAGACACATCATGTGCGAAGGGTAGAAACGGAGGGCAAATCAAAAGATTTGAAAGACGCCGTTAGCGAACTGAAAGAAGTGATTCGGATTCTCACGAAAGCGCTATGGCAAGCAACAAAATTGAAAGGTGACAATCATGGCGAACGTGGCCATATAGGGCGGGACTGTAGAGACCCGCGAAAACGGTCAAGATCTCCAGCGATAACGGCCGCTACCGGACGAGTAAATGACCGTCCACATGTAATCGAGCGTAAGCTGGATTCTAAGTAGGGTAGCCAGATTAAAAATGTATAAAAACAGTACAAAGAGTAAAAAACAACAGTACAATTCGAAAAAAACAGTACATAAGTTTTTTTATTAAAATAAAAGCAAAAACATTTACATTTATTTCAATTCAATATAACATAAAAATATAATAAAAACAGTATAATTGTTGAGAACATAAAAAATGCATTTCTTGCAACAGGTACAGCATAGGTACATAAATAATTATAACTATATTATATAATTTAAAGTTCGAAAGTTTTTTATACACATTTTTTTATAATTTCAAAACAAAAACATTACAATTTATTTTTTCAACTTTGTAATTTTTAAATAAACTGAATCTTAATATTTGTCGTTTTTTGTACATTTTTTACGATGGTATTTCTTCCATCCTCAGTTTTTAAGAAGTTGTAGAATTCATTACAAGTATATCCGAATTTGTGTTTTATTAACAACTCGCTTTCCAAATTTTCTATTAGACGCCTATTTCTTTCCTTTCTCCAAAACAAAAACATTAGACTGAATATTCGTTTAGTAGCTGCATTTGAATGCGGTATGGAAAAAATTACATTGCAAATTTTCTCAAAATTAGGAAAACTGCCACTGTTTAACAAATCTTTCCATTTTTCTTCAACAGGTTTCTCTTTGTCTAGAGATTCCGAAAAGATTTTCAGCCAAACGAACTCTTCAAAAAGAAAGTCAGTATCTATATATTTGATGGAAAACAATTCTAAAATTTGAGTAAATTTATGGAATGTAAACTTAGAATTTAAATTGAAGGCACTTAAATTCTCGAATTTGTTTTTTGATAAATCGAATCGTTTTTCGATGTAATTTGTTATGGGAAATAAAACAGCGTCTGCCCTTTCTTTAAATAAATCTACTTCTCGTAGATTGTCGCAATTACTGCAGACAGTTTCAGCTAAAATGCCATAACATTTTTCGGTTTTCTGTGGCTTAAATTTTTCGCAAAGTTGTGTAATTATTTGAAACATATCGACGACAACCAAGGAGTTTTGCTCCAATTTTTTTATGAAGCATAATAAAGCCGTTCCAATATTGTGAATAAAGCCCAAATAAGCTTCAGAAATTTCAAGTTCAAAAAATTGCCTTAAAAAAGCTGGGCAATCTTCTGATAGAAAATATGATTTTATGGCTTTATAATTCTTACAGTCTCTCTATAGCAGGTGTCAAAGTAAGCCATCATGTTGGTACATGGCTAAGCATTTCACACCATTCTAAGTCGCAGAAGTCATATGTATCTTTCAGATTCGATGGTTTTTTTTGGTCGATGAGCTAAACTCATTATAAATTCTAATAACTATATTTTCGAGCTTTAATGCACTTTTGAATGTATTATTAAGTATATGGCACAAACATACAACGCCGATAATATCTGGATTTGATTTGTTCAGTTCCACAAATACGCTTTTCTTGCATCCAAAATTCACATTTGCATTATCTGCGGAAAAGCTAGTAACGTTATCTAGGCTTAAGTTACGTGAGTTCAATTTTGATTTTAATGAGTTTGCAATGTCAATAGACAATTCTGAGTTTGACTCATAAAAGCTTAATAGGTTTGTGTTTGGAGAAGTATCTAACTACTACTGGAAATGATTTTATATTGCCTTTGTTTCTAAATCTTTAACTAATCTTTCTATAGAACATTTTGCTAGAAGTTTTGATATAATTTTAGAACACTTTGTTCTTCCACAAGTAAAATTGGAAGCCACTTTCGAGTCTGGAAAAAATTGCTTAAAGAGCTTGCTACTACAATCTGCAGAGTGATAGCTGTGGCTGTGCATCACTGTGTGGTATGTAAAAACAGCCTCTGATATAGCGCTACTTTGACGAGTTTCTTCTGCGACCTTACACGTATCTTGGTTTAAAAAACATGTTTCGCACAGGTTTTACAGATTTCATGTGACGCCTTATATCGGTTATTCCGCCATTCGCAATAGAGAAAGATCTCTATATTTATTTTTGTGTCGATTTCCAATTTTTTTCTTTTTACTATTAACTGATGGACAGCCAATTTCTTCCACATCGGTGCTAGAATTATCCGATAGGGCGATCGCTGATTCATTTGAATCGCTTTCCATTTTGATCTACATAGATAAATATTTAAACAAACTAAAATAAAAAATTTTAACAATTGTACAACAAATGATTTACCATGGCGTGAAAAATTAAGAAATCTCGAGAAGTTTTTGTGTTTCTCACTGTTCTTTTTGAAGTAAATTTTGTTGAATGCACAAAGTAGCAATATTCATTTTCATGCGGAACAGATTATGTTGAACACAACTGAGTAGTCCACTTGCAAACTCCACTAAGTTAAAAAAAATAAAATTTCTGCAAAACCCTCCATTTTATTTGTTTTTTAAAAGCCCATCCTAAGACCTTATCAATCTCGTTAAAAACTCGGTAAGTTTCGCCTAAGTTGTGTTTAAATATTCAATACTCCTGCAAAACTCTCTATATTGTTGGGCAGTTCACTTTTAAATAACTCTAAGTTACATATAAACTTTCAAAAGTTGCCATGTAACGTAGTGACTTTTGCAAATGGCGTCATCTTGACTGTCAGTCAGTTCGCGTGTTTATTGTTCAATTGCAAACGTACATAATTAAAATAATCTTTTTATGATATTAATCTATTATTCTTGTAAATAATGGACATTCAAGAAATCAAAGTTAATGAAGCACCGAATCGAAGAGGACGGAAAAAACTTGCTGATAAATCAACATGGAAGAGAGAAGTTGCAAAGTCGAATAGGTAAGATTATATTTCGTACTTAATGTTGAAACCTTAAGCGCCTGAGCACTAAACTGCACTTCGTCGTTATTTAATCAGTCATGCTTCTGTGTTTATGCTTCCATTTTCTGCTTCCAAATATATTTTGAGTGCTTCTATCTTTCGCTTCAGACACAAACCTAAAGGTCCGCCAAAAATACCAGAGTGTGTGCATGGAAATTCGAAACAGGGCTACAAGTGCAACGAGTTATCCCAAAAGGACTACAGTAAATTTCACAACCATTTTTATTCATTGTCAAACAAAATTACTCAGGATCTATTTCTATTGCAATACTGTACAGCACGAACACCGAAAAAACAAGGAAAAACCAAATCTCAAACAATATTTTATTTTATACCAAAAAAAGTTGTGAAATCCAATGGAAAATACCAAATTATATTAAAGAAAGTGTGCCAAAAAGCGTTTACTACTATTTTGGGAGTATCTAAGGACCGATTACAAAGAATTTGTAAAAACCATTTAACTTCAATGGAACTTCCGAATGAGAGAAGAGGCGGTGATAGAAAATCTCTACAGTATTCTGAACGTTTTAAATCGGTTATGGTGTATATAAAGGGCATTAAAGCTATAGAATCACATTATGTGCGAGGAAGATCTACTGTGCAATACTTATCCAGCCACCTGAATATAAAAAAACTTCATGAGAATTATAATAATAATACAGCAAATGTTCCAGTTAAGTATGCATTTTTGCGACGTATATTTAACAAAAACTTTAATTTAAGTTTTAAAACGCCGGCTACAGATGCCTGCTCGCTCAAAGTGCATCCAGTTAATGGAGGCTATTGCACGTGAACGCGATCAAGCTAAAAAGCAAGAAAAAATAGGCGAATTTCGGATTCACAAGTTGAAGGCTAAATGGTTTTACACTAACCTTAAAAGCTCTCAAGATAACGAAACTATACTATCTTTCGATTGTCAAAAAAATTTAGTATTACCTAAAGTTCCCGACCAAAGCGCATACTTTAGCCGTCAGCTTTATGTATATATGTAATTTAACAATTTGTCAAGGACCTTCTAATGGGCCGCATAATATTTCAAATACATTTATCTACACTTGGCTGGAATCAGAGGCCTTGAAAGGATCCAATCAAATAGCTTCAGCATTATTTCATCGTCTGATGAATACAACGTTTGAAGATACTGTAAATCATCTTAAACTATTTTGCGATGGCTGTGGAGGTCAAAATAAGAATGCAATACTATTGGGAATGCTCGCCTATTGGTTAAAAACTAAGGCCCCAAATAATATAAAAAATATTACAATAACATTCCCCATTGTGGGTCATTCATTTTTGCCTCCCGACCGTATTTTTGGACATATCGAACGAGCAACACGGTCTCTAGAAGTGATTGCAGAACCAGACACATATTTTGATATTTTCGAAAAATATGCCACGGTACTTAGACTTGGCAGAGACTTCAATTTTTATGATTGGAAATCAATTACAAAAACCGTACTTAAATTGCCTGGATCCTGGCATTTCCAATTTAATGCCTCGAAGAGATTCTTTCTGCGGAAAGATAAAAATGGTCAAATTGGCGTGAAAGGGGAATCTCATTATGTATCGAAAGTGAATAATTACGCCAATATTTGTAAAAGAGGTAAATCGTATAAACATATTGAACCAGCTTTGATCAATGTAGGCGTTTCTGTAAAATCTGCAAAATTAAATGACGTGAATTAAATGTATCGATAGTCTAAAATATTATAGATTTCTCCAAGAAGACCAGGATGAGGCTGCATTAGAAGAAGCAACTGATACCGAAGAAACTTTAATGGATTATGAAGACAAATCAAGAGTATAATATATTTCTAAAGTTATTTATTTAGATTTAACATTTATGTGTAGTACCGATTCAAAACTCGTTATGTTAATTTTACACAACTGCATAAGTGTCTATGTTAAAAATAAATTTGCAAAACTGGCTATGTTTAAATTAAAAATACAGATTAAAAGCTTTCTATTAAAGCGTGATTTTATTTATTATAGCAAAATCACTCCCGGTGACAATGCATTTCATCATATGTAGTAATATAAATTTCCATAACTCCACTTCAGGACTAGAAGTTTTAATCGATTTTCTAAAAATTTCGTTCTTTTAACATAGCGGACTTTGCAAGTGGGCTACTCAACTGAACAAAGTGAAGTTCTTTCTGTTATATTCCTATATTACACCAATTTTAACACTTAAAGAAACAAGGAGCTTATTTACAGTGTGTAGAAAAAATAGTACATAATTTATAAAATCAATACTTTTACGTACTGATTTAGATGTTGTGCGAAAAAAGAGCTTATTTACAGTGTGTATAAAAAACAGTACAAAAACAGTACATATTTTATAAAACCAGTACTTTTGCGTACTGATTTAGATGTTGTGAATAAAACAGTACACTCGTAAAAAAGCAGTACATGTACTGTTAAAAACAGTACGTCTGGCAACCCTAATTCTAAGGCTGTGATAAAAGAGCAAATTATTGACGTCCGATCTCTGAGAATTTAATCGGACGACGAGTAGTTCACGGCACAGAGAAGTGATCCTGTATTGGCAAAAATTATTTTGGCAAAGGAAGAGGATAGACAATTAACGCAGAATGAAATCGCTTCAGAAAGCCCCGTTTTAAAATCATATTGGGCCCAGTAGAATAGCCTGAGATTGCTAGATGGCTATCTATACCGTGAATGGGAAAGTGAAGATGGAAAAACGGAGAAAAATCTAATTGTGGTACCTGCCTTGAAAGTGAAAGAGATAATTGCAGAATCTCATAATGGTCCGAGTGGTAGGCACCTCGGAAAAGGCAAAACTATGGAGAAACTAAGGGAACGTTTCTATTGGGTTGGTCGTCAAAAAGCTGTTTCCGAGTGGATTGCAGGCTGCACTCAGTGCTTGACAACTAAAGGACCAACGCCGAGTAGCTGCGGACAGAGACATCAGGAGAGCACAAGTGATCCCTTCGAGCGAATATCTATGAGTGTAGCTGGCCAATATCCAACAAGTAGCTCTGGGAACCAATATTCCCTAGTCGTTATGGACTACTTCAGTAAATGGCCCGAGGTGTACGCTATTCCGAATAAAGAAGCGAAAACAATAAGCAAAGCTATCGTGAACAACTGGATAAGTCGTTTTGGTGTCCCCTTAGAACTGTATTCGGAGCAGGGTAGGAATTTTGAATCTGCCGTCTTGAAAGAAATATGCGAGAGGAATGGAATTCGTGGTATAAGAACGACATCAGTGCGCCCTCGGACTGACGGCACGGTAGAGAACTTTAATCAGGCTCTTGAAGAATATTTGAGCAAGATCATCAGTAAGGATAGAAAATTCTGGCACGAACGCATACCAAAATTCCTTCCAGCATACCGGTCGGCCACCCAGGATACCACTGCCCGAACACCAGCTAGTGCCGTCTTCGGGACAGAGTTAAAGCTCCCTAGAAATTTGGAGTTTGGCAACTGCCTAACATCCGACAGTGGGGAGAATGATGGTATCCCAGGAGAGCTTAGCGAACTTCACGAGTTTGTTCGCAGCAGAATGAAGTTGGTCAGTAATAAGATGAAAGCCAGGTACGACCAAACGGCAAATTCCGAAGGATTCCATGAAGGCCAGCTAGTTTTACTGTTCAACCCACAGCGCAAGAAAGGTTTATCTCCACAACTTCAGACTCACTGGGAAGGCCCTTACAGGGTTGTAAAACGAATAAATGACGTGGTTTATAGAATCCAGAAAAGCCAAAGTCCTAGAGCCTAAAATGAAAGTCGTGCATTTGGAAAAACTAGCTCTGTATGGAAAACGGAGGGTTGAGCCTGCTCGAGACGAACAGGCTTAAGTGGGGGGCAGTGTTACGAATAAGTAAAAGCTTTTGCGTGCTGTTAATGACTCTACTAACAGTATGAAAATAACAGGCGGTTAGTGATGCGCCTGAAAGTATGCATTGTAACAACGTACCAGCTCGCTAAACCAGTAGCATGAATTCACCTCAGTAAAGATAATTCTCCTGTGTTCGAGATTGTTCTACAAAGATAAGGAACAACAACAACATCTAGAAGGTTCTTGAATTCGCTAGATATACCTTCATTTGAGTATGGTGAGTTGGTATAAATAGCGGAGGTCTTTGGAATGGAGAGTTCAGTTTGTGATTAAACCCCGTAAAGTGAGCAACGCGAATTGATAGTAAAATACAAGACTTATTAAAGTGGTGTAAATAAAGTAAACTGTTGTACTATATAAGTAAAATAAAAGGAAGTTAAACCGTTGTAATTATCGTAATTTAAAACGACCCTTGTTTTATTATTGGGAATAAAACAACGCAAAAAGGACGAATAAGGAAATTCGTAACAATATGTAGGGTGATTCAAAAGTAATGAAGATGTTTGACAGCAATTATTTTTTGTGATACGTGAATGATTTATTTTGTTTGTTTTTATTTTACAGACAATTGGTACTACAGGATTTGGCAAACTTAGTCAGGGAGCGATACTCAGTTTAACAACTCGTAAAAGTGATCCAAACGTTTTATGAAAATTGTCATTCTGTAAGAAGTGCTTTTCGCGCATTGCGTGATTTTTTCGGTCAACATAACCGCCCATCTGAGGTGCAGAAATTCGAAGAAACTGGGTCATGGAAAACGTGGTAACATCCAAGTGTCTTCGTATTGGCCGTTCAGCTGAAAATATTGCTACTGTGGAATAAAATGTGGACCAGGCCCCGACAACCTCAATTCATCGTCGTGTGCAGCAATTGAACCTTTCCTACAATTGACATAGGAACTGAAGCCTGTACACCATTTACAGCGCCGAATATTTACCAATTAGAAGCTGAACAACAAACAGGTGAAGCCGAGTTTTGACAAAAAAAAATCATCATGAGCGATGTGGCACATTTTCACCTAAACGAATACGTTAACAAGCTCAACTGCCGCACTTTGGGTACTGAAAATCCATGTCATTCCAGAAAAAACTATGAACCTACAATGGGTCACTGCTTGCTGTAGTTTTTGGACTGGCTGACGTATATCTTTGAAAATGATGTTACGGTGAACGTTTTCCTGACAAGGTAACAAACTTGTTATTACCTAAATTAGATGGCATAGACTTGAACAATATGTGGCTTCAACAGGAGGGTGTCACATAGCGCATGAAACAATGGCTCAATTGCGAGCGAAGTTCCCAGGACACATTGTCACACGAAACAACGAGGTCAAATGACCGCCGAGATCTTGCAATTTGATTTTTCTGTATTGCTACGTGAACAGTATGGTGTATGCCAATTAAGCCGAGACGATTCCAGATCTGAAGAATGAAATCATTCGCGTTATAAATGATATACAGCCCACACTATGCCAAAAAGTCATGTAAAATGTTGACACCCACATCCTATGTTGCCAAAGGACATACATAAATGCCATAGACTAAACAACAGGATGAAATGAAACAAAAAGTATTTCGATAAACTTTGGCGTGTTTTATTTATAAACTAAAATCTGAGGTCTTATTGAATCATCCTCTACATTCAGAAGAATTACTAAGGCCCAATTGTTGACTGGTTATTTAAATTGATAATCAGTTGATTTTGATTCATGTTTGATCTGACTTTAAATACGAAAAGAGTTTTTCAGTGCTTGGTCAAATAATCTTACTACCATGTGGCAACAGTGGCAAATGCTACGAAAAATAACCGGTATTCATACATTTATCGGCTAATCGTTACAATGCATCAAACTGACGCCAATTGCAACAGAAAAGTGAAGTGATAAAATACAAAATATTTAATGATATTGGAAGGTATTTCAGCAGAAATTCAGTTCTAACTGTCCGACGAGTTAAATGATCCGTTTTCATTGTTATTTCAACTTGGACGGTGATTATAATTCTTGACATTAACAATTAAAGAAGCTTTGTGTTTGTTTTTCTTCTTCTTTGCTGCCAAAATCATATGGACAGTTGACTGTTTAAACAGCAATCAACTATTAATAACATTTCCTCAGTTGTGTCCAAATTCTGATTAACAGATTTTACAAACACGATTAGTTGACTCAAATCCTTAATATCCGTACTTTCATCAAGACACAAAAAAGGAATAAAAAACACAATCCAATAATGTACTTTTTGTGCATGAGTATAGAAAAGTATTAATAATTTCAGTTCTGCGAGTAACAGTTCGCCTAGATAATGGTATTTGTTCCATTATCTTCCCCTTCTCCTTCCCTTTATCTTCAAACACATTTAGAACATCCTTGAGTAAATTCTTTATAAAAACGCCGTCATCAAATGGTCGACATTTTTTTGCCAAAGCTAAAGATATAGCAAATGATGCCTTTTTCAAGGCTGCGTTATGTGTTGATGCATTTTGTATTGTTATTTGATCGCTAACTCCGGGCATGTCATCAGCAATAATTTTAAGAAAAAAAGTGCTTTTAATTCCAAAAGTTTTAAATATCTCTCCCTTCCCCCTAAAGAAGCATACCTAATCTGAATGCAAATAAAAATAATGTCGCTTTATTACGAAAAACAAATTAAAGCTCGTGAGAATGCTGTGGCATATCAAACATTGTGCTTCACCCTCAACATTTTTATAAACAAAATACTCATTCTCCCACTCTTCATGAAACATCGTTTGTTTGCAGACAAGTGTTAAGTGAAACAGCGAATTGAGGTCTGACTTGCATGAATGCTGACGAGCAACTGAATTGAATTCAATTGCCACGATGCGTTCTTTGGTACAACGAAATCGAAGTAGTCGTTGCTTTGTTTATACTACACTGCTTTAAAGTGTCAGGAACGCGACTGCACATATATTTTTTTTCTATTGAATTGCGAACTTAAAGCGATAATCATAGATAACGGGACTACAAATAAAGTCCAAAAAAAGAAAAGAGTACATATATGATAGAGAGGGATGTTATTGAAAAAAATTGACATGGTCGACATTAAATTACAGTTAGTTTTCAGAAGGGAAGAAAAACAAGTATTTTGCACATACATACATATAAATATTTGACAAAGGTATAACATGAAATTAACACTTAAATAAGTTAAATTACGACCTGTAATATCGTAATTTAAGTTATATAGGTGTTAATTTTCTTATTAAATTATTAATTTTTGCCATGTTGTTAATAATTTTTTTTTGGTCCTCTGGGTTGTGGACTCTGCACATTTCCTTTCGATTTTCTAAATTGAATCTATAGTAAAAGGCAATAACCTGAACTTCCAGTTCCAGGATAGTAACATTTTGGGAGGAAGTTAATTCTTCTTTTTCTATAAATAAATATGTAAGCTACACTGGGGTCAACGAACGAGTCTAAAAAAACACGAAATTCGATTAAAGTTTTTGTATACTTTTTTTTCTTACAAATTACTGCTATCCAAGCACCAGGTAATGGAATTGCTTCCTTCATAAATGCATATGTTGTACCCATCTGAAATAAAACATTTAATTAAATAATTTAATTTAAATAAATAAAATTTAATATAACTCGTTCAAAAACTACACATATTACAAGAAAACGCCATACTTACTTACTTATCCGGTCGCGGACAACCCCGGGAGGTCAGGGACCTTACAAAACGAAGATAACATATTTCGCCAACCAGTGCGATCTTTTGCTTTATTTCTCCAGTTGGCAATACCAAGTGTACGCACGGATTCGTCAACCTGATCCCTCCAGCGGAGTCTTGGTCTTCCTATTTTTCGTCTTCCTTCGAGTTCGGTTTCGAAAACCCTTCGTGCTGGTTCGTCTTCATCCATTCTACTGACATGGCCTAGCCAGCGTAATAGCGTTATCTCGATAAAGCTCATGATTCATGCGTCGCCGATACTCGCCGTTGTGCACTACGAAGCCATACATTTTTCGGAGTATTTTTCTCTCGAAGACTCCTACAGATGTTTCGTCTGGACCCTGGATTCTGCGCCATAAAGCAAGACAGGTTGTATGAGAATTTGGTATAGTTGGACTTTTGTTACTCGAGAGAGTGCTTGCTTAGCCCAAAATAACATCTTTTCGCAAGCACAATTCTCCGCTTGATTTCAAGGCTGACGTTGTTGTGTTTGTTTACGGCAGATCCGAGGTATATAAATTCGTCCACTACCTCGAAGTTGTAACGGTTATCAACGTTCACGCTTTGGTCTAATCGCGTGGAGGCCCTGTTCGTTGAAACCATTAATTTTGTCTTGTCCTCATTTACCGTCAGACCCACTTTTCCTGACTCCTTCTCAATTCTCGAAAACACCGCAGTAACTTCTCTAACTGTGCGTCCAATGATATCTATATCATCAGCATACGCGAGTACCATGTGACTTTTGCTGCTGATGGTTTTATTCATGTTGACAGCAGCTTTTATCATAACGATCTCCATTAAGATGTTAAAGAGATCGCACGATAGGGTGTCGCCTTGCCTGTGGCCTCGCTTAGTTTCGAAAGGTTCGGTAAGATCCTTACCAACTTTCACTGCGGATTTGGTGTTCGTCAAAGTCATCCTGCAAAGGCGTATGAGTTTTGCAGGAATACCAAGCTCAGACATTGCTTCATAGAGTTTTTCCCGTATAGGAATATCGAAGGCCGCCTTATAATCGATAAATAGATGATAGGTGTCGATTTGTTTTTCGTGGGTTTTCTCCAGGATTTGGCGTAGCGTGAAAATCTGGTCAGTTGTCGATTTTCCAGGCCTAAAGCCGCACTGGTATGGTCCAATCAGGTCAGCGATAATTGGTTTTAGTCTGTCGCACATTATACTTGATAGAGCCATATATGCTATGGATAAAAGGCTTATTCCACGGTAGTTGGCATAGATACTCGGGTCACCTTTTTTAAATATGGGACATAGTACACTGAGACTCCAATCGCCGGGCATGCATTAATCTAACCAGATTTTTCTAATGAGCTGATGCATGCACCTTATCAGCTCATCGCCGCCAGCCTTAAACAGTTCCACCGGTAATCCATCGGCTCCTGCGGCTTTGTTGTTCTTAAGCCGGGCAATAGCTGTTCTGACCTCGTCTTGGTTAGGAGGGGGCAATCGACGTCGTCGACCATATTGTGATCGATTGTCCCATCGTCATTGGATATCTCAGGTACTAGTAGCGCGGAGAAATGATCTCTCCATATTCCCAACATGCTGTGCCCATCTGCGATGAGATTTCCGTCCTTGTCTTTACTGATGGGGGGCCCTGAACCATTTCCATTGTTAGTAGAATTTTCGGGCTTCGTTCTTCCTTCTGTATATCTCAATTTTCTCACTCTCGCGCTTTCTCCACTGCCGTTTCTTACGCCTAAAGAGACGGTTTACCTCCTTTCTTTTCTCCCTATACCGCTGTTGCAGCTCGCGTTGCAATTGACTGAAGCATTGCCATACGTGCAGCGTTCTTTTCATCATTTGTAATGCGACACTCTTCATCGTACCATGGTTTATTGCGAAGCGGTTTTTCGAAACCAAGTACGGTTGTTGCGGCAGTTTTTATAGAGTCGGAAATGGGTTTCCAATGCGCATCAGGAGGGGGTGGGTTCTGTGCCGAAAGTTGCGAGAGCTTCCTTGAGTAGGCTGTGGCAACCTCTGGTAATTGCAGCTTTCCGATGTCCAGCTACCTCTGCGTCTGGTTTCGTACGATTTTCGCTCTACTTAATCTTGTGCGAACCTTTGCTGCTACCAGGTAGTGATCAGAATCGATGTTAGCTCCTCTGATCACTCGTACGCCCATTACACTGGATGAGTGCCTTCCATCAATTACCACGTGATCAATTTGGTTCCTAGTTCTTTGATCAGGCGATACCCAAGTAGCCTTATGGATGTCTTTATGTTGGAATCTTGTACCACTAATGACCATGCTGTTTGCCGCGGCAAAGTCAATCAGTCTCATACCGTTGTCGGAACTATCAGCATGTAGACTGAAATTGCCAATAGTTGGATGAAACACATTCTCCCTGCCTAGTTTGGCATTAAAATCTCCTAGCACAATCTTAATGGCATGGCCAGGGTAGCGGTCATACGTTACCTCTAGGCGCTCGTAGAACATGTCATCATCTTTCTCTTCTGTCGGGGCATGCACACAAATGAGGGAAATATAAAAATATTTCGCTTTTATGCGGATTGTGGTTATGCGTTCACTCACAGGATTGAACCTAGAGAATAGATGTCGCAGTCTTTTGCCAACTACAAATCCGCAACCAAATTCATGTTTTTTTCTCATGGCAACTGTAGTATATGTCGCAATTTCTTTTCCTTGTGCAGCCATGTCCTGTCCATCGCATTTCCTGGATAGCGGTAATGTCAGCCTTATAACTTTCGAGGACATCTTTCAGTTGGATACTTGCACCGGATCTACATAGAGTTCTCACATTCCAAGTGCATATCCGTAAATCGTGGTCCTTATAACGTTTGCGGGGGTCGGCAACAAATAGGGGTTGTTTATGTGTTCTTGTTCGTTTACGTATTTTCACTGCCATTATGAACGGTGGCGAGAGGCAAACCCAGTCCACCGGGTTTTGCATTTTACCTACTGCCAGGATATTTGATTGCAGCCGGCCATTATGGATCAGACGCTGACCTGGATGCAATATGTCGAACCTGGATTTTCTTCTTTTGGTTTTTTATCCGCCGTTGGCCCACATGTTTGGCTCATCCGCCTTATAAAGGACAACATACTATGCCCGATTGTTTGATGAGCTTCAGTGACATCAGTCACCTACTAAACCTTCTCACTCTATCTAGCTAACGGAGGTTTCCGAAGTGAGCTGCTTGGACTGCCCAATGAAGGAATCATTTGTGGCCACTCCCAAGTGAATGGCTATCAGAAACTTTCCACCTCCACGGACAGTCCCATGACCATATCAATATTATTTATCGTTGTGGGTATCAATAGATGGTAAATTGGGCGAAATAAATTAAGGCGACGCGGACAATTTAAATAAGATTAACAACACAGATCAAGCGCGGAATTTCAAGTGAACAAACATATCGTTTTCGTAAAAAACAAAACGAAACAACGCACAAAGCGATTGAATTTTCAATTAAAACGTTCGATACTAAACAAATTTATTATACACTACATTAACTTTTAAACAAAATTGTTAATTATTCAACTGAAAATTTAGATACTAAAATAAATTGTTGGATATTCAATACTTTAGCTTAATAT
The DNA here is from genome assembly GCA_963931995.1 of Phaonia tiefii. Lineage (NCBI taxonomy): Eukaryota > Metazoa > Arthropoda > Insecta > Diptera > Muscidae > Phaonia > Phaonia tiefii. The sequence continues at coordinate 236,205,123 of OZ008369.1, read as the reverse complement.
TCAACTGAAAAGTTGGATACTAAAAGAAATTGTTGAATATTCAACATTCTAGCTTAAAAATTGCTTAAAGGATTGAATTAATAGTTTAGTATTATTACGAACATATATTATTGTTATTATTAATTATATTAAAGAAACGTGGTATTTACCGGTTTATTATTTTTTTACATAAAATATGCTTCGAACAATTATAAGCTGCTGCTAATTCTTCACACAGTTATTATCAACTAATGAATATGACACGTACAGCACAAACACATCATACAACAAAAGAAGGTCAACATTCGACACGAGTGCGAGAATCGGTCGCCCGAAGTTCTCGCCGAAGTGATGAAAAATGCCATAAAACGAGCCCGTATGGTAATCAATTGTGTCGGCGCCCGTTTAACCGATATCATCTTCTCAACTTAACCAATAAAATTCTAAAGGTTCAAATAAACATAATCAAAAAACAGAATCAAAGTTTTTCATTTAGAAAAAAAATGAGAGCCAAACTACATCGGATGACTTCTTTTGAAACACCTTGTAGAACAAAGCCGGCGACGAAAACAAATGGGATTCCGTTATCGAGAGCGTTGCTGTCAACCGCCACACAGTGGCGCCATTTGAGTTTTTTCGTTGCAAAAATCATATCTTTTGAACCGATAATTGCACAGTTTAAACAGCATATGATAGATAACTGTTCAGCCTATGAAATGAGCGTTTGGAAAGGGTGCTACGCTTTGTAGGGGCCTACTTATGGGTTATCAAAGTTAAAATTTGTAGAAAAATCAATTTTATGGTAACTAAAAAAAATAATTTTTACATTTTTAGATTTTTTTTCTTTAGGGTTTTATGTTTTAAATTATTACCCAACAAATTAAAAAAAAATTACTTCTTTTTTAAATTTTCTGTAAAATATTCATCACAATTCGTAGGAGAAGGTATATCTAAAAGACTAATCATTTCTAAACTATAATTATTTTTTTACTCTATTCGTGACTTCACATGCCGCAGGGAAGAAATAAGTGGATCGGAAGATGCTGTCAACATGTTGAAGAGGTCCTCATTTTGCCTTACCCTTGATGCTTTGAATGTGTTCTGCAATCTATATTTTTTATAGAATTTGTTAAGAGACTCCTGTGCTTCTTCAGAAAGCTCTCCAATTGGCAAACACTGGTACTCAATTATGTCTTTGCCATGCGCCAATATTTTATTGACGGTCGGGGTCAACTTCTTCTGTGGATACATTTCTGCTAAAAGAGATGCAGTTTTCGATGCATATTCTCCATATTTTGTAGAATTGACGTTTTCTTTGCAGTTTAAAACATTCAAGATCGTTCCCCATCTTTTCACAATTTGATTGTCAATTCCAGTGATTGTAGTTACTGCCTCATCATTTTCAAAAAATCTCCTAGAAGTGTTTCCATCGTTTGAGTTACCGTATCCGTGCTTGGGACAGTCTACTGTTAGTCCAACTTCTTTAAAAAAAGCATCCTGTATTTGCTCCTTTCTGATCTTTTCCTTATCCATTATTGATGTATTTTCATCGAAGTTTTCCTCCTCTTGTGGTAGTGTATACGCTAGTTTTAGCAAGAACTCCATACACCTTATCCTTGCGTGCAATGGTGACATTCCATATTCGTAATTCTCCTCGTTTGTAGAATCGTTTAAATTACCAAAGTTCTTCTGACTCTTTTTGCAAATCGGGCATGACAATGTTGAGGTTGTTCCTGTCAGTTCGTTTACGACTTTTCCGTCAACCATGGTCAGGTGGAACTCGTAATTGCATTCAATATATTTTCCTTCTCCAATTTGCAGCTTTGTAGGCTTAATCTTGCTTATTTATTCTTCAATGTCCTTCACCGTGGTCCTTATGAGTTCTGCCGATTCCCTTGCAAACTGAAACATTATTGGTCGGCAATAATGCACTGATGATGGACGTGTATTTTTCCAGTGTAGGGAAACATCAGATTTTAGCCGCAAAGGAACAACAGATGCCATAAACATATTTCCGTCCGATATTGTAGCGTCATCGGAAGATATCCTTTGCTTATAAATGCTTTGTCCGCAGCCCCATTTGCTGATCAATGTCAGTTTCTCAGGAAGAATTTTCACCTCATTTTCAGGAAGACTCTCCAACAACCGTTTTGCTGTATGGCCCATGAGATCCTGCAGATTGGCTTTCACAGAGACTTCCGTAAACTCCGTGTGCAGTGGTCGTGAATTTATTTTGGCTTGCGTAATATGCTTGTATCCTGGTAAAACGTCAGCCCCGTGTCGCATCAAGGATGCCCGTAGTATCTCATATTTTTCTTTGGAAAGTTCGAAGTCCATAAACAAGGCCAAGGCTTCTTCGGATACTTTTTAATGTGTGCGTTTGTGGGCGTGGGAATGCTTTCCTTAATCCTTTTTAGTCGCAGTGGGCTTGCATCAGCAACAGATTTTGTAATTTGCGACCTCACTCTTTCACTATCCTTTGTATATTTAATACACAGCGCGTCCGATAAATGCTTCGTGGTCAAGTCATTGGTGGCCTCGGTAAATTTCCTCTTTCTTGTGAAAATTGAACACTCCTCTATACTTTTTTTTTGCCTTCCTTTTGCTCCTCTGGTTGATGTGGTGGGTTTATCTACTGGCAATATATCCAGGATGGTGTCTTCATTAAGCCAGTCCTCGTATTTGGAGTTGAATTTCTGAATGGTTCGATTAGTTTTCACCCATTTTGCCTTAATATTTGCATATATCAGATAAAAATTATTTTTTATAATTTCGCTTCTCTCAATATTTCCGTATAAGCTATCAAGTTCTTCTAAAGCAGCTTCCGTGAAAAACTTTGGTGTGGTTGACTTTCTGAACAGTTCAAATAATTTTAAATTGTTCAACGCCATGTTTTCAATAACTCGCGGTTAGATGGTTGGTCAATAATAGCACAGAATTGTTTTGTTGAGTATATACGTGTTTGGAAGAGCCTCCTGCAGTTTTGTAATTATTGAATACTTACCGGACATAGTGCGGCCAGAAAAGCATCTCATCGGACTGCGTTTTGAGCGGAATGTATGAAGCGGTGTTGGAGAGCGTCTTGGATGGGTGATTCATTATATTTTAAACAATTTTAACAAATCTTTTGTAAACAAAACACTGGAAGGCGGATTTAGCAAGAAAACACTCAAGTGTTTGAACAATAACAATATCAGCTGTCTCCCTTTCTGGCATAATACTGGTTTGATAGTGTCAGTGCTGTCAAATATATTTTGATCGTTGCCACATCAGGACAAAAATAGTGGTTTTTTGTTAGCGACGTTGCCATACTAGAAGATCACTTTGACTTTGACCTTGCCATACCAAACTTCTTTGAACCTGCATTATCGACTGGCGGTTGCTGATTTAGCCAAATTTAAAAATGCAACGGTCCCCAACGAAACCAACGAAATCTACACCAATTCAAAATAAAATGACTAAGAGAAGGCTGACTGAAATATCGCCAGAGGAAGTACAACCCAGCAATGCCGATAGCTTGGTGGGAAGTATGAACGTGTCTACACTTATGGCAATGATGAGGACTTCAATGGAATCAATCATGGAAGATAAAATGAAAACACTCTCGACAAAATCTGATATCGAAGAGGTGAAAAATCAAATATCTGAAGTTGATTCTAGTTTAGCCCGCTTAAAACAAGAAAATGAAGATATGCGCACGGAAATTAATATTCTTAAATCGGAACGAGAAAAAGATCGACAACAAATAAGACGTCTGGTTGAACAAAGCAAACGCAAAAACGTATTATTCAGAGGAATTACAAGGCAAGGATCGCCGAAAACGGCTGTAGAAAATGTGTGCAAAAATGTTCTGAAAATGAATGATGTAAAAATAGCCTCGGCAAGAGTATTATTTTCGCACAATGACAAAATTGGTGTAGTGGCAGAGATGCAATCTGAAGAAATGGCCAATAAAATATTTAAGAACTTACGCAACCTTGCTGGAACCAGCATAAAAGTCGAAAAAGATTTGAGCGAAGAGGGACAACAAAATCGAAAAGTTTTAATGCAGCTAAAAACGGAAATCTTGGCAATAGATAAAACTCACAAAATCTTTGTAAAGAATGAATCCATTAAGATTGGTACACACTGGATGTGGTGGTCTAAATCCCGGGAATTGATGTGTGTAAAAAACTTTGTATGGAGAAAAACTTGAAAATATAAATGTCACTTACAATATTCTTTTATCTAAAATTAATTCAAAAAACTAAATGATAGCAATATATGTAAAAGTAAAACCTTAATAGAAAATTATTATTTAAAAGTCTTGTCCTATAACATACACGGTCTAGAAAACAAGTTGCTATATGCAGATTTCTTCAACTATATTAATGAATTTGATGTGATTGCATTGCTCGAGACCCACGTATGTGAAGAGAACACGAATAAATTTGAAAAATATTTTGGAGATTTTTATATATATTGGCAACCTGCAACAAAAAACACGTCGTTTGGAAGAGGCATCGGAGGAAGCTTAATAGCGATAAAAAAGTCGTTACAGCAAAAAGGGTTTACATTCTGCTATGAATTAAAATCCGAATTATATTATATTAAAATTAAATTTAACAAGTTTTACTTCAACATAATACCGCTATACATGACAGGCGCCGCATGGAAAGAGGATTTCACTAAGCTAGATTCACTTCTAAAAGAGCATGGTATAATTAACCCTATAGTGATTGGAGATCTTAATATAAGAATCGGAACAATGCAGAAAAATCTGGATGAACTTGCAAAAAATCACTTTGTTGCCGGAATGGCAGAACGAAAGTCTAAGGACATTACTATTAATGCAAGAGGAAGAGATTTTCTACAATTATGTTATGATCATGGTTTGGTGGTTGTAAATGGGATGACTAGAGGTGATGAAGAAGGAGAATTTACATTTGTAAGTGGTGTTGGTACATCGGTAAATGACATATGTGCTGTTTCGGATGATATGCTCCCGCGTATAAACAAGTTCGAAGTCGATAGCAAGACGTGGTCGGATCACCTACCAATTGTCCTGTCATTGAAACTCGAAAATAAAACCGAGAGTTACAGCAACAAAGAACTTTTGCCGAAGCTACATTGGAAAAACTGTATGCTGTCACAATATCAACATAAGGTGCAGTATATTTTAGTAAATCGGAAAAACGATCAACACCAAATGAAATTAGTTGACATTGTAAAAGTAATTAAAAGCGCAAACCCAATATCCGCAAAGCCGAAGAAAAATCATCAGAAAAAACAAAAATGGTTCAACACTCGATGTTTTAAGGCCCGCAAAACTACATTCAAGCAGCTCAATATCTTTAAAAAGAATCCAAGCGGAGAATGCCGACGAAAATATTTAAATGCAATTAGCCGATATAAAAACACCTGCGTTGTTGCAAGATACAATTATAATTTAAAGCTGGAGCGTTCCATAGAAATGGTGAAAAATAGTAAAGACTGGTGGAATATAGTGACGGAAATTAGAAATGATTATACTCCGTCTAATATCGCAGTACAAGCAAACGTTTTAAAATCATACTTTCAAAACCTTTTGAACCCACTACAAACCGCAGCAGACATTAATTATGCCTACTTATATTGTGAGGATGTTGAGCTTGATAAAAGCATTACTTTAGCAGAAGTGAAAGAAGTTTTAAAGAAGGCAAAAATTAATAAAGCACCTGGCGAGGACCGTATACCATACGAGTTCTATAAATTTGCACCGGATGAGCTCCTAAACGAAATAGTCCAAAGATTTAACTATTTATATGATAGATGTGAAGTAGAGGATACATTTACAAAAAGCATCATATACCCAATCTGGAAAAAAGGAGATAACACCATACCAAGTAACTACCGGGGAATAACATTTATGAACAGCCTAGCAAAAATAATGATGGGTATTTTAACAGAAAGACTATCGAAATGGGTAGAAAAGTACAAAAAGTTAAATGAATTTCAATCAGGTTTTAGAAAAAATTACTCTACATCGGATAATATTTACAGCCTTTCTTCGGTGGTTCATCTAAACTTCCACAAAAACAAAAAACATACGCTTTTTTCGTGGAATTTAAGGCGGCGTTTGACAGAGTATCTCGTAACGCATTATTCTATAAACTACATACCATCGGCGTGTCAACTAAGTTCGTAAATTTTATTGGAAAAATATATGAAAAAACATTGTTTTCGGTATGGAATGGCAGTGAGTTGTCTGAAGAATTTGAAACAACCACGGGTGTCAAACAAGGGTGTTTGTTATCGCCCTTATTGTTTGCCCTATATCTAGACGATTTACATGATTACCTGGGAGGCGGGACAAATATTGATAATCTCAACATAAGACTATTGCTTTACGCTGATGATATCGTAATACTGGCAGATGAAGTAAATGTACTGCAGAACATGATATATAAGCTTGAAAAATATTGTAAACTCTGGAATGCTGAGGTGAATCTTGCAAAGTCCAAAATAATGGTATTCCGAAAAGGTGGGAAACTAGCTGCAAATGAAAAGTGGACACTCAACGGGCAGGAAATTGAAACAGTTTCTGAATATTGTTACTTAGGAGTAACGCTGACACCTAAAATGATTTTCACAAAACATGTGCAACAAAGAACCCTTAAGGCTAAAAACAGCATAAACATAACATGGAAAAACTTTCTAACCAAAAACACCATATCAATAAAGGCAAAATGGAAACTTTACTTAGCAGTGTGTAGAGCAATACAAACATACGGTGCTCAGGTATGGGGCTACTCATATTTTGAAGAAGTCGACAAGTTGGCTATATACTTTTTAAAGAAGATTATGAGGTTGCCAAATTTTACGCCTACATACATACTGATATTGGAAGCTGGAATTGAAAATGGTCATCTGTTCACATTAGATCTACATCTGAGATATATAGCTCGCACGTTTTTTGACTACAATGAGGAAAGGTTACCACACAAACTATCGAGAAAGATAATGAAATACCAGATTTATTGGGCAAAGGAGCTGAATATATTGGGCTTGGAATGGGGCATATCATGGCTAGAGCAAAACTGTAGTAGGGAGCAGTGGGTTTTGAACAGAAATACCCTCTTACAAGCGCTACAGGCAAATAGTCTACAAAAAGCTTTACTAAAAACACAGCAGACAATGCGGATATACAAAAAACTAGACCCAAGTATCGGATACACATACATATTGGAAGGCATTAGTCAAGAGGATAAAATGTGAATTTTCAAAGCTAGAAGTGATCTGATAGAACTTAATGGAACCAGATTCCAGACTAACTTAAATACATTGTGTTCAATGTGCAATATGAATGAAGTAGAAAATCTGCAACATTTTCTAGGCCGCTGTGTAGCACTAAAACAATTTAGAAAAAATTCATTTGATAAGGTTTTACTTACAGAAGAGGAACTTATAAATGTTTTAAATGGTCGTATTGTTAAATGGAAGGACTTGGCAAATTTTATAAAAGTATGCATACACTACTGAAAACAATTAATATTTGAATTCAATTTTTAAAACAACGCGTATATATTCATACTCATACTAAAATTGACTGACGACTATAAGTCAAAGTCGAAATTAAATTCTTTTACATATATTGCAAATTTATTTATTTAAAATTCATTGTTATTTATGAAATAAAGAATTACTACTACTAATAGCACAATCAGGTTTGTTGAAACCACTAATAGCACAATCAGGTTTGTTGAAACCACGCTACGTGTTTACACTTATATAGTAGCTGTGCATGACGCAGGTTTTTACCACCATGTTTTGGTCATTGGTAAATTAGGTAGAATTTCCAGTGTGCGCTTGGGTTCTTGTGGGCGGAGTCTTAATGGGGTTGGACTGTGCGTGGTGTGGTGGAGTGCTGGCCTACCTGCCTACCTACAGGGCGGGTGACCAATCACATCGTGTACAGGTTCTAAAAACACGAATGCGTGTGGACTGGATGACAATTGTTGCGTCCATTTTATCACGTAATTTTTTTTTCCAAGAATTGTTAGTTCTTTCCACGAATTCAGACAAAAAAGGGTTTTCATGTTGGAAATGATGGCATCCCATGCTGTCCGTACAGCTAATTTACCCAATAATTCTATCATGAGTGCCAGTTACAGAAGTTTACGCGAGTTGTTTTTATTGTTTTACAAAATGAATACACAGTTGGTCTGGCCTGACCCATGTGTTACGAATGTGACTATAGAAACATGTGTATGACGGAGGGTTAATGATTTGATTTTTCCTACTCAAGAACCATGTGTTTTTTAACTCTTTGACCTCTAGAAGCCAAAGGGGCACTTAGAGGCAGATAAAACCTTTGGAATTATGTAAAGGAATACTCAAAGAACATATTTTGAAAATATGGCAAATATAGAAAAATACAGATTTTTTTTATTTTCCGTCAAAGTTGAAAAATAGTGAAAAAACGGATAGTTTTTAAATAGTGTTTTACCAGGAGCAACACAAAGCAAACAGTTAATTTTTTTATCATTATACATTTAATAAATACATCAATAAATACAAACAAAAAATAAGGCGATTCGTTACCTATTTTTCGTGATATTACACCTGAAATCGCAACAAATTGACTAAAAATTGTGTGTTTTTTTGAAAACCGAAAGTCGGTCAACTTTGAACGGTTATATCTTCTAAACTAAAAATGTGATATTATTAAGAGTAGCATGTTTGAAATCGTTGAAAAGTTTCCTATAACATGGGTTTATTCAAAACTTCGTCGGCGCACATGAAAATTTTGATTTTTGCAACCTCGTTTGCTCTACGGGCGCCACTGTGCGCCAGCACCGGTCACTGCGCAACTTGCTAAAAATTAAACATGCAGTTGACATTGTCGTGGGGAATGTGTTATGAACGTTTACCCATTACCCACAGGGTATGGGAAAAATAATGGGTAGCTACCCACGACAATGGGGAATTACTCATCATGATTACCCTCAGGGAAATGGGGAAAATAATGGGTAGCTACTAGGGTACATATTTAATCGGGTTTTTTGATTAACCGGTTAATCGTAAATTTCAATCAGACAAATAACGTAACAAAGCAACTTCATTATAAAGTATAAAATATATGTATGTAGGTGCAATTCACAAATCGTAGTTGCAGCAACATGAAAATTAGTGACCTCCTCCAGACAAAGGTGCAGGATCGCTCTGAAACTATATCACACTATAACACCCTATTGGATTGATTAATTTTTACAAAAATTTTGCAAAACGTAATTTTCTGACTATTATCCTTATTGTATGTTTGAGCAGAATCGGACCAGGCATTTTGATACCCCAATACACAGTGGCCAGTGGGTCTTGAAATTTCATCAGACTATTACACCCAATTTAATGAACCAATTTTGAGACAATTTGTTTATGTATGCCAAATCACTGTACGACGCTTTCTCTCAACAAACTATCAAATCGGTTCGGTAAAGTTATGAAATTTGTTCGCAAATCGTTGTCATAAGAGTTGCCACATTGTAGGAGTGTTTAAAGACGGACTGCTTGCCATAAACCCGTACTTATATTTTATTAATCGATATGATTTGTTCGAGTTAATCGAAAAATTTAATTATTAAAATGTTTGGTTAATTTTATAGTACGATTAATCGATTAACCGAATAATTATTAATTGAATGGTTACCCTAGTAGCTACCCACGACGATGGATAATGGGTTACCCCGGGTAACCCATCCCCATTTTGGGTCGAAAATATGAAAAAATAGTGAAAAATCTCTATATCTCGGAAACGGAGCGTCCAATCGAAAAATCCCCATTTTCGGTAATTCCCCATTTTCGTGGGTAGCTACTAGCGATGCTAAACGGGATTGATTTTAAAAAATACCGGGATTCGGGATTTTTGAAATCCCGGGATTTTCGGGATCCCGGGATTTTCCGGAATTTTATTTTTAATTTGTTTTTGGGAACAGGTCCATTTTACGACTTATACTCCAAAAAACAACCACAAGGGGGTAGAATACGATATTCTAAGCAAAAAAGGTGAAATAACAAAATCGGGGCAAATGCATAGTTTCGGAGTTATGGGCCCCGAAATTTCGGATATGTGAGAGGGTTATGGCGTTAACGTTCCGTGTAAAGCCATTGAAATTTTTTGTATAAAACAATTCAAAACAAACTCATAAAATAATCTAGCACTTTTTGATAAGTTGCTTAGTTATCGAGTTATCGGCTGTTGACATGTAGAAAAATTATCGATTTTGGTTTTACTTTGCTCAAGAAACATCGCGCGATTTTTCGAATATTTTTTTCTTTAAGCAAAAACAAAAATTATTTTAAAAAAATGTTAAAATTTTTGTTTGAGAAACGTAAGCATCCGATAACTTAGCGACTTATTGAAAAATGCTACATAATTCTTGACTAATTTTCCAAGCTTAAGGTCACTTTTGATTTTATACAACTTTTTGTTTTCGTCTTATCTCTCTCGATATTTCGATTGTTTATTATTATTAATATTATGTTTGTTTGTTATTATTAATATTAAAAACTATCCTGAAGAAGATTTCCAAAGGAAATCGAAATATCGAGAGAGATAAGAGGAAAACAAAAAGTTTTATAAAATCAAAAGTGACCTTAAGCTTGGAAAATTAGTCAAGAATAATTAAAATAAAGGTCGAAAAATTAGAAACAAATTATTAGAAAAATGCTACATTATTTTTTGAGTTTTTTATGACTTGTTTTATACAAAAAAGTGATATCAATGGTACACGGTACGTTAGTGGAAAAAGTATCCGAAATGCCGGGGTCCATAACTCCAAAACTATGCATTTGCCCCGATTTTGTTATTTTACTATCTTTGCTTAAAATAACATGCTCTACCCGACGCAATAAATTTTGTAATTGTTGGAGAGTAAACCTTATAATAAACATACATATGCCAAAATTAACTTACGTTAAGATGTGTAGAGCCGCCAATGGTTTTTAAACCCTTTTTGCATAATTTGCATTTTGCTTGAGGTGCACCTATCGACTCTTCCAAAATATAACACCACACTGACTTTTGTCATTATTTTTAGTTTTATGGTTTTCAAAATTAATAATAATCCCAAAAAATCCCGGGATTCGGGATTCATCAATCCCGAAAAATCCCGGGATTCGGGATTTCCCGTTTGGCATCCCTAGTAGCTACCCATTATTTTCCCCATACCTTGTGGGTAATGGGTAAACGATCGCTCGTAACGGGTAAACGATCGCTACCTATTCAGGTTTTTTGTTTGTTATAACTCGAGAACCACTAGTCCGAATAAGCTGAAACAAATTTAAGAAAATTAAGAATTACAATTCCTTTAATCTGTTCATACAACTTTTCGCTGCATAAGCAACAGTTTCGAAGTTATAAATAAATGTAGTTATAAAGTTATAATAAATACGTTGTTATAATGCATACTTTCAGGCGCAGCACTAATCGCCTGTTATTTACATACTGTTAGTAGAGTCATTAACAGCTAGCAATAGCTTTTACTTTATTCGTAACAATACATTCATTTTTAACTTCGAAAGTGTTGCACACATAGGAAAACGGTATAAGAAAATATTAGAGGAATTGTAATTCTTAATTTTTCTAAACTTGTTTCAGCTAAATCGGACTAGTGGTTCTGGAGTTATGACAAACAAAAGAGCCTAAAGCGTGACAAATTCCTCTATACGATACTTACTAACTTCAAATTAATTATTAAATTATTATTTGAGGTAACTTGACCAAACGAATGACGCAGAAGTTCTTCTTTTTGGGGCTACTTTTACAGACAATTATCAGAATTGAGTCCCGAAATCATGTGTTGTACTGTGTAATTCATTGTCATTTCTACCTCGAAATTGTAAAGACTTTTTAAAACTTCTAACCTGCGAAAGAGAATAAATATCCCTTACTCGAAAGCTGTGCTTCAAATTGACTTTGCTGAAAATTTCGCAATCGTAGCTCAAAATGAGATTCAAAGTGCCCACTGACGTCACAAGCAAGTAACAGTATTTACAGATTGCTCATGGATTAGAAATGATGAAAATCAAAATCCTTCTTGTATGAAGTCATTAGTGGTAATCTTACTTATAGCAAATATAGCGTGTGGCTGTTTATCCGCTCTATTTTAAAGGATCTAGTTCAGACAAATCCCCATTTGAAAATAGTGCATATTTTTTCAGAAGGTTGCGCTGCTCAATTTGAAAACCGCTATAATCTGTCTAACATATGCACTGCAAAAGCAGACTTTGGTATTCAAATATGTTGGTCTTTCTTCCCAACAAGTCATGGAAAAGGTGCAGTTGACGGTATTGGGGCAACAGTGAAAAAAGCTATGTGGACGGCGGTAAAGGTTAATAAAATTATATTGAACAAACCTATTGATTGCTACAGTTATTTGGTCGATGCTAAACTAAATGGAAGCTGTACAAAAAAAAATAAAAATAAATGAATTCCCATTACATCCCATGAAGGGACCGGGGAGAACTTCTCACAATCACTGAGCTGTGCGCTTTCCAGTTTTCACTCACTGACTGGGACCTACAGTTTTACACCGGTTCCGAACGGTATTTTGAGAAGCTTTTTCATGGCTATATACTCGATAGTGTCGCCGTCACTATGCGAGGTGACCGCCGCCGAAAGAAATTTTTTTTTTTGAAGGTGGTCAGAGCAGGTTTCGAACCCAGGATCTCATGTACAAGAGCCGCGCACACTAACCATTGCACCACCGATGGCCACAACTGTACAAAACCTCTCGAAAAAAGATGGAAAAACCTTCCATTGATCAAAAATCTTCGATCTATGCATTATTTTGAAATTAAAGAACCTTCACAATTTCATGGAGGACTCACAGCACAATCACCTCTACAAGTTATTTTTAGTACAACAGGAAATAAGTTGCTATACACTGATGTTTATTCAGACACAGAAGATGAATCCTAGTTTTTTAAATAATTACGTTTAACAGAAGTTGTGTTTTTTTTAATTTTTTGTTTTTCTTTAACAAACGTACACAACAACTTGAAACCAATCCAATTTTTTTTTGTTTACTACATTCAGACTGTATCACGCCCGCTACAAAACACCTTCACGCCCGATACAATTTAAAATGTGATGATTTATTTGACCTTTCGTATTATATTTAAAATTAAAATGTTCGAGCGTTAGGTATATTTTAAATTATTTTATTCTTCAATATTTCGGAACCCATTGGGTAGCATCGTCAGGAAAATAAGCACAATTATTAATTAAAAATTTAATTTTAATTTTTAACTAATAAGTGTGTCTATCGTCCCGACGATGCTACCCAATGGTTAGCGAAATATTGAAGAATAAAGTAATTTAAAATAAACCTGACGCTCGATAATTTTAATTTTAAATGTATAGTACTTATTTAAAATTAAAACGTAATTAATTAAATAAAGTTGTGAGATTTTGAATTTTCAACACGAATATGTATATTACAAATGTTAAACAAATGTATTGTAAGTTCTACATGTGTAATTTAACTTAAAGCAGAAAAACCGAAAAAAACGGTTTCACCGGTTTTTGCCAAAATTAAAAACCGAAAACCGGTTTCTAAAAAATTTGATTTTTCAAACAAACCGAAAACCGGTTTCATGAAAAATTGATTTTTCGAACAAACCGAAAACCGGTTTCTAAAAAATGCCGTTTTTTTTGGACACTCTAATTTCAATACAATTATTTACTACCACTTTTTAGAGTGTTGTTTATCATAAAAGTTACATTAATTCATAAATTTTTTAATCGAATTTTATGTAGTTACGTGTTTTGCAAAGCTAATTTAGTACACTTTTTCACAAAAATAAAACCCAGACTGTTTTACTGCCTTACTTAGAGCGAGAAGGAACTGAAAAATTTTTGAAAAAAGTTTTCTTATATTTCAAAAAAAATTGTTTCAGAACAACAAACGTATGATTTTTTAAAGTTGTAACCATTATTATGCTAATAAAAAAAATTCTAAACGAAGTGATCGAGAAAAACAAGAAGTATTTATTTGCGTATTCTATGTTCTCCAACAAAACAGAATTGCTATACCGAACACCTGCATATTTTTCGTTTCACTTTCCAGCACAGTGTAATTTGAACATTATCATCTTTCGTTAAACAAAAGTGCAATAGTGCAACAATAAAGATTAAAAAAACATTATGGAATTGATAAATAGCAGATTCCACACTAGAAATTTTTTAAAAATATAAATGTTTCGGCAACAGTCGAAAATATTTTGGCATGCAATTATTTGTTAATGCGACTATATTTTAGCCTTCTAAGATCTATTCAAAATGAAATCGTTATATGTGCATACCCTTAATGGAAGACAATACTTTAACTAAAACATCTACGAGTATAATAACAAACCCAGTGCAATAGTTAGCTGGACAGCCGTAGTAGGTTCGAGCAATTTTTCCGGGCGGTTTCAATAATTTTTTGGTTCTATGTAATTATTTGCGGTGTTTTTTCATTTGGGATTATTTTCCTGGCCGATTGCAAACAAAAAACTGATAATAATATCAGAACTACTAAACAATTGTACGGGCTGATTTTAGAATGTACCATATGTTTATAGGTTAGGAATCAGGCTTTGAGAATCTGTTATCTAGACGCACCCTGTTGTAAATCGCAATGTATTTCAGTGTGTCAAAGTAGACAACTTTGACGACACACAGTGGACCCGACTGCAATAAAAGTTTTAAACCATTGTCCTGATTGTCTTATGATGTACAAGGTATTTCCAGGGAAGGAGTCCGACTTTCAGAATAGGGTATTACGAGGCGCCTTATTTTTACGTACATTTTGCTACAGGGTGTCAAAGTAAACAACTTTGATGATGTTCAAACTTTCATGGCATGAATTTCTAAACTGTAACCCTATTTCAAAAATTTTTGGTTTTTAGATTCTACTAAGCAGCACAAACAACAAACATGGGGAGTCGTGTGTTGTCTCTCTAACCATTACAACTTTATTTGGAATCAAATGTTTAAAATCTGAATTTATGAACTGACTTTGTTCAATTTGTTGGTAATAACGTGTTCATTTTGAGCCAGAATGTTGTTGTTGTGGTCGTCGGTGGCGCAATGGTAGTGTGCGCGCCTCTTGTACATGAGATCCTGGGTTCGATCCCTGCTCAGACAACCTTATAACTTCTTTCGGCGGCGGTCACCTCGCATACTGACGGCGACACTATCGAGTATTTAGCCATGAAAAAGCTTCTCAAAATACCGTTCGGAATCGGTGTAAAACTGTTGGTCCCAATCAGTGAGTGAAAACTGGAAAGCGCACAGCTCAGTGATTTTGAGAAGCTCTCCCCTGTCCCTTCATGGGATGTAGTGGGAAACCATTTATTATTTTTATGTAGTTCTAATAACACAGCAATATTGGCAAGACTTTAGCAAAACGCAGCTTGGAAAATCTTTTACATTATTTCAAACCATTTGGTTACAAGAACTTCTCAAATTTAACTTTTTTTCAACCTGAAGCAAACAACATTTTTTCCCAAGTGGGTACCAACATTCAGCGTAGGGTCAAAACACCCAAAGTCATACCGCCCAAATCAAAAAATGACACGTCGCCCGAAATCTACCAAATCACCCAAAAGTGTTGCGCAGAAAATGCCATTTCATCCAAACACAATGTCATAAAACCCAAATGTGTTATTTTTGGGCAAATAGACGGCGCAGCATTCTTCACCGAATGTTATATTGCCCGAAACTAGGAATGACAAATCGTCCAAAAACTAACAATGTAAATTGTTGTTGCAAAATTTTGCAAACTTTTGGAGAATATGACGTTAGTTTCGGATGCAATGACGTTGTCTTGTAATATTGATTTCTACCAATTTATAAACCAAAAACGTAATGTGTAGTTGTAAATATGCCGAAAAACTTATAATCCATAGTTTTTCCAAATAAATTCGGTCTGAAAAGACTCAATTACTTCCAATGGAGATTGCGGAGACTTGAGAAATGTTCTCGATGTAAGTCTTTCTAGTGTCCTTTTCAATCTAGAGTGAACTAAGTGTTTTGTACCTTCCTGATTTCTACAAAAAACAAAAAAGTATACCATTTGAAAACAATTATCATAATGGGCCTCGATTCGCTTCGCGGCCGCCGCGCGATTCGTCTACATATTCAAAATGCTCGGACTCCATTGTAACCGCACTCTACGTATGAATGAAGTAACATAGAAACAAATTGTGGGCACAATATTTGTAAAAGCAACGGTAGTTTACCTTGTTCAATGTTTGCACGATTTGCTTACCTTAAGGGAATTTCATTTCGCCCAAACGGTCATTTAGGAATTGTAACATTGCATTTGGGAGGTATGTCATTTTTAATATAAAACTTTTGGGCAGTGTGGCACCTTTTGGGCGAATTGTCATTTTCAAGGTACCATTTTTGGGCAATATGTCCATTTTTCAGATGACGTTGCATTTTTAGTTTTGGGCGATTTAACATTGAATAATATTTCGCTTTGACGTCAACTTTCCAAATATTGTCATTAAATCCAAAACTGATGCCATATTCCCCGAATCTTTGAAACTTTTACAACAACAGTTTGCATTGACATTTTTTGGGCGACGTGTCATTTTTTGATTTTGGCGGTATGACTTTGGGTGTTTTGACACTACGCCCCAACATTCTTTCAGCCTGTTGATTTTTATACTTTTTCCAATCAAAATTGTAGACGGAAGTTTTGTTAATTATTGGGTAAAAACAAATCTAGGTCGGACGCATAATCTTGGTCAGGAGAGCTCATTTTGTAAACAACTTGAATTTTCATAAAAGATTTTTTTTTTAAAAATCTTTAAAAATCTCAGACTTCGTTCACTATTTCTCAAATATTGTTAATAGCTTTAAATTTGGGCTATAATATACAAACAAATTGGCAAGGTAGCTGTTAGGTTAGGTTAGGCACTGTGAGTTCCTCCCAAGGTAGCGCACTCAAGTAGCAGGGATGCCGTATTGAATACCAACATTATCCTGAAAAGTAAATAAAGAAGAGAAATGAAAGTGCCAGTAATAGGGTGACGTCAACTTATACCCAATTAGTACTGTTAATGTATTTTAGAATTATGTATAACAAATAGTTTCCCATTACATCCCATGAAGGGATAGGGAAGAGCTTCTCACATTCAGTGAGCTTTGCGCTTTATAGTTTTACACTCACTGATTGGGACCTACAGCTGTACACCGGTTCCGAACAGTATTCTGAGAAGCCTTTACTCGATAGAGTCGCCGTCACTAAGCAAGGTGACCGTCGTAAGGTAAGGTGGTCAGAGCAGGGATCGAACCCACGTTCTCATGCACAAGAGTCGCGCACACTAACCATTGCACCACCGACGACCACCGATTTTGAAGTAGACTGATTTCAATATTCCCCAGTCCCTGTATTCCGTTAAAAATTGCTTTCCCAAAGTTATCCTTATATTTTCCAAGGATGGACCCTGTAGAAGATTCTGTTCAGGGCTTTCCGACATAAGTTCGTCGTCGCAACTACCACTGTAACTTCTGTGTTGTATTCCCATATTAGCAGCATGTGTTCCAATCGCCCAGTGACCGGTTATGACATTCTATTCCGGTTATTCTGGCTATTGCATGTTATCACGAATTCGATTCTCTTATCGTCATATCCAGGTCATATACACCGTGATATGCGGCAGGTAGTGAGTTCTCTCCAGATTCTGCTGGCCTCTGGGTGGAAGTGAGGGTCAATCACGTTTCTCACCACTCTTGGAAGACTTTCAATCACGTTTCGTCCATCCGCATTTCCACTGGAATCTTTCCCGATTGGTTCATCCTTGGCATCGTTTACGCCTATGTTCCTTTGGCCGGGAACCCCCATTAGGGAAAGTCTTGTCGTGACGACGTTCACTAACCAGTATCGATGTATCCTCCTCTGAAGATAGATTCCTTACCTACAATACCGTGATTTCGCAACTGACGACACTACTTCCACTTAGAAGATACTGCTAAACAAAGGGAGACCTATTGACAGTTTTATACCCAGTGACGTTGAGTCAACCCCAGCTCCCACTCGACTATCCATCTTAGATCCATCCGCTATGCCTATGTCAACTTCCTGCAATGGTGAGTGGTTATTCCAACCTTCTCTATGCGGTATGATGGTTCTGAAGATTTTCCGGAAGTTCAACTATGGACTACTATAGTCCGTTCTTTCAGGTATGACCCCACTAGGCAAGTTGCCTTGAATCCTACTATGCCCACCGCTTCGTTGAGTCCAACATTTCAGCTCCCTAAGCCGCAACGTACTCTTGGCCGCTACACTCTTAGCAAACTGTTCAAACGGAAGTATATTCATCATCGTATTGAGAGTAGCAGTGGCCCAAGTGTTGATCTCTCCCAAGATATTCCCCATGATTTCACTAATCACGGAGATAAAGGCACCTGTTACCATCACCGAGCATCCGCATTTGCGATTACCCTTACATTTCTGTCATCCAAGTCCACCAAACGTGGTCATAACCACTAGCCATAGTAGTGGTTATATCACCCCACCCTGGGTTGGACCAATACAGACTGACCTAGTGACCCATACCTCACCCCACTTAGCGCTTATCGATCAGGTCAGATATCCATACGGCTTCTATGATACTTTCCGTTTTGACATTTTTAATAGGGTTCTCTATATCCTGGAAGGAAGTATTCCATCAGGGCCTGCCGATTTGTATGGCAAAATTCTATTTAAGGTCCACAAAATTTTGGCAATATTAATAGGAGTATCCGCAGTATTATCGTCTCCCACCTCGACTGTCGATAATTTATCACTATCCCCTAAACCGCTATCCGGGAAGTTTGTATCCAGCAGTGACATTATGCCCGTTTCACAATTTTACAAACGAAGAATTTTAAAAACCAAGTCAAGCTACTTTGTCAGTTTGCTCGACATTTTGTTTGATGGAGTTGGTAAGTTTTGCCTCCATACGTCCATATATATTGCGCATTAGAGCTTGCACCTGTACCCATTTCCTCATACCCGGAAACATTCAGTTCTTCAGTTCAGTTTAACGAACGAAGAACGGTACACAGACGTACCAATACACTGAGCAACAGTACCATAGAGAAATGATGTATAGAGGCGCCATCTCTCTCAGCATTTTGATGACATTTAATGTGTTGCATTTGTGTGTAACAATATAACCAAAAAGTCCAAAATACTTTTAATTTTCACAATTTTTCATCAAAACGATATAAAAAATGTAAGTCAACACTTTTTGTACAGGGTGGAGCGCGGTAATTTGCTTTTTTGCTCTGCAGGCAGTGGCGGCACTGTTGGTCGAAGAGAGTGGAGAGTGTGCGTGGCTTATAGTGGCTGACGGGAGATTTGCATTCGTCTGCCTTTCAGTTGCCATCATTGGACACGTGAGGAGAGGTAATTTTGTGTTGAAACGTATTTTTCAAATGCGCACTCGATCATTGCAGTGCAGCGTGCTTTTTGTTTACGATTCGCTGTTCCCCCACGCGGAAGTGTTCCTGGACGGCAATCAATTGTAAATTGGGTAACTTCATTGAGAACAGCAGTGAATGTGCCATGTGTACGCACTGTGTGGTGCTCCATATCACGAGTAGGCATCATTGGCCCTTAGAGTTCATGAAAACTTCAGAAAACGTATGCAGCAGTGTGTGGAAAGCGAAGGCGACATTTGCCAGATACACTATTTAAAACCATGTAATTTACAAATTCCCGTACTGTTCAATATAAATAAAATATAAAATAAATTTTTCTAAGGTTCATAATTTTTTTATTTCATTCCCAAATAATCACCACGATATTTAGCGTGTTTTGGTTACACCGCTTGCTTATATCTGTGGTCACAAGTCATAACAGCCTAAGTCGATTCTAAAACTTTTCAGAGAGAGCAGTTTAAAGTTTAATATCTTTACTGGAAATCAGCAATCGGAGTTTTTGTGATAATTTTGTTACAGATAACAAGGAAACGAATTCTTTTACTTACTTCTTAACAAAAAAGAGTTGCTTCTGTAAGCACGGTGACTTCTCAACATTTTTTTTAAGTCTTGTCCTAACTCGAGTTAGGCTGTTATGGTTTGTGACCACAGATATGTTCGCTTGTTGTGTATGAAGCACTTAACGAAGACTTAGCGAGAACTTAGCGACGAGAATCATATTCGCTAAGTTTAAAAACATATTTTTTTTGACATCTTTTACCGTTTTCAATCCTTATTCATATTGTTGAATAAAATGACTTATCTCTAAATTGCCGTTTTCTTTGCAACTTAGTAAGCGAAAATCGCTTGTTGTAACCAAAACACGACTATTTTTAAGCTGGGTTTTTTATGTAAGTATGAAGTAACCAGGTAAGAAATACAATTCTTTTAATTAACTCATTTCCATGTTCTTGTTAATATTCTTATAGGTTTTTAATCAGCGATCGGACGAAACACAAAATCGTGCACAAAAAGTATGAAAAACACTGTTGTGTGAAGTGTTTGTGATTTCTTGCTGCACGAACACTCTGCGTTGGTGCGTGTCTGCATGCTAACACTCTCTGTTGGGTGTCTCTAAGCCGTATCGCACCGTTGTCTTTTTTTTTTTTTTTTTAACTGGTTTTTATTGTAATAAATTCTAAATACATACTACTGGTACACAATAAATACATCTTAATATTACCTATATCTAATTCCCTCACACCCATAGGGTGCCCTTCAGAATCTTCCATCCTCATCAAAAAATCACTACATACATACATCAATCTTAATAATAAAATATATACGCTGGAAAGAAAATAGTATTATCCCGAAAAATCCATGCAAAACGGGAACGCCTTGTGTGTCGTCTTGATAAAAGAAACTTAAAAAACAAATAACAACTTAAAAACTAAATAAAAACAAGAAATCCATCAAGCCGGATCGCATAAATCATTAGACCAGAAATTCCGAAAAATTTCTAGTCTCCACCTCGGTTAGAAGAAATACTACTGAGTAGTATTATACACAGGATCATCGATACCCAATGTACCGAATCTCCTGTGATAAAACAACAAAGCCTCGTCCGTTCCTAGATAGACCCCATTACTGAGGGCCAGAAGCACCGTTGTCTTGCTCTCTCAGTGTTGAGCTGGCACCAAAAGAAACACCTAATTGTGCGAAACATGTGTGCAAACACACAGTTTTATGTTGTGTGGACACCGTATGATCGTGTGTGTGATCATGGGTGTCATTAAATCGTATGGTTCTGTTACAAAACTCTCAGTGTCATCGTTTGGATTGTTATTTTGTTATATTTTTCTATTTATTTTAATTTTTAATATTTATCATCAGGGCGAGAATTTCAATGCAAATGCATTTTTTTTTGTCGATACTCTGAAAGCAATTCTGAATAATTTTCTTTACGATTTATGATATTTCCGAAAGAATTGCATCAATATTTTAACAAAAAATCTAAGTTTTGCGCATATTTTGGAAATAAGTGGATATTTCCAAGTTTTTTTATAGCACTTAAACAAAATTAAAAAAATATCCGCCTTTTGCTCAAACTTACACTAAATATTTTTATATCATTTTTGTAACAACTGTTGTTTGATACTAAATTCAACATACATACTAAAGGGTCCGCCATTTAACGTTTTTGATGTGTAAACATCTATACGCTGGGGGTAAAAATCTTTTTCAAAATACAATCACAAATTTAGAGTAAAATGTGCGATGTAATCGTTAACCAATCGTAAAGCGTTATCAAATCGGTGTGATCTATGTATGAGTGTATTAGTGTAATCATACGCTGCATACAATATACTCAACACCATCTAGTGTGCAATAGTAGCTACTAATTTTCACTAATTGTCGTACATTATGTTATCGTAGGCAAATGAAAACAAATAAACAAAATCAATACAAAAACACTTAATTTTAATAACTTTTAAAAAGATTTTTTGCACTTTTAATAAGAAGTTTACTAAAACAAAGCAAAATAAGGAAAACTAAAACCTAAACTTGTCAAACTATAAGTCTTCTTCGTCTTTGAGATTGTCAATCATACTTAACAGCTGCATATAAGCACCATCTAGTGTGCAATACATTTCAGTAAACAGCTGATTAATAACTTGTCAACCGCAACAAATACAAAATAATAAAATATTTTACAAAACACCAAAAAAATTATAGCTCAGAACATAAAACAACACAAAGTGTGTCAAAGCTGAATGGAGGTAATGTTAATTCTAATAAAATTTCTATTAGATTCCAATATAAATTAAGATTATAACATATCTTCATTACGTACTGTTACCTTACACTGAAGCTGGTGCACGACAATTGGGTAACAATCTCCATCTCATGCCAATTATTATGGGTGGAGATTTTAATACAAATTTTGCAAACCCACAGTCGCAAGCTTTATCAAAATTTTTATTTGACGTTTTCCACTTGCATATGAGCAATTCTCCACAAACCCCCACAACTAACAATTCCACTACTATAGATGCAGTTTTCCATAGATTTTTAAATACAATCGAGTTAAAAATTTAAATATGTATCTTATTTTAGTTACCATAAGCCAATATTAACTATTTGTACTTAAGGCATTTACCATAGATGGGCACTCTGCAGTACTACTAAAATTTCAGTAAAAATAATTCTTTAACTAGTAAATTTTTACTGATTACTAACAATTTTTTTCAGCAATTTTTATAAAGTGCCTACATGATTACGATGAGGTGCATTGAATTTCCAGTAATCAGTAATCCCCGATTACTGATTATTACGAATACGGCCCTATGATTTGACAGGTAATGCAAATTAAATTTCATTATCAGTAAAAATTTACTGAATTTTTTCAGTAATCAGTAAATTTACTGCTTACTGTAATTTTTAATGCAGCACATACATATATACTGCAGTGTGCCCATTTACTAACCAAATAAGTTAAATAAAACAAACAAAAACCAGCAAATTCCTATGTATTTACAATATTGAAAGTTTTGATACTTTTAATTGATTAATTAAAAAAATATACTAAAAGCATAAGTACTTTCAACTTCATTACTAGATGTTTACACATCTCCCCTGTGATCGGACTCACATTAATTTTATTTTTTTCAAACTAGTGCTTATTTCGTAAATGGTAACACTTAGCTCATGTCTGATTTGACAGATAATTAGTTTTATCCTTCCGCTGAACGAATATGGTTGAACAATGCTGAGAAATATTGCGACATTACTTTGAAAATCATGGTAATGTTGCAGAATGTGTTTGCGAAAATTGCGTACGGATTTTGGAAGAAGAGAAGCACCGTCAGCTCCGTATGTTCGTTATCTTGTGAAAAAAGTGAAAGAAACTGGCATCCCCATCGATAAACCAAAGCGTGAAAAGCCAAAAATAGTGCGTACACCCGAGAATATTGCTGCTGTGGCAGAAAGTATGCGTGAAGCGCAATCAACATCAATTCACCGTCGTTCTCAACAATTGAACATTGCAACATTGCTGCACACAATCGATAATGTGCTTACAAATTGGACCGATCGTGTAGGCTACTGCATGGCCAGCCGAGGCAGCCGTTTGAATGAAATTATTTTCCATTATTAACCGGAAGGATTGTACTTTCAAATAAAAAAAGAAATTTGAGAAAATATTCAGTAGTTTTTTTTATAGCATTTTCAAAAAAAAAAAAGTTATTTGGCGGACCCGTTATATATGTACAAATGTAAATGTCATTCATTATGTCAGATGATGTGTCAATGCCGGCGACAATTTATATAATATTTAAAAGCAGCGCAAGTAGAAACTTTAGGGGGCGACGGCGCAATTTGAGACAAACCAATTGAGAATACATATTAGTTGCCACAAAGATAAAAATTGTCTCTGTGACGTAGGCGTCCATTCAATTATAAAGCCAATACACCTTTAAGCAACCGCCGTCAGTGTCGTTCCATGTAAACCTCGTGCTCTGATTTTGTTTTGCTTTTCTCAAATTACAACGAAAGGTAACCGAGTTGGCCAAATACTTGGCAATGTACTGGCTTCAAAAAATCAGAGCCAGTGGCGAAACCCATGAGAGAAGTGTGAGCGTATTGGTAAAAAACTATGAATAAGTTCCCGCTTGCTCGGCAAGTATCAATTGTCTCTTTGTAAATAGTTTTATAACTAATCACTAACCGCGGTAGTTATTTTAGTATCACTAAGTAATGCCTAAGAGCGATAATTGTCCACCCTGTGCATTACCAGTAGATAGTTAAATGGATTAACGAATTTAAAATTTGCGATCTAATAAAAAACTTGTTGCGTAGGGAAAACAAATCAAACAAAGTCCCGTTATCCTTACGCTGGAATTCGTACAGTTTTTGTTATTTTGTTTATTTTATCAGTCGTTTACTGGAACTGAAACGCAAAAGACTGGCAAGTGCATTTAAGTGTTTTTAAATTAAAAATGTGTGTAATATGTTTATTTGTTTATCAAATAAAATGTAAAATAACAAATTTTCAGAAAACACATATGTGTTTAATCTGATAAATGGGCTACTAGTAATTATGTTTAATTAACACTAGCTAAATATATCAATCGAAAGTACTAGTGAGTTGGGGCTAGTTACATAGGGGGCTTTTCAAAGCCGAATAAACGGTCTATCCAGTTTCACCAGCTATTTAGTGGGTTAAAAAGGACCTGTGAATTTGAGTGCCAGTTTGGACTAGTGAAATAACGTGAAATTGGTAATGCAGAAGGTAGTCAATTGTACCCCTCCTATGACATCGCCATGTTAAAGTAGACAGTCAAACACAAGTGAAGTAGATTGGACGGTAACTAGTACTGGATACTAATGCCTAGGTAAATTGATAGTGCGGCACTAGTAACGCGAACAAGCAGGTGGCTCCACAAAACTGGGTCGTGTAAACCCTACGTTGAATTAAGCTCAGCCGCTGCCGCCGATTAAATCTATAGTTTCGCCGATGGTAATTAAGTGTCGTCGTCGTTGTCTGACTCTAACTTCTATAAGAACACAAACAAATAAAACACAACCAAAAAAAGAACTAAGAAGACCTGTTGTAAATTGAGACCTACATTTTCAAATACTACTTTAATTGAGAAATCAAATTTAAACATAAAGTACGTAAATTGCTAGAGCACACATGCAGGTAAGTCGTATGCTAGATTGTCAAATATTTGGATTCGTTTCAAATCGCAAATATATAATAAAATTATATTCTAGGAAAAAGATGCCGAAACCCAAGACTTGTAAATACAGCAATTTGCATAAATATACAGCTGAATACAAAGATGTGTTAAAAACGCCTGGAAAAATATTGTTTTGCAAAGTTTGCGAGAAAGTGGTAAATTCTGAGAGGAAGTTTCTTGTTGATCACCACGTTAAAAGCCAAAAGCATTTGGAATTTTGTGATCGTAAAAAAAGAAAGAGCTACGCAGTCCTTGCTAACAAATTTGAATTCTGAGGCAATAAACAAGTTTTCTTTGGACTTGTGTGAAGCATTTGTTTCTGCGGACATACCATTGGCAAAATTAAGAAATCCTAGTTTAAGAAACTTTCTTAAAGACTATTCCAACTAGAATATTCCTTGCGACAATACACTTCGAAAAAATATGTAGATAACTTGTATGATATGCAATTAAGAGATATGATCATAAGAGATATGATATGCAATTAAGAGATATACGATCATATTTAGAGCTATCTGTGGATATCTATAGATGAAACAGCCGATATTGAAGGCCGGTATATTGCAAACGTAATTGTTGGAATTTTGGACAAAGATGAGAATATTAGCAAAAAGAGGTTTCTCCTTAATGTTGTGGAACTGGAAAAAACAAATCATGCAACAATTGCGCGCACATTTCACAATTCTATTAGAATTTTAGAAGAGGAATTTAACAAAGATAATATTCTACTGTTTCTAACTGATGCAGCGCCCTATATGGTGAAATCTTCCAAGGCACTTAACATATTTTATCCAAAACTTATTCATGTCACCTGCTTAGCTCACGCTTTGCACCGCGTAGCTGACGAAGTAAGATCACATTTTGCTGATGTACATATATTTATTGATATCCAGCGGAAAGAAAATATTTCTAAAGGCACCCTCACGTGTGGCAATGTTAAAAGAAAAAGTATACCGGGTAATGTAGCAGAAATGATAAAACACAGACTTCAATATGTGCTGGACAAAAATAAAGTATTTAATCAACTAAAGGAAATTGCTAAAATGTTTTAATTATATTTAGATGTCCCTATTTCTTTAGAAAATAATTATTCTCCAAATGAATTATCCTCATTTAAGTACGCACCAATAACTTCCGTCGATGTAGAACGAACATTTCTATGTACAAGAACTTTCTTCGCCCCATCAGATATTTCGCATTTGAAAATTTACTGAAAAATGTATTTATTTATACAAACAAAAATCTATGTTAATATAATATTGATATATTTGTTTACGATATAAGTACAATTTTAGGTACAATTTGTATGGACTGAATTTATGTTTATGTATTAAGTTTTAATTTTAAAATTACAAATTGAATTTTATTTTTTGTCATGTTTCAATAAATGTGGTCAAAAATTTTTTTTTTGTTGCATATTTTTATTTATTTCCGCATAATTTCATGATTTTGCTGCATATTTTGACTTTTATGGTGCATATTATATGCGCATATTTTTAATTTTTTAGTGCATGAAATTTCTCGCCCTATTTATCATATTTTATTACATACATTTTATTTATTTCTGATGTATAGTATTTATGTTTAACTTATCTATTAAAAACCACCAACTGAAAGGTTAATATTCAACAGGTTATCATATACTATGTAGATAACATTCAAATAAATTTTTATAAAATTCTTTGTTAAAAAAAAAATAATTAAATAAAATACACTTCAGTAGTTAAAATAAAAAAAAATATTCATAATCTTCTTAATAGAATTCAACACGTTTGCAGAAATCTGGCGAATAATAAAACATCCGTTACCATCAGCGTAGAATTAATAGAATTAATTTAATTAAATTATTAATTTTTGTATAAATACACCACAAATATACATACATAGGTTAATCTGCCTTGGTTAACTTAGGTAAACTTTGTTTGTATGATACTCACAAAACTAACATTTTTTACTTAAGATTTTAGACGATTCTCACTTTTAATGTCTGGGTAAATTCAACATATCAAAATAGGTAAATAGTTTGGAAATTTGTTTTCATTTCGAAACGGTTTTGAAGGAACAATTATTCTGAGCATATACACATAATGTGTTCAACAAATAATTGTCGTTTTGAAACATTACAATTCTTACAGAATATATAGGAAAATAGATTGGAGATTACGAATGAGCAGAATTGGAATAATGTACTTATGTAAGTTTTGAATAATCACATACAAGACAATGGAGTAATGTTTGTTGAAAATCAATATTTTCCACACGAGACGAATGCATGCTGACCATTGGGAGGGAATCTCTTAATAATAAACCAGGACGATTGCACCAAGGTAAAGCTAAATATTAGGGCTAAAGGGTAATGTATGTTCCATTGGGATTACTTGTGCTTCATCACTTCAATATTGCTTTCATACATATGTTCCATATCCATTCCTAAGTCGGTGCCATACTCAATATCATCTGGATCATTCAATTTTTTCCCAGGAAGGATATCAACGTTTTAACAACCGGTACAGCACCGTCATTATCTTGGGACACAAACCCAATATAGATTATTATATGTGTGTTTTTATTTATTTAGGGAGCCTTTGCTAAAATGCAACGTTTAATGGAGATCTTGTCCATGCAATGTGCTGTAATTTGCGTATTTTGTAGACATACTTAACAAAATAGCATTCGATAAACTTTTCGATAAATTATCGAAATTATATGTGTAAATTTGTAATTAAGTTGTAGTTAAATTTCCAAAATAAATAAGTGAAAATACCGAAACTGGTAGATGATTTTTCGAACATAAAATATACCTAAGTTTATTTGTGATATTGCCTTAAATCTTAGCAAACCCTATGTTGCCTTAGCACTTAGGTACACTCATACAATAATTTTTGGAAATTTTACTTCGATTTTTCTTTCTGCGTACTAACAATAAAATATATCAAAGAAAAGTCCAACACTTTTAAATTTCAGTTTTTCATCAAAACGACATGAAAAATGTAAGTCAACAATTTTTGTAATTCCACCTGGTGTAAGTCAATTTACATCAAATAACTCTCTATCGCACCGACCGCACCACGAATAGTATGACAGGAAATGTCAGATGAGAGCAATTGCAGCTCTATACGTCATTACTCTATGATATTCCCGCCGGGTTTTAACAAGAATTTCGTTCATTTTGAGTTGCCACTTTCCCGCGAATCCCGGGAAATTTCCAAAAAATTATAGAATATTTTAGCATAAAAGTGTAATCCAGCATGCTCTTCTTGCACTTGGGAATTCTATATGTTATAAATTTTTGTATTTCCGTAAAATATTAGTATTAGATCACTGAAATACAGGATGTTGTGACCTTTCCGTTAGATGGTTTATCGTTGCTGCAAAAAATCATGTTCTACAAGATTTTTTTAATGTTCATCGTTGCTCACTTGTTGTTGCTGCAACGAATACATCAATTGTGGAAAAAAGTTTAATAATGTAATTGTTACGTTTTGAGGCTAAGTTTTTGGGGTTTGGGCATCTTTTGAATTTTTAAAACTTTTGTTTGTTTATTGCTCTATTCAGTCAAACATTTAAGATTTACAATATGAATGTGTTACTGCAACGTATCAGTCATTAAAGCCAAGATTTGTATTAAATAAGAGCAACTCTGTTATTACACCATTTTTTTATCACCTTTTTACACATAACAGTCAAATTGCCCGAAACTACAAACATATATTCTCAGTCATTTATCAAAATAATATATCATTTATCAAATAAATAAATAATAAATTTTAAATTTTCCACGAAATAGCCAAGTGGAAAATAATATAAAATGGACAAAAAATGGTGTCTGCTGTTAATATTTGTACACCATTCACATATGGATGATTAAATTCCCAAACCAGCTTCTAACATCAATGAAAAATAAATAAAATCGCAACAATGGAACATATTCGTCATTGTA
The DNA here is from genome assembly GCA_963931995.1 of Phaonia tiefii. Taxonomy (NCBI): domain Eukaryota; kingdom Metazoa; phylum Arthropoda; class Insecta; order Diptera; family Muscidae; genus Phaonia; species Phaonia tiefii. The sequence continues at coordinate 236,176,040 of OZ008369.1, read as the reverse complement.
ATGAAACATATTCGTAGCAGAGACGAAAGTTTTCAAGTTAATGAAATCATTTTCGTTGCGGCGATGTATCTTCGGAAATATCTAAGCAATACTTTTTGATTTATATCCAAAGTTTAGAAAAAATAAAAAGTTGTATTTTGCCAAACTCAGAAATAGTTTAAAAGAATTTCCAAATCTGGCGTAGAGCGCTAAGTTGCTGATGAAAAGAGTAATAAACTTCGGAATCATCGTCCGCCAAAATGAGTTCGAATCCTGGTTCCGCCTATTTACATTTTTTCTAATTGAAGAAAACCCCTGATCGGTATAGTTCAAAGGAAATCCAAAAATATTCTTCTAAGAAATAATTTCAGATCGAATTATATATAAAAAAAATTGTTTCCAAATCTTTCCGAACCTATTTTCAACTCATGTAAAACTGTAAATTTTTCACAAAAGTTCCCTCTTTAGTTACTTTTGTCAGTATTTTTTTTTTAATATTCTATGAAATGTATTTTAATTCTAAACTTTAATATCTCCTGTCGTTGAAGGGCCGATAAATCATATTATATCTTGAAAGATAACTTATTTCTTACTTAATCTTTTCAAATACTTACCAACACATTGTAATGTTTAACAAGAAATTTTAGATTTTAAATTAGATACTTTAAAGTTTTCAATAATATGTATATCAATTTGATAGGATACTAATGCCCCTATTACCGTTCACCACTCAACTTACATAGTTTGGTCGACTTAGAGACGACCCAACCCAACACGACCAAACTTATCTTTTGTATTGTGGTTCACAACTGTTTTTGGTTGCAATTGTTATGGTGTTACCAGCTCGAAATATCAATTTTGACAAGTAAAATGAGATGATTTATGTGAAAATAAAAGAAGTTAATAATTGCGTTGTGCTTGCAAAATCGAAATGGATATAAGTAGCATAGATTTCTTTTATGAAGATGGAGTCGAAAACGCGAATATAGATGTGTTGCATTTAAGAAGAAATATTCGTGATGCATCCAACCTTTTTGAACTGCCCAGTGTATGTATTTGCACATACGCGTTGCCATTCATTCATGTTCTGGACGGTGATCCTAAACTTTTTAACTCCACAGCCCTTCCCATAGTTCTCGCACTTGGTTCTGCGTGGAGCTAAATTGTGGTTTTCCAAGGCCAACGGCTGGATAACTTTCCAGTAGCTGGATACTTCTAAATATATAAAATATTATTGTTAAATTAAAATGTTCAAATGTTAAATGAAAATTATAATTTTAAGCCAAAATAATATCTTCTTACGATCTCTCCGCTCTTATCAACTTAATAACACGCCCAACTATAAACTCAACTGCTCTCAAGAAGTGGTGTAAATTTAACGCATTTGTCGACCAAACTGGCACAGAGTTGTCAAAGGCAATGCGACAAAAGTAAGTGAACACAACCAAGAAATCAGCTGTTGTTCAGTTGAGTTGAGTCGGCCGTTGAGTTGAGAACGGCAATGCCAATTCATCGATTACGACCAAACTCTCACAAAAGTTGAGAACCCTAATAGGGGCATAAATGTCAGTGATACGCCCGATTATACATTCAAGCTTTGAATAATTTAAACTACAACTTTATGTACGAAAACGACACAAAGTGACATAAAGAATTTGAAAAATAAGGGACTCACATTTAACCGGGAATTCCAGGGAAATTTATATATTTTTCCAGCTTTCCCGGGAAATGAAAAAGTCCAGGAATTTGCACTCCCTACCAACAGTGAAAAACGCATTTAAATGTTATAGAAATGTTCATGTCCCCATCTAGTAGTTAAAGTTTGCAAATATCGTTGGTTAACTACAATAACTAAATGATATTGGTTTTTATGAAAAAATGGTGAATTGTTGATTTAAGCAGTAGTGGATAAATGGAATAATTTGCATTATGTTATTGTCCCCCGGAAAGTTTTGGAATGAAATATAAATTGATACAGACTCTGGTGGTCAGCCAAAATTTCTGAGAATAGGCTCTTTGGCGGTAATATTATTGGCACTTGCATCTTAAAACGCCTCGGAGGAGAGGATTTCTCAATCTGTAATTTAGTGAAGAACAAGTTGAGAATAAAATTAATATTTTAACAGTTAATACTATATATATTAATATTTATATATTACTATATATATTCCTATTCCTTAAATAACTGATGCCATAACACTATTATTATTTATTATTATTTATTAATAGATATATTTGAAAAATGCATATACATATGTACATATTCATAAAAAAGTTACATTATCTATCTATATTAGGCATAACATTTTTGTTGTGAGCCTGATTGGCAAAATACTAAGAAATGTTTCCATTAAATTAATTCATTATTGTCTTCTTTTTTGACTTACAAATTTAAGTATATTACAAAGAAATATTTTTTATCAAACAAATTCATTGATTATTAGATTTCTATAATTTGAACATACTTCAATGTATTTATACAAGTTGTAGAAATTACAGCCATTTAAAATATTAAGAACTTCATCTATATTTAGTAGGGATCGACCAAAATATTTGCGCCTAAATTCATTAAATACAGGACAAACTCCAATAAAGTGACATGTATTTTTCGGTTCTTGCAAATTGCAGATTGTGCATAGTGCAACTGAGTTGTTTCCAAAGGACCTGGCATTTAAATTAAGCAGTCCACCTCTCGCTCTAATTATTAAACTGGTGTTACGTGATGATAAATTAGCAGTGAGCAGTGGCATAACGTTGAAATTAAGTTGTGAATAAAGATCGTGATGTTGGGAAGTGGTTGCGTTCAGTATATAATTTTCACATTCTTTCGTTTGTAGTAAGTTTAAAATTGTTTTCCAATGGGCGCATAAAGGTGTGTTAGTATCAATTGGTGTAAATTGAAGAAGTCGGCAGAGGTTAGACCACTCTTTAGCCCATAACACATTTTGTGCTATAATACTCTCTGCTAGTATACGAGGTAAGCGTTGGTTGTTCATACTCAATATTTTATTTATGTATATAAAGTGTAGTTTCAGCGTAGAGAGATACATGGATTCATATCCGGTTTCCAGATGTAACATATAATTGGGGGTTGTAGTTGGGAGATATAGCATCTTCTTAATAAAAAATCGAAACAGCTTCTCTACATCATCATATTTTTCATATCCCCAGATTTGAGCTGCGTAGAACATAATGGATCTGGAGGCAGCGTGGAATATTTTGATTTTGTTGCTTTTCGATATATTTGGATGACTTATGTATTTAGACCAAGTCGAGTTTATTGCTAATTTTGGGGCAGTCAATTTGTTGTTTAAGTGTTTTTTGAAAGACAGGTTAAACGCAATGTCTACTCCAAGGTATTTGTATATGTTGACTATTTCTATATTTTCTTCGCCAAAATGCCATTTTAGATCTTTAGAGATTCTAGTTCCTGAGCGGAATACTAATATTTTGGATTTATCCAAATTAACTTTTAAACACCACGTGGTACAGTATGAATGTAAGGCATCAATCATGTCTTGTAAGCCTGTCGGGGTATCCGATAATAACACAATGTCGTCAGCATATAGCAGTATTTTTACATTTGTGTTGGCGACATTTACACCATTTGGTAATACATCGACTATGTCGTTTACATATAGTGAAAATAGCAAGGGGCTTAAAATGCAACCTTGCTTGACTCCAAGTTCAACCAGTAATGTTTCTGATAGAGAGTTACCATCCCAAATTTGGCATTCAGTTTTCTCATACGAACACTGCAATAATCTTATGATTTTGGATGATAAGCCGAGGCGCGATAGTTTATAAAACAAGCAATTTCTGGGTATTAAATCAAAAGCACAGGAAAAATCGACGAAGAATGCATAAGTATTTTTGCCATTCAATTTATTCAAATTTGCAATGTTTACCAGATTGAAGATATTGTCCACGGTAGAGTAGTTTTTCCTAAAACCAGCTTGGTATTCATTTAGTATACTGTTGTTGTCTATCCACTCTGTAATTCTGTTTAGTAAAATGGTATTAAAAATTTTGCATATTGTATCTTTTAACGACAAACCACGGTAATTTGACGGCAGGTTTGGATCACCTTTCTTGAAGAGTGGAATTAAAATAGATTTACGAAAATTTGATGGTATTTTTTCATGCAAAAATATTTTGTTGAATACAGATAATATCTCATTGATGAAACATTCGGGAGCATATTTATAAAATTCATAACTAATTCCATCCTGCCCGGGAGCTTTATTTTGTTTTAAAGATTTTATTACCGAAGAAATTTCACAAAATTCAATGGGGGAGTCCAGCAACGCATCGGTAAAGTAAGGCATGGACCAGCTGATTGTGTGGGTATATTCTGTATTTCGCAGCACAGTGCTAAAATAGCGATAAAAATCATCTGTATTTAAGACACCTTTAATCGTATACGTGCGCGTTTTCAACGACTTTGATAGCTTCCACCATTCACTAGAGCATTTTACTGTATTTAATTGCTGTAAATTTTTGTTGTATAATTCCAATTTTTTTTGCATTACATAACTTCAAATATTTAGATTTGGCTGTGAAGTAACGATGTTTGTTCACCGTTGTGTGTGATTTTCTACTCTGAGTTTTTTCAACATATATTTACGAGAACGCCAGCACATCCAATCCAACCATTTTTGCTTGGGCTCAAAATACATTTTATTTTCTTTCTTCACAGTCGCTTGTTTGACTTTATTCGTTATTTCTGTAACCAATTCATCTACCGAGACATCTGCTTGTATATCGACTTGAGCAGTAAGTGAACTGAGATTTTCTGCGTATTTAGCAGCTTGTTTATTATTCCAACACAGTCTTTGAAGCGAAGGTTCAACAATTGTATCGTAATCAGAGTATATAGTTTTTATTTTTAGACTCAATGGCATATGGTCGGAGTAGGGTTTGGAAGCTACAACGAAATCCTCAACATATTGCAGGAAACTGAGCGAACAAATACAGTAATCAATTACAGAACAACCCATAACCTCACAAAAACTGAAATCTCCCTGAGCATCACTTCTAGTCTTCCCATTAAGTATGTACATTGCCGCCAACGTTTTCGATTGCATCCATTAGTTTTCTGCCTTGAGCATTATATATACTGTCTTTTGAACATCTAAATTCAGGTATATGTGGTAAATCATGCAAAAAGTTCGTGTCCAAAATCTGTTCATTTGAAATTCTGGCATTTAAATCCCCAAGTATGCAGAAATTTATAGGATTTAGTTCCTGCAGAAATACTTCAAATTTTTCCATCTCCGAATTCCAATTTGTTCAATTTAAATATCTGGGGATTAAATTAAATATGTTTCCATCTAATTTAGCAGTTAAAAATGTATTGTTGTTTACAGTAAGAAATTTAAAACCATATATTTTCTGCAGATTCTTTTTAAAACCATACCAAAACCAACCGCTTGCCCGACCAGCTCTATGAATTTTCTTCGCTGCAATCCAGTGTACAGTATAATTTGAGAAATATGATGAAAAAATATATTGTTTATCAGCCAATACGTGTGTTTCAAAGAGAAAAAATATATCAAATTGATTTAAATATGATATGAAATTGCCAAAGTTAATTGTTTTTTTCCAAATTTGATACATTATAGGCTAATATTTTGGAAAATTTGTATAGCTATTGGGTTGAAGTCGTTTCCATAGTTATTATATTATTTCCTTGACCGTCTCTAACGCATACATCAATAGTATAATTACATTCTGTTAATATACCATTCAAATACTCTGCATCTTTATCAGAAATGGCCATAACTTTGCCTTTTGACCATGTGTATTTGATATTATTTATAAAAATGCAGAATTCACCAAGCCTTACTTTAATATTTTTGTTCTTCTTGAAAATACTTTTACTGATCTGCCGCAGATTGTAACGAACATTTTGCTCGTATTCCGTATAATCTTTTTGGATATAAATTGGCTTTCCTCTTAGCTTACTTTAGCAGAGGTAACGTTGTATGCTTGCATGCTTGACTCCAAGGTGAAACAGACCGATTTCCCCGATACTATCATTCGGGTTGACACAACATTTACATTTACTTTCAGCAAGTCCGAACATAAATTTACAAATTCTGCTTTGGCCGCATTTATATTATCACCGCTCAGTCCAGAAAGAACTACGTTCGTCAACCTTGCCCTTCCATCAATTAACTCCAGGCGAGATGAAAGTTTGATCAAATCGGCTTTTAGTTGTAGATTTTCCTTTTTTAACTCCTCGATATCAGCTTTCAGGTCTACTAAGTCGGACTTTCTTGCTACATCTTACAGTTTATCATCTAACAGGCTACACAATTTGTCCCATGAAAATATGTCTAGTGAATTGGTTTGATTTACGCTTGGCATATTTTGACAAGATAAATGTTTCTTACAATTTTTGTTGTCAGTGTATTCTGGTGATGTTAATTTTAATGATCTTTTACTACTCATCTGTTTTATAGCATACCTTTAGGCACTTTAATTTGTTAACTTGTGTATAACTGTTTACCATCAGCAAATACAGCCCTTTGTATAACAATTGTAGTCAGCAGGAAAAAAACAACAACAGCGCACCAGATGTTAAAACGCAATGTAAGATGCACCAATTTAATCCAAAAAAAAACAAAAAAACCAAAAGGCCTCTCACCTCGACGCACCAACAGGAGACCACAACTCTTACCACTTCCAACTCCCTTAACCTGACTTGAGCTCCTCCACTGCAAGGTTCCAATCGTGAGACACCAATTGCCAGCAACTGTACCACCACAACTGCAAACTCCAAACAAGAAACTTAACACTTGTAAAAGCAGCACTCCAACAGGTTTTGTCTTTGTGCAACACAGCACTCCAATTTTAATCAGTTCCAGCAATGCTTCTGTTGTTTTTCCTTTATAATTTTAGGTAAATTAAAAAATATTTAGCGCAGCTAGAAATTCCAACTTGTTGACACTTTAAGTACAGGGTTGCCAATCATAACAGGGTTGCCATAACACTATATTCCATCTGCTAAATTGATCGAATTGTTTTCTGCTTAAATCATGTACTATGTCAATGAAGCTGATTTCAAGATTTTAGGGGCTTTCTATGAAGAGTAATATACCAAACTAAATGTACTTTTGTTCTTTCAACTAAGTTTATGTAAACTGAATGAATTAAACAATGGACAGAGAGTTCAACTAAATAAAATACTACTGCAATATAACTTGTCTTTTTATCATAATGTAAATTCTAAAATTCTATTTTTATTGAAAATAATCCTAGGTACTTATTAAAGATCAAGTTTATGTAAATCATATCAGATAAGTCGTGTTACTAAAATTAAAAATCCTTTTTTTTGGATTTTCATAGGATTTTCATCCTTGTAATATGGGGAATCTGTTTGACAATGCAAGGGACAAGCTTAGAAAAACCCTTGTAAACAGGTTACCATAAACAAAACAACAAGCGTAAAAATATCAAACCCTATCATTTAAACTTAAAAACAACGCCAAGCAAACAAAACCACTCGGTGCAAACACGCATCATGTCCATGTGTCATTGATGTTGAAACACTGCACCGAACAGTGTTGTTCATACTTGTATGCACGATTAGGTGTTATATCCGAACCGTCGATCGAACACAAGCGACCGTGTTTGTCACAAACTTGTGCACGGTTTGGTGTTTGAAATTAGTGTTGCACGCTGCTGAGAGTTCTATTATGTGTGCTGCACTGATATGTGTGCACACAAAAGTGGTTTGTTTTTGTGTTCTCTGTGTGCAAGTTTTTCCGTTTTTGAAACACTTGTGTTGTGTGTCCATTAGCAACACTGTATCACCACGTAGAATGTGCGGTGTCGAGTGTTTTGGTGCCATTCTGAACTCTGCCAGCGTTCGGACGAAACACAAAATCGTGCACAAAAAGTATGAAAAACACTGTTGTGTGAAGTGTTTGTGATTTCTTGCTACACGAACACTCTGCGATGGGGCGTGTCTGCATGCTAACACTCTCTGTTGGGTGTCTCTTAGCCGTGTCGCACCGTTGTCTTGCTCTCTCAGTGTTGAGCTGACACCAAAAGAAACACCTAATTGTGCGAAACATGTGTGCAAACACACAGTTTTATGTTGAGCTGGTGTATTGTGTGGACACCGTATGATCGTGTGTGTGATCATTGGTGTCATTAAATCGTATGGTTCTGTTACAAAACTCTCAGTGTCATCTTTTGGATTGTTATTTTGTTATATTTTTCTATTTATTTTAATTAAATATTAAAATAAAAATATCATATTTAGTTACATACATTTTATTTATTTATTTATTTCTGATGTATAGTATTTATGTTTAACTTATCTATTAAAAACCAACCACAGAAATGTTAATATTCAACAGGTTATCATATTGTAGATAACATTCAAATAAATTTTTATAAAATTCTTTATCAAAAAAATAACTAAATAAAAGACACTTTAGTAGTTAAAATTAAAGAAAATATTCTTAATCTTCTTAATAGAATTCATAGACGTCCAACAGTGGCACAATTATGCTCGCTCAATTGGCGTGTATTGGTTTTCTCTCTTATTCAGTCGTTGAGAAGGCATCAAGAGCGTCGGCTGCACACAGAAAAATGAAGCACACATAGAAATGAATGAATGTTGTAAACAATGAAATATGTCTATGTGTCATTGCCCTGCAAACATTTTCTATCGCATAAGTTACGTGACTGTAACGCTGTCTGGATAAAAACATTGTATACGATATCGTAGTTGTATCTTAATTGCATCTTGTTTGGTGAGAAAGTGTACCCCGCCTAAGATTCCTTGATGCTTCAACTCTTGTGATACTTTCATAAGATTGTATCACGATACAATAAAAAGTAACCTAATAGCATCTTTTACAAGTAATATTTAAGAGTCTTACCCATGCCAACAGTTTGAGTCGTATAAGTCACGTTAATGTAACGTCGTGTGGATGAAATTCATCGTAATCATTGTCTTCAACAGAGTCAAGACTTTACAAATAAATATTTGCCTGCGGAAAAGGAGACTAAGGGAATTGGTTTCCTGACTTCTTCTTTCCAATTTGCAAAAACGGTAAATTCTAAAAATTCAAACTGTCGTGAAGGTATATGTTTAAAAGATGAAAATGTGATAGGAGTGCATTTTGTGTTTGTAAAGTTGTTTACATCTAAAAATCAACCTAGAAAAGTGACGTTTAAGTAAATATTAGGGATGGCGATGAAAACGATCATTGAAATGCTTGCAGGGTGATGTCGAAATACTGCACCGAACAGTGTTGATCATACTTGTATGCACGATTAGGTGTTATGTCCGAACAGTCGATCGAACACAAGCGACCGTGTGTGTCACAAACTTGTGCACGCTTTGGTATTTGGAATTCGTGTTGCACGCTGATGAGAGTTCTATTATGTGTGCTGCACTGATATGTGTGCACACAAATGTCGCAATAAGCACAAAGTCGGACTCGGATCCTATTTGAGTCCGACGCGTCGGATTCCGCTTACGCTGATCCGATTCCGATCCAGTTTGAGTCCGGGACATCGGATTTGGTTTTCTCTGATCCGGTTTGAGTCCGGAACATAGGATTTCGTTTTCTCTGATCCGATTCGGATCCGGTTTGAGTCCGGAACATCGGCTTTCTCTGATCAGATTCGGTTCAGGTTTGAGTCCGATACATTGGATTCCGCTTTCGCGGATTCGAATCGGATCCGGTTTTTGTCCGACGCGTCGGATTTCGCTTTCACTGATACGTTCGGATTCGGTACAGATCCGCTTTTGCTGATTCCATTCAAATAACCAAGAACATTTATTATAATATTTTTAATTAATTTAAACTTCCATGCATTAGTATTATCTCATATTTGGAAATGTCCACACGAATCATTGGAAGTGATGGAGTGCCGCAGTAAAAAATACTTCCAGTATGCCAAAGATCGACTAACTAACAGAAGAAAATACACTCCAAAATAAATTAATTTATAAAAAATTTACATGTTTATGTATTTGACGTGGTTGCAGGTAACGCTGTACCGAATAAATTCTTCACATTGATTTTGTTGGCGTTTTCATTTTCCGGTACACATTTTAATCCGAAATTATTTCGAGACTGAATCCGATATGATTTACACATCGGATCCATTCTCATTTCGAGATCGGACCCACTTCTCGTTTCGAGATCGGGTCCGTTCTCGATTTCGAGATCGGATCCGACATCATTTCGAGATCGGGCACATTTCTCGTTTCGAGATCGAAGAGGGAATTACGGCTGCTTTAGTATCCGATCTCGAATCGAGATCGGACCCGACCTCGAAATCAATTCAGAGAAGTCGAATCCGATCCGGAGCCGATTCGGATCCGATGTGCTTATTGGGGTGTTTTGTTTTTGTGTTCTCTGTGTACAAGTGTTTTCGTTTTTGGAACACTTGTGTTGTGTGTCCATTAGCAACACTGTATCACCACGTAGAATGTGCGGTGACAAGTGTTTTGGTGCCATTCTGAACGCTGTGTCTAATCATTATTTAATTTTGTTGTTGTTTTTTTTTTAACTGACCAAATATCGTTCAGCTTATCACGACATTTTAATTCTTGTTTATAAATAATACTTTTCTAATATAACTTAACTTTGATTATCTTATTACTCTTATTACTTATTATGAAGTTCCTACACCTTTAGCAAGCGTCACGCGTTGTTTGGCCACTTCTGGTCTAAAATATTATACATACCTATACATACAGGACGTACCTGCGTTAAATCTGTTTAATCTGTTTTATGTTTTCTTCAGGTTTAGTTTGATCATTGGCAACAATCGTCTTATGGAACGTTTTGGAACATTTGTATGAGTGCAGTGCAATAGTCACCTGCTACTCTGTATGAGGTACGTAATAATTATCAAATCAAATATGATTTTAAAAAACATTCCTCTGCGTAAACTGCAATCAAATAAACGCAGCGACAACATCAATGACAACGGTCAATGAATTTGCTGAAGGACAGAAACCGTTCTTATCGGTCTCCATAGAAAGCACAGGTGATTTAGTTCGCACACGACCTATCCGATAACTGGATGAGTGCAAAATTTCAACATCTGTTTTTACTTCGGTCCGGGGTTAAATGTTATGCAGAACATTCGAATGCATACATAATTGCTGATAACTGAATGGTATATAAACTCGTCTACAGCATGCGAATATCAGTAGTCTTTAGGCATTGGAACAACATATCTAAGCCGGAGCAGAGAGCAAAATGAAATTCGCAATCGTATTATTGGCCTGTGTAGGCTTCGTCGCAGCGTCATCGGTGTCCGCTACGCACGAAGTGAAGATCGCAGACAAGAACTTTTTGGAAAAGCAAAAGTTCTTGCTCGAGATCGTGTACCGCGTTGAGGATCCTTTGATGTTTGAGGAATGGATTAAGTTGGGCGACAAATTCATTGTAGATAAATCCTACTATTCCGTAAGTTAAATTTTAATACAGAAACGACGTAGTTTAATGTTACATTTTTTTTTAGCACTATGACTATCATATGGAGAAATTTGTGGAATCCTACAAGATGGGAGCTCTCCTGCCCAAAGGTGAATTTTTTGGCGCCCTCATCAAGACTCACCATAAGCAAGCTTGGGGTCTCTTCAACTACTTCTATCACGCCAAGGACTATGAAACTTTCCTCCGCAACGTTTGCTGGGCTCGTTTGCACGTCAACGAAGGCATGTTTGTCTATGCTCTTACTTTGGCTGTCATTCACCGTGATGACTTCCAAGGATTGATCCTCCCCGCAGTATACGAAATCTTCCCCCAATACTTCTTTAACAGCAAGTTTGTCTATGAAGCAGAGAAGTTCGATTTTGATGTCTGGAGCAAGTACATTATGTACGAAAAGGAGTTCTACGATATCTACAATAAGGAAATGAAATTCTATAGTCACGGCGATTATGTATACATGAAGGACTGGAAGATGTGGCAATGGTGGAAGTTGATGGGCCTTGGTGAACACTGGTATACCGAAGACAATTACATGCTACGTGAAAACATTCACCTACATAACCAAGACCCTAAGTGGAAATCCATGTTGGATGGACTCAAGGCCTGGTGGATGCCTGTTGACTATACACGCGACATCGATATGTATAACGAACATTCAGTCCTCTCTTACTTTACTGAAGATTTGGGCTGGAATGCTTACTGGTACTACTTGAACATGGACTACTCTTTCTTCTTGGACGGCAAGACTTTTGGTTTGAACAAGGATCGCCGTGGCGAATACTGGCTTTACAATGTTCATCAACTTATATCACGTTACTACATGGAACGCTTGTCTCACGGTTTCGGTGAAATTCCCGAATTCTACTGGATGGGTGAAATCGAATACGGTTATAATCCCCAATTGATCTCCTACAATGGTGTTGGCTACAGTTACCGCACGAACTACTATGAAACCAAAACATATGCCAACCTCGATATGTTTAACAAAATTGTGCACACCTGCCAACGCATATACAGCATCATAGATTTGGGCTACTACAAAATGCATGACGGCACTATTGTCGATTTGCGCAAACCCGATGCAATTGAATATATTGGAAACTTGTTGCAAGGCAACATTGATGTCTTCGACAAATACTTCTTTAACTACTGGTACATGCTTTCCCATATGTACACCGCTCATGTCGACTATCACGACATTGAAGTTCTGCCTCATGTCGCGCTTAACTTTGAAACCATGATGCGCGATCCCTTGTTCTACATATTCCACAAAAAGATTGCCTCTGTCTACTTCCACTTTATGGAACATTTAGATTCGTATACCAAGGAAGAACTTTTGTTGCCTGGTGTTCAAATCAAGGATGTTCATGTTAGTGAATTGGCCACATACTTCGACTTGATTGATTTCGATGTCACCAACTTGTTAAATGACAAGATGCGCTTCGTCGATGGTAAGTTCGTTTGGGACAAAACCCTCCTGGCTCGTCAAATGCGCTTGAATCACAAGCCATTCACTTTCGACTTCACAATTGAGTCTGACAAGGCTCAAGAGGTTGTTATCCGTACATATCTTGGACCCAAATACGACGAATTCGGCCGTGTGCTCGCTACTGCTGACAACCGCGAAAACATCGTCGTCCTTGACAAATATGTCGTTCAGTTAAATGCTGGCAAGAATGAGATAGAACGCAATTCCAATGACTTCTACTGGACCCGAACTGATCATACTACCTATACCGAATTGTACTACTACGTTATGATGGCTTACGATGGCAAATACGACTTCCCATTGGACCATAGCCAACCCCATTGCAATTTCCCCGATCGTCTTATCCTGCCCCATGGCTGGGAGAAAGGCATGCCAATGCAAATGTACTTCATGGTTACTCCCTTCGACTCCAAATACGACCAATTCTTCAACCAAGACTATACATACTCTTGTGGCATTGGCTCTGGCAAACGCTTATTAGACGACTTGCCATTCTTCTATCCCTTCGACCGTAAAATCGACGAATACGACTTCTACGTGCCCAACATGTACCACAAGGAGGTCAAGATCTTCCATTACAACAGCTTTGAAACCTACATGAAGAGTGAATACAAGAACCATGGCAAATTCGACTACAATTTCATCAATGACTACTACACCACCGGCGGTGCGAACTTCTAAGTCAATCTAAATGTGACATCGTTGTTAAACGTGTAATCTTGTGTTTATTGTAAATAAATTGTTTAAAAGCAAATACTACTACGTTGAGTGTTTATATTTATGAGGGGTGGTATGCGTGTTTAATGCAAGTGTTTAATCACACGTCAGTGCAGGATTTTATAGCCAGGATTATATAACAGAGCTGAAAATACCAATGCCAATTAACTATTGATAGAATACAGAAAATAGTAACACTGATCAGAAATAAAAAATTTAGCAATATTTTTGTTGAGTCAATGAAGTATTTTATCAAAACATAGAATGAGAACCAAAATGTATTATTATTATTCTCAGTTTCGATAAGTTGTGTTTGGTAACACTGAAAAATTTAACCCCCTTGCCCATAGATTAATACTTATAGTAGATCTACTAGTTCTCCCACCAAATTTATGACATTTGGTGGTGTGATATTTACGTTTGATGTTGAAAAGGATTGCTTTACTAACACCAGATAGAGGCAATGGTTCAAAACAACGAACAAAATAACAACAACGGCATTTCGTTTTGTGTCTTAAAATTATTGTGTTAAATACAACACAAATGTATGATAACAATAACTGTCAATACAAAAGTTTAAAACACATTTAAATTTCACAGTTTTCCACCAAAATGGCATGAAAAATTAAAGCAAGAAGTTATTGTAATTCCACCTGGTGTATATCACTTTTCGACAAACATCTCTCTATCACACCGACCGCATCACGAAGAGTGTGAAAGGAAACGTCAGATGAGCCAAATATTTTCTCTAGTCTGAGATTACTCTATGCCCTTGCCACACATAAAAGTGCAAGTTGGAAAAACACAATCCACACACACTCTTTCACTCGCACACACACACACACACACACATTTTGATAAATTTCATCCCAACCAAATGTGCACAAAAACGGATGCGGATCCGTTACGGATCCGTAATAGACTTAAAAAATGGAATCAGTGCAATCACGAATTTACGAATCCGTTGCGGACCCGTTTCGGATCCGTAAAAAATTTAAAAAAGGAATCAGTGTAATCGCGATTTTACGGATCCGTTGCGGACCCGTTTCGGATCCGTAAAAAATTTAACAAAGGAGTCAGGGTAATCGCGAATTTACGGATCCGTAAAAATTTTTAAACGGAATCAGTGCAATCGCGAATTTACGGATCCGTAAAAAAGTTAGAAAAGGAATCAGTGTAACCGCGAATTGAATAATCCATTTCAATCCCGATTTGTCTCCGTAAAAAAGTAAGAAAAGGAATCAGTGTAATCGCTAATTGAGTTTTTTTTAAGAAAATGTCCTTATGTGGGACTCTGAAAAATCAGTGTTTAATAATTTTTTCGTAAATTACAACTCAATTGAAATGTATTTTTTTTAGAATAGGAGAAAAGCATTGAAAGTCAAATTTCATTTCATGTCATTTATTATACAAAATTTTAACTTTAAAGCATATTGGCCAAAAATACTACTGAACAAAATGTGAAATTATAATAGTTAAATAATAATAATTCTATTTAATATTAATAATAAAAAAAAATTAGACAAATACATGAATAAAAATAAAACTAATATAAAGTCAGTGTGGGACTTTTATCCACTAAAAACTCCTCTCGTCCGTACAGTCACTGATTGGTTTGTGGTAACTAAGATAGGACTCATATGTTTGGTGATCAATTCTTTGCAAGTTTATATCTTCAGTGGATTAGGGCCACAAAATAGAGTTCTTTACCTACTTTAATTTTAAATAGCTTATTTATATTACTAGGCACATGTTGCTGCAGCTCGCCTTCAATCCGAATACAATTATTTGTCAGAATATTAAGCTGGTTGTTGTCATTACTGAAGAACGTATGCGCTACTATAGGATAACCACAAACAACATATTTTCCCGAAGTTTTTGTAATTGCATCAATTTTGTACACTTTGCCATTATATGTGCAAAAATTATAGGGGTGTTTCAAAGAAAAATAGTGAATTTTTGTTTGCAGAAATAAATACGAGCCATCCTTGAATTCGCCAATATTGTACTCGTTGATTTGATTTTTTGAATTGATATAAACACCATTTAAACTTGCTTCCACCATTCTCTTGTAAATTTGGGAACAAAAAAATCGTTTTTGTTTCAATTTACGTTTAATTTCTTGCAAAAAGTTTTCAAATTTAAATGCGTCAAACTTGCCTAGGGGACCTATGTTTCTGACATCTGCAGCTAAATGCGTCAAACAATGAGTTGAGAATTTTTTCAACAAAATCACTTAATAATCTCTCTGCTTCATTAATATTGTCGGTATTATAAGAGAGTAGAATTCGTATTCCTGCACTTAGACTTAAGAAATGATTATATCGTTTTAAAATATTTTGTAACACAATCGGTCCTATGTAAAGGGTTTTTAACAGAGACGCTACAAAAGTAAATCGATAGGGACAGCAAACGACGCCATATTTTTTCCCGCTCTTTTGACATTTCTCTTCAGTAAGGTTTGCCATTTCATCATGGAAAGATATACGAGCCAACAACGAGTCGAAATTATTAAAATTTACTACTGAAAATTTGGAGTCAGTGCCTCAACTTTAAGAGCGGAAAATCATCGGAAATCATCTTCAGCGATGAGGCTCATTTCTGGCTGAATGGCTTCGTCAATAAGCAAAATATGCGTTATTGGTCAGACAGCAATCCACACGTAATCCATGAGTCATCATTGCATCCCGAAAAAATTACGGTTTGGTGCGGTTTATGGGCCGGCGGCGTCATTGGGCCATACTTCTTCCGTGATAATCAAGACCGGCACATTACTGTGAACGCGAATCGCTACCGTTCAATGATAACCCAATTGGATAATATGGACTTGGAGGACATGTGGCTCCAACAGGACGGCGCCACAAGCCACACAGCGAATGGCACAATCAATTTATTGGAAACCAAGTTTGGTGAACGTGTTATCTCACGAAATGGCCCAGTCGATTGGCCGCCTCGGTCGTGCGATTTGACGCCGTTAAATTATTTCCTGTGGGGCTACGTCAAGTCTATGGTCTATGCCAACAAGCAAGCGACGATTGATGAACTTCGTATGAATATCGAATGTGAAATTGCAGCAGTATCGGCCGATTTATGCTTGAAAACCGTCGAAAATTGGATTCAGCGTCTGGACTTCTCCAAGCGTGCCCGTGGTGGCCATGCAAAAGAAATCGAGTTCCATACATAATGGCATCGAACGTACTTTCACAGGAATAAAGAGTTTCATTGGTATCTAAAACCGGTTTTGTTTTATTTAAAAAACTTTTGTAGCGCTCTTATTGAAAAACCCGATACAAAAGAAACATTTTAAGCTCTGTGGCCTTCCATCTATCTATTTCACTAATTGACCTTGGTTTCCTACAAAATTCGCGTGGCACATCATTTCTAATTTGCATTAGGCGTAAGTTTAGAACTTTTATCCTGGTCAAACTTATGGAATATGGTTGCCGCCGATCTTTCCTCCAAACTCTTACCAATGTTTTCATCACACCTAAACATACTACGTGCATGTAATCCAATGGGAAGTTATTGACCATGTGGATTTGAAGAAATTCCAACATATTCTGTTCCTTATTTGTATGGTGATCTGGATACTTTCTGCTTCGATATCCTTCATCGGTTCTTAGTTCATTTTCGCTTAGTCTAAAAACTATTTTGTGTCGAACCCACTCTCCCCGTTGGGTACATTTGCGGCAACTGTAAAATCCAGAATGAGTTTTTATATCCAGCACCATTGCTCTTGCTGGCGCATCGCATACAAAAACACAAATTTTAATTAGGAAGTATCGACCGCAGTACTCAAATCCTACTTTAAGTTCTTCAACAAACATTTTTAGGAACTCTGAAGTGTCTTTCGGCTTAGAGTATCCCTCGTACACACCCACGAGCAGAACAGAATCTGTATTTGATACATTCATCAAAATGGACCACACCTGCGCTCCAGAACTTTTTCAAACGGGTAAGCCATCTACATTAAAATTGAGCTCCAAAATATCCTGTGGAAAATGCAATCTTTGCAATAGGTCAGTCAGACTATCTTTTATTCCATAGTGAATATGACTGCCGCTTTTCATAGGTATTATGGGAGCGTTCCTTGGAGTTTGTTTAAGTGATCGGGCATCGCAAGGCAAATCGCTGACAATTTATTTGCCGACCTAAATGGTATATTCTCCTAAATTGACCATGCAGCAATTAAACCTGCAATATTATCAGTCCGTTTGTCCATGTGAATATTGTCGTCATTGCTTTCCAACTCAAGTACATCAACTACCGACGTGCTTGAGTGGTTCGCCGCTTCCTCTAATACAGACACTCGGTCATATCTGCTTGTCGATGCATTTGCCAATAAGACTGTTTCATTATTCCCATCAGCATATTTCTTGTTGTCTTTAAAAAATGCATTAACGAAATCTGGCACATCTTTTTTGAGCACTTTGTTATTTTTATTTTGGGATGAACCACCAGCTAAAAGTGAAATCCGTTTTTTTGGGAGGAATTTCTCCCGCTTGCGGATCCGTAACTGATTCCGTTACGGATAGAAAGTACGAAGAAGTGGAACTGTGAACTTTCAACGAAAATTTCATACACATAAATTTTACCACTTTTACGAATGAACGGTCGAAACTAAAGACAGTGTTGCCCAATAATTGGAAAATCGCATTTAATTGGAAAATACCACTTTTTATCTGTTTTTCAAGGCTTCTACTAAAAATATTATTTTTATTATACTAGTTTTGTGTATATAGTTAAGAAAGTATCAACATTATCTCGCTAAATAATTTGATAGAAAATAAAAATAAAGTTTCATAATTAATTCGGAATAAAATGGATTAGCCAGGGGCTGTAATGATTCTAAGTTATAATATAACAAATGCTCTTTAGTCATTATTGCCCGATTTTTATATTTTACTTACAAATTAATGATTATATCGACACGTTCCCGGCAGAATGTATTAAGCGACATATTTGGCGACAATGACTTTTTGCCATATTCTCAAAATTTAGGCCAAGCTCCACATTTCGATATACAGAGAATGACCGTTGCATAACCACGTCATGAGTTATTAAGCAAATGAAATGGTAATAACCGAAAAAATAATACAAATCAGCTACTTGACAGAAAGTTTTTTTCGTTTCCTGAACAATTTCCATTTTGTCGCTTAATACATACTGCCGGGAACGTGTCGATATTATCATTTGTATTTATTACTCCAAAAATAATGAATATCATTCGAAGTCTAGGAAAACACCCCAAACATTCAAATGTTTGCAAGTCCCAAATTCATTAGTACCTAAATGCAAAAAATTAACATATTCACTGACAAACATGTGTACTTTTGCATCACAATGTACGTTGTTGGAATAATAGATAATTTAGATATAGATAGATAATAATAGATAATTCAGGAAAGCACGATCACTGGCATGAATAGTTTCGAACTCCGTGACAAGTTCATCATCAGATGCCTAATCACTGTGCCTGAATTGGTATATTGGATAGATCATCAATTTTATATGCAATTGCATATGCATATGATTCATTCTAAACATTACGTGGAAGCATTCGCAAACATAATAAACTTTCGAAAACAATTATTTTTTAATTTAAATAATTATATAATCAGCCTTATTACGAATGTCGTTGTCGTATTTTGACAACGACAATTTTGTAAATGATTAAAGATAACACGTCAACTTTGTCTTTAATCTTTTACAAAACTGTCGTAGTCGAAATACGAGAACGACATTCGTAATAAGGCTGATTGTAATTAATTTTACTAATATAAATCCACTTTTATAACCAATTAATAAAAAAATTAAAAGATTTAAAACGATCACTTACACTTACTTGCATTGAATGCATTATTTGTTATTTTCTCATGAAATGAGAATCTGCTGCTCATTTTCTTCCCTTTGTTTTGTTGTATCCCACGTTTTTGTTTTCAGAGGGTTTCAACTCTGACAAACCGATACAACACTTTAACACTGCGTTGGTACACAAACAATAGTTGTGTTTTTTATTACATTTTACAAATGATTTTCCAAAGAGGATTTACAAGTAGAGAAGAAAAAACCGAATTTGGCAACCCTCGTAAAAGACGATGAACCATTGGCGACTGAATGCATGAAACTCAGTGTTACCATGTTCACATAATTTGTGCCCATAATTTTTTTGGTTTTGGCACTTGTTCTTTTTGGAAAAATTATGCCAAGTGCCGTTTAGCACAATTTCCTCAACATTTTCCCAATTTTTTTAAATTTGTGCAATTTTTTAGCAGAATCTTTTTGCAAACGGCACAATTTTTCGTACTGGAAGTTGCTCCCTTTAATTTATCTGAAAATGTTACATCCTATTTATCGGTATAGAAGGTACAATATCAAATTTTTATGTTACTGGCTAACAAAGCAACTCCACAATTCATGAAATATCAGAAACAGGTTGACTATTTAAAAAGTTCCATATAGAGATAAATGACAAAATTCCTTATACATTGACTTATATTATATTATTATTATACCAGGAGTAAATTATTAGGGATACCAGGTGTGAAAACCTGTTGTAAGACGTACTTTTTTACCTGGAATAAAAATATGGACGACTAAATTCAAATTAGTCGTATTGGACAGTAGTTCCTTCAATGTCAGGCATGACTTTTGTAAAATGGTCTAAATCCGTTGGAAGTTCTTCTCAGCACTCCACATACAAACTCCAGGGAAAATCTCCGTGTTCAATATCCGAGAAAGAAAATTTCGAAGTAGTGACGAATTGACCACTGTTCGGTAGGATAAGTAGAAAGAAAAAGAAATTAACCAAATTTTGGGTAATTGTATTATAAGATGATTGAAAGAAATTGTTAAAAATAATGGACCTTAAACAAAGTAATAAAATCTTTTTTTTAAAGTTTTATTTAATGTCTGTCTTTCGTTATTGTTGTAGAATTTGTTAAAATATTTTAAGTTAGTGTTTTGTATGAAATTAAGATACAGGCTATAACTAATTAAAACCATAATACTTATTTTTAAGTTGAACGGTTAACGTTAAACAACTTTTTAAGGGCGAGATGAGCATCCATTTATTGGAGGGACCGTATGCTTTTTGAACTCAGAATTAGAAAAAACACTAAAAGCTAATTTTAGCATAATGGTTTTGCAAACGGCACATTTTTTGAGGATATTTGGCATAATTTGTTAGTCGGTCTCTGGCAACACTGATGAAACTAAAACGCATCCAAAATAAGAAACACTCACGTCTTCTGAATTTTATACAAATTTACACAGTTTAAGAATACAGTTACACACTTAAAAGATAAACTGTGAATACCCAATGTGCCATATGAATCCGTTACGAATTCGAGACGGATCCGTTTCTGTGGACATTTTGTCCGAAACGGACACTCATAACGAATTCGTTTTCTTATGAAATTCCTCCCGAAACCTCGAATCGTTTTTGTACTTTTTCGGATCCGTCTCGAACTCGTAACGAACTGCATATTCGCAAATTTCACTGATTCACTATTTTATGTTTTTGCGGGCTCGTAACGGGTTCGAGACGGATCCGCCAAATCGCAATTTCACTGATTCGCTTTTGTATGTTTTTACGGACCCGAAACGAGTTCGAAACGGATCCGCATCCGTTTATATGTACATTGGGTAATCTCTCGTTGTCCCTTAAACACAGCTGAACTTTTATCACCAAAACAGGTACACTATTTGGATCACAAACAAATATATTATAACAATTTAATCATTCTGTCTCCAACATGTAATACTAAATAGCAAACACGATGTGTTGGGAGAAAATTGTACTATATTTGCGACAAGTGTACTATATTTGCGACAAACTAAAATGCAACAGATTAATTAACATAAGAAACACTCAGTTCATCTCCAATTTACACACGCATTCTGGAATATTTACGAATCATTCGCTGAAAGTATTATGCAAAAATACAATTACACATTTACATCTTTCACTTTGAATAATCTCTATTTTATTCTCTTGCCCTCGACAGAGCATAAACAGTGCAGCAAACACAGCAGTATTTGTATCACAAACATAGATATATTTGGACATGTTGCAAACACATGTTATATTTACATCCAAGCAACAACAAAAGACTGATATGACGACAAGATATATTTTCAACAAGAAGGACTTCCAATGGGATGTCCAGCTTCCTCGATTGTGGCTGATATTGTTATGGAGAATCTACTTGATTCCTGCATAGAAGAGCTGGCCATAAAACCGAAAATCATTACCAAATATTTAAACGATTTATTCTGTATCGTTACAGATAGTGCTATAGATAATATTTTGACAAGATTTAATAATCTTCATCCTAATATTAGGTTTAAAATTGAAGAAATAGTGGAGTGTGGATCATTAACCCGAAATTAATGGTTATCAATACGGCAAGAAACCTAATAGAGAGAGTTTTGAAGATAAGCGAAGGGAATTTTCACAAATAGAATAACGAGAAGATTGCAACTATATTAATGAACAACAATTTTGCAATAGGGTTAGTCAATAGATTAATAAGGCAATATGAAAATAAGGAGCAAGATATATATAAACACAATGGTGGAATCGAAAAAGTTTTAATCATTATCATATCTGCCAGGATTTTCTGAAAGATTAGAAAAATCAAGAATATATCGCACCCGTTCAACAATACTGTATTAACTCAAAATTTTTTTATTTTATCTTGTTGGCAAAAAACAATACATAACACTATCTGCAAACAATAAACAAATAAAAAGGTTATGTGGTGCAATACAATAATTGATGGGGTTTCTAAATATTGCCTAACTATTGTTAATGGAAAATTCCTTAAGCATTAAGAAAACAGTTTTTTGTCTCTCCTGAACACTTTGAAGTTTTTGAGTTAATACAGTATTGTTGAACGGGTGCGATATGATACCAATAATTACAAAATGGCCCATACAACAACACACACACTAGGTAGATTGTTTAGTAAAACTAAAGAATGAATAGATTAATTTGACAGATCTAATATAGTATACAAAATACCTTGTGGAGGAAATGATAGTGAAAGTTGCAATATGGTATATGTAGGTACAACTAAAAATAAACTTAAGACTAGAATTGCAGGACACAAATCAGATCAAAACTGTAGACACATCTCAACACAAAAAAACAGCATTATCATCACACTGTGCAAACTTAAATCATTTTCCAAACTTTCAAGTTGCGTCAGTTTTGAATAGGGAAAATAATTATAAACGTCGATTTATGTTAGAAATGTTACAGATAAGAAGGACTCCAATAGCGAAGAGAATAAACTTTAAAGCAGATACGGATAATCTAGCACAGAATTATAGACATTTAATTAGTAAAATGTATAACATTTCACCGAAAATTGTTTGATGTATCATTGAATTTGTCACTAGGTAACATTTTTAATATATCAGGATGTAACTTGTTGAATTTACCATTATGTATATACTTTTCTCAACCAAATTATTTTTCTGGCTGTAAATTAGAGAAACTATTTCTACACACAAATTTTTCTGGCTGTAACTTAAACATTTTTCACACGACAAGAAAAGTTTTTCATTGTTTAATATTTTAATTTTTTGTTATTGTTGACAAGAAAAAAATTTTGTTTATCAATTCTTTTCGTTTCTAATTAATAATTGTGTTTATCTTCCTGACGATGCTACCCAATGGGTAGCGAAATATCGAAGAATAAAATTAATTAAAAAAACGATCAAACCCTCCAACAATTTAATTTTTGAATATAATACGAAAGGTCGGATAAATCATCGCTTATTAAATATTATTATATTAATAATATATTCAACCTTTCTAAAGTATTTAACGCTGTTGACCATAAGATTGGTTTGATTAAACTCCAGAGATTGTGTAATATTTCTCCTACGGATATTCGACTTATGTCATCCTATTTAGACGCTAGATGCCAATCTGTATGCTTTGGGAATTCAATTTCCTAAAACTTTAATAGCGACAAGGGGTGTGACACAGGGTTATATACTTGGAACACGTCAGTACACGTTGTATCCCAACGATCTGCCATGTAAATTTAAATGTTGTAGCGTACATATGTACGCTGATGGTGTACAATTGTACGTCAGCTGGAAGATTTTTAACATTGACAATTGTATAAAATAATTAATATTAATGCCGATTTTCCATCTGTTCTTGAATGAGCTACGTCAAGGGGGTTTCGATGACACAGCTTATCGACCACCTAGCTGCAAATTTCATACAGGAAAAAATTTCAAAGAGAATGACCGATAGGCGAATTGAGAAACTGACTTGATTTTATTGGCACTTAGGATAATTAAAAGAACTTTAAATGCAATGAATTAGTTTTGATTTGAAGAACTCAACAATTTTCTTACATTTTTATTTGTATTACTGGAACTGAAACACACATGCACACTCTCTATATCGTGTGCAATATCTAAATGTTTTATAATCCGCAAACGTCCGCAGAATATCTCTGTTGATCGGGTTTTAAGGTTAGACGATTCGAGTATCGAATCCCTGAAACATCTGTCTTTTTTTACAGTGTAGTATACTTGTGTCCAAACACAACGTGTTTGCTAGTCAGTATTACATGTTGGAGACACAATGATTAATATGTTATAATATGTGTTTGTGACCCAAGTATAGCTGTGTTTGGGACACAAACACAGTTGTGTTAGTTTAACTATTTCAGTCGTCAATCGGACAGAGAATAGCAAATGCGCTTGTTTGATTAACTAAGCATGCTGTGGGAAAAATGCGTATTACACGCTAAAAAAATCTGTCTCTTGTTGTTTGGATTTTGTGTGTTGGTGTTTGCTAATCAATATTGCATGTTGGAGACACAATAGCGGCATTCATGCAAACGTGAAAGTCGAGAACTTTTGCTCAGCGCAAGTTTCCCTCGCACCGTTGCATGAGGCACTAGGTAAAGTTGCTCAGCGTAGTTGTGCTCAAAACCATATCAGCTGACCAACATGGAACATAAGGTGGTAGCAGTAGCAATTGCATGTATTATGCATGTGTACTTTTTCTACTGTTCTAGTGCTATCACCTTATTTATCCATCCTAGTCAGATGACAACGAAATGTCAAAAGTTTACACGTTTCTCCATCCCGCGTTTGCGCAGCAAATTTGCCTCGAAAACTTTCCACTTTTGAGCAAGTCGCTTTGTATGGGAAATTTTTTTGTTTTGACGTTTGCTGTGCAAGTTTACGATGTTTTCGAGCTTACGAGGTTCTTTCGAGCTTTCATGAAGACCACTAATGATTAATGATCAGTAAAAAATGATAAATAAGGGCTCAGACAATTAAATGGTTTGTGATATTGCTTTGGTTTTTGCATATCGCTTTCGAATATACATATGTATGTATGTGTGCTACCAAAGTGATAAACGATTTCGAGGAAAGAAACTGAAAAGAGCAACAACGTGAAGCCGTTTTTTTTGTCTGTCCGAGCCTTTATGGCGAAAATCGGAGCGTCTTGCCATTTAATAAAAAAGCAAATAGTATTTAATAAAAAAAAACACAGAGTATCCAAACCTTTGTATACACATAAATATATTATTTATGTACTAACGCATAGTGATAATCGTGACTTAAAATGTTGTACCGTTTGGCGAAGTTGAAAGCTTCTGGAAAAAAAACCTGAGAGACAAGAAAGAAATGAGAAGCAAAACAGAAGCAGATTCGTATTTCATAAAAGAAACAAATAATGCATTCGATGCAAGTAAAAATAAAAAGGGGCGTTGTAAATCTTATAATAAATAATAAACTATATATAAGTACATATATTGAAATCAAAAACTAATTTGTTTCTATTATGTTTCGAAGAAATATGCACATATTTGGGAGGAAACACGCGAATATTTCCACGAAAGTATAAGGATGTTTGGGATGCAGCACGCTTATTTATCCACGCAAAAGCATACATGTTCGCCTGTAAACATTCTAATGTTTCCATTTAAATACATGTGAGTTTGGAACTTTCAAACATATGAACGTTTGGAGTGTGTTCTAAACATATACATGGTTCCTGCAGAATATGTTTGGGAGAATATGTTACAGAGACCGGGGTTTTCAGCGTGTATTGAATCAAATGGCATTGATCCCAAGTTCTTAAAATTATTCGTGCATACATGTTACCATACATATATAGTTAACTCCATCTTTCCCCAAAACTTTAAAACATGCTAAGAAATTTCCAATACCTAAGTCTGAGAATGATTACCGTCCAATTGCAATTTTTCACAATTTGTCGAAAACTTTTGAAAGAATAAGCAAAAAACAGATGAGCGCAGACTTTATACAAACTTCACTCCCTTCCAGGTTACAATCCGGATTGAAACAAATCATTGTTCAGAATGTGTCAGGTAGTTTATTTAGGAGCTAATATCGACAGTAAACAGGTCGGATTACTTATTTTATTTGATTACATTAAGGTTTTCGACAAGGTCGATCATAATATTCTTTGTATGAAACTTAGAAATTTCGTTAATTGTTCACTTAATTCTGTTAAATTCTGCCTATTAGATCCCAGTCAGTTGTTGTTGGAAATGTCTGGTCGGACTATATAGGAGTTTCAAGTGGCGAGGTACCAACATTTTTAAGAAACATTTTTAATGCTATTTACTCGAAATGTCGCCATCATGGTAAAATAAGTAAGGTAAACGCAGTAGGAATTGTTGTAATTTTAGGCAACAACAACATTAATTTTGTTTTTATTTGGTGTTCCTAATCTGCAAGTGTGTACTATAACAGCCCTATTCTGTGTATATGTAACCACAACATTGTTACAAAGTTGTCACCAATGTTTGTATCTGGTATTCTGGCTACACAGTGACAACAAAATATTCACCTCGTAACAATTAATTCACCTCACAATAACAGGTCGTCAAAAGCAGTGACAAAAAAACAAAAACATATGGTTTTCTCCACAAAACGAACGCGGTAAAAAAAGGAAGAGTAGGTATTTAATATATTTATGTTTTATTGAATTAAAATTAATACAATATTATTCAGGGAATTTGAGCGCACCGCAAAGGCACAGCTGTAATCCTATATTGCCTTCCTCAAGGAACATCCAGAGATGCTAAGCGGAAAGAATACTCCTGCACATCCGCGCCATATAGAAGAAGACATTTACTTTAGCGCCAACTCTCTGATCTACATCAATATTTCACCACCGACAAAAGCTTCTGCACTGAGTTCAAAAAGTTGTTTTTTCCTCCGCGGTCGGGCCAACTTCTTGAGATATAGGCATTTAAAGCTTGAGTATATAATCGTTCGAATCTCCGGGATTTATAATCCGATCTGGTTCAAGTGGGAATCATTACAAAGGTCTTTCTAAGCTCTATAAATCAGTGCATAAACATATTTATTTTTATTAGCCCATAGGGGAGCTAATTAAAAAAACGTTTTATAACCTCACTTTTCTGATATAAATTTATATTTGTTTTCAAAAATATACCCTATTATACTTATTTTTAAGCAGGTTTCGATAATACACAAGACCTTAGCCTTTTTTAAAGTTATATTACTCAATATTCCTTGAAAGATCGAAGATATTTACGTTAAAAGTTTTGTAATACTTTTCGCGCTTTTTCAATCTTTCTAACACAAAATCTAGTTCTTTCTGCTCCATTTCCATAGGACAAAGTAACCAAAGCCCTTCCTTCATTTAATTATGCCCTCTTGTCGGTTTGATACAAAATATATTATTATTTTTTCCCGTATACAGTTTTATTGTTTACTTGCAGAATTTATAAAATGATTTTGTATGAACTTTCAAGCAAATAAAACAGCGCTGTTACCTCGTCTTTGCCAGGTAAAAATTTTTGTTACTTTTGTCACCAAAAAAATGTGTCAGAATACCGATATGTGACAATTGTCACATTGCTGTCAAATAGTAACCGTGGTAACCCTGCCAGAAGTACAAAAACAAAATATATGTGAATTTGACATAAGAGAAACACCTAACGGTGCGTTTACACGGGACAGTTTTAGACAAGATAGTTGAGAATATGTATTAGTTGTCACAAACAGAAAAATTGTTTGTGTACGCGTCCAGCCAGTTATAAAGACAGTACAGTTTTAAGCAACCACCGACAGAGTCGTTTCGTTAAATTTCGTGCTCTGATTTTTTGTTTCTTCGCTCTTTTGCCATTGTGTTTTGTCTTACTTCTCCAAATTACAATGGAACTGATGTACTTTGCAAAATTAGACATGTATTCATGTTTATATTGTCAAACAATATTGCAATAAAAATTAGCAAACATTTCAAATACAAATATAGTTCCCAATTTGTAAAGTCGTTTGCGATGTTTTGCTTTTTTCTCAAATTACTACGAAACGTCACCGATATGGCCGATGGCTGAACTAGTACAGGTTGAAGCAGTAGGATTTGTTGTAATTGTGTGAACCAACAACAGGCATTTAGTTTTTGTTTCATGACTAACCGTGAAATTCAACACAGATCCATATGAACAAACACAGTAAACAAAAAAGTACAACAACAAAATACACTGAATTTAACAGATGGGGTCATAAGAAAGCAAAATCAGTTGTTCTATTGCGCCAACCTTTACTTGTTCAACCATGATCTGGCCGCTTATGTCAAATCTCTTGCTGAAGTTACTGTCGTTGAAAAATCAGAGACAGTGGCGAGGCAAGTGAGAGAAGTGTAAGTGCGGTAGTAAAAATGTGTGAATGTGTTGCTACTGTCGGAGCAAAACTGTCCCGTGTAAATGCCAGGTAAGCAAGAAAAAAGTTAAAATCAGCTATAAAGTGCATTTTCGGAGTGCTCCTAAAAAGGAGTCAGAAAAGAGTCTTACTAAAGTGCATTTTCGGAGCGCTCCTAAAAAGGAGTCAGAAAAGTGTCCTATTAAAGAGTATTATCGGAGTGACTGTACTGAGACGGCACGCGCTATGACTTAGAAATTCCTCTTAATTATGTGTGTACCAAAGCGTTGTCGTGCTGTTATTTGCGCTTTGCTCGAAAAAAAATAACTGTACCACACACAGGGTGTGTTGTTGTCGTCGCACGAAGCGAAGCAGGCACCAAAACCAATGTGTGCTTCAGTACAAAGTGTGATTTCGTTGAGTAAGGTCAAGGTAGTAGAATTTGTGAAATAAAATATTAGTTATTATACTTATAAATGAATTCCATTTTAATTTTTTTACTATAAATACAATTAATTTTATTTATTTTGCATTTAAAATTGCAATGACTCTTTTCTGACATAATGTAAGAGCCCTTTCAGAACGCCAAAAAACCATCATAAAAAAGACTCTTTTATGATATAAATTAAGAGCTCTTTCCGGGCCCAAAAAGAGCGTGAAAGCTCCGCAAAAGGAGTCAGAAAAGACTCTTTTCGGACTCATATGGCTTGCTGGGTTGTGTTTCATTATGTTCGTATCACCAAATGTTGTGCACATCAATTGATTTGTAATTCAGTTTTGGTTGCAAGAACTGAAATATTTAGTTGAAGCAAGAAGAAATAAATGTGATCTGTCAATCGAGTTATAGTTCTAGCAATCAAATTATCCTGTAGTGGTGAATATTTGATTAGTTGGATCAACGAAAAATGTAAAAACTAATTCGGTTGTACCAAATAATACAGGGTGATTCAGGAAGTTCCGGACAAATTTCTCCAGCATATTCCTTGACTCATTTCATGAAGAAAAGTCCACTAGGACCATGTCCGAAAATGCAAGGGTGCGAAATGGCAGCGGGTTCAAAATTTTCGGATTGGCGGTAGTAGGGTAAAGTTGCTAACTTCTGAGCCAGTGGTCGTTATTAAATATTCAAATAAATAATTAAAAATAAATATTCAAAAATTTCAATAAAATAAAATCTTAAACTTGTTAATCTACAAAAACAAATAAATGTGTGCTGTTATTTCGCTTCCAAAAACAAAAACAAACATTTTTGCATTTCAGTAACTTTGGAACGGTAAGACCTCTGGGCTTCGTTAAGGTTATTTTGGAAAGGTAAGAGGTATCGCTATCTTTCAACAGAAAAAAAAAACAAAGTTACCTGCCATCTGGCTGAGCAAATTGAGGTTATGTGAATTTTTTTCCACTTTTTTCCGAAAGCTCTGTATCTCGGCGATTTGACTTTTTTCTACTTTTTTGATTGATTCTGAAAGGCCTCTTAAAGACCTTTCCAACAAAAATCCGGCCACTGGCTCAGAAGTTAGCAACTTTACCCTACTACCCTCCGACCGCCAATCCGAAAGTTTTGATCCCGCTGCCATTTCGCACCCTTGCATTTTCAGACATGGTCCTAGTAGACTTTTCTTCATGAAATGAGCCAAGGAATACGCTGGAGAAATTTGTCCGGAACTTCCTGAATCACCCTGCTCAACTTATTACATGAATTTGACGGCTGTCACAACCATTTCTGTGGTGACAAGGCATAACAGCATAACTCGAGTTATGCTCAAACTAAATTTTTCAAGAATCGAGGTGTATGTATCGTACTGCACACTATATAATCCAAACATGAATAATCCAAATTGTAGTTCCCAAGATATTGGAAAAGATTTATTAGCAAATCTCGATCAATCACTACATTACAAATGAAATTTGAACCCTTAAAACGCTCTCGTAAAAAAATTGCAAAAATATACATATGCTGTTAAGCCTTGTGACCGCAGATTTATTAATGTATTTTTATTTAAAACCTGGGTTCGTATTTTTTGATAGAAAATATGAAAAAATGTCTATATCTCGGAAACGGAGCGTCGAATCGAACAAGTAACTAATTTTTGACAATTTCTAAGGGTTTTCCATAAAGTTGTCCAATTTGTATGCATTTTTTTTTAATCATCAAAATACATAAGAAAATACTATAAAGAAAGTGGATATAACCCAGAAACGGTGCGTACAATCGCAAAAATAATAAATTTTTTATCTCCAATGGATGTCTTTTTAAAACAAAACGCTAAAACTAAAATTTTTCGAACAAAAATCGCTAAAACGCCATTATGTATATATTTCGAAAATGGAGCGTTCAACTGAAATATAACCATTTTTTTTTAAAAATAAGAAAAGTGCTGAAATAAAAAAAGAGGTATAACTCGGAAACTCAAAATAAATAAATTAATTACCTCCATAGACGACTATAACCAATGGATGACATTCATACGGAATCACTTAAAATCCGTTAAATTAACATTTTTCAAATAAAAAAATCGCTAAAACACACATATGTAGTATGTGTTAGCAATTTTTGTTTTAAATAATTGGTGCCGTATTAAAGATATCCATCCTACGGAGGTAACGAAGATATTATTTTTGCGATTGGACACACCGTTTCCGAGTTATAGCCATTTTTTATTTTAGCTATTTTCTTATTTTCACGATTTTTTTAAAAAAAATTATTTCATACGAGTTGGACCAATATATGAAAAACCCTTAGAAACTCCCAAAAATTATTTATTTTTTCGATTGGACGCTCCGTTTTCGAGATATAGACATTTTTTCTAAATTTTTCATATTTTCGATCAATAATGGGGTTGGGTTACCCTGGATAACCCATTACCTATCGCCGTGGGAAACGGGTAAAGGCCGCTCACCCATTCCCCATGTGTAATGGATAATCGTGCAGGGTAATTTCCCAACGTCGAGGGTAGCTACCCATTATTTTCCCATACTGTGAGGGAAATACTCCCCACGGTGATGTGTATGGGTTGCATATGGGGGGCGTAAATCTGAACTTTGTTTGTAACAATATAAAAGCAGATATAATTTAGAACTATCATATGTATGTTTTTTGCATGTGTTTGAGAATGCGCCAATAGGGGTGTCAGATTCAACGATAGTGTTTAAAAGTCTCACTTCACCGCAATTTATGGTATTACTAGTAAAATAAAAAATACATTCAATCAGGATGTATCCACGACACAGCTGATCGACTATGTTGTAGGAAATTGATAGAAAACAGAGTGGATAGGCGAGAGAGCGAAAAGCAACCAGAAGCAAACCATTCAGCAAACTAAGTTCAAATAGTGGTTGATTGCTACTAATGACAGCTGATTTATGTTTTATGTTGGTTGCACCGAACGAAAACACGCATCCCCTTCTACTTCTGTCCGTTTTATGCCCAACCAGACACTAAAATTCAACAGCAACTGAATCTCGATGAAGTGGCCTACTACCTCGTCGCCATCGAGACAACGTAAAGAGAGGGATAGAGCCTCTTGTCTATTGCTCGATGATGCAATTCTGAAATTAGTGTGGTGAGATATATAAACTGGGCATATTCGTCTTGTCGATAACAGTAAAATATACATGGACTTTAATGACCTTTTGATTTCGTATAAAAAAATATACATATATATGTCAACCGTCAAAGCATATCAAATTCTGGGGCTATACGGCGTAAAATGCGAATATGTATACTTCTATATTCTTCGGTGGATGATAAATATACACTTACGGCCTTATTCATAAAAGGTTGTCATAGGTTGTCTTTGAGGCTATTTTATCCCCATTAGGTCTAACTTTTGAGTGGAAAATCATCTTTGATCAACGACCAAACATAATTTAAACTCTGAATTGATTTGTTAGGTTAATAGTTGATTGCTGTTTAAGCAGCCAAAGTTAGGCATTTAAACTATGATCCATATGATTTTGACAGCAAACAATAAGAAGAAAAAACAAATCTTCTTTAATTGTTAATGTGAACAATTATAATCACCATCCTAGTTGAAATAACAATAAAAACGTATCATTTAACTCGTAGTGCAGTAAGAACTTTATTTCTGCTCAAATATTTTCCAATTTTATTAAATATTTTATATTTTATCAGTTCAGTTTTCTTTTGCAAATGGCGTCAGTTTGATGCATTGTAAAGATTTGCCGATACATGTATGAACACCGGACATTTTTCGTGGCATTTGCCACTGTTGCCACATGGTAGTAAGATTATTTGACAAAGCACTGAAAAACTCTTTTCATATTTAAAGTCAGATCAAACATAAATTACAATCAACCGATTAACAATTTAAACAACCAGTCAAAAATTGGGCCTTAGTAAACAAAAGAAATAATTTTTTACATTTCGCGCGTACCGTACTTAAATATTGAAATATGGAATTATTTTGTGTATATTTGCAGCGTTTATAGTGTCACATTATCTTGCTAAAGCTCGGTATTCAGTTTTTCAGGTTTAATAACGAAAATTTTATGAACTGAAAATTTCGTTCACTTTCTCTTGTTCACATACTCAGCTCTTTACGAAAGTTTCGTAGGCAAAATTAATTACAGGGCTGCTACGCCAAAGTTATTTCGTACGAAAACAATTGAGGAATCGCAGAACAAAACGTGCCTTTTGATGATGATGAACAAACTGCAGTTTTAAATATCAAATTTTTCTATGAGAAAGGAAACAAATTTTTCAAATACAACTTTACTAAATTCATGCAAAGACACGAAAAAACATTTTATAAAAAAATTATAATTTTAACAGCTAAAAGCGCGTAGAGGAGTTATAAATTAATATTTGCATGGTCAATTATAGATAGGTGGTAACTCTCTGCAACAAAATTTTCTGTTTAGAGATAAATGGCAAAATTTCTTACGAAAATTTCGCAAGCACTGATAAGGTACCCACAGACATGGGATATACTTATGTGTGGGATTTGTGTGTTCTCGACGTCATGTTGCATGTGTGTGGCGCTGTGCGCGCACAAATCTCAAGTATTTGCACATTTTCAAATACTTGGGATTTCTGCGACGTTGTGTCTCGTGTTTTTTTTGGACTAGCCCAGGATATGATAGATACCAGGACGGAGTGAACCCAGCTGACATGTACGATTCGCATAATTGCGCATACGTCAAGTCGGAGCTGACCACTTTGGACAGCATGAGTCTTCTGATGTATCTAGGAATTCGGGAAAGAACTGCCTGGACTCGCGACGCCTTTTCGCTGGTATACGACACGTGTGCCCCGAACTGTAGTCTATTGTCCACCATAACTCCGAGATACTTGATAGCAGGCTTGGAATTAATAGTCTGTGGACATACACTCAGACTAACTGTCTCTATTCTTTCCTGCTCATGATGAGCACGGCCTCCGTTTTGTGTTCAGCTAATTCTAGCCCGTTAGATTCGAGCTGGTTCCTTATTCTCCGAATTTCTTCATTCGCGGTCGCCTCGATATGCTTTGCCACTACAACAGCAATGTTGTCTGAAAATCCGACGATTTTAACTCTCCAGACGCAGGAGCCCGTCGTACATGATATTCCACAGGAGAGGACCCAGAACTGAGCCCTGTGGTACCCCACGGAGACGTCATAATACTTTGTTACCTCTTCACTGCTATATTCCAGTTTTCTATCCGAGAGATAGCTGACAGAATTCTCCACAGGTAGATCGGTGCATCCATGAGGGCGAGCGCCTTTTTATAGCTGACCAGTTGGCCGAGTTGAAGGCATTCCTAACGTCCAGCTTTACCCCTGCGCAGTATTCCTTTGAACCTTCTCGCCACCTTACGCCTTCTATCGCTGCGGCTGCCGTGTCTACGATATTTTTAATGGCATCAACCGTGGAGCGATTCTTCCTGAATCCAAATTGGAGGTTTCACAGTGCGCTGTTCTCCTCGGCTACTGCAATCTGTCGGCTGTAGATAATTCGCTCCAGTATCTTACCCATTGTATCTAGTAGACATATTGGGCGATATGCTGCCGGTTTTTCAGGTGGCTTATTCCTCTTAGGGAAGAGGACAAGGTGTTGGGTCTTCCATTGCCTGGGAAACAGACCTTCATCAAGGCAAGCTTGGAACGTTCCGACGAACAAATCCGGTCTTCGTTGCACCGCCGTTTTCACTGCAACATTCTGTATGCCATCGGGTCCTGGTGCCTTATGGTCGCCAATCCTCCTACAGGCCTTAAGTAGTTCGTCCGTCGTGATATCTGGAACGATCTCCTCGTTAGGATCCCTAAATACCTGAAATGTTGTATTGTGACTTCGTGGAGACAGCTCTTTTATTATCCTGTTTAGCATAGTTGGACACGTGATTTGTGGGGAGATTCCATCCTTCATTGTTGACATCACCATCCTATAGGCGGTGCCCCAGGTGTTCAGCGTTTGGCTATTCTCGAGGCTGTCAAGAGGTATTCGAAGTTTGGTCTTCCCCTTGACAGTTGAGCTGCACTTCTTGCATGGCAGTACTTGGACCGAAGCATCTTGATCTCCTCATTCCACCAGTAGCAGTGAGTTCACTTTTTGCTGGGTGTCCTCCTAGGCATTGCTACGTCGCAAACTCTACTATCTGCTCTCTACTACTACTCTAGCTCTCTGGACCTTCCTTCTGCTGTGCCTTCGCTCAGATTTGCTTCGTCTATCGCCACTTCGAAGGAGTCCTTGTCGAAGACGCTATCCTTCCACTTCGGGTCTGCCCTTTTTGGGGGCATAGTACCAGTTCTGCCCGTGTTCAGTGTGGACAAGACAGCTTGATAGTCACTATAGGTGAACTCTTCACTGACCCACCATTTCATCTTGGACATAAGGGCATTACTCATGAATGTACTGTCAATGATTGAGGCCGTTCCGGCTTTTCGATATGTTAAGGCACCACCGTTAGTTGCGATTCCGACTTCAAGCGGTGCAAACGCCTCTAGCAGTATGCGGCCTCTGGTGTTTGTCCTGCTGCTACCCCACTCCGTCGCCCAGGCATTGAAGTCCCCTCCTACAACTACTGGGTTTATCGCTGTTATATCTGTCGACTTCCTGGAAGGCATGTCTTCCACACGTCCATATTGCCGCTGACCGAGTTTTATCGCAGATCCATATGTTGTTTTCGGCGATTTTATACATTTCGCTGATTAACACTACGTCCGCTCCTTCGTCCTTCGCCATTTTCGTTAAGATATCCTGAGCCGTCTGGCAGTGGTTCAGATTTATCGGAATCACCTTCATCGTCGTAGTTCTTGTTCTTGTTGCACTGTCATTTCTTCGTCATGGCTCTCCGGAGCACTGGGCAACTGCTACTGCCAGTTATGTCTCTGGCGTCCTCGGGTCGGTCCTTCCTGCAGAATATGTAGTGTGGCTCCTTTTTACAGAACTTCGCTATGTGGCCTCTATACCACGTCTCCTACAGCACTTTGATCTATCCTCTGTACTTCTACATTGTATTCCAGGCATTTGAAGCATCTCATCAGTGTTGTACGTTTCCGGATGCTTGACTAGAACCTCCGTTCGCCGCTCCAGCGCCTTTACGTTCGCCTCCTGTCCTAGAGCTTTGCTGATTCTGCTCTGGAAATCGGCGGATCGCGACTCCTTTTCCTTAAGCTGCAGCAGCATGCTCCCATTCTGTATCCTTCGGATCATGGAAACAGCTTCCCCACTATCTTTGATCGTAGGGTCTGACTTGAAGCCTCGGAGGATGGCCACGTAGCTAGACTTGTCCTCGATCACAATGGCGTCTTGTCTCACTCTAATATGCTCTATAGCCTTGTTCTCCAGCTTCTTGGGCGGGTTAACCATCTCGCTATCAGCTACTCTTAACGCCTTCCTCTCGGCTTTTTTCTTGCCCTTTCTAGACACCTTCCTCCATGGGCCTTCAGCCTCCGTGTCTCTGTTCATAGGGGTTATTTGGGTTTGGACTTCTTCCACAGCCCTCTTCTTTTTTGCTCGTTGTTGAGTTTCCGGTGTTTCGCCATTGGAGGCTTTCTCTCGCTTTCTCTTCACGAGGCCCGGTGTCGTCTGTGACGCGCAGTTTGTTCGGATCACCTCCTTCGCTTTCTCGTCGTGAAGGTGTATTGCCGACAACTCATGGAGGGCTTTGATGCTTCCGATTGCACCTCTCATCGGCTAATGGTTGCTGCGCCGTTTTCATCCAACATCTCAACTAGTTTTCTGATTTGCTCTCCCATATCATGGAAGGCGCTACTCTCAGCTACTAATTCTTCGCTCATTACGCTTCCACAATCCATCGATCGCGTATCTCTGCTTCGCTCTGAACAGCTCTCATCGGTGAACGTTGGAATCTGGAGAACGTTGTCCCTCATGTTTATGGCGAGGTTCGCGCGCATTTACACATTTCGTAATTTCATTTACTCTTGAAGCCCCGTATTCAGTTCTTACGTAATTTTCGTAAGAAATTTTCTCGTTTGTCTCCAATCGGAAAATTTTGTTTTACAGAGAGTTACCACATATCTCTGATTTACTTTGGAAATATTTAATTAATTATTCATTTTTGTACGCCATTTTATTTTTAACGCATGTGGTATTACTTTTGTTTTCTAAAATAATCGAAATGTCAAAATTCCGGTCCCAAACAATTGTTTTCGTACGAAATAACTTTGGCGTAACAACCCTGTGATTGATTTTGACTACGAAATTTTCGCAAAGAACTAAGTACCAAGCAAATGAAAACTGATCGGAATTTTCAGTTCATGAAAAATTCGTTATTTTTTATACACGCACTTCTTATGGCAACGAAAATTTCATAAAACCTGAATACCGGGGTTGAAACGTTGAAGTGAGTGGGCAACAACTGGCAAGTAAATAATTTTTGGTGAAGTTTTTTAAGTGTTAAGAGGGGAAATTGCCATTTGGCAAACAAAAAGTGAAAAATATAAAGAATATATAAAATATAATATATACAAATATATATATATCAAATACATATAAGCAATTGCATCATCCGCTTGGTCTCCCGTGCTTACTTCTCAACGCTCAACCACAATGTTATATGTTGCATGTGTGTGTATATAGGGGCCTTTAGACCTGTGGATAAGTTGCATCGACTTCAAGTTGACATCAACTTATCCATGGTGTAAGGTGAAGTTGGTAGTTTATACTAAAGGTCTGCAACGAATATCATTTTCCTGCATATGTGAAACTAGAAGTCGGAAAGAGCAAAGTAGTGAAAGAGAAGTAATCGCTTGTTTGGCAAATACCAACGACTAAGTAGCCGCAGCAATATGTGTACCAATGAAAGAGAACATATATAGGTGAACAGCAAAGACAAAGTACTACAAATATTATGTTCACTTCACATGGTACCACGAGTATTAGCAAATTATGTATGTTGTATGTAGATATATGTAGAGCAAAGCTGAAAGAACTCCTGTGTTGTTGATGATGACGATGATGTTTTGCATGAATTTTCTGTTATTTAAAATAATTTACAGCCATTGTCTTATTATTGCACATTGTATTCATAGTGCTAGGAAATAAACATTAAAAAAATATTTTGTATTATATATATATGTATATTAGGGCGGGTCGATTTATTTTTCGACAATTTCCCTCTGATTTCCGTATTCTATGGGTTATTCCATGAAAATTTGGCAAAGGCACCATACCTCTATCGTTAAAATCGAGTCCCCTACTTTTTGTTGGTAGATTTTTTCCCAAATTGGTGTTCGTATGAAATATTACCTACACGTTCACATCCATAACTCAAAAACTATCGATCGGGTTTAATCTAATTAAAATACTAAACTAAATAAGTTTTACATTGCATTATAATTTTCTTGATTTCGAGTAGTGTACAACTTTTTTCTTTGCTCACTGTAGTATAACACTACAAGAAAATTATGTTGAATTTGTCAAACTGCACGTTGTACATGTAGTTACTACGTAGTACTACATTCAGTTTCCACGTCGCGGCATACTCGATGTGATTGCTCTCGGTATGTTTGAATAAGAGCAAAAAATGAAACTATACAGTCTGGCAGTGACCACAGACGAGTAACAACAAGCAGTTATTCGACGATTTGTTGTTCTCTTAAAATGAGTACCTTTTTTTTGCGACACTTCGGATAAGTGTTTATCGTTTGCCACTGCACGTGTACTACGCAAATACAAATGGATTTGTGCAGACCTTTAGTTTATACAAACCAGTTGATGTAAAATCAAAGCGATTTTGATTTTTTGAAGTTGATATCAACTTATCCATCAGTGTAAGGGAAAGTTGCATCAACTTACATGAGGAAACATTATCGGCAAAATGTAAATAAATGAACCAAAAAATAAATAAATTAAACATTATCGGAAAAATATAAACTAAATAAATATGATTTGTAGTGTTATTTATAAATATTTAAAGAAAATAAAAACAGCGTTTTTTCGTAAAATTTGTGATATTTTCACAGTGCGCTCACCACATTCCATTTCGACATCTGACAAGAAAATGA
Source organism: Phaonia tiefii (assembly GCA_963931995.1). Taxonomy (NCBI): domain Eukaryota; kingdom Metazoa; phylum Arthropoda; class Insecta; order Diptera; family Muscidae; genus Phaonia; species Phaonia tiefii. The sequence goes on along the minus strand of OZ008369.1, from coordinate 236,137,215 downwards.
AGTTGCCTCAACTAGTTTGGGAGTGTAAGGGCAATGTCTAGTTATCGAAGTTGATGTCAACTTGAAGTCGAGCAACTTATCCACAGGTCTAAGGGCCCCTTATGGCTAGCTTTATGCATAACATTTTTAACCAAAATTAACTTTTGTTTACATAGTGATGTATAGAAATTCAAAACATTGAAACTACACCCCATTATCCGTTTTTATATTCGACTTCCCAAAACTGAAATCCAATTCATTATGATCTACCAAATTTAAGAATATACCAAATATTAATTGATCTGTTTATTGAATAGTTCTTTCCATTAATGTTTAAAATTTAGCAGAAATTCATTGACGAATTAAAAAAAATTTCAATTCGGTCTATCGGTTATTGTTCATCTTGTTTTTACATCACAAGCACTGTGGGAATACATAAAACAGGGTTGTCAGTCAATTATCTGTTCCCTAGTTAAAATACTCATTATGAATACGGTACTAATAAAACCTTCGACAAATCTTAAAGCTTCGAATAACTGATGAATGCTTTAGAGCTACTTATAATTTATAGCCTGTTCAGCGAACTTTTTTGTTTAAGCAAACGTGCGATTGCTACCCAGGCGATCAAGTTTATATTTGAGTTTTTGTTCCATTTTCATCCGGGAGTGAAAGCTCATTTTACTAGCTGCCCTTATGTCAAAGTACATTGTTGCCAGTGTGTTAATCTTGTTGATTTTAAAAGCTCTTCCTATTGGAAAATACCAAAATTTAGCAAACTGCAGGCAACACTGCTCTATCAGCTGTTTAATTGGAAGCAGCTGATTGCAGACAAAATAAAATAAACAAATTGCCAGAAAAAAGTGGAAAAAATTAAAGTTGTTAAGTGAGATAATTAAAGTGTTTTTAAAATGATTGCATCCGTGGCATTTGGGGCGACATGTAGCGACGTTTTTTGTTAGAAATATCCATATTAAACAACAATTTTAAAAAATTTTCTTATAAATGCGTAAAGAAACACATTTGTAAACAAACTAAACGATTGATTTTTTCTGATTGTCTAATCTGACGTTTTGTTTCGTTCGTGTTTGATTTCGGAGAACCAAATTTTTTAAGCAAACCGAAAGCTCTTTTCGTTTCACTCAAAACAAAGCGTACAAAAACCAAAAGTTATCTTCGCTAGTCATTTGGCGTACGAATGATCAAAAATTAAGTTACAAAAACAGGCTATTAATGTTTGTTTTTATGAATAAGGCCGTTAGAGTTTTCACAAGTTCTCGTGTTGTCGTATGTAAATAAGTACAATAGTTGTGAACACACCGTTATTGAAGTTTTTGTTGGATGTAGCTGAAGAAACAGTTGGTTGAAGAAAAAAAAATTTAAAACTAAAATGCCCGAACTAAACGAAAAGGATAAAATAATAACACCAATAACACAATAACATAACATAATAATATCACAAAATAACTAATAATAAATAACAACATCTCTTATGGTAGTGGTGTTACCACAGAGCAATAGGTGTGACTTATCAAATGTATTCGGTAATATCCCTGCAGTTTCACAAGTAGTGGCTGGTAAGTTTTCATCGACTACATCACCGATGACTTTTCATCGACTACATTAGTACTCAGTGGTAATCTGTAAAGTGGTGTCTCGAGAGATTATCTATTGTCATTCGTTAATGAAGTAACCTTAAGAATTTGATAGTGTTATTTTCACCTAATGCTTTAAGTTGTTACTCTTTGACGTTTGGGAATAAGGCCTTAAGTCAGAAACTGTAGTTTTTCGTAATGTTAAATTGAAAATTATTTATATCTGACTTATTGCCTAAAGAGCAAATGATTAAGATTGGATGCATTTGTGCTAGATTTAAGTTATTGATACCAAACGAAAGAGAGAAAAAAAATTGAGTTAAACCCAATCAAAAACTCAAAATCAATTTTTTTGACTTAAGACCTTATTCCCAAACGTCAATGAACTTTGTAGTTGAATTGAAATAAAAAATTTGAGTTAAAAAAAAGCAAGTTGCTGCTTGAGATAATTTATTGAACAGTGTTTTTATTCAAATTTGACTTGTTTAAACGCATCTTTTCAAAAGTACTGACACTGCAACGAAATACCAACTTTACAGATTAGTTATTAATTGGATAAACTGTAATGGGAATTCTGTTACCAAAAAAACACATACCACATGAGAATTAAAGAAATAACAACCAACCAACAACAAACGGCACATGAGACAAACAAGAAAGAGTTACACAGAATCAAAGAGATAACAACAACAACAAAAACGCGTGCCATAGGCCACAAACAAAAAACTGTAACGGGAACCGAAATAAAAAAAAAACACCAACACATGCTACATTGCAAATTGAAAAAAAAAAAACAAAAACGCATCATTCATTTCACACACTTGAGAATATGAGCTTGGTTGAGGGACGCAAGAAAGAGAAAGGGTCAGTAAGTGTTTGACATTAAAAAAGAAAAGACGTGCGTCGAGTGATTGTTAATTTTTTTATTTTCCTGTGTCTGTTTCGTTATTTGAACTGTGTTGATAAAAACAAACGTGAAGTATCATTAAAAACGACATCGGTTATTTAAGAAAATATTAAAAAATAAAAATAAATAGAAAAAACCCCAAGCCCGGAATAGAACCTGGGTTCTTTTCACCTTGCTATCACTGTTTGTCGATGAATTCGTCGACGAAATGTCACCCACAAATTCATCGACGAATAGTATTTCGAAGGGTGAGCCATCACCAAAGCGGCCATCCCCTTGTTAAATTCGCCGCTCAAAAGCATTGCGGGTAGTTTGGCAGGTAATCGATGGCTTTTTGTGGTAGTCGATGAATTCATCGACGTAGTCGATTCCCTTTAGTAAAATAACGACATGCAGTAAACATATCATTCGCGATTGTATCTGTTGTACAGGGAGGGCCAACTTCGACTAACTGATTTGAAATGCCTATAACTTTTATATTTTTACAGTTTTTTATTTATGAAAAATCGAATACATGACTTTGTTACAAGTGTTTTTATAACAGATACTAAATTATGATTACAGTGACTAATACAATTTGAACACGAAATATAATATTATACATTTTATGAGTTGTATCTTACATTTCAGATGAATGAGGTTTTAGAAATACTCAAAGTGGTTAATACAACTTAATTTCTGTAGTAGAAACTCGTATTCAGCAAGACCTATTTCTAGTTTATAGAAGTACCTTTGCTTAAAAAAAGTAAAAAACTAAAAACGGTAAACGGATAAATATTTGTAATTTGTAAATATCTTTGATTATTAAATAATTAAAACAAGGTTTTATTCAGAATTAAAAAAATTTAATATATAATAGATTACAATAATTTTACTTTTGATGTGTAAACATCTATACGCTGGGGGTAAAAATCTTTTTCATAATACAATCACAAATTTAGAGTAAGATGTGCGATGTAATCGTTAACCAATCGTAAAGCGTTATCAAATCGGTGTGAGCTATGTATGAGTGTATTAGTGTACTCATACGCTGCATACAATATACTCAACACCATCTAGTGTGCAATAGTAGCGACTAATTTTCACTAATTGTCGTACATTATGTTATCGTAGGCAAATGAAAACAAATAAATAAAATGAATACAAAACATTTAATTTTAATAACTTTTAAAAGATTTTTTGCATTTTTAATAAAAAATTTACTAAAACAAAGCAAAATAAGGAAAACTAAAAACTAAACTTGTCAAATATAAGGAAAACTAAAAACGAAAAGTTTTCTTCATCTTTGAGATTGTCATTCATACTTAACAGCTGCATATAAGCACCATCTAGTGTGCAATATTAGCTACTAATTTTCGAAAACCATTGCTGTAAAATAACATTAGATTTCAGTAAACAGCTGATTAATAACTTGTCAACCGCAACAAATACAAAATAATAAAATATTTTACAAAACACCAAACAAATTATATCTCAGAACATAAAACAACACAAAGTGTATCAAAGCTGACTGGAGGTAATGTTAATTCTAATAAAATTTCTATTAGATTCCAATATGAATTAAGATTATAACATATCTTCATTACGTACTGTTGCCTTACACTGAAGCTGGTGCACGACAATTGGGTAACAATCTCCATCTCATGCCAATTATTATGGGTGGAGATTTTAATACAAATTGTGCAAACCCACAGTCGCAAGCTTTATCAAAATTTTTATTTGACGTTTTCCACTTGCATGTGAGCAATTCTCCACAAACCCCCACAACTATCAATTCCACTACTATAGATGCAGTTTTCCATAGATTTTTAAATACAATCGAGTCAAAAATTTAAATATGTATCTTATTTTAGTTACCATAAGCAAATATTAACTACTTGTACTTAAGGCATTTACCATAGATGGGCACTTTGCAGTACTACTAAAATGTCAGTAAAAATAATTCTTTAACTAGTAAATGTTTGCTGATTACTAACAATTTTTTTCAGCAATTTTTATAAAGTGCCTACATGATTACGATGAGGTGCATTGAATTTCCAGTAATCAGTAATGCCCGATTACTGATTATTATGAATACGGCCCTATGATTTTACTGGTAATGCAAATTAAATTTCATTATCAGTAAAAATTTACTGAATTTTTTCAGTAATCAGTAAATTTACTACTTACACACTAAACCTTTTAAACAACGCTCTCGCTGTGTTTTAAATTTAGGGGGAAACATTTTTAAAATATACCGTAAGTATAATTTTTTGTTTAATATCGACTTGTGTAAAGTCCGCAACGGCCTGGAACTGCTCTGAAATGAACTTCTTCTAAAACGTGGCTACAAAGCAAACGAATTCATGTTAACTTTTGACGAAGACTTTTCGTTTTTATTAAATTTTATTTCATATACATAAACGTCGTGAAAAAAAATTATCTGTCAAAATTTTGAAATTTTTTTCTATATATGTTCATCATGACACGGCGTTTGAGCCCCATATTGTCAATAAAAACATTTTTTTCGAAAATTTACTACGAATTGAAACTTCTACGGCCGGTAGGGGACTATAAGTACCCTCGTATAAAAAAAGTTTGACGCTTCCGTAATCACCTCTTCATTAATGAATGTTTTCAGTACACCCTAATATACATACATATATATAAGTATGTACTAGGGTACCCATTTAATCGGGTTTTTTGATTAATTTCATTCTAAAAATTAACGGAACAAAACGCAATCAAATTATTCGATTAATCGATTAAAATAAAACAAAAACAAAAGAAAACAGGGTTCAAACATTGTACTAGGCAAATTTATTAAAACAAAACAAAACGCAGCAAAAGCAACTTCATTATATAAAATATATGTAGGTACAATTCACCAATCGTAGTTACAGAAACATGAAAATTAGTGACTTGGTACCAAGCCAAAATTAAGAATATCCCAAAGTTTAGACGCCTTCGGGTACCTCCCATAAAAAGGCTAGGGTGGACTCTGAAACTATATCACACTATAACACCCTATTGGATTGATTAATTTTGACCAAATTTTGCAAAACGTAATTTTCTGACTATTATCCTTATTGGATACAGTTTTAGCAGAATTGGACCAGGCTTTTTGGTACCAGTGGGTCTTGAAATTTCATCTGACTTTACACCCAATTTAATGAACCAATTTTGAGACCATTATTTTTTTTTTTTGATTTATGTCTGAGCCAAAGTACTATACTATAGCCAAAGTACTATACTCATATCGTTGTCATATGAGTTGACACATTGTAGGAGTGTTTCAAGACGGACTGCTTGCCACAGACACGTACTTATATTTTATTAATCGATTAATCGCACAGAATTGTTATTAATTATTAAAATGTTCGGTTAATTTTATAACACGATTAATCGATTAACCGAATTATGATTAATTGAATGACTACCCTAGTATGTACCATTTTTCAGCCTTCTATGAGCTCTATTACACGATGCCATTTCGTGCGGCGATATTTTTCAGTTCTCTCTTAAAGTTTCTTCGTAATTCATCGAGCTATTACACGTTGAATTATCATAATATCTATGCTTGCATTTTTTTTGACATTCTTCTTTGTTATTGTCTTGTATTTGTAAACGAATGTAATAACACACAAGTAACTAACAACACACACAACCATGAAATGTCAAAATCAAGAGAAAACCGGAAAATGCACAGAGAGAAATTGAAAAAAATCCCTCGATACACAAGACCATGGCACATCGTGCGATTTTTTCCTCATTCTTTACTTCTCTACACCTCTTGCCATAGAACGAAAAGTGCCAGACCGAATTATAGCATCGTGTAATAGACCTCATTTTCGTATCGTGCGTGAAAGTCTACCCCGCCAGCAACACCACACCTCTCACCCACAAAACGCGTTAGGCACGCGTCGAACACGCGCGTGAAAGCCATAGTGTAATGCTACTCAAATATGGACGCAGATGGAGACAAAAAATTGACAAATTAGTTGAGGCAAGTCCTATCTATAATTATAATGATACGGAACATACGCTGTGGATAGAAACAGCAACTGAAATGTATTGTTTTATTTCATCACACCCCAAACGAAACAAGAAACCAAAACGTTTTGTTACATTCTGTTTCGCTTGGTGTGTGTTCCAATAAAGCCCGATTTCTTGACTATCGAATCAAAAACGTTTTGTTTAATCGGGTGTGTTATCAGCCTTAGCGAAACATTTTGACTAAGCTTAGTGTTTATTTTTGATGTGTTAACATCTATATCCAAACACAATTTGTCCGACTGCGCTCAGACAGATTGTCCGACTGCGATCACACAGATTGTCCGACAGCGATTACACACTGTTTGCCGTTAAACTCCTCCGAAACGGCTGGACCGATGTGTATGAAATTTTGTGTGCATATCGGGTAGGTCTCAGAATCGGCCAACATCTATTTTTCATACCTCTAAATGATAAGGGTGACCCACCCACCCCTATATAGAACACAGATTTGTCCGACTGCGAAACACAGATTGTCAAACTGCGAAAAAGCACACACACTGATGTAGCGGCAGCGAATAGTTGTATTGTTTATACCATAGAGTAAATCTTAGTAGAGAAAACATTTTGCTCATCTGACGTTTCCTTTCACACTCTTCGTGATGCGGTCGGTGTGATAGAGAGATGTTTGATGAAAAGTGACATACACCAGGTGGAATTACAATAACTTCTTGCTTTAATTTTTCATTCCATTTTGGTGAAAAACTGTGAAATGTAAATGTGTTTTAAACTTTTTTATTGACTGTTATTGTTAGCATACATTTGTGTTGTATTTAACACAATAATTTGAACGTACAAAACGAAATGCCGTTGTTGTTATTTTGTTCGTTGTTTTGAACCATTGCCTCTATCTGGTATTAGTAAAGCAATTCTTTTCAACATCAAACGTAAATATCACGCCAGGCCAAATGTCATAAATTTGGTGGGAGAACTATTAGATCTACTACAAGTATTAATCTATGGTTTATACCAGTGCTGTTCATTTCATTGCACAATTGTGCTCGCTCAATTTATATGTATTCTTACGCTCTTGCTGCAGTCAGGTCACACTCAAAAAAACATTGCGTGGTTATTCAATGCCATGTTGATGCTCTTTCATTTAGTCTTCAATGAACAAGCGATGAAAGCACATGTGTAGCAGTCGTCAGTGAAACACCGACGAATGAACTTGTATGACGGCTGTACGCAGTTCTTTTGCAGATTATTTTTGAAAGCACTAAAAACAGTTATGGACAAATGTTTTATGATAATAAATGCGTTTGGTAATCACCAATGCCTTATATGCTATCAAACATTTAAGGAAAATAAATTATTTGTTTGTAAACGACATTTCAATTGTTTTCATAGCGAAATTAGTAAATTAAATGAAACTGAAAAGGAACAGCTGTTTCAATCAAACAAACAACTTTTTGTTGAGAAGACAAAAGAATGGTTGATCAATTTGGAAACCAATAAACCAAGATCGACAAATACAAAATTAAAAACAGAATTATCAAGCTTAATAAGCTTAAACATAGTTAAACAAGGCAGACCGTTTAGTGATGGAAAATTTGTTGCAAATATTTTGAAAGGAGTATTTGAAAAGTGTAACTACAATAAAACTTTAGTAAAATCCCTTCCCTTGTCCCGTTTCACCTTAGTCAGACGTACTATGCAAATGGGAGAATATGTCGAGTCCTGTCATTTGGCAAAATCTTCAAAATTGTGTTTTTTTTTTCTTTTTGCCTGGACGAAAGCACAGACATTAATGATCTGTGCCAACTAATTATTTGCATTCGTTGTGTTGATGAAAAATCAAATGTTTTTGAAACAATGTTTTCCCTTGAAACGTTTAATGGAAATGTGACAGGGAAAGGGCTTTTCGATGTTGTCTGCGATAACTTATTATCTATTGTAGATCCTAGAAAACTAACTTTCGTCTGTACGGACGGGGCAAATGTCATGACAGGAAAAAACGAAGGATTAGTTGGACAATTAAAAAGACATGGCTTTGTAATTGAAAATTTTCACTGCATTATCCACCAAGCTGCTCTCGCGTCAAAATTCCTGTCTGACTGCTCTGCCATGAAAACTGCGGAGAAAATAATTAACAACATACGCGGTGGACATCACTCAGTAACCCACAGGAAGGTGAAATTTTTTTTAAAAAATAAGAATGCTTCCCATAATGATTTGAAAATGTTCACAGAAGTCCGGTGGTTAAGCCGTGGTTATTGCCTTAATCGGGTTTTTGACCTAAAAGAAGACATTATAGAGTTTTTAGAAATTGAAAATATGGAAGAAGAATATTATTATTTCTTAAAAGACGATGAATTCATTTTAGATCTCGCGTTTTTAGCAGATACAACGTCATTACTTAACAAATTTAATTTAGAGCTTCAAGGAAAGGGAAAAAATATGTATGATTTGTATAAAACTGTTTTCAATTTTAAAACAGAATTATATTTGCTACTACTTCAGATCCAGGATAACGATTTTTCAAATTTTCCCAAAACTTTGCAAGTATGTGGCATTAAAAAAAAACTTTAAACACCATGAACATTTAGATATATTTCAAACCCTTTTTTATAATTTTGAGGATAGATTCAAAGATCTTCAAAATATAAAAACATTACTGGATCTCTTCGAAAATCCATTTTTGTGTGAAGTTGGCAACTACAAATATCAAGTACAAGTTGAACTGATAAATCTTCGAAGTGAAGTGCAAGCACCAAGCAGGACGGAAATTACAGATTTTTGGAAAAATTTAGATCCTGCTATATACCCTGAATTAAAAACAATTTCACTAAAAGTGTTATCGTTTTTCCCAACAACATACTTTTGTGAAAAAATGTTTTCTGATTTAAAATTTATTTGTTCTAAACAACGCAATTCATTAACTTCTACAAATTTAAAAATTATTTTACTCATACGCAATTGTCACGCAAGCATCAATATTGAAAACTTTATAGCAAATGAATTCTAAAAATCTTTAATAAAGGAACACTTTTATATAATAAATTCATCAAACCTAAGATATATACATATATTAATACATACAACGAAATCATTGAATTTAATAAAAATCTACACCTTTAATTTTTTCCAATAGCTCTTCACATTTTACTCAAAACATTAAAATTGTCACGTTCAAATTTTATAGAAAATATTGCATGTAATGAAAAAAACCACCCTAATGAATTACTTTTTTTCCTTTCAACAGTTTTATTTTTATTTCATTTTTATTTCTTCGAAACTTTGAAGTACTTTTTATTTTTACTGACAATACATACTTCACTTTTTACACAAAACAACAGTGCAGTTCTCATTTGCTCACTAAGGCAACTACATTTTTCCATTTGCACAGAACTGGCCTAAAGTTAAAAAAAATTAGTTATTTAAATATAATTATTCTGTTTTTCAACCTCTTACTGACATTATGATTTGGCTGTAAAGTTGGCAGTTTCATCTCTTCACTAACCCAACTACATTTTTCAATTTGCACAGCACTGGTTTATACGTATATAAAAATGAGATAGAAAGAGAGCAACGAAAATTGTGAACTTGTGTAGCGTATGTACGAACATAAGAATGTACGTATGTACATTAGACCGGTTCACATTTCAAAATTGTTAAAATTCCTCGGTGCGCGTCCATTTTCTGAAAGTTCTACCCCTAACGAGATGAAAAATATTTCAAGACCCCAAAAATGTTGATCCCTAGGTATTCCGAAAGTGGTTTAAAGGTTATTTTAGGGTTGTTTACGACTTAAAATCTTTTGAATACTGTGTTGTCCAAACCAAATGACATACGGATAAGACTTCGATGGCAGATCGATCATTAATAATAGTCCAGGAAATTTTTGGATTTTTAAAGTTTTAAAAAAAAACTTTGTCCGTTATTTTTGGCGGAATTTTTAATCTGCAATTTAACTCATAAACGAACAGTATCGTTTTTCCATATCAAATTTTGTTCTTATTTGATTCTAGCAAACAAAGTTAGAATTTTTGTATTTTTGGGTGAAGATTGGTCTTTGTTGTACATTCTTTGGACCATAAAATAAAAAATACAAAAAAAATAAATTGTAAGCAGTTTATTTTTTGAAACGTTCTTGAAATTTTTTCCATGGTTATCTACAACCTGCAGCAAATATTGTTTTTGCTCTTCATTCAATGTTATTGAATTATTAAAATCAGTTATTAATGCCACACGTCTTTCTGCTGAATCGTTAATAACATTAAGCTGTGTGACAATTTGAAGACCACTAGCATAAGTGCTGTTATTAAGCCACTCAGCAGGGTCAAGCATTAAGAAATCTGTAGATATGTATTTAGAGTTTTTAAAAAAATAATGGTAACGAAATCATACAAATTGGCATTTAAATATGAAGCTTTGCAAGTAGCCTTTTTCAAAGTCTTTTCGGTTCCTGGATTGTTTTTAATTGACTCCGCCATTTTTTGTGAGTGTCAACACTTGGTGATCCATCGAAAAAGGATAGCCCACAAGCTCTTCACCAAGATACCATAAGTGATTCTCAAATGTTTGTTTTGTAATTTCTGCTATCTGAGGATTAATACGTTTGTACCTACATATGTATATAAAGAAATAAATTTGGCTTTAGGCAGTTAAATAACAAATTTAGTTGCGTTGTTTACTTTTCGTTTCTAGGTGCCATTGCGGGAAGTGGAGACAAAAACCAATATTTTTTGTACACTCCAACAACAAATAAGCATACATCTTGAACTAGTTTCTTTTCTTGAGGAGACATAGGAAACTGATTTTGGAACATCCAAATTTTTAAGGAATAAATGGCTTTAGATATAAATCTTGCTCTGTGAATTGCTCCTGGATATCTAAAACGTATATTTTTCTCTTTGTCCCTCCCCCCCCCCCCCATGTAAGATTACAATAAGCTCCAATAATTTGGCATAATCATGTCTTGCGTGACGGATCTATAATTGCAAATAATTTTCTTTAAATTACGAAATAATTAGATCAAAAATATACCAAAAGTATTCAACAACGTAATCATCAGCTATTCCTTTCCGAAACTCAGATTACTTATTGTTTTGCCATTGCTTTTGAAATTTTTTAAATAAAGAAATATCAGGACTGACCGTCGATCCTTCAGCACTTTTCATTACAGGGGACAAAATGGGACATTACAGGGGGCATAAATCGGCCGATACTGCTGCAATTTCACGTTCGATATTCGTACGAAGTTCATCAATCGTCGCTGGCTTGTTGGCATAGACCATAGACTTGAAGTAGCCCCACAGGAAATAATCTAACAGCGTCAAATCGCACGACCAAGGCGGCCAATCGACTGGGCCATTTCGTGAGATAACACGTTCACCAAACTTGGATTCCAATAAATTGATTGTGGCATTCGCTGTGTGGCTTGTGGCGCCGTCCTGTTGGAACCACATGTCCTCCAAGTCCATATCATCCAATTGGGGCCAAAAATATTCGGTTATCATTGAACGGTAGCGATTCGCATTCACAGTAATGCGCCGGTCTTGATCATCACGGAAGAAGTACGGCCCAATGACGCCGCCGGCCCATAAACCGCACCAAACCGTAATTTTTCGGGATGCAATGATGACTCATGGATTACGTGTGGATTGCTGTCTGACCAATAACGCATATTTTGCTTATTTACGACGCCATCCGAATCATCATCGCTGAAGATGATTTTCCGATGAAAATCTGAATCATTTTCAAATTGTTGCTCAGCCCAATTCACGAACATACGACGCTTATTGTGGTCAAGCGGCTTCAGTTCTTGCGTCAATTTGATCTTGTAAGGATGTAGGCCAAGATCTTTTCGCAAAATTCGCCACAACGACGTCACAGAGCAGGGATGAAAAATTAAACTTCTTCAATTGTACCATCAAGCTTCTAAAACTGTACTCTTTTAATACCAATTGTACCAAATTTAAAAAATAACAAGCTGTAAGTTTGTTATAAACAGTTTTTTCAAACAAATATCGGAAAATTAGCAAATAATAATTCAATCTTATACATTTCTTTTTATAATAACGTATGTTCTTCTAAGAATAAACAAAAAACGAGGCACACTTTCTTAAAAAAGTGAGATCAATGAAAAAGATGTATAAATTTTATTGTCACAAATCACTACCTATTTTAAAGTTATAGCAAGCAGCAAGAATTATATGTTTTTGAAAGATCTTTTGTTTCAAGCTTGACACAGTTGTCACATTGAGCCTTTTTCTTTGTGCTGTGGCGTCGTCGGACTGCATTTCTAAATAAACATTATTAATTATTTTAAGTACGTATTGTAAATATATAATTGATAGTTTATAAAGTGGGTTTTTGAATCCAGAATAACTGAAATTAAGTTTTTCATGCTTGAAATATTCCTCAAAATCGACTAAATAAAAATTATACTAAATTAAAAAGCGACTCCCACTTTTCATGTATTGTTCATTCATAAATCGATTTCGATTGATTTTCCTAATTCAAATCAGGATAAAGTTTTCTTCATCATGTAAGTACGCGATGTAAAAATCGATGTTAACTAAAAATAAAATACATAAAGGAGTAAATGTTAAATTGTACCAATTATGTCATTGGTGTACCATTGTACTTTTATGGACTCAATTGTACCAAAAATGGTACAATTGTACCAACATTATCTTCCCTGTCACAGAGATGCCCAACGCTTGAGAACGACGTGTGAGAGACACATTTGGGCTTTCTTGAACTGAAGCGTCAGCGGCAGCAATATTCTCGATATTACGGGCACTTCTTTGTCTCACTGGCACGGGAACATTTTGTACTGTGCCTGTGGATTCAAATTTTTCCACTAGACGCTCAATTGTTGATCTGGTAGGACGATTATGACGACCATAAATTGGACGTAGCGCTCTTAAAGTGGAGGCCACTGACTCCAAATTTCGGTAGTAAATTTTAATAATTTCGACTCGTTGTTGGCTCGTATATCTTTCCATGATGAAATGGCAAACCTTACTGAAGAGAAATTTCAAAGAGCGGGAAAAAATATGGCGTCGTTTGCTGTCCCTATCGATTTACTTTTGTAGCGTCTCTGTCCAAAAACCCGTTATTAACGCGCAAGCACCATTTCATTCCCCTTGAATTATAAAAATAAATTGTTATGTGCATAAGAATAAAGCTACCTGTATTTGTGGCAGTGGTATCAAAGAACAGACCACTAATTTTTTCTTTTAATTTCCACTCGTGAATCAACTGGCAAATTGCAGTAGCTTGGTTTTTTCCAGTACCACTTTGAAGACAGGGTACAACATTATATAGCGTTAGAAAGGCCAATCTTCCCCCAAAAATACAAAAATTACAAATAGAACAAAATAAGAAAAATATTTAATGTGGAAGAACGATAATGTTCGTTTGTGAGTTAAATTGCAGATTAAAAATTCCGCCAAAAATAACGGGCAAAGTTTTTTTTAAAAAATTTAAAAATCCAAAAATTGCCTGTATTATTATTAATGATCTCCCATCGAAATATTATCCATATGTCATTTGGTTTGGACAACACATTATTCAAAAGGTTTTAAGTCGTAAACAGCCCTAAAATTACCTTTAAACGATTTTCGGAATACCTAGGGATCAAAATTTTTGGGGTCTTGAAATATTTTTCATCTCGTTAGGGCTAGAACTTTCAGAAAATGGACGCGCACCGAAGAAAATAAGACACATAATTTTTCCCATACATTTTTTAACCGGTCTAATGTACATGTGGGTGTTGCTTAGCATTCTCTTTGTTTTTTGTGGGAATAAAACAAAAAGTATTAATCAAGAAAATAATGACACTTGTCTTCAAATATTTTTAATTGTTATTAAGTATTAATATTATTTAAATGAAACGTCATCACATGATTGAACGCCTGTCTGTATGCATGTATGTATGTATGCCGAAAAAATTTTGGATTGATTTTTAACGCTTTTCCCGTGATCCAATCGAGCTGAAACTTCGCAGGCAAACTAATGGCGACAAAACTAAAGTACCAAAATATGGGCGGGATTGGATAAAGGGGCGTGGTACCTCCCATACAAATCATAAATTAAAAATCCATTATTTCTGCTCCTGTTAGCGGTATTTGAACAAAATTAGGTATGTTGCTTAGATGTACATATCCTAAGATCTGCTACATATATATATGCGCGGGATTGGACAAAGGGGCGTGGTCAAAAACTATGTTTTTATGGGTTGGTTTTTTATTATTGTGAAAGGGAAGTCAAATAAAATGTGGGTGCGGAGCACTCTCAGAGCAAAGAGAATAATGACGTTTTATACGTATATCAAAATGAGATAGCAAGATAGCAACGAAAATTTTGTGAACTTGTGTAGCGTATGTGCGAATATAACAATGTCTGTATGTATATACAAGTGTTTGTTGCTTTGCATTCTTTGATTTTTGTGGGAATAAAACAAAAAGTATTGAGCAAGAAAATAATGACACATGTGTTTGCACTGGTCTTTAAATAATTTTAAGTATTAATTAAAAGGTGTTAACACATCGCCCGTGAGTTCGAACACTCATTGTATTTTTTTTACATCTTTTACCTTATTCAACCCTCTTCCATATTTTTTTCGCTAAACACGGCTAAAATAGCAATCCAATTAACCATCAATACCACAATTTTTCGAACAAACCTAAACCCGTGTTTTAAAATTTCCGGTTTTGAGCACTCTGGTTTGCATTCAAAACTTTTTGGATGTCACACCATGAAGGTAGTGATCGAACACCTTTTTCCAATCCTGTCACGAGGAGAAAGACTTCACCACTGCTTATATGTGGGCCAGAAATGTGTCGAGCTAATTAATTGCGGTTTCAGGTAGCTCATAGAATGAATTAAACGAAAAACGACTTGACAAACTCCGCCAGCTTCCTTATCATAAGAATGAAGCTATTTCATTCCAACAGGAGAATTCTCATTGATGGTACATTAGCAGTAGTATCGTACCAATTGGCTGCTTCAAGCAATTGCTGATAATTAACGTTGCACTGTGGGGCCGGGTGCAAAAAAGGTGGTAATAATATCAACATTTCTAAATTGCTTGTTGAATCTTTTAAGGATGTACTAGCGATGTGTAAAGGAGGAGTCACGCTTTTAGAATGTGCATTTGGATATGTTGTTACGGAGAATTTGGTACAGAGTGTCAAAGTGGACTTTGGCGCTGTTCATGTTTTGAAGACATGTAACTTCAACAATTTTAAGCATTTTTTTAAAATTCTTTGCTTGAAGCAATCTGCTAAAAGAGACAAAGAAAAATACGCCTAAGTCTCTGATTTATCTCTATCATTCTAAAGATATTTTTTTCACATAACTTAACATAATTTTTCAATTATCTCCAACCGTTTGGAAGTGCCAAGTTCTCAAAGTTAAAAAATTTTTAGACTCAAAAAATTTCAAAATTTTACCGTAAATTTTACCAAATTTGTTTTAATCTTTTGCTCGCATTTTTTAATTTTATAAAGAAAGAAGTATAGTTTTTAAATTCTTTTAAAGATAAAATTGAGAATGCTGTTGAATGTAACTTTGTTCACCTTGGGAAATTCACCCGAAAATCGGCAATTTAAAAAAAATAATTTTGCGAGATAGTCAAAGGTTTCGATTGGTGATTTCCAAATATTTTTGTATTTAGTCTCTAGATTGGAATTTTTTTAAAGATTTTCCAAAAAAAAAGTTTCCCATCCACACATAAATGTGGCCACGAGAGAAAAATATATAAAAAATTAAAATTTTCTTAACATTTTTTTTTCTGATTAATAATCTCAGTGATCTTTACTACTTCTCAACACCTATTAATTGTATTTAATTGTATTAAATTGTATTAAACAAGTATTGAACTACAATTTGTGAAAAACTCATCATTTATTATAATATTTGTTCAATATTTTAAATTTTACAATTTCCTCAACATTTTTTTGTAAAGTGTACAAAAAATGTTGGAAATATATGCATGTTTATGATTATTTCAGTAGAAGAAGAAATAATCTGTCCGAACATGTATAGCATTTCTATCTCTGCAATTACACCTACTCTGTTTAACGCACGTAAAACCAACACTTCGGCCTGAATTTCCAGTATACATATGTACCCTACTTGGTGTATTCCGTATGATTTCACCAATCACGTTAAATTTTTTCTTGGAATTAACACTTCATAAAACAATGATTTAGAATCATTATGGGCCATGCTATCGCTGCGTCTGGGTTACCCCCATACAAAATCAATCAAATTTCCTATTTTTGTACCTACCAGATGTGGTGATATGATATTTACCCGTGACTACCTGTGAGGCCACAAATCGCATACATATTTATCACTTTTTGCTTCATCAGACTATTTATTTACATACATAGTAGTAGGTGGAACAAAAAATACGTTGTCCGCAATTCAATGTGTCTATCGCAATTTAAAAATTACGAATGCATAATTATTTTCCACATAAATGTATTTATGTATTTGTTTGTTTATATCAATTATCTCAATAAATAAATTTGTTCAGAATACACCATGGTAAAATAAGTAAGGTAAACTCGTTAGAACAGCTGATTTTAACATTTTTCTTGCTTATGATATGTCCACGTCAGAATATAAATGGTATAGTTCTTGGTTCCAACGTTATTGTCCTTGTCAACGGCGGATCCAAGATAGACAAATTCATCTACCACTTCAAAATTAAATCGGTTATCAACGTTCAAGTGCGGACCAAGTTGAGAGGTTTGTCTAGTCGTTGACAGCATCAATTTTGTCTTGCCCTCATTAACAGCAAAGACCTTCCCTGATTCTTTTTCGATTCTTGAAAATACTGCAGTAACCTCTCGCAAATTTCGCCCGATGGTGTCCATGTCGTCAGCATTCGCCAGCAACATATGGCTTTTCGTGTTGATGGTCTTGTTCATATTCACTGCAGCCTCATTATTATCTCCATTAAGATGTGTGTCGCATTGTCACAATCCTCGCTTGGTACAGAATGGTTCGGTCTTTCCCCGCCTTAATTGCTTATTTGGTGTTGGTCAGCGTCATTCTGCAGAGGCGGATCAGTTTTGCAGGATTCCGAAGTTCAGACATAGCTTCGTACAGATTTCCCCGTATGGGGCTATGGAAAGCAGCTTTATAATCGACAAAAATATGGAATGTATCGATTTGCTTTTCGTGAGTCTTTACCAGGATTTCGCGTAGCGGGAATATTTGGTCAGTCGTGGACTTGCCTGGTTTAAAACCACACTGATAAGGTCCAATCAGATTTTCAACAATTGGCTTTAGTCTTTCACATAATACGCTCGACAAGACCTTATACTCGATGGATAAAAGACTGATACCGCGATAGTTGGAACATACACACGGATCACTCTGTTTAAATACAGGACATAAGACCGCTGTGACATAAGACGGCTGAGAGTCAGACATATGTAGATTCCACCAACCATATACTGCATATAAGTTGATGCATGTGGGCTAGCAGTCCTACGCCACCGTCCCTAAAAAGCTCGGCGGGTAGCCCATCCACATCAGAGGCTTTAATATTCTGCCGTTCTAATCTCACCGTGACTGTGTATCTACACTGTACAATCTACACTGTCATCAACAATCATTACCTCCTGATCTTCTGTGGAAGAATCTGAGCGGAGTAGTGTGGAAAAGTGGGGTCTCCATATCCTAAGCACATACTGCTTATCGGTCACCAGATTCCCATTCACGTCTTTGCAGGGGAGCAGCACGTTATTCGATCTTCTTATCCTCTGGAAAAATTTTCGCGGTTCATTGTTCATCCTGCACATTTCGGTATTTTAACTCTCACTCCGCACCCATTGCCATTTTTTCTCCTAAATAGTTGGTTTCCTCCCTTCTTAGCCTCTTGTACCGCTCATTCGCAGCACGCTTCGTAACTGACTGTTTCGTTGCCATACGTGCAGCGTCTTTTTCAACAGTTGCAATTCAACATTCTTCGTTGTACCATGGCTTATCCTTCTGCGGTTTTTGATAGCCAAGTTCAGTACTTGCAGCTGTATCCAAATAATGGAAGATGTGCTTCCACTGCGCTTCTGGGTTCTCAGGAGGAGCAGAATTCTGCTCTAGGAGGAGAGTGAGCTTCCGCCGATAGGACTTTGATATCTCCGGTATTTGCAGGTTGTCGATATCTAGCTTTTCCCGTGTTCGACTTCGTACGTTTTTCGCCCTGCTCAATCTTGTGCGAACTTTCGCAGCCACCAGGTAATGATCCGAGTCGATATTGGCACCTCGAATCAAACGTACTCGTACATCTATTACATTAGAAGAGTGCCTTCCATCTATTACCAAGTGACCAATCTGGTTCTTCGTTCTCTGATCAGATATCCCGGTCGCTTTATGTATGTCCTTATGCTGGAATCGTGTGCTACTAACTACCATGTTCTTTGCAGCGGCGAAGTCTATGAGTCTAATTCCATTATCGGAAGTGGTATCATGTAGACTGTGATTACCGATGGTTGGTCGAAAGACATTTTCCTTTCCCGATTTGGCATTAAAATTGCGTATGATAATCGTAATGTCGTGGTCAGGACAGTGTTCGTATACTCCCGCTCATATAATGATTCGTTGACCTCATCGTCTTTATCCTCTGTCGGTGCGTGCACACAAATTAACGAGATATTGAAATATTTCGCATTGATGGGAATAGTGGATATGCGTTCACTCACTGGGTTGAACCTTGAAACTAGGTGTCGCCAACTCGTGCTTACGCTCATGGCAGCTGTAGTAAATATCGAACTTTTTCCTTCTGTCCATCGCATTTCCTGGATAGCTGTGATGTCAGCTTTATATTTTGTCAGCTTATACTGCCAGGATGATCATATTTCAGTTGAACATTATGGATCAGACGCTGACCATAATGCAGTGAGTCGAAACTGGATTTTGGTTTCTTCAATTATGATCCGCCATTGGCCGCTTTCAAAGGTGACCCTGTCACTGAAGCTCTTCACCTAATAATCCTGAGACGCATCAATGATCGCATAACCAACCGGGCTGCTCATTCGTTTCGCCTATTCACTTTAGCTAGTTAACGGAGCTTTCCGGTAAAGCTATTACTGCGTGGAAGTAGTGAGCTGCTTGGACTGCCCAATGAAGGAATCATTTCTGGCCACACCCAAGTGAATGACTATCAGAAACTTTCCACCTCTCATGTCCCAATCAAGGATTACGATGATGTTAAAGGCTAAACAAACAAGCAGGAGGACATTATCAAAACTTAGTCAACATTATTGAAGTATACTTATACATTTAAAACGGTATTGCTGAAATCTCAACCAAAGAATGTTCGTTCTACTACCAACAGCATCTCGGAAGAATGTAAAAAGAAAAATACATCAACACAAAAATCTACTACTAAGCCTATCGAAGAAGATTCGCTGGCACTCGTCCTAAACTTAGGCTCTCAAGGAACAAATCGTCTGCTAAAAGCAAAAGAACGTAACTACAATTTTCATTTTGTTCAAAGAATTTGAAAAAAACTTATAACAAAATACAACAAATGCAGTTTGCCAGTATATTTTCGAATCTTACTGAAGCTAAGACTTTACTTTAGCAAAGATTTGAAAATTTGAATTGAAAAATTAATTCCTCACCCTTTTACGAGAATTGTTTCTTCTCTTGGAAATAGAAATTAAAATTGTAGTTACGTGGTTTTGCATTTCCGCTAACGAAATGTGAAATAATAAGAAATGATATTATTGTTAAAGAATGGGGTTATTTGCCCTCAACGAAATTATTGAATGTTACCAAGGTTAAAATATTTTCTTCTGAATTATAAGTATATATACATATATATGCATTATAATTATATATGTATGTATGTATATCAGACTTTTCTGAAGAACAAATAGAGTTATGTAATAACTCAGAGATAACTTTAAATATTAATGCGGCTGCGATGTATCGTCTGATACAAGTAACAGAGTGGATCTAGTACAAATTATTCAACACTTTTTATGAGTCAACATCATCTTCACAGTGTTGCCAGTTTAGCCCTTTTTACAGCATTTTTAGCTCTTTCTTTCCTGGTTGCTGCTCTTTTAGAAGGAATAGAAGGATAGTTTGGGAGAAAAAGCAAGGAGTCACCATACACAACTAAGTATACTGCTACCGGGATGCTATTCAGAACACAGTTGCGACGATTTTTATTTTTGATAGTCTATAAGGGGAGAGAAGTGTAAATAAAACTGAGATCTAGTTATCTCCTCTCCTGTGGCTTTTAGTGGTTGACGGCATTCTTAAGGACTTTGAGTTGAGAGGACGTAGAATCATTGTTGCCTATGCGGACAACGTTGTTATTCTTGTCGGTGGAAAATCTTTGCCTGTGATCAGTGACCTCATGCAGGATGCGCTGGGAGAGTTGTCAGTTTGGAAAGATAACGAACGAATGGAGTTTTTAGGAAACCAAGGCAGAATGGCGTAGAGCTATCTCTATCTTCTGAGGCGAAATATCTCGGTATCGTTCTTGATCAGAAATTGAACTGCAAGCGAAATACTGAGCAGCGAATGAAGTAAGGATTGAACGTGCGCTACGCCTATCGGAATTCGATTGGCAAAAGCTGGGGTCTGAAAATCGTGCATTGGCTTTTTTCGGCTATAGTTCGTCCAATTATCACCTATGGTTGCGTAGTCTGATGGAACGCATTGGGGAACAGCTACCAATTGAAAATGCACAGTAAGGTCATAGAGAAATAGACAAGAGCAGCTATCCCTCTCTTCACGTTCTCTTGATAACGAAGAGGTAGGAGGCAGTGGAAATACAAAAACGAAAGAGAAAACATAAACAACCCCTATTTGTTGACGACCGCCGCAAACGTCATAAGGACCACGATTTACGGATATGCACCTGGAATGTGAAAACTCTATATAGATCCGGTGCAAGTATCCAATTGGCAGATGTCCTCGAAAGTTATAAGGCTGACATTACCGCAAGCCAGAAATGCGATGGACAGGACATGGCTGCACACGAAAAACAAACTGCGACATATACTACAGTTGCCATGAATTTGGTTGCGGATTTGTAGTTGGCAAAAGACTGCGACATCTAGTCTCTAGGTTCGATCCTGTGAGTCACAATCCGCATAAAAGCGAAATATTTTTATATTTCCCTCATTTGTGTGCATGCCCCGACAGAAGAGGAAGATGATGATGCTTGAGACATATTCTATGAGCTCCTAGAGGAAAAGTATGACAGCTGCCCTGGCCATGACATTAAGATTGTACTAGATTTTAATGCTAAAGTACGCACAGAAAGTGTGTTTCATCCAACTATTGGCAATTTCAGTCTACATGCTGACAGTTCCGAAAACGGTAGATTCCAGCATAAACACATCCACAAGGCTACTTGGGTATCCCCTGATCAAAGAACGAAGAACCAAATTGATCACGTGGTAATTGATGGAAGGCACTCATCCAGTGTAATGGACGTACGAGTGATCAGAGGAGCTAACATTGATTCTGATCACTACCTGGTAGCAGCAAAGGTTCGCACAAGATTAAGTAGAGCGAAAATCGTACGAAACCAGACGCAGAGGAAGCTGGATATCGGAAAGCTGCAATTACCAGAGGTAGCCACAGCCTACTCAAGGAAGCTCTCGCAACTTTTGGCACAGAACCCATCCCCTATCGATCCCGAAGCGCAGTGGAAACCCATTTCCGACTCTATAAAAACTGCCGCAACAACCGTACTTGGTTTTGAAAAACCGCTTCGAAACAAACCATGGTACGATGAAGAGTGTCGCATTGCAACTGATGAAAAGAACGCTGCACGCATGGCAATACTTCAGACAATTGCAAGGCGAGCTGCGACTGAGCGGTATAGGGAGAAAAGGAAGGAGGTAAACCGTCTCTTTAGGCGTAAGAAACGGCAGTGGAGAAAGCGCGAGAGTGAGAAAATTGAGATATGCAGAAGGAAGAACGAAGCCCGAAAATTCTACTAACAATGGAAATGGTTCAGGGCCCCCCTTCTGTAAAGACAAGGACGGAAATCTCATCGCAAATGGGCACAGCATGTTGGGAATATGGAGAGTTCATTTCTCCGCGCTACTAGTACCTGAGATATCCAATGACGATGGGACAATCGATCACAATATGGTCGACGACGTCGATTGCCCCCCCCCCCCCCCTCCTAACCAAGACGAGGTCAGAACAGCTATTGCCCGGCTTAAGAACAACAAAGCCGCAGGAGCCGATGGATTACCGGCGGAGCTGTTTAAGGCTGGCGGCGATGAGCTGATAAGGTGCATGCATCAGCTCATTAGAAAAATCTGGTTAGATTAATGCATGCCCGGTGATTGGAGTCTCAGTGTACTATGTCCCATATTTAAAAAAGGTGACCCGATTCCCTGTGCCAACTGCCGTGGAATACGCCTTTCATCCATAGCATATAAGGTTCTATCAAGCATATGTGCGAAAGACTAAAACCGATTATCGCTGACCTGATTGGACCAGACCGGTGTGGCTTTAGGCCTGGAAAATCGACAACCGACCAGATTTTCAAGCTACGCCAAATCCTGGAGAAGACCGATTTATAAGGCGGCCTTCGATAGCCCAATACGGGGGAAACTCTACGAAGCAATGTCTGAGCTTAGTATTCCTGCAAAACTCATACGCCACTGCAGGATGACCCTGAAGAACACCAAATCCGCAGTGAAAGTTGGTAAGGATCTTACCGAACCTCTCGAAACTAAGCGAGGCCTCAGACAGGGTGACACCCTATCGTGCGATCTCTTTAACATATTCTGAGAAAAGCTGCTGTCAACATGAATAAAACCATCAGCAGCAAAAGTCACATGCTACTCGCGTATGCTTATGATGTAGATATCATTGGACGCACAGTTAGAGAAGTTACTGCGGTGTTTTCAGAATTGAAGAGTCAGGAAAAGTGTGTCTGGCGGTAAATAAGGACAAGACAAAATTAATGGTTTCAACGAGCAGGGCCTCCACGCGATTAGACCAAAGCGTGAACGTTGATAACCGTTATAACTTCGAGGTGGTGGACGAATTTATATACCTCGGATCTGCCGTAAACAAAAACAACAACGTCAGCCTTGAAATCAAGCGGAGAACTGTGCTTGCGAATAGATGTTATTTTGGGCTAAGCAAGCAGATAAAGCCCTCTCTCGAGTACGAAAAGTCCAACTATACCAGACTCTCATACAACCTGTCTTGCTTTATAGCGCAGAATCCTGGGTCTTGTCGCAAGAAGACGAAGCATCTGTAGGAGTCTTCGAGAGAAAAATAATCCGAAAAATGTATGGCCATATAGTGTACAACGGCGAGTATCGGCGACGCATGAACCAAGAGCTGTGTGAGCTATATCCCTACATTGACATAGTTAAGCCGATCAAAATAACCCGATTGCGCTATCTAGGCCATGTAAGTAGAATGGACGAAGACGAACCAGCACGAAGGGTTTTCGAAACCGCACTCGAAGGAAGACGAAAAATAGGAAGACCAAGTCTCCGCTAGAAGGATCAGGTTGACGAATCCCTGCGTACACTTGGTATTGCCAACTGTAGAGATAAGGCAAAAGATCGAACTGTTTGGCGAAATATGTTATCTTTGTTTTGTAAGGTCCCTGACCCCTCGGGGTTGTTCGTGTCCGGATAAGTAAGTAAGTATTCTATTTCATCGAGTTGGAGTTGCTATTGTCATTTACTCTTTGGTTAGACATAATAAGGACAGAAATTAAAGGGAATACGTATTTTCGTTCGATGCAAACAACATAAACAGAATTTAACTATCATTAGTATCAATCAAACACTATTTAAACTTAGATTGCTACATGGTCTATAATCTCTATTTATTCTTTGGTCTCTCATTCTGCATCATTTCCCTAGTACCTTTTCGATCAGCTGACCCATAGAAACCCAGTTGTAAGGTTCAGCGCACTGCGTCGATGTGCTTCTTGATGTCTACGCGAGACGGGGTGGTGTTAGAAGCGCCCTTCGCATGAGGTAATTTGGTATCTGGATACATGCTCCAGAGGGACATGCCAACATTCTCCAGGAGTTTATTGAGACTTTGGGCAATGCCCGGAGATCATGATGCCAGATAGGAGTGACGGGGTGGGAGGAATACTTTCCTCACTCTCTGGTCATCAGATCTTTACAGATGGCTCCAATCAATGGGATTGGGTGCGAACTAGTGTCTTCCAAGCGGAAATCGTGGCGATTATGAGAGCTGCGACTGAGGTAATGGATTCGTGCTTGTACCCATGGGGTGATTTTGTCATCTGCGTTGATAGTCAGCCAGCCCCCAGTGCGATCAGGTCAAACTTATGTAAATCGAAATTGGTTAGGGATTGCCAGCGGATCTTGAAGTGTAGTGCCCGACATGCTAAGACTCTGCTGCGTTCCGCGACATAGTGATGTCACAGGGAATGTTGATGCAGACCGTCGTGCTAGAGCCGAATGCACTTCTGCTGATTTGAGATTGATTACCTCTGTAAATCGACCGATCTGTTACTTGTATGGCTTGATCGATCGCTGGTAGCTGGACGAGATTCACGCTGCCTGGCTTTCCAGAGTGAATTGAAGGATTTCAAGGAACATATGGCCGGCAGTGGACTCAGGGAGGACTAAGTCGGTTCTTCGACTGGACAAGGCTCACCTCTACTTCTCATTGGGGTAATCACGGGTCACTGTGATGCTGGTGAAGACCATTGAACACCTTCTATGTCAATGCCCAGCTCTGCAATGTAGGCGTCGCCTCTTCGCGAGATGGGGCCATTGAGAATTTCATGGAATTCTCGCGGGGTCTGCCATTGATCCGGGTTCTTTCTAACCCACTGGTAATCTGGTATGGTAAACCTTGATGTGCACATGTGGATCCTCATCTTGGATGGTATTGTACGTATAGATCAGGGCTTATCAGGGGATATATGTATATATTAGGGTGATGACTTTTTGATTTTGTTCTCAAAAATTATTTCCTGTTGCATGAATGAATGAACTTTTGCCTATTAATGACTAAAATAACGTTTATTCCATTTAAATATTGAAAAAGGTCACGCACAAACCACTTTCAAATGATATTGTTGTGAAACAAGTTAAATTTTTTCTTTTTTTTAAATCATATAAATCCAAAACGGAAAAAAGTGTCAACTCTTATAACTTTCACGAAAAGCCACATAACCTATGAACAAAATGAGACATTGATCATAGAAATCGATGAACATCTTTCGTTTTTATTTACAATTAAGTGAAGGTATCTCATTTTGAATCGAATGTATCTCTTTGGAACAAACGTTGACGACTTTTTTTATGATTCTCAGAATTAAAGAAAATTAGTGAGAAAAAAAAGGTTATGTCATTTTTATGATTGTGGTAGGAAACTAATAAACTCTCATAAATTTATGCTGAATTGCTCTTCGGGTTCTTTTATGGTAGCTACTCCGTTTAGTGAATTTTTTTTATTGATGTGTTTTTCCGTTGGCTACCTGTTAGGGATGATTTTTTTACAGAAACCACATTTATGAGCGGTCACTATTTTGAAAGTTTTGCAAAATTTACAACGCACACGTGCTGAATCAGGTATATAGCCACCGTACCTGTAAGTACCTGTCAGTAAAATATTGAAAAATACGTAGTATAAATAGGTGTTCATTGATCGATTTGTGTCATTCAACAAGTGGCGACGAATACGAAGAGTACAAGTAGTTTAGTTTTTTAAAAGTGAATAGTGAATTATAATTAAGGCCTTTAATAACGGCAAGGCCTTTTCCATTTATTATTATTATTTCCAGTCATTCAAGAAGAGCTCTTCTAACACGGATAAGAACAAGGAAACCTGGACAAAGAACCTAGTCCAGTTTCAAAAGCCATCAAGAAGAGGCAACGTGGCAATTGTTGAAGAACTATTGAGTGAACGGAGTTGAATGCCCCTGAAAAACCACGTCATTGGACGCTTCAAATTTGTTGAGTCCACTGCCAAAGGACGGAGAGAGAGGATCGGTCTAATTGCTATAGAGCTTAAAGCCCTATGGAGCAAAACATTGAATTTCCCGCATACATATATCTGATCAAGCCATTTGTACAAAACTAGCAAAACTTCTGGAAGACTACGAGCGCTGCAGAAAAAACAAAACTTTGATTCATTGAAGGAACTGTTTGACATGACCAAGATAAAAGTGCAAAGAGGATGAGAACCTCTTCAAACTGCAAATTGAGAGCAAAGGCAAACCTGGCGGTGCCAATACCATCCACCCATCCAAGCGAAAGAGGGTAATGGAAGCGACTGTGTCCACACTTACCAGCTCAGCGATACCTGATTGTTCCGAAAGTTCAACCTGTGGGGATCAGTTGTGATGATTGTTGCCGATACAACAGGCGTGAATACCCGCAAAAAGGCCGGCGTTGTAGTTCGACTGCAGCAAATGTTCGAAGAGAAAGGTCACCCCAAACCCAAGTTCATCAGTTGCCAGCAACATTTGCTGGATTGCGTTCTTCGCGTTGTCATGGACGATGAGCTGCATGGATCGACTAAATCACCAAACATCGAGTACTTCTTTGTGCAGGATTTGATGAGCAATTATGATCAATTGAAAGCAGCCTTCAGCAGTGGTAAAGCTTAAGATTAAGGAAACAAGCGGGCCTATAGAGACGACATGAAGTTTCTCTTCCACCTCACTCGTGTCTTCCGTCACTTCACTGAGAGGAGTGAGATCCCTTTTGAAAAGTTTAAGCAGATCCCAAACATCTGCAATTCTAGCTCTTCTTGCGTTTATTCTGATGCCGGAAACCCGGAACAGGTTGCGTAAAATCTGTTCATTCATTTCTTACTCATGGGCTGATCATTGGTTCAATAGTCAATTGTGCGATCAAAGTTAGGCATGACTTATACAACTCCTGCCGCAACAAGGACAACCTCCCACTGAGATTCATCCTCTCCAATGACAAGGTGAATATTTAACTTCCTTGTGTGTTTGATTATCCTATGTAATGTTACATATATGTGGCTCTAAAGCTTGTGTTCAATTATATATCTGCTTACAGTGACTTCAAAAAATTGCCCAAAATGCTGATAAATAAAAATTTTAAAATCATTTTGTGCGTGAGGTTTTTTGTCGAATCACCTTATATGTAAGATTTTATCTAATCTTAAATAAAAACTCATCCAAATATGATACAGGGAAACGAGGTTGTAAAAAAGTCATCACCCTAATATATATATAGATACATATATATAAATTAAACAACTTTATTTGTTAAATGTGAGTTTACAACTAAACTTAAACTAATTCTTAGCCTGGAATGGAAGCCGCCACCTTTATGTTTCGCTGCCGTCGCTCTGCCAACAGTGCCCGTGTGATTATGCTGAGTTAGCGGCTCGTGTGGGATACGTCGCCTAATGCAATGTAGCATGGGTGCTGAGTTAGCGACTCGTGTGAAGCATTTGGTTACTCCACTGTTGTCGACTTGGGAAACGTAGAGAGTGCTGACTAGGCAGCGCGTGTAAGATATTTGTTTGTTTTAATGCATTTAGATGAGGTAAGTGTGGGAAGAAAGGTTTCTTGACGAGGTAAGTATGTGAAGAAGAGTTTCTTACGATAACTCCTCCCCTTCTAAGTGGGGGCCGTCCACGGGCCTCGCAGCGGCACTCTTGATTGCTTCTTCAATGGTTTTTGTAAATGACGGATATGGCGGAGATTCTGTAGGTTAACATGGTGAAGATACGGCGCGCTCAGTATGTCAATATGGTGTGTTAGGTTAATTGTAGAAGTCCATGGGGTTTCGGGTCGCAGAGGGATCGTTGAATTTTCATTGTAGTACAGTGAATTGTTGATTTTCACGTGATCCTTGAAAACGACTAGGTAGGTACCATTGATTGTGACAGGAGCTTCATTATTTTCTTCCACGACGGCCAATTGGTCATTGATGACTACCAGGCCATCACCTATCATTGTGACTGGTGCAAGGTTATTGAATGTTGTGCTACAATTTGCAGCATTGCGAGTCATTAATTGTAGAGCGCATGATGTGGTCGAAGATGATAGGCAAAACGTTGGTGTTGAATCACTGCAGTTCCTTACTGCCACAGTATGATTGTGGCACACAGCTAAGGTGGATTCTTCGAGGTGGAGCATTAGGTGACCTTGGGCTACTGGCAGAATAGTAATTTTTCTACATATAAACTTAGGAGTAGGATATCGAATTAAGAAATATATTACATTGTTGTATTGTAAAATCTTAATTTTAGCAACCGCCATAACATCGGCCACAGAGAGATTCGTGAAGTGCTCGTTTTTCACTATGGAATTTATTTCGTTACTGACTAGGAGGATAGGATTCAGAACTCCAATTTTTGCGAATATGATAGAAGTGATGAGGTTGTCTAACTCCGTTATTATCGCCCTGTTCCTAGCCAGAAGTATTTTCTTTACTATGTTATCATTATAGAGCAAGAAATTTCAGCGGAGGTTGTCCTTATGGACCCTCCTCCCCCCTATGAGGACCGTTGTGCCCATATCTTTTCCTACTTCCTTTTCAGAGTACAGAGGTGTGAGTTTATTGCCTAACCTCCTATTATTTTTCACCAAGACTTTTTCCCCTTCGGCAAATTCTCTATCTTGTCTACCTTTATTGTGCGTAGTTAATTCCCTCTCTTGCGCGGTTCTTAAACGCGACGAAATTTCCTTATCCTCTTTTGTGGAATGAAAGATTGTAATTGGTTTTATTCCCGTCACCGTGTGAATCGATTTGTTATATTCGATTGTAGCTAATAGGATTATTTCCTCGATGTCATCAAGATTTTTGTCAATTTTGAGGCAGCGCGATATCTCCAGTAGTGTGCTGTGAAATCGCTCTACCTGGCCATTTGACGTGCTGTGCAGGGGTGGGGCATTCGCGATGTCTATGTCAAAATTGTTCTTGAGGGTAGCCCTAATGGTGTGTGAATTGAGCGATTTTTCGTTGTCGCAGTAGATAGTCTTCGTGCCTGAAAACATGTTGAGTAGTTGTAGAAGCTGTGGTTTGACATCCACTATTGTTCTGGACTTCAATGACTGTACTATCGCAAACTTGGAAAATTTGTCGATGCAAGTCAGGAAGTATTTTGAACCTGTGGAAAATATATCAATGTGAAGGGTTTCCCCACAGTATGTTGGTATCGGTGTTTGAGCGATAACTTGTCTTTTCGGATGGCGGTCATACTTCGCCTGGGAGCATACGCGACAGTTAGCCACGAGTTGTTTAGTCTTCTTTTCCATTTTAGGAAAAAAATAGTCTTCCAGTATATGTTTTACGTTCTCCTGGGCTGCTCTGTGTGCTCGATTGTGCTCTGCCACTATTATCTCCTGTTGTTCATTTTGGTCCGTTATATCGATTACCAGTCTTTCCGTGTGTCTGAATTTTACTGTCGGAAAGAGCTCGACCAATTTATGCTGGAATCGTGCCAATGTGTGCAGGTCACAATGCAGAGCATTAACTACGTCCACTTTCAAGGCTTCTTGTAGGTGTTTTATTAGGTCGTCGTTGGTTCGGAATGTAATCTGGTGTCTTGTTTTCTTCCCAAAAATAATAAAAGTTCTTTTCTGGGGTTCTACTCCTTCTTCCACAATTATCTGATTGCGGAAACAATTTACCGGCTTATAAGTTCTTTCAATCGCGTTGGTGGATGACTGTTCACTGTGAATTGTTTCGACACTCATGTTGTCCAAGGCATTAATGTGCTGCCTGGATAGCGCGTCTGCAACCACGTTTTCCTTGCCCGGTTTATAGATTAGCCTTGCATTGTATTCCTCTATAAAAGCTTTCCATCGCTTAATTTTCGAGTTTGGGTTTCTGTCGGAAACGGCAAAGGTTAGCGGTTGATGGTCCGTGTAAACGTTTAGTTCTCGTACTCCGTAAAGGTAGTTTCTGAGCGTTTTCAATGCCCAGACGATTGCCAGTAATTCTCGTTCGTTAGTAGCGTAGTGTTCTTCGGTGCTAGATAGCGTACGGGATATCATTGTAATGGGTTTTCCCTCCTGCGAAAGGACGGCACCCAAGGCATATGACGATGCGTCCGTGGTTAAGTCGAACGGTTTTCGAAAATTTGGGTACGTTAACGTCACGTCCTCTGACGCTAGTATTTCTTTTGTTGTGTTAAAGGCTTTTTTCTGCTCACTGGTCAACTCAAGTTTGATTTTCTTCGACTGTGAAGCAGTAACTCGGCCGTATTCTCCTCTAAGAATACTTGACAGCGGTTTTGTTATCTCGGCGTAGTCGCGTATGAAGCAGCGGTAATATCCCGCCAAACCTAAGAATGACCTTAGACCCCTTAAAGTGACGGGTTCGGGGAAATTAAGAATTGTGTCCACCCTTCCTGGGCACGTTTTAATTCCCCCTTGCGAGACTATGAATCCTAAGTATTCAACCGTGGTTTGAAAAAATTTTGATTTTTCTGGCGAGACTCTCATGTTCGCCTCATACAAACTTCTCAACACTACCTCCACATCATTCAGGTGTTCTTGTTCGCTCTTCGAGAATATAATGACGTCGTCCATGTAGACGAAGCATCTCCTCCCGATGTGTTCCCTTAGGACGTCGTCTATCGCCCTTTGAAAAATACTTGGGGCGTTCTTCAGCCCGAAAGCCAGTCTGCAAAATTCGTATTTTCCGTGTTTTACGGAAAACGCAGTTTTTTCCCTATCTGATTCTGACAGCTGAATTTGGTGAAAACCTGATTTCAAGTCGAGTGTAGTAAAGAATTTACTACCCCCGAGATTGGACAGGGTTTCCGTGATATCCGGAATGGGGTACTTGTCGCTGGTTGTCTTTTCATTAAGCTTACGGAAATCTATTACAAGTCGTTTCTTTTCCTGTCCGCTTTCATCGAAACCCTTTTTTTTCACTACCCATATTGGGTTATTGTATGGGGACCTAGACTTGCGAATAATTCCGTTCGCTAGTAGATCTTGTATCTCCTCATTTACGAAATCTGAAACACCTAATGGGTAAGGATAAAGCCTTGAGTATACTGGGTCTTCATTCTCCGTTCGAATTGTCGCGACTACGTTCGTATTGTATGGAAGTGCTTCGTTGGGGTCCGCAAACACTCCATTTACATTAGTCATTATCCTAAAAAATGCCTCTTTTTGTTGTTTCGGAACTGATTCGACCTGTAGCTGCAAATGGTTCACATCTTGACTATTTATAAAAAAGAGAACCTCTTCTCCGTAGTCATGGGTAATTGTATTGGTTTTCAAATCTATAGACGCGTGTACGTCATTTAATAAGTCGAGGCCAATGACCCCGTCAAATGAAGTTAGTTCCGGTAAAATGTAAAAGTTTTTTATTATTCCAAAAATTTTCATTGCGCACTTGTGCCTGATAGGGGTAACCCCATGAATGGATTTTACTGAAAATGCATTTTTGATTGGCCTTATTCCTTTAAGATTTGGTAGGGGTTTGATGTAGCTTCTTGAAGCCCCTGTGTCGACAAGAAGTCTGATTTCCTTCCCCCCTATTGACTTCGAAATCCAAGGCAGGAGGGACCTGGTTCTAAAAAATTAAGCTCGTCCCCTTCGATGTCGTCCACCGCCTGTTCCGCCTCTTCCTCATAAGATGCTTCAGCCGTTGGGTCGTCTTCGTCATTAAGATGGTTTACCCGTTGTATCTTTGGTCCCGTGAATCGTCCCGAATTCGCCGTCCGTTTTGGTCTAATTCCTTGCTGTTTTTCGTTGTGATCGTGACCTGAATAGTTTGTTGGGTGCTTAAACTGTGATAAGGAAGGATCCACTTCCATGGGTTCGGCGCGTCTTCTATCAGAGTAGTTACCGCCGGTGTGTGGTCTTTGATAACTCGTGGTGTTCTGTGGTTGACCAGGCTGCCTTTGCCTGTTGATTGAATAATGTGGGTTCTTTTGCCCTACAGTGTGATCTGGACTCGATGTATTTTGAGCTGGACTTGCCTTTTTGTTGTACGAATTTTCGTTAGATCTGTTCGCAAAATTTTTCGCGAATGCGTAGCGCTCGCTATTGGCGTCTACTTCCTGTGCCAGAGCCAGTGCTGAAGGAAGGTCGGGTGGTCTGGAGGCGAACAGGATATCGCATAGGGGTTTTCTTAACCCAGAAATGAACACTCTGAGGGCGTCGGCCCTATATTTCTCGTTTATTGTATCTGCTACACTACTTTCGTACGACATAATTGTCTTATTCGCCAACAGGGTTAGTTTTTTTTCTACCTCGTCGTAGAATTCTAATAACGACATCGAACCTTGTCTCAATGTGGACATTTCTTGTTCGATGAGGTATATCGGACGTTTGTCCGCGTACGTAAAATCAAGACGGGCAATGATTGCCTTAAAATTCAATACCGTGCTAAAGGATGAGAGCACTGCATCGGCGGCGCCTCGTACTTTATTTCTAAGTATTATTACCGCCTGGTAATGGCGTTCACTGCCATCGTATCTGGCGAATAGTTCATATGCATTGTGTGCGGCTTCGCGCCACGACACGTATGTACCCGGAAGACCAAAGAATTCCGGAAGAGATTTTATCGCGTCTAATGTAATGTCACACGGTACTAATGGGTTTATACGAACTTTTGAGAATTTTTCAACCGTTGGCTTTGCCGCCGAAAGTTGGCTATTAATCGCTGTTATCTTCCTATCAAATTCTATTTTTTGGGCAGCTAGAGCTTTGTTTACCTCTGCTCTAACTAGCTCGCTAACTTGTTCTGCGTTCATTGTCCCTGGTTTTTCCAGTTTTAAATTTCTTAACAAAGTTTCTAACTCGTCACACATCCAATTATTCGCAAAAAAAAAATTCTTAATTATTTCGTTTTACTATCTTTATTGAAATTAAATTTTTTTCACGAAAAAAAAACAGGCACTTCACTTACCTTATCATTCTTAGAGGATAGTTTTAGTAGTTTAGTAGTTAGTAGCTATTTTCCTCTTTGGTAGATTGTTGGTGCTAGTTCTCTTCCTTCGTTTTATGGTTGTCTTCGCAGATCTCAGGATAATCGTTCTTTGGTGACTTGTTGGTGCCAAAATTTTCACTTGGTTTCCTTCCACTCGCAGCCCAAGGATAATCGTTCCTTGGTGACTTGTTGGTGTTAAAATGTTCACTTGATTTCCTTCCACTCGCAGCCCAAGGATAATCGTTCCTTGGTGACTTGTTGGTGTTAAAATGTTCACTTGGTTTCCCACTTATTCTGGTTTGTTCGTTTTTCGCTTTGTTGATTAAGCTAGT
This sequence comes from Phaonia tiefii, assembly GCA_963931995.1. Classification (NCBI taxonomy): domain Eukaryota; kingdom Metazoa; phylum Arthropoda; class Insecta; order Diptera; family Muscidae; genus Phaonia; species Phaonia tiefii. The sequence continues at coordinate 236,103,527 of OZ008369.1, read as the reverse complement.
ATGATAACGCTTATGTCTCTTTTTTTCCTTTTGGTTTTTGTGTGTTGTGTTTTTTTTTCCTAGGTCGCACTTAGGTATTTTCCGTTTTTGTGTGCCCTCTCTGGATCGAGTTTTTTGTTTTGTTTGATTGTTTTGTTGATCGCACTCAGATATTTTTCGTTATTGCGCGTCCTTCAAGACCGAAAAAGTTTTTTTTTATTTTCTTTTATCCTTTTTTATCTAGCTAGTGATTTGCATAGAAATACTCGGATAAGGTTTTTATTTTATTAAGTGATAATACTTATTAATTTTGCACTTTTTCACTCGCGTTCCATTAGTGGCTTTTTACTTTGACTTAATTTTCGCGGCCCCACGTTGGGCGCCAATTAAACAACTTTATTTGTTAAATGTGAGTTTACAACTAAACTTAAACTAATTCTTAGCCTGGAATGGAAGCCGCCACCTTTATGTTTCGCTGCCGTCGCTCTGCCAACAGTGCCCGTGTGATTATGCTGAGTTAGCGGCTCGTGTGGGATACGTCGCCTAATGCAATGTAGCATGGGTGCTGAGTTAGCGACTCGTGTGAAGCATTTGGTTACTCCACTGTTGTCGACTTGGGAAACGTAGAGAGTGCTGACTAGGCAGCGCGTGTAAGATATTTGTTTGTTTTAATGCATTTAGATGAGGTAAGTGTGGGAAGAAAGGTTTCTTGACGAGGTAAGTATGTGAAGAAGAGTTTCTTACGATAACTTATACTAGGAATATAATTGAGTGATTCTGTTTGTCCTACGTCTATCTATCAAAATTGTTCACAATTAGTGGGGGCTCGCCCCCTTCTCCCAATCACAATGGGTCGACCGACCTCCCAGTGTAGTGACGATAAAGCAGTTGTAAACTGTATCATATTGTCACGTACCCTAAACCAAACCTATGTAATAAGGTAGCATCAACACCTCCAGGAAGATCATCAAATACATGGAAGCGGTGCCAGACAGAAATCGATGCAGAGAATTCGTTGACGCCCATGTTTTTGTTTGTAATATGGTTATATTTTGTTTAAATAATATCGAGCAGAAAATCCAAAACTGTAATAATAAAGCGGGCTGCATTTTTGGGATTGGAATAGACTCACCTTTTAGTGAAGGAATCATCCACCACCGAAAGTGGTGTTACACTGTGTAGTAGACCATCTTAAATTGAGCGGTTATCCTAGAAGCAGACGGAGTGGCACAGTGCCGGCAGGCATAATCAGATAAACTCGTCTCGGCGAGCTGATAATGAATACACATTAGGTCGGGTCGGTTTGTAGGGAGTGAAAAAATTCACCAATTTCCCTATGATTTCCGTATTCTATGGGTTATTCCATGAAAATTTGCCGAAGGAACCATACCTCTATCCTTAAAATCGAGTCCCCTACTTTTTGTTGGTAAAAAGTTTAAAAGTTACGGGCATTTTTGTCCAAATTTTGGACCATTTTTCCATTTTTTTCATGATTTTGTCCAAGAATATTACTTTCATGGCCATTTTTTTGGCCATGGGAAAAATTATGCCAATAATGTAAAGCGCAAATCAGTCCAGTTGTAACGTAAGGTTCGTAAGCTTCGTAAGTCAAAAAAATTGAGCCAAAAAAATGGCCATGAAAGTAATATTCTTGGACAAAATCATGAAAAAAATGGAAAAATGCTCCAAAATTTGGACAAAAATGCCCGTAACTTTTGAACCGTTGGACCAATGTTGGAGATTTTTTTTGTAAATTGATCAAAATGAGCTCACGCGCCTACTGGTAGTTTTTGAGTTATGGATGTGAACGTGTAGGTAATATTTCATACGAACGTCAATTTGGGAAAAAAATCTACCAACAAAAAGTAGGGGACTCGATTTTAACGATAGAGGTATGGTTCCTTTGGCAAATTTTCATGGAATAACCCATAGAATACGGAAATCATAGGGAAATTGTCGAAAAATAAATCGACCCGCCCTAATATACATACATACATACTTTTGTTTAATTTTCAACAATGTTAATGCCGGTAAATGTAAAACACTTATTGAAGCCCAAGAAAAGTAAAGGTCTTAGGTGATTTTTATGTTTTATCAGAAAAAATAAAAGTGCTTAATTTTTATTTCCCATTATTATTTAGATTTATAATTGTTATTTTCTGAGTGATGTTATAAAACAAAAAACAAATTACTATTTGTGGAGTGATATAGCAAAAATAAAAAACTATTCTTTGAAACTATTTTTTTTTTTAAATATATGTATAACTTACTGTCCCTGAGTAACTTACGTAGTACGTCTATGGCGTGTTGAATTTCAACTTTTATTGTATACAAATGGAATATTGCTTGTTTATGGTCATCTTTAAAGACACTTAACTCTCTCACAGTAATAACAAACTTATGTGTTGGATTGTGTAAAAAACTGAGTAATGGGCTTTACATTTGGTGTAGACTGCCGAGATGTTGCTATTAATGATGAGTTGATATTTCTCTGGGACGTTTCCGGAATTGATTTCTTTGCTAAATCAACTGTATGAACTTCAAGTTGATTCAGTTTTCTTTGTAAGTCTTTGGCCACATGAAAATCTTTGTGTTCAGAAACTTCTTCCAATTTTATAGGCATCTTACAAATTTCACAGATCTCTCTATCGGCTTCGGTTATTTGACGCTCATTTGAAACCACTGTTGATGAAATCGGTTTTAGGAATCTTGTTATGCTCTCGCTTAGGGGTTTTTTGTTAGAATTATTTGTTGGTGATTTTTTAAGCTTTTTTTTGTTTCCGTTGTTGGGTGATGAATGTGTCGTATTAAGTTTGGATCGAACTTGTTCTCTGAATTCTAGGCGTTGTGTCTGACTTAGCTCTTGTGCAAAATGGTGATCTTGATGCGTTTGTAAAGACAAATGATCACTGTGAATTTTAGCAGAACATTTTGGACAAGTTGTGAACTGTACAAGTTCTGGCCGCCACTCGGGAATAGCAAATTCGGCATATTCTGCTTTATAATCGATTTGGCACTCTACTTTTTCAGATATATCAATAAATTTTCGTTTTCCACTGGGCTCCGTAAAATTCAATTCAGTTTGAATTTGAAATGCGCTATCTTTGGCATTATCTGACTCATTCTGTATATTTTCCAGATCAGTTATTAAGTCATCTAATTCATCATTGTTATTTTGACATGAATCAGTTGAAGCTTTTTCACAAACATAAGGTGTAGTTGAGGACATTTGCATGTTCTCTGTCGTATTCGGTACGGTTCTAACCTCATTTATATCAAAAGAAGGCACGTTTTGGTCTGCCTTGTTTAAAGGGGGTTGCAATTTATTTGCACCTGTAGCTTCATTAGGGGTTGCACATGCTTGTTGTTGGTCAATTTTCTTTAAATGTTTTTTAAAGAAACTTTTTGGAGATGGTGGTGGACCTGTTGGTTCCTTACTTAGTCTATCTATTGTATTAGACTCTTTAACGTTATTTGCAAGGGGATGTTCTTTTAGGGGTTGTGTTGCCTCTTTCTTTAATACATTCGCAAATAAGCTTTTAAGATCGCCTTTCTTTTTATCGCTTATTACATCATTATTTTCCATCTTGACAGTTGTGGCTGTTTGTTCAATATTTTTAAACTGATTATCATCAGAACTCTTTTTATTTTTTGCTGCCTGCTGAGCAAACATATCCTGTATGTTGTTTTGGGAGTTTGAAATCGTTTCAAACTTTCCCACACTAATACCTAAAAACTTTATAGGATTATGGAGAACACTTTCACTGCCAGAGCGAAAAAATTGCTTTGTATTTGTTTTGAGTATCTCTAAACTGGTCCTGGCCAATATCTCTGTATCATAACAATTAAGTGGTGCCGATCGAGAACTCGATATATCTTCGGAATTGATTTCCTGCATGAAGTTGACAACCATTTGTTTGGCCCGACGATTATTCTCAACTATATCTTTGTCTAAACGGTCGCTTATCTCATTCGCCAATTCCTTGAGCCAATGCTGTAGTGTTTTAAGACCTGTGATGTTGTTGCGCCCCGGAAACTTTTTGCAACATCCTATACTTTTAGAATAGAATCGTGGCGTCACAGCCTCTAGATCAATGCCGCGACAAAGGTTATAGAGCCATGAACTGAAATAATATAAATTGAAGGAAGAAATATAATTTAATATTTTCTTTTGAAAAATTTGATTACTTTAAAATGAGAATAGAAATTATTTTTAAATAGATGGCAATTTGTAAATACAGTATAATTAACTCTACGTGTCCTAATCTAGTTTACGACATGCAGTGCCACGCAGGTCATATGCATAAGTAGCTGGTATTTCAATAAGCGCTAACTATTTTAAATACTTTAATAGTTAAATACACATTAAACACTCTTTAAATATTTATCACTGTCTAATATGGCAATGTCTTTTTATAATTCCTCATTTTCGTACAATTTACAATAGCGTACGAAGATGATGGATGGTGATGATGGTGATCATCCGCCCAAACATACCCTAAAATACGGAACTCATACCAACTAACAAAAAATCAAACACAATGATATACAATTACATGTACACCGGCTTCAGAATGTATCTTAACGTATTAGAATTGTTCAATACCAAAAATGTTACGTCAGTCACGTTACGTCAGTCACGGAACTTATTTCGCTCAAACCTCAACATCTTTTGAGCATAATTTTTTGACGCATTTATACTGATTGTATTCTAAACTATAGACATAGAAGAAGATATCCGGACAAAAAAAATAAACTTCACATTGAAACTTTTAGAGAAATGCCATTTGGAAAAGTGACCTGAATTATTGGTGAAAAAATGCGTTACGTCAGTCACGACAAATTACACCATTTTTACAGCCAAAATTCAGTAATTTTTTTTCAATTAAATCACTGATTTTAATTAAGCTTAAGCTAAATAATTTTTCCAAAAAAAATTATAGCTCTATGTTCAACAGTTCACGAGATAGAATAATTTGAATGTTGTAAAAACTCTGCGAATGTTACGTATGTCACGAAAGACATTGCCATATGTAATAACGATGGTGTCTGGAGATTACCAAAGGCTTCAAAAAAAGATTGAAAATAAGTTTTTTGAGTTTGATTTTGTAAGCTTGCGCGAATTTAGTCGGTATATTAATTTGTAAATAATTTTAAGTTATACCTATAAATTTATTCAAGCTCTAGACCTTTTTAAATAATATAAAGCTTATTATCTTTATATTACTTTCAAAAAAGTCGAGCATAAAAATGTTCCAATGATACCAAGGCTGTCTGTATAGCTATTTCGGATCTTGCCAAGATCTTCATCAGCAGACGTTTTTGGTATGTTTTTGGTGAATTCTTCAAAAATATATATCCAGAAACACTCATCATATTAATGAGAATTCCTTTATATACTCGTTTGAAGAATACCAAGCACTACCATTGGAAGATAATAAGCTTTATATTATTTAAAAAGGTCTTGAGCTTGAATAAATTTATAGGTATTGGAAAACAGACCGAATAAAAATTCCCGTAAGGGAAATGATGAAAGTTGACGATGAGCACCGCGAGCTTGAAATAATAATATTGTTGATGGCAACCCTCTGTTTTGTTGTTTTTTGTAATGACATAACAAACAAAATTTATTGGTGACAAAAATATCATCTTTTTTTAAATATGGAATATGTATCATAAACGAGTATGCGAAATTTCAAACATAGTCGGAATATAGACATTTTTTTGTGACATCTTAACTCGTAATTTAAAGACTATTTGCCAATGAAAACAAATTACAAATTACTTATAATAATAATAATTTTACAAACTACTTATGATGATTTTACAGTATTTTTCTTCTTATTCTCCATCTGATATTAAAAATCATTAATAATAATTTAAATTATGATTTTAATAAAGTATTCTAAGTTGAAATTAAGTAAACATCACTCGAATCAAATAAATATATTAAATTAATTTTATAGATGAATAATTGTAAAATCTATTTATAAACCCGGTGGCTGCTTCGATATTTGTATGTCATATGTAACATTTAAATGTTTTCGTTTGGCAGAGTATGAAACAGACGTGCAACTCTCACACTGAATGATCGTTTCGTTATGTGACAAAACGTAAGAATAACCATTTGTCTATTCCCGATAGGACGACAAAATATGAATGTATTATATAAAAACATTGGGCATTTATTAATAAAAATTCTTAAGAAACACAGAATCAACCGTTGGTCTACAAACGCTGAAAATTTGCGTCCCAGAAATTTTACTACAAATTTTACCTTTTAATTTTATAAATAATTTTATAAATGCCAACTCAGCAGGCTTTATATTATGTTGTCTGCCAGTAGAAAACACTTCCAAACAGTATAATATATTCGGCATTACAAGGGAATAAACTAAACGTTCCTTTATAAAGGGTCCGCCATCTAACGTTTTTTTTTTCAACTAGTGCTTATTTCGTGAATGGTAACACTTAGCTCATGTCTGATTTGACAGATAATTAGTTTTATCCTTCCGCTGAACGAATATGGTTGTGTATACGCTTGAACAACGCTGGGAAATATTGCGACATTACTTTGGAAATCATGGTACGTGCCACACAGCCGAAGCTACACTCGATGTTTTGCGCCCTGTTTTTGAAGATAGCATTATCAGCCGCAGAGCTGATGTCGTTTGGCCACCTCGGAGCTGCGATTTGACACCGTTGGACTATTATTTGTGGGGTGCCCTCAAAGATAAGTGTTACGCCGACAAGCCAGAGACAATTGACGCTTTAAAGGACAATATTCGTGAAGCCATTGGTGAAATACAGCTGCACACAATCGATAATGTGTTTAAAAATTGGACCGATCGTGTAGGCTACTGCATGGCCAGCCGAGGCAGCCATTTGAATGAAATTATTTTCCATTATTAACCGGAAGGATTGTACTTTCAAATAAAAAAAGAAATTTGAGAAAATATTCAGTAGTTTTTTTTTTAATAACATTTTCAAAAAAAAAGTTATTTGGCGGACCCGTTATATGGTGGTAAATAAAAGTTGGTAGTGTAGAGTTTTTTGAGGCAATAATGTACATTAGAGACAACACTACATATGTGTTCCTTGCAACCCAACCTATCATCTAAAATAAGTCTTAAACATATCAAATTGTGGACAACATCTATCACCTTTCCATTATAAACTACTCGGACATTTACATAAACATGTGTAGAAAACAACATTGCTTTTGATTTCGACCATCCAATTCTCCAAGCAAAACCAAAGTACATTAAATTTTCTCCTGAAGGGTATCCACAAAATCATAACATCCCTTACACAACAATTGAATGTCAAAAGCATATTGAACACAAAAACTGTACAATTCCAGAAAAAGATTATTGATGTACATTACGAAAAGGACCGTCCCTACGATCGAACCTTGAGGAACTCCACTCTTAACAGAATAAATATTACTACATACATATATCCTCAACACAGACCATTTGATTTCTACCTGTCGGATAAGAATCGATTAATTTGCATGCACTACTCCCAAATCCATACAATTTGTATAATTTATAGACCTTGGATGTATAATCCACTCGGTCAAATGCCTTTTCTAAATTCAGTGAAACCAGCGCACACAATTTGTCAACACTAAAGTTGTTTCGAACAGTATCACTCATACCCAGTAAAAAGAAAGTAGTGCTTATATTACTCGTAAACACACTGACAATCATGTAGCAATGAATTTTACGCCTAATAATCGGACAATTGTGGAACATGTTCAACAACCTTCGATAATATTGGCAAAAGTGAAATGGGTCTGTAGCTGATTAGTAATTGTGAAGAATCTTCCGCAACTGGGACTATCTTGGCTACTTTCCATATACAGTCAAGGAAAAAAGTCTACATACAACCTACGATTTTGAAGTTTAAGAGAATTAGTAGCGACAATTGAAAATTATATTATTGCAATATTTTAGACATTTAAAATAAAGATTATTTGAAGAAAAAAAAATATAACATGGAAATTATTAGGGAAAAACACAATAATTAGCGGGAAAAAAAGTCTGCATACAGCGTGGCAACTCCCTAATATCAAATAGAAAATTGAAAACAAAGAAAGGGAAATAACAGTTAACTTTGTTGAATTAATTACATTTACAAGCATAACAATTATTTAAGTGGACAAAGTGACAAAAAACAGGATTATTCCAATTTGTATCCTTGAAAATGGAAAACCGAAAAGAGATTCATACTTCAGTTCGGAATATGGTGGTAAATCTCCGCAAGGAAAATAAATCTTATGGACAAATTGCTAAACGTTGTACACGTCAGTGGATTTAATAGCAGAGTAGCACGCAAAAAGCCGCTAATTTCAGCGAAGAATCGTAAACTTCGCCTTGACTTTGCTAAAGCACGTCTAGACAAGGGTATGGACTTTTGGAAACGTGTTTTATTTACTGACGAAAGTAAGTACATATAACATTTTCGGAAGTGATGGCCTATCCAAAGTTTGGAGAAAACCAAATACTGCACTTGATCCAAAGAACATAATACCTACAGTAAAACATTGTGGTAGCAACGTTATGGTTTGGAGCGCCATTGCGTCATCTGGAGTGGGTCGCTTGGTTTTTGTCGAGTGTAATATGGACCGCTACCAATATAAAAATATATTGGAACAAAATCTGAAGGCATCTGCTGATAGTTTAGGCCTGGGAAATCAATGGATTTTCCAACAAGACAACGACCCTAAGCATACTGCACACGCTGTTCGAGACTGGCTTCTTTACTATGCCCCAAGAGAGCTGAATTCGCCACCCCAGTCACCAGACTTAAAACCAATAGAGCACATATGGGACGTTTTGGAAAAATTGGTACGACAATATGACATTAGTAGCCGTGAAACATTAAAAACCGCCCTTATTCGTGCATGGGCTAAAATACCAACCGATATTACGGAGAATTTGGTGACATCAATGCCCCGTCGTCTTCAAGCAGTTATTGATGCCCAAGGTGGACCGACCAAATACTAAAAGTTATTTTTTTTTTGTTTTTATAAAATATTTTTAAATGTTTTTATATATAAAATTTTGAAATAGTATATATTTTTTGTGGCTGTATGTAGACTTTTTTCCTATGAATTTTCAGTGTCTTTGTTACTACTGTTTTTATTATGTAAATGAATTGTTTTTTTATTTTATAAATAAACTTATTTATAAATGCCTTTAATATTGAAATAAACATTTTCTTAATTTTCTTCACAAACTTACTAAAACCTCTAGACTTTTTTCCTTGACTGTAGCTGGAAACACTGAAGTCATCAAAATAGTGTTTACAATATACAACAAATGATTTGAAACAAACGGAAATACTATTTTTAAAAACTTCAGCGAAACTCCATCTAATCCAACTGCGTTGGACTTAATTGCCAAGAACGCCCTTTCCAACTCACAAATACCAGTACAATGATACCAGAAACCATTTTCCCTGTGTGACATATCCAATGTACGATGACTGGATGACTGCAATTGATTTTTAACAAAAATTTAATTTAGATAATTTGCATGTAAATCACAAGTATAGGATTTGGCTGAAGAAAATCCACTACATTTCAATACATCCCACAACTGACAATTGTCCTTATAATTAAACAAGGAACAATAGGCCCTCAAATTACCCTTCATGGACACCGACTTAGCTTTGTTTCTTGCCTTGCAAAATATTTTCCAGTTAACTCCAGACTTATCATCCAAAAATGCCTTATACGGATCAATCACGGATAGAAGTGTAATATTCAATGTATGGAGATTTAAACCAATCATCAGTATTGTCTCTTAACATTTCTCTTCGCAGCGGGAAAATTGAGTTTATATACGCAATGGCATTCATACAAATTTCTAATTGAATATCAACGTTGTTTGTATAATACAATTGAGAAAAGTCTGTTGATGATATAGTGCTACATACTCTAGATACTCATAGAAACTCGCTACATTATTAACAATAACATCTAAAGAAATATAGATGAATGAGTGATTGGATCATAGACTAATATAGGTATAGATACATTTATTCTCTCATCTGACGTTTCATTTCACACTCTTCGTCGTAGGTTTGTGGAAATGAGAGAAATTAAATTTAAAACTAACTTACTTAACTAAAAACTAATTTAAAACTTACTAACTTACAACATCCACCTGGAGTAACAACCTTGTCGCGATGTGGGGGCATAAGTGTGGCCTTGGCTGCGCGAACTAAAGGTTACTCCAGGGGGAAGTTGAGTCTCGTTGTAGGTCTATCTGTTGATCAGGCCTACTTAAATAACGAATGTCAATGAAGCCTTTAGAATATCCAACGTTGAATGCAAAAACACTTTTAAGGTCAAGGTGGTTGGAAGCAGTGCCGAGGACCTAGAATGGCCAGTGAGTGTTTAAACAAACTAGTTCCTAACAGCTCCCTTCGACGCAAGGGCACGGGTCGGTAGTAATGAAATATGTTGCCCGGTCCAACTCACGTTGTCACTGGGGTGGATTGTAGTATATTTATTTGCATACTCGCGGGACTAACATGAAAAAAACTTATAACAAAAACAGAAAAACAAAACAATGATAACCAACACAGCAAACGAAACTGATACACGAAACGATACAAATACGACATTTGAAACGGAACATAGGCTAATCCACGATAGCATTGTGAAACAACACCATGAGATTGTTTCGATTATGATGAAAACGCAGAGTCGGGTTCATCATACTCATGGTTCTACAGGCAGTGGTGAGTGACTTGACCCCTGTAGTAGAGTCTGTGGCAAGCACACAAAAAGCCAATGGCAACCAAAACAAGGATGATGACGCGAACGAAACCAAGCGGGGCTGCATAAGCCCTCAGCCTTCAATAACAGGTGGTGACTCCAACTCTGATTCCCAAAGCGATACTAATGAAAATAACATTACCATTTTAGCAACTCCAAAAAAATTACGAGGTAAATAGAATGGTCGATGAAGTAAGCGAGAGCATAGCGAAGCCAAACAAGCCGAAATACAGGACGTTCCTAAGAACCTGTCGGTGCCTCCCTCGACCTCAACAGAGGCTGAGAGGAGAAACCGATCACCTGAAGAGCAGAACACTGTCAAAATAATGGCAAAGAGGAAAAAGTGTTCCTCGTCATCTGGTAACTCGGAGACGCCCAAACCCCATATTACCCAGGGTATTCAACATAGCTACAGGGACAATAGGAGCAAAGCCGATGCAATTACCTGAAAGGCGAGCACATCAGCCAAATCAGCAGAGACGGAAAGGCGCGTAAACAAGAACACTATCCAACTCGGAAGAGGAAGCTGAATGTGAACACAGGCAAAGAACCACCATCCTACGCAAAGGTAGCAAGAAGGCAACTACTGGACGATCTCTGCTATGCAGTAATTGAAAGCGGGAATCCAACTGGCTTAATACCGAATAACCAGCACCAAACCGTGTAGGACCTCGTCAACACGAAGGTTATGGAATATATAATGAAGGCCGAAAGTGGACCTCCCATAGAAGTCGTCAGCAGCTGCTTCTGCCCGCTGGGAAGGCGGTAAGCTAGCCCTCGTAAGGAAGAAGGACATCCCAAGGCTGACGAAGGCTACCGTATATATAAAAGTTTGGGGCAGCAAGTTTGCATCGGACGCCATACTTAAAGTCATTGGAAAGCAAAACGCAGGACTAACCCTGGACAAATGGGTCGTTTTCCACAGGGAGGAGGGGCAGGAGGGCACTCTCCTTGTGATCGGAATAGACCCGGCATCCATGGCTGGTCTTGCCAAGACTAAAGGTATGGTGTTCTTTGTGACCAAAGCTGTATACATCAAAGTTGGTAAAGTGCCAATCGGCATGACGACCGGAGGAACACAGCCGGAGAATGCGAAGCACGATGAAGCTAGTGGAGGCTCGGCGGAGCAGACACCGTAAACCAAGAAGGAGGAAGTGACCGAATGCATCACTAACTCCCAAGAAGACCGGTTACGGGAGGACCAATGTTAGAGGTTATCCAGATTAACCTCCACCGGAGCGAGACGGCAACCCACGCTCTGTTGGATAAAAGTAATAAAGGTAGAATGCACATTGCTTTAATACAAGAACCTTGGACCACTAAAGACAAGGTTATTGGATTAAATCATATTAATTACCAACTATTCTATACGAAGACGGGTTCCCGTCCGAGAATATGTATCTTATGCCATAAAAACGTTTGTTTTCTCTTCTCCCCAGAGTTGTCAACATCGGATGCAACTGTGTTGAAACAGGGAGATGGGAATATATACCTGGCATCAGTATACTTGCCATATGATTCGCCGACACCACCACCTTCGTCGGAATTACAGCAACTGGTAGAGAGGACCAAACAGACAGGTAACGAAGTATTAATAGGTAGTGACTCTAACTCTCACCACACGTCGTGGGGTAGTACTAACTGTAACCGTAGGGGTCATACCCTAGTAGAATATTTGAATACTAACGACCTTTTCGCACTGAATATTGGGAACAAAGCCACTCTTGTCAACAAGATTAGGGAGGAGGTGTTAGATATCACAATCTGTTCTGAACACCTTATAGATGAGATTCAAGAATGGAGGGTTTCAAATGAGCACTCATTCTCGGATCACAGATACATTAGATTCAGGATAACACGGCCACCACCGAAACCGATATGTTTCCGAAATAGGACCAAGACAGACTGGACAAAGTTCAGAAGCCTACTTAGGAATCGACTAGATCACCCTCCGCTCGAATACTCTAGCAGGGACGAACTAGGCGACATAGTGACAAAGACAACGCAAGCACTAGTAAAGTCTTTCGAGGACAGCTGCCCACTTCGGGAAAGGAAATCGGCACAAGAAAAACCCTGGGTTACAGGGGAAATACGAAATCTATGGAAGAACGTCCGTAGACTTTTCAACAGGGCCACGTGTAAGAAATCACCAGTATACTGGGAGGACTCCAAGAGGAGTCTCAGTGAATACAACGCAATATTGAGAAAAGCGAGACGCAACTCCTGGAGACTATTCAGTGAACAGGTGGATAGCGTCAACGACATGTCGAAGATGAAAAAATTCCTCTCTAAGACCCACGTACAGCAGAAACGCTAGTAGATGACACGGGAAAGAGAATGGATACAATGGAACAAACGCTTAGGCACCTGATGGATACACACTTTCCAAATGGGAACGCGGAACCCACAGGGGAATGGTCACAAGGTGAGAATGCAGTACATCAGTCGCCAATCATTACGGACAAAATGGTCGAAAAAGCTATAAAGAGATTCTCCCTATATAAAGCGGCGGGACCGGATGGTATTTTCCCGGCTATCCTACAACATGGGGTTGACCAAACAACAACCCATCTGGCAGGAATTTTTACCGCATGCTTAAAATACGCCTACACACCGAGAAACTGGCAGGAGGCCAGGGTAGTATTCATACCCAAACCTGGAAAAGCAACCTATGCAACGGCAAAGGCTTATAGACCAATTAGCCTCACCTCGTTTCTACTCAAAACCCTGGAGAGAATAGTGGACGACATGGTAAAAAGTGGAATACCGAGCGATATGCTGAAGTTTACACAACACGAATATGTCAAAGGCAGATCAGTGGATACCGCACTTCATGAGGTAAACTACTACATATAGCAATCTCTCAATGACAAACTATATACACTCGCTGTATGCATAGATAATGAGGGAGCGTTCAATAATGTCCGGACCGAAACACTTATACAATCCTTACGACCAGTTTGTGGTGGACCGGGCATTAAAAGACTGGATCAACCATATGGTAATTAATAGATGGATAAACTGTGGTTCCCATGATGTAAATATTAGAGACAGAGTACAACGTGGAACTCCACAGGGAGGGATTATATCACCACTCTTATGGGTCCTCACAATACACAGTCTCCTAAGGAAGCTTACCGATGAAGGACTTAAACCAATCTGCTACGCAGATGACGTTATAATACTTCTTAAGGAAAAGAACCCTAACCAATTATGTAAAGAGGCCGAGAGGGCACTGAGTATAGCGTATATAGCAGCCAAGGGGCTTAAATGTAAACCCGGACAAAACGGAAATATGTATATTCACAAGGAAGACGAAAATCTCAGAATATGAAGAGCCACGATTCTTGGGAAAGACGAATAAAATATCCGATAAGGTTAAATACTTAGGAGTAATCTTAGATCGGAAACTGAATTGCAAGCACCACATAGAGGAAAGGGCTAATAAGGCTTACAGATGCTGGTCGCTATGTAGAAGGGCTATAGGATCCAAATGGGGCCTCAAACCGACTATAACACACTGGCTCTACAGAAGCGTAATCAGGCCCATACTAACATATGCTTCTGTAGTATGGTGGACGGCAGTTGAGAGGAAATGTAACATCGCAATACTGCCGAGGGTTCAGAGAATGTGCTGCATTGGTATCAGCGGTGCAATAAGGACAATCTCGACAAGAGCCATGGAGACTATTTTATGTATCCAGCCAATCGAGATTAGAATCAAATACGAGGCTGCCCTTGCGGCAAAACGCCTACAAACTACAGGTGAAAGGATCAACAGGGATCTTACGTCAAAACACCAACGGATAACTGGGTCCTTAGCCGATACGAGTGAATCTGACCGAATACCCGAGATAAGGGTTAAGGCGAACTGCGTGACCTTAACGCCAACTAGAGACGCCTGGCAGAATGGGCCCCTTGCACCAATGCCAAATGGGACTGTCTGCTACACGGATGGCTCAAAGCTAGGACAAAAAAACGGGTCTAGGATTCTTCATTGAAAATCCAGCAACCGAATCCCATCTACGCCTCCCGGATCATAATACGAACTTTCAGGCGGAAGTTCGGGCGATTACAGAGTGTATCTAATGGCTCGGCGATAATACAATCCTAGCCGAGGCAAATATCTTCACGGATAGCCAAATGGCAATCAAGGCAATATCATCGGAAACTATCAAATCTAGAACGGTCTGGGTGCCGGGGCACAGCGGAGTATTCTGCAACGAGAGAGCGAACTTCCTGGCAACGAAAGCCAGGGAACTCCAAACGGTGAGCCTAGATGGAGCGAAACCCTTTGGGGTGACGCAGGCTGAGTAAATGGACGGAGTCGGCACATACAGCCCTGTGGAACCAGGAATCAGTATGCAGGATGACAAAGATGCTATGGTGAGACCCAGATGGATTGAGGACAATAGGTTTGGTGTAACTGGGAAAATCTGAAATGAGCAAGATGATGGGAGTCTTAACGGGGCATTCGGGATTACGGGCCCACCTGTACCGTATTGAACTAGTGGCGAACAGTGAGTGCAGGGCATGCATGGAGGACGATGAGACGATGGAGCACTTCTTATTCCACTGCCCGGCATTCACACAAGCTAGATGCAGATACCTTTTGGATAGTACGATACCGGACGTGACCAAACTTGTGGGTATGGACTGGAACAATCTACGGAATTTCGTGAATAGCACCGAATTCCTATAAGGGATATGGTAAATTAGTAGGGTAAACTTAGAGCGCACAACAGGTCGCATCAGCAGCTTAAGTGTATGTCTTACTGACACGGGAAGGTTTAGAGTGCTCCTTTTGAACACTCAACACCGCACCCCTATTTTGAAACTAACTAACTAACTACGTATGTTTAGTGCAAAGTATAGGTTTTGGCGATTTGTTGTTTCTCCTATACATATATTAGCAATAAAACTGGGTTCAACGACGCGACAAAAAATAGAACTCATTTTCGACTGCATCTGCGAATTAGAACATTTTTTAAAGCGATTTTTCAAACTAAAATATTATAATCTGGCTTTCAAATACTTGTCATGTTGAAATATTTGCATTAGGATTAGTTCAAATATATTCAACTCAAATCTGCATTAGCTAAAAACAACTTCCTATTTATTCATTAATTTTATATATTTACCAGAGCTCGCAAAATATGCTCAACCAAATTTTTCTACCCGGTCTGCTCACTCAAAATGAAACGTAATCGCTCAGTGTCTGAACAGCGACACTCTTTTTCTTTTCGTTCGTGTTGTCGGTCTCCGGTTTCGGGTTGAGCGTAACACACGAATCGGTCTCTTACCGACCGCTCGATACGAACAGAACCGTTCGTCGCTCAGCTACTGAGGGTCAGTAAGTGAACAAAGCAAGCAAAAGGTCCGCAAAAAATGTCTTTATTTTTATTGTTGCGATTGCCTTATGTTGTTGGCAATTAATAGC
Source organism: Phaonia tiefii (assembly GCA_963931995.1). NCBI lineage: Eukaryota > Metazoa > Arthropoda > Insecta > Diptera > Muscidae > Phaonia > Phaonia tiefii. The sequence goes on along the minus strand of OZ008369.1, from coordinate 236,087,313 downwards.
CAGTGGCGCAGCGCACAAATAATTTATGTAAATCAAACTATTTGTCAACAAAATATAAATGTAAAAAAAATAATAAAAACATTAAAATAATCTCTGACATGTATTTTTGCTTATAGCTAAAAAATTAGGAATTAGGTTTAACAATTAATAATGACCTATCCCCACGCGCAACACACATAACATTATTCTGAACGGTTTGCAAGATATGAGCCTGAGAAAATGATCACATTTTTACGAAAATGATACCGAGGCCCCAAATCTTTGGCGGCCCATAAAAAAAAAGTGCATGACTTTGGGAAAAATTGGGAGACACGGGTCTTTTATCACGTAGTGGTGTCCGTATATGGTTATTTTTTTTCGTGTTGCACTGTGTATTTGAGTCGGAGTGGAGTCGTGAATTTTCAAAATGCTGCAGTCGGGTTCGGAGCAGAGTCGTGGATTTTCAAATCGCTCGAAACGGATACGTCTTACTTCGGTCAGACTCCACAGTCCTACTTTTAACTAAAACAAGATACTGCATATAATTATCACAATACACATTTCATTTTGATTTTCAAAGTCTGTCGCGTTCGCTATTATTATTATTATTTATTTTTTATTTGTTTAGGAGTATTTATAATACTTTTGATTTGTTCGATATATTAATTACATTTCAGCATATTACATTTTAAATTAAATTTTCGTTACATTATCTCACCCATATCGCTTCTAACAAAATTTACAACATAACGTTTGTAAGTGTTAATATTTCTCACATTTTTAACATTATTAGGCAAAATATTATATAGTTTTAATCCTTTGAAAAAGATAGATCTTTGCATAGCTGTCGTTGTAACCGTTGGTAATCTGAAGTCTTCCGCATTCCTTAGATTATATGGTTGTATATCCCCAACATAATGCAGTTGTTCAATAAGATATTTTGGAGCATTTCCCATCTTCATTTTCTGAATAAAATTTAATGTGTTTAGTTCCAGTCTTTGTCTTATGTTAAGCCATTTTAGTGTGTCCAGTATATATTGAATAGGTGTATATCGATTAAACTTTAAGATTGAACGCATAGCTTTATTCTGCAATTTCTGTAGTCTTTCTATCTGTGTAATTGTGCAGCATGTGTATAGTGTTAACCGCAGATCCGGCCCTGTGCCTTGTTGTCAAAGGGATTGCGACCTTCACCAAACAATCTTCATTATTCGACCTTCACATCTTGCACATCGATGCCGTTTCCAAATTTTGTTTGCGTATATTCAAGCTGCTGTTTTGATTTCATCTTGCACATCGATGCCGTTTGCAAATGTTGTTTACGTATATTCAAGCTGCTGTTTTGATTTCTTGTGTTTTGTTTATGTGCACACACACAGGCACACATATATATATGTTGTGCAGATTTAATAGACAAGCAAGCAATATATGCGAAGGTCAATGCACTTGCTGTTACCAAAGTAAATGCATATTTTGTTGGCCCTTTATGTGTGCTTGAGTGTTTGTGTGTGCGCATATTTACAAGTAAATATTTTGGTTTGTTTCTGTTGTGCAAGCCTTCTTGCAGTTTGTGCTTTTTGTGAAAAGTCAGTCAGTTGCTATCGCTTTAATAAAGAAGAACATTCGGTGAATTAATAGAAATTCAATTGTCTTTTTTATTTCGAGTTAAAAGCTACCTGCAAAAACTATTGCAGGATTAAACATTGGTGACCCCGACGTGATTCTATTGTGAATCGCGTGTTAGATATTATCAATTCGGATAATATTTAAATAATTGTTTGTTCGGTGTTCGGTTGGTGCGCAAATCTACCACTTGTTTTTAAAGAAGCTTTCGCCCTTGAAAGGGAAAAAATTTAATTCGTGGCATTAAACATGTCGTTAGGCGATCAGCCCAAGGCGAGCCAGACAGCAGATATGGAGGACAATTTGCTGCCATATAGAAGGAGTGTTGCGGCTATGGCGAAACGTCTGGAAGCTATGAAGAGTTCTCTTTCGGTGGAGCAGCTGGGCGAGTATGATGATGCTGAAATTTCTGTGCGCTTGGATTACGTCGAGCAGCTAAATGGTACGTTTGAGAAGGCGCAGTCGGCGCTAGAAAATTCGGGTACCGAAGGCAACGAGTCCATGGATTTTGCTTCACTGTACTTTGACGTGAAAGCTAAATTGTTGCGGCAGTTAAATTCGAGGAAATTGGATGCCAACCCACGCTCGTCAACTATGCGTCAATTTTCTGTCGACGTGCTGCAATCTTATGGAGTGCCTCCGCGTAAAACGAGGCTGCCAGAAATCCAGCTACAAAAATTTGATGGAGCTTATGCAGAGTGGCCGAGCTTTTTCGCTCTTTTTTCCGCGGTTATCAACGACAACACCGATTTGAGTAACCTGGAAAAATTTCACCATCTCCGCTCAAATTTAATTGGCGCAGCGCTGGACACAATTTCATCGTTGGAGCTAAATGATGCAAATTATGGGGAAGCATTAAAATTATTGAAAAATCGTTTTGATAACAAATTGTTGCATTTTCAGGCCCACATTAAGGAGATCTTTTCGTTGAAGGTTGTGGATGGTGTTTCGGCTGCTGGTTTACGCCAACTTAGTGACAAATTGAATGCACATTTGTGTGCTATGCAGACCATTGCGACAAAGGAGCAGATCTCGGATGGCTTTTTGATTTATCTGGCTGCATCAAAGATGGACAAGGCTTCCCAAATAAAGTGGGAAGAGAGTTTGCCAACAAGTGAATTGCCATCATGGGCAAATATGACGTCATTTTTGGATCGCAGGTGTCGCATGTTGGAAAATATGGAATGTTCGATGGTAAATATGGCGCCCAAGCAGACTTGTGTAAAAAGCCAAAATGCGAAGAGCCGGTATGTGCATGTTGCATCTACAGCATCGTCTCCGCAGTGTTCGTTTTGCGATTCAGCTGAACATTTCATAACCAGCTGTCCCCTGTTTGGTAACATCTCTCCATCTCTGCGATATAAGGAAGCCAAAAGACTCAAGTTGTGCCTGAATTGTTTGCAGAAGGGGCATGTGCTGAAGAAATGTACTTCTGGCTGTTGTCGTCAATGCCATTCTAAGCATCATACGATGCTACACCTAGGCCCTAGCCCAGCCGTACAACCTTCAGCGTCATCGACAGATCTCGTGGGTCCAGCTACGTCTCAACGAGTATTAGTTTCGTCGTCTGGGATGCCAAAATCATCGGTGATGAGCGTCTTGCTAGCTACGGCCATTGTGTTGGTGAAAAACCAATTTGGTGTTTTTGTGCCATGTCGCGCCATTTTGGATTCAGCATCGCAGCTCAACCTGATTGCAAGTCGCTTCGTAAGTCGGTTGCACCTAAAGCGCGATAGTACTTGTGCAACAATTTCTGGCATTGGTGATGGAAGCTTCGCAATCAATCAATCCGTTGATATCGTGGTAAAGTCTCGGCATGGTGATTACTCAACGTCGTTTACAGCTATGGTAGTGCCTAGTATAACGGATTATCAGCCCAGCTTTAATATTTCAAATTCGCAATGGAGCATTCCAAAAAATATTCAGCTGGCTGATCCATCATTTGAAAAAGCTGACCGCATAGACATCTTGATTGGGGCTGAGCTATTTTTTGAATTGATGTCTGTGGGTCAAATTAAAATGGCTGCAAATTTACCCATTTTGCAAAAAACGTTGTTTGGATGGGTAGTTGCTGGTGGTGGTTTTCGTTCTCGTCGTTCATCGTCTTTGGCTGTTTCGTGTAATGAAATAAAGGAAGAAGAAGTAAAGCTGTCTTCTATAATAAAACGTTTTTGGGAAATCGAAAATGATTTTGACAGCAGCGTGCCATATAATGGAGATGAGCTTTTCTGCGAAGATCATTTTGTACGAAACACTTTTCGCCTCGATTCTGGTGCATATTCAGTTCGACTGCCTCAGGTTGAGGGCAGAGGTGCATCTTCACTTGGTGGCTCTTATGAACGTGCTTTGCAGAGGTTTAAAGGTTTGGAGAAGAAATTTAAGCGGTGTCCAGAAATAAAGGCCCCATATGTTGCATTTATGCGTGAGTATGCTGCATTAAAACATATGTCTTTAATTTCGCCGCAGATATCAGCACCTAAATATTTCCTGCCTCATCATTGTGTGCAAAAACTTGACAGTACATCGACGAAGCTTAGAGTAGTTTTTGATGGCTCCGCAAAAACCACAAGTGGATTGTCTCTCAATGATGTCTTACACTCTGGCCCAACCATACAGCAAAAACTATTCAACACCCTCCTCAGATATCGTTTTTTCAAGGTTGCTCTAAGCGGTGATATTTGCAAAATGTACAGGTGTGTACAGGTCTCTCATCCTGATGACTATTTACAATGCATATTGTGGAGAGAAAACGAAGATGATGAGATGAAGGTGTACAAATTGAATACGGTCACATACGGTACCAAGCCAGCTGCATTTCTGGCAATTCGTGCTATGCACCAACTCGCAGCTGATGAAGAAAGCCGATATCCATTGGGGGCGAAAATTGTGAGGCGTGATTTCTACGTTGATGACCTGATATCTGGTGGCGATTCTGTTGACGAAGTCTTGGCAATAAGGCAGGAAGTGGCGGCATTGCTTCAGAGAGGCGATTTTGTTATTCGGAAATGGTGCTCAAATGTTCCATCAGTACTGGATGGAGTATCTTCGAAGGATGTCGAGCAATTTTTGAAGTTCCACGATGGGACTGACGTCACCAAAACTCTTGGCCTAATTTGGGATCCGAAAAGTGACAACTTTATATTTTCGTTTACTCCTGTTGATGATTGGAAGGTGGTAACCAAGCGCTCTATATTGTCGTCCATTGCTAGGCTTTATGATCCGATGGGGTTGATTGGTCCTGTCATCACAAAGGCTAAAATATTCATGCAACACCTTTGGAAACTTGAGCTACAGTGGGATGAAAGTCTGCCCCAATCGTTGCATTCATCGTGGCTGGAATATGCATCAAAATTCGACCAGGTTTATCGTTTTACGTTCCCTCGATACGTATCCATGCCTAAATCAAATGTGCAAATTCATGCCTTTTGTGATGCCAGCTTAGCTGCTTATGGTGCCTGTATTTATGTGCGGTCCGAGAGAGGTGGTGTTGTTAACTCGTGTTTACTGTGCTCTAAATCGAGAGTAGCTCCGCTAAAAACGCTTACAGTGCCAAAACTTGAGCTGTCGGCTGCCTGCCTGTTAGCCGAACTTGTGGATGTGGTATTTAAATCTCTATCGCTTACATGTGAAGTACATTGTTGGTCCGACTCAATGGTGGTTTTGTCCTGGCTTCGAGAGCAGCCATCTAACTTTAACGTTTTCGTATCAAATAGAGTCACCCGCATACAATCGCTTACATCTCAAATGTCCTGGCATTTTGTTCCTACACATTTAAATCCGGCTGATGTTTTATCGAGAGGTGCAACGCCTGAGGAACTCCTACGTTCAACATTATGGAATATTGGCCCAAGTTTTCTTGCTCATGAATCGTCTGAGTGGCCAGATAACGTGGAATTCATAGCTGACTTGCCTGAGCGCCGTAGAAATGTACTGGTGACGACTTCGCTGACGGATTTGTCGATGCTATGTAAGTATCACAACTCATTTACAAAAATGCAGCGAGTTTTTGCGTACATAGCTAAATTTCTATTTTTTAAATCGAGAGGCCAAAATGAAGTACTTACCCCACATGACATCAAGGTTGGAACTAATCTTATAACCAGAAATGTTCAGATGATTCATTTTCCCGCTGAGTACAAGGCTTTAAAGGCAAATCAATCGATCTCTTCGTCCAGTAAGCTGTTTTCGTTGATGCCAATGATTGACAATTTTGGTCTAATTCGAGTAGGTGGCCGACTGCAGAATTCGAATTTGGATTATGATGCTCGTCATCCAATAATTTTGCCAAAGGGGCATCCATTTACTGCATCAATGGTGATGCACTTTCATCAAAAACTGCTGCATGCAGGCCCGCAGTGCTTGCTAGCTTCAATTCGGCAGCAGTATTGGCCTGTTGGTGGGCGGAAGCTCATAAGTTCCATAATATCCAGATGTATGCGATGTTTCAAAGTGAAGCCAAGGTTAAATCAGCATATTATGGGCAGCCTACCATCCGATCGTGTGACACCAAATCGGGCCTTCCACACAACTGGTATCGATTTTTGTGGGCCATTTTTTTACAAATCCGAGGTGAAAAGTCGTCCGCCTGTGAAATGCTACATTGCCATCTTCGTATGTTTTTCGACCAAAGCAGCCCATCTGGAAGTCGTTCAGGATTTGTCCACTCCAGCCTTTTTGTGCTCCCTACGTCGTTTTGTCGCCACCAGGGGCAAACCCAAAACAATTTGGTCCGACAACGCAACAAATTTTGTAGGCGCAAAAAATGAATTGGTGGAGTTAAAGCAGATGTTTTTGAGCCAGTCCCATCTAAAGGATCTTCATCAGCTGTGCCTCGACGATGGCATAGAGTGGAAATTTATACCACCTAGGTCGCCCCATTTTGGTGGATTATGGGAAGCTGCTGTGAAGTCGGCGAAATTTCATTTTTATCGGACAGTCGGTCTGAACATTTTGGCATTCGATGAGCTGCGCACATTGGTATGCCAAATTTCGGCGATTTTAAACTCTCGTCCCCTGTGCCCTATAACAGAAGACCCTAATGATCTTGACGTGCTGACTCCTGGACATTTTTTAGTGGGTGGTCCACTTGTTTCAATCATCGAGCCCGACATGTCTTGGGTCAATTTTGGACACCTCAATAGCTGGCAGAAGGTTTCCGAAATGCAGCAAGCATTTTGGAGAAAATGGAGCAGCTCCTATTTGTCGTTGTTGCAGGAGCGCTCCAAATGGCGAGATGAAGCTAAGAACATTACTTGTGGTACCATGGTGTTACTGAAAGATGAAAATATGCCACCGCTTAAATGGCAAATGGGCCGTGTAACTGATGTCATATGTGGTGATGATGGTGTGGCTCGTGTCGTGAATGTTAGAACAAGCAATGGAGTGTTCAAGCGGGCTGTTTCAAAATTAGCCGCTTTACCAGTTACTGACTCTGTTGAAGGCCTAAACTCTTCAACGGGGGGAGAATGTTAACCGCAGATCCGGCCCTGTGCCTTGTTGTCAAAGGGATTGCGACCTTCACCAAACAATCTTCATTATTCGACCTTCACATCTTGCACATCGATGCCGTTTCCAAATTTTGTTTGCGTATATTCAAGCTGCTGTTTTGATTTCATCTTGCACATCGATGCCGTTTGCAAATGTTGTTTACGTATATTCAAGCTGCTGTTTTGATTTCTTGTGTTTTGTTTATGTGCACACACACAGGCACACATATATATATGTTGTGCAGATTTAATAGACAAGCAAGCAATATATGCGAAGGTCAATGCACTTGCTGTTACCAAAGTAAATGCATATTTTGTTGGCCCTTTATGTGTGCTTGAGTGTTTGTGTGTGCGCATATTTACAAGTAAATATTTTGGTTTGTTTCTGTTGTGCAAGCCTTCTTGCAGTTTGTGCTTTTTGTGAAAAGTCAGTCAGTTGCTATCGCTTTAATAAAGAAGAACATTCGGTGAATTAATAGAAATTCAATTGTCTTTTTTATTTCGAGTTAAAAGCTACCTGCAAAAACTATTGCAGGATTAAACATATAGAATTGTAGATCCAAATTCGAAATGTGGCTTTATCATTGTGTTATAAATATTTATTGCCGTCATTAATGTTACATTTTTTCTCACCCGTTTAAAGAATCCGATTTTTTCCCTATTTTTTTACATATATATTCCACATGTTGTGTAAATTTAAAATTTTTGTCGATTATAAACCCGAGATATTTTATTTGTTCAACTTTATAACTTTTAAAATTTGAGTCATTGTCCATATTTATTTCCATTAATTTGGTTTTTTTCTCATTCAATTTTAATTTGTTCATTTTTAGCCATTGGTTAATTTTGTTTACGTCGTGTGTTAAATTATCTGTACATTCTTCGTTATTATCTCCTTCCGTGAATATCAGTGTGTCATCTGCATATAATACTATCTCACATTTTTCTAAAATATGCGGCATATCGTGTATATATATAATAAACAGTAGAGCTCCTAGAACGGAACCCTGCGGTATTCCAAATTCATTATCGATCTCTTTCGATTTAACACCATTTACTTTCGTTATTTGTTTTCTGTTCGTTAAATAGGATTTAAACCAAAGTAATTCTTTTCCTCTGATTCCATACATGTAAAGTTTTTCAATCATTATTTCCCTGTCTATTGTCTCGAATGCTCTTTGAAAATCCAAAAATAATGCCATGATCTTCGTCTTTTTTTCTTTATGTTTCCATCTATTTATCACATAGTTTACCGTTGTTTCACAAGAAAATTTTTTTATAAATCCAGACTGGTATTTTGAAAGCAGTTCGTTTTGTTCCATATACGTTTCAAGTTGTTCTTTAACAATCTTCTCGATAACTTTCTCGCAAGTTTTTAGTGTATTTATTGGACGAAATTCTTCACATTTATTCGTTTTTGCTATTTTTTCTATTGGTGTTACCATTGAAATCTTCCAGCTTTCAGGAAAGGCTCCTGTTGTTAATGACGTATTTATTATGTTAAATATTGCACTACCCAAAACATTCCAGTTATCCAAAATGATTTTGATGGAAACTTTGTCAAAATCTGGCTTATTTTTAATTTTGTTACATGTATTTTTTAGTTCTTGTATTGTTATTGCACGTAATATAAATCTATTAGTTATCTCAGGTATATTACACAGTGCAACACGAAAAAAAATAACAATATACGGACACCATTACGTGATAAAAGACTAAAAAAAAAAGACCCGTGTCTCCCAATTTTTCCCAAAGTCATGAATTTTTTTTTATGGGCCGCCAAAGATTTGGGGCCTCGGTATCATTTTCGTAAAAATGTGATCATTTTTTCAGGCTCATATCTTGCAAATTGCGAACATATAAAATCAAAAAAACTTCACCTTCCAGATCAAAATCGCAAAAAACTTAAAAAAAATCGATTTTTTTTTACCTTTTTTCCCGTGTTCAGGTCCATAGGTATCAAACCGTTCAAAATTCAAGGAAACAATCAACTACAAAAATTTACCTAAGATCTCAATAAACAAATTTCTAGAACATATAAACTTCCTAGAGATGATTCTTAACACTGTTTAGGTAGCACGCAAAAGTGAAAAATTTGCCGAAAATTTTTTAATTTCATTTTTTTTTACCTTTTTCTCCTGTTCAGGTCCATAGGTAGCAAAAAAATAAATATGCCTGGCCAGAACCATGTGTTTGTCCAAGGGTTAACACCGTTTAGGTAGCGCTTAGGCATCACGCGATCATGCACCGACAGCAGCAGCACAGGCAATGCAGTAAGCTCAGCACACGCAACAAGGGACGCAGCACACAATATAAAAGCGACACGACGCTCACATCGAGGCATTACACAGCGCGACGTCAACGAGAGCTCAGCGGTGAAAGTTATAAAGTGAAAGTGAAAGTAAAAAAAGTGAAAGTGCTACAGTATAATTCGCACACAACATTGGCAACTGACAATTTCAATATGCAGTGTGAAAATATTGATTTATTTTGCTACGTTTGCGGTCATCAAACCAGAAAAAAAACATCTACAAGATTTCAGATGAAAAAGAATTCAAAAGAGCATATACATTGTTTTTCGACGAAGTGGACTTGACCGGAGAAAATTACACACCTAATACAGTGTGTCGCCAATGTTATAACAATCTCATGGCATGGTTGAGTGGAGGCAGACGTACTATGAAGTATTGTAAGCCGGTAACTGGATTAATCGCCCAGGTGATCATAATGCAACCAGTTGCTATGCATGCGGTTTCCAATAAGCAAAAAAAATAGAAAAGTAGGTAGGTGGCTTTGTCGACGTCTTTTTCACGCACACACAGGCGACAGAAGAACAAAATTTATAAAGCAACTGCAACAGCCACACTACCAGTGCTTGCACCTGAAAATTTTGTATCACCAAGGCCGCCAACTCCAGATCGTACTACAGAATTTACAGCAATGAGTACAGCAAGTGGTGTTACTTATGAAGATCCATTTGATACCGATTATGAGCCCCAACAGGGAAGAGATGGACCACAATGGAACAACTAATTTTTGTTCACCTAATTGTACTATTTACACTATGTTAATGTTTTCTTTTCTGTCTTTATTTTTTGTTTTCATTCAACAGGCGTACTTAATGGCCCTGACATTAGAAAGCTATTCAAGAGCAACTTTGATTCATCGCTTGATGAGAATCATTCAATGGCATGGATTTACCTTCAGCGTGTATGCACCAGAGTCTTGGGAGGGGATCCAGACGCGGAACCGGAAGCAAGAGAATGGGTGAAACAAATGCTGCATTATTTTGAGATAATCGGCGCATCGATGACATTTAAGCTGCATTTTCTTCATTTTCATTTTGACGATTTTATCAAACAACTCCCTACCGAATCCGATGAGCAAGGAGAACGGTTTCACCAAACCACATTGCCCATGGAAAAACGGTACAATGGCAAAAACCTCGACGCATTGCTTGCAGAGGTATGTTGGTGGAGTCACAAGATCACCCTGTATGATGTTAATGAAGTATTTGAAGAAGAAAGAGCTGATGATGGAGGGCAGTCTGGAAGCAACGTGCCTGTGGACACCATAATTGCTGAATCAGAGTCAGATTCGGACGACGATTTGGATCCACAACTTAAGAGAGCGCGATTTGCAAGTCCAGGGCCATCAACATTATAAACATAATACGAATACTTTTTTTTAATATTTTTGTAATAGATAGCATAGTATCTCTATGTTGAAGTAAATAAAAAACAAATGAAATTAAAAAACGGTGTTAAGAATAATTCCCAGGAAGTTTATATGCTCTAGAAATTTGTTTATTGAGATCTTAGGTAAATTTTTGTAGTTGATTGTTTCCTTGAATTTTGAACGGTTTGCTACCTATGGACCTGAACACGGGAAAAAAGGTAAAAAAATCGAATTTTTTTAAGTTTTTTGCGATTTTGATCTGGAAGGTGAAGTTTTTTTGATTTTATATGTTCGCAACTTTGCAAGAACTACAACTTTGCCTCAGAGAGTAAATCGAAATTCTGAACGGTTTGCAAGATATGAGCCTGAAAAAATGATCACATTTTTACGAAAATGATACCGATTCCCCAAATCTTTGGCGGCCCATAAAAAAAAGTGCATGACTTTGGGAAAAATTGGGAAACACGAGTCTATTTTTTTTTAGTCTTTTATCACGTAGTGGTGTCCGTATATGGTTATTTTGCCATGACTTAAAAAATTAAATTTTTAAAAAATAAAAACCATTTTCTAATTTGAACTGCATATAATATGTCATGTTAGCAGCACAACACACAAACATATAATTTCTTTTAAAAGAAATATTTTTTAAATCAAAGATTCACTTTTAAAATTTTCTCGAATTAAACAAAAAGCTTAGTTCGATTTGCATTTTAATATTATTATTCCGTTGTCTATTTGCAAGTACATATAATTCAAATGTGAGTTGGAATATTTTTAACGACACCCAAAATTTAACAATACATCGGTTTTGTTGCGAGATATGACATAGAATTCTTCGCATGAGAAACCAAGAAACCCACGACAAATCGACCTAGACATGAGTCAAACCAGGGGGATTCTATGGCACAGCTGATCCAAAAGGTGCTAGGCCGATGATAGAGAATGAGAGGGCAAATAAGATAGGAACTAATTTTAAATAGTGTTTATTGATGCTAATGCCAGCTAAATTATGTTTTATATTGTTTGTATTGAACGAAAATACGAATTCCCTTCGATTTCTGTCTGTTTTATGTCCAACGAAAGTGTAAAATTGGTAAAATACCGCAGCAAATAAAACTCTATGAAATGGCCTCTATAGACGAGGTACATGAAGAGGCAGCGAAGAGAGTAATGGAAACTCTTAAATACTTCTCTATGGTCAAACTGATTGTATTTTATCTAATACGATGTAATAATTATATTAGCGGAAAAAATTGGTCAGCAAATTATTTATTATTATTTATTTTTCGAAAATGCTGACTTTGATGGAAATTACAGTACAAAACTTCGAGTCGTCCAAATTATTACTACAGTAACCGCGGCTGCAGGCAAGTATCCCAGACTCCGACTCCATAGCACTGGTTAAACTCACTAAATTTTTGATTTGTATTAAAATTTTCAAAAATTATCGCCGGACAGGATGAATTGAATCAAAAAGTTACCATTAACAGAGCTTTTGTTAGTCCTTTTTAATTTCTTTCGTGTTGGTTAATTTATTGTTGATAGAACGATTTCATAAGCCATGTGCAATCTTAATATAAATATATGAAAACAATAAATACTAAAGTGAAAATGTCATTAAAAGTAGCTAAGAGTTAGAAAAAGTATATTTTCCGATTTGAGGCCACTTTCTCATAATACAACTGAGATAAAAATTCACACATTTTGTTAATATAATGTTAGATAAAATCAATACAATACACACACATTTCAAGTCTGGGTCTTTTGTGGACCATTCTTTGGAAATACGCATATTTAAACAAATTGTTAATTATTAATAAAATCGTTTAGATTTTTAGAACAAAATATATTGATAATTCTACTCATCACCAGCGACATAATGCCTTTCTCGACTTTTTATAGTAGTGGCTGATGATAACAAAATGAAGGTAGAAAAACTCGACTAATGTATTATGTCACCAGGTACCTGCAATCACATATACCAAGTTCGTTGTCATATTTCCTCAGAATAAATTCATGCTCTTGCAATTTTCCGACTGTTTTCAAGCCTAGAAACCTCTCGACTTGGTCCGCACTTGAGCGTTGACACCCGATTTAATTTTGAAGTGGTAGATGAATTTGTCTACCTTGGATCCGCCGTGAACAAGGACAACAACGTCAGCCTGGAGATAGATAGGAGAATTGTACTTGTAAATAGATGCTATTTTGGACTCAGCAAGCAGTTTAGGAACAAAGCCCTCTCTCGACGGACAGAAGTTCAGCTATATCAGACTCTCATTTTACCTGTCTTGACATATGGCTCCCAAACTCGGGTTATATCGCAAGCGGATGAAAAACACCTGGGAGTATTCGAGAGAAAAATTCTCCGTAAAATATATGGTCCTGTTAAAGAAACCGGCGAGTACCGACGTCGTTGGAAACAAGATCACTTGTATTCTGACGTGGACATATCTAGACGAATCAAATTGGGCCAATTGCGTTGGCTAGGCCATGTTATCAGAATGGATGAAGATGAGCCCGCGCGAAAGGTTTTCGATAACGTACGTGATGGAATCAGGAAAAGAGGGCGACCAAGACTCCGCTGGAAAGACCAGGCAGAAGAATCCCTACGTATCCTTGGTGTTACCAACTGGCGAGAAAAGGCGAAGGATAGAGCCAGTTGGAAGAATATGTTGAAATTTCTTTAGTTTGTTTAATTAATATATGTAAGGCGTCTGACCTCATGAGGATGTAAATACTCAATAAAAGTAAGTAAAGTAAGTTTCAAACCTAGCATGCAATAAGTAACGTAATTTTCATATTCTCACCCATTTTTTTCATCAAATTTCTTTTGCAGGTCCACTTCCGTAAATTTCAGCAGCTGTCCCAAATAACGAATGCCTAGACGCTCGCAAACATCTTCACCAAACTTCCCTCCCAGACCAGTAATTTTACCCACCGGCAATGTTTCAAACAATCCTCCTATTTGACACAGCGGTAGAAGCGTTTGTTTATTGGGTTTATTCATACCACAAGCCAGCTTTGCGAGAATCTTATTGTGGGCAATACCAGCAGAGCATTCATAAGTAGTTTCTTCTTTCACAGCAGCACGAATTTCGCTAGCAATCGATGCTCCAATCAACAATCGTATGTTACTATTTCGGACGGCAGGTATATCACTCTCGTGGAATTTTCGATAGACGTCATCATGATCCAATAAAGGATTGGTGTAACTTGTGGTTATGGTAGTAACATACTCTCCAATTGTTTCGAAACCCAAGGCGTAAGTGCTGACTAGTTCAGAAGGTTGCAATACAAATGTACCCTGAAACGAAGTAGAATGTAAATTGAACATATAAGAATGTGTAATATGAATACGTGCCTCATTCATGGCGACGAGTCGTTTATTCACGGAGTCCGTTATATCTAGGTAGGCCTCATCTACAGACGCCCTCTCCAGGAGGGGTGTAAAACGTTGCAAAACATTGGCTACGTCTTTGCCAGCTTCACGATACTTGGACAAGTCAGCTTTTTCGCGAACATTTGGTACTTTTATTAACTGAATCTCCGGGCATTGCGCTTTGGCTTCGTCACCTCTCATGTGGCGCGTAACACCTTTAGCGCGGGCAGCATAATTAACGGCAATGATTCTACAGTGGAAAGTTAATAATTCGTCACAATGTTTTTATTAATCACTGAAACGAGCTTTTACGTACCCTCCTCCTCTCCAGGCGTTGTACTGAACAACCGCCACTGGCTGACCTTTTAGCGAAGGATCTAATTTCTCTACAAGATAAAAATAGTAATTTTCACCCGTATTATTTGCACCTCCAATCTTTAGAGGTGGATTCACCCACCTTCCACCTGACAGTAGAAACAATCCATATCAACCAATAGCACAAGCCGTTCATATTTATTTGCCATCGATATGAAATTTCTTGTGGACGAACTGTTGTTAAACATTGTGATGGAAAAATGTTCATTTAAATCGAATTTGATAAAATAAATATTACGGATATTGCAATCAATGTAAACAAATGAGTGGCGCAAAAACAAGAGTACCAATTCACAATGATTATGTACAGTTAGAAAAGCTCTGCCTAGAAGAGCAGTTTTATATTTACTGCTGCTCATAGAGACATCGTTAATACGTATCAGTCGGGTGAACCGACTTAATAATACCCTCACCCTAAGTCATCCAATGCGTGGCAGTACGCTCATACTCAAAGGTAACCATATTGAATAACAGATTGACATTACACTAAACATTATTGAATAACCAAATTAGTTAGTTTCCTCCCAATATTTATATGCGAGGTTCAAAAATGGGCATGGCAAGTTGTTGTCAAAATTTTGATCAGTACCAAATTTTATTAAGGTCGGTTATGATTTATTGGAGATATCGAGTCGGCAAACCGCAAATACGCCCAACTTTTGTATGGGAGGTACGAAACTGGGCGTGGCACAATAGCCAGTTATTAATTACACAGTAGCTTTTAGCAAAATTTTGCCTAGTACCTAATTTTATTAAGATCGGTTGTAGTTTGCGAGAGTTATCGTGTCGATCAACCGGTCATCCGCCCAACTTTTATATGGGAGGTACCAGAATGGTTTATTCCTATAGGAGAGTTTTATTTGACTAAATATTGACTAGTACAAACTTTCATAAAGATTGGTACGGTTTTGCGGGACTTCTCGTGCCGAACAACCAGACGGTACCACAATGGGAGTGGCAAAATCCCCCTTATTTTAATCGGTGATTGGCGTTTGATAACGTGAAGCCTTATACCTAATTTCACTAAGGTCGGAAGAGTTTATCGCATTGACGACCCTGACGAACACCCTGTTTTGTATGGGAGGTACCAGAATGGTCGTGACAATCTCGCCCATTTCCTCCAGTTAAGTAGGCATTTACAGATTATTACCCGGTGTGTGAGTTGAAGCTAATCACATCTACCAGAAGAAAGGTTTGAAAGAAGAATGGGCGTGGTCAAAATTCCCATTTTCAATCCCAAACTCAATATTTACGGCAGTTATCGTGTTGACCAGCTAGCCAGACAGACGGACATGGCTCAAACGTCTTAAAAAGTCCTAAAACGAATTTCGCCCAAATATACTAAGTGTCTAATATGGCTCCTTATATGTGTTACATTTTTTTACGTATTAAATGATATATACCCCTATCCCTATGGGTGAGGGTATAAACAAGCGACCTGTGTAAGTATTATTAAAACTGGCAATGTGCTTTGTAGCTCTTCCCTCCGATGCCAGTTTACCAAAAATTTATCAGCAGGAAATCAATGCAAACAACAACTATAAAATTCGTGAATGATGTCGAAAATAAATATAATTCTAAACAAAAATTAATAGCAACATAAAGAAATCCCCCCAAAAAAATTAAAACATTTGAATAAATACATACATACATATGTATGTAAATGAAGGTCAATAAATTACATATTTTCGAATAAAATATGCATACCTTTCCGAAAGAAATACTTTTTTTTATTATTATTATTTGCAATATATTTTACAAATAAATTTACAAAATATGGATTAAAAGGCGCCGGATAACTAGATCATATGCACCTGTAGTTTTTTTTAAAAGATAGGAGAGTAGGCTGTTTGAGTGAGGTATACAAAATTAATGATGTTGGTAAACTATGAATAATCTAAATGTCAAGGTCACCGTGAGAAGTAGAACAATCAAGCACCTTTATAAGGGGTTCGTTAATTCTCGATAAGGGGCACTCGGATAAAATATGGCGGACGGAAAGTAAGTGATTGCAAGTTCCACATCTGGCTTAATCTGTTCGTTCATAATAGTGCTTGGTGTTAAATATGGTTTTGTTGACCCTGAGGCGGGACAAGAAAATGCAGTCTGCACGGGTGAAGAGTTTATCATAGTCCGGTCTAATGCCGGATGGGTTGATCGTACGGAGGAACACTTCAGAGTTGTTCCACTGATCGAGAATCTTGGAGTTATTTGGTGGAGCTATTATGGAGTTATTCGGTGACGTGATCGACTTAGAGAAGCAGGGTAGTTCGGATATAAGAGGTTGGTAAAGGGCACGTTTGGCAATTTCGTCTGCTCGTTCATTACCCTCTATAATCACTTTGTCCCTGCATGTAGGAGGTAAGGCGTGATCGAAAATGCCCTTGCGGATAGCACTTATAGCCTTGGCGACACTGAGACTGTCAGTACAAATTAGTGCTCTTCCCGGCAGGCCTGAGGCAAAAGTCATAGCAGATATGACAGCAGCCAGTTCTGCGGAGAAAATGCCGATTCTGTCTGGGAGGCGGGTTTCGCTAATGGTCTCGCCTTTTTCACTACGGAAAAAGAGGTGTTAATGCCATCAAAAGAACCATCCGTGTACAAGATCATCTGTGGGCTGAACGATTTGATCCTTTCAGCCAAGAGAGACCGGTAGACGGCTGGACTCGAGATGTTTTTACCATAAGTACTAAGGCTGTAATCAATAAGGACATTATGGTCGGAATAAGTACGTACCGAGGGTTTCTGAGGAAGGGCGATGTTTAATTCTGAGAGTATTCGCAGAATTCTGCCTACCCAAGAAGACCCGTTAGCGGAAGAAATGTGATTCCAGAATAATTTGTGGAGCCCATCAGAAGGCAAAGTAATGGCCCTAGAGGCCAAGTTAACGGAGAATTTCTCAAGGAGTAAGTAAAAGCACGAAAATCGTCCTTCAACTCTTAAGGAGTCGATGGGAGTAGCTCTCAAGAGACCAGTTGCAATTCTAAAGCACTTGTTTGTAGCGACGTCTATCTTGGCTACATTGGTCCTGGAAGACCATCCGTAGATAGTAATCCCATGGGACAATACGCCGTTTACAAGGGATCTGCAAATGTTGACAGCGGTATCCAAATGTGGACCTTTTGTCCTACAGCAAATCAGGCGTAGCAGATTATTGATTTTGCCTAGTTTGGAGATGAGCGACGCGATATGCTCAGTCCATAAAAGTTTCCTCGTAAAGATTATACCTAAAATTCGCATACTCGAAACCACCCTTACAGTCTCTCTGCCAAAATTTACAAGATCATGTTGGCATAGTCTTCTTCTACAAACTTGTAATATTTCAGTCTTGTTGTAGAGAATAATGGCGCCTACATTTTCGGCCCAATCCTGAATATGTGTATCCAGACTTATCAGATTAGACTGCACTCCTTCGGGAGTGCCCGACGAAACGGCAAATCCATCCCTGGAAAATTTTCTATTGCCCTGGCAAGGGTATTAGAGTAGATATTGTACAAAACCACCGAGAGTGGAGAACCCTGTGGAATTCCATTGTCAAGGGCAAAAGTCCCTGAATAGAATCCGTCAACTTTGACAAGCATTCGTCGGTTTGTGAGGAAAGAATTGAGTAAAGTAAGAATGTTGCGGTTTACACCCCAACTATGCAGCTCCGTTATGATGGGAGTCAAAGTTACACGGTCAAAAGCTTTTTCTATGTCGGCCGAAATAACCAGAGAGTGTCTTCGCGATGACAGGTTACTCCGCAAAACATCCTCTAACTGATGGCAAAGGCTGTCAACACCGTGTCTCGGTAAGAACGCATGCTGTATTTTAGAAAGCTTGTCCAGGGTATGTTTAAGGAAGCGTCTGGCAAGTATCTTCTCAAGGATTTTGGAGAGGATGGGCAAAAGAGAGATAGGCCTGTAGCCCTCCAAATGACAGGGATTTTTCCCCTGTTTTGGTATAGGCGATAAAATGGCCGTTTTCCAGTTATGGGGAAAGGTGTCTGGAGTAATTATAAGGTTGGTTGTATAGCCTGCATAAGCGTTTTTTAATGGAAATACGTCTGGAAAACTTATTTTTGTTTAAGACAAATATCCAGAAGACGATTTCTATCAAACATATTTACTAGCGAATACGATTTAAATAATAAAAAATGGGTCACTAAAAGAAATCAACAATAAAATGCAACATAAGTTTGGTGATAATGCAAATTAAATTTCATTGTCAGTAAAAACTTATTTTTACTGGAATTTAAGTGGTTCTGTAAAGTGCCCATCTGATGTACTTTCACACTTTTTTCTTCATTTACATCTAAGATGATAAAGCTGATGAAACTTCGAAAATCCAAAACACTACAACCATAGTGGAAACGGTTTGAGGTGTTTTGAGCAAAGCAAGTGGTATGGGCGGTACCCTGGCGTCTACAGGAGTCAGTTTTATAGCAATACATTACTTTTTACTAATACACTCACACTTCTCACATCGTCTTCGTCATTGTCTCTGACTTTTCGGCAAAAGATTTGATGTAAGCAGCCAATTCGTTGGAGTTATGTTGAAATTTGTGACGGAAACCGAAACATGATAGAAAATGACCGCACAATTTGGAAAAACTTATTTTTATTTGGAGATTGTTGTAAATGATATTAAAATCGCACGAAATGACACTGACGACGGTTGCGTAAAAGTGTTTTGTCTTTATAATTCTCTGGACGGTTACGTTAAACGCCTATTAGACGATCATACCTGGTATGATAGAGCGGTATGCGATTATACCATCATACTCGTGTAATAGGCAAAAATACTTGTTTGTCAACAAGGTATGATGAATATCAAAATTTTTTGATATTTTGGTATGCCATCATACCATCATGCTCGTGTAATAGCGCTGCTGTCATACACAGTACAAACTTTCATTTGAAGTTAACATTCGAAGTGTAAAGATGGTGTGGCTAGATCGGGGATTTTTGAGAGAATTTAATTTGCTTTATGAGCATTTCCCAGAATTGTATTAAAAGTGAAATATACCACAATAAGCAAAAAAAACAAAAGGCTTACGAAAAGCTTTCGGAAAAATTGAAAGAAGTTGAAATAGAAGCGACAATTGAAAGCTGCAACCAACTCGCGCGACATTACAAATAACAACCTCACTCTTCGGTGTTTCTTTTAAACTGATGTATGATAGCTCGGCATGATAGTGTAATAGCAAAGCAATTTTTTTCATCATACCGTGCTGTCATACCGCGTATGACCGTCTAATAGGCGCTTTACACAAACATGTTCCCCTTCTTTGACATCTAATATATATTCTCAATTGTATTGTCTAGTGTAAACGCACACAGAAAAAATAAAGATAGGTAATATTGACTAGTTTGGGTTTGGTGATTTTTTTTCTTTGAGGATGAGAGAAAGAGGCAATATTGCCAAAATCCAAAGTGCAACACACACTACTAACGCCAATGCTGAATTTACATATGTACGTTGGCAACTGTACTTGTTGTTATTACAATGTAAACAAACGAATTTGGGGTGAGATCAAGTCCACAACTGCGGAGTTTTTTTTCTTTTACAGAACTTCAACAAAACGGACTATTGCGATTTAACTCTTAAATTCCGCGACAATTCGCAATTAGAAGCACATCGTTTGGAGTAAAGTGAATCAAGAGAATGTGAACAGAACGGAACAGAAATGTGAGGTTGTAGACGATGCCATCATTATGTCTAGCTGCCAAGGAACCCTGGAATTTGAGCTAAAGATTTATAATCATATATTGCGGACAGCTAAAGATAGAATATGACTGTTCTATTTAAAGCCCATATGGTCCACAGAGAATTGTAATGGTAAGTAATGTAATCGACCAGATTTATGTCGAGAGAATAAAGACTTTTTCCATTTTTTCAGCAGCCTACAAGTTCCAAACATACGCCGGAAAGCAGTCCCTTCAAACGTGGAATTGCCCACGTTTATTGGTAATATTGCCAAATTAAATAGCTGACCCTACACTGAACCAAATGGGGTGGTGAAATCAACGAAAACGTAGGTTAATTTGACGATATTTCATCACTATAGACCTAACAAAAAGCGGCTGTTGATTTGACAAAATTTTTGGCGTAGAATACGTCTTACCTTACGGTATAGGGAGTCATGTCAGATTGTTATTGTTGTAATCTTTATTTTATTGATTATGAGGAAACGGCGAGATAACTTTTTTTAAAAATTTTTTTGTAGGTAAATGAAGATGTTATCTTTCGTTTGATATACATTTCATATTGGATGATATCTTCCTAATATTTAAATTTCTCAAATGAAAATTGTTTAAACACATGCACTCAAACATATGTGTGGTGTTTGGTTGAGTGTTTGAGTAGCGTGAACACAAACTATGCTGCTGTTTCAGTGTGGACACAAACCTTCGGCTGTTTTGATTGATGAAATATTGAAATTTCGTATATTTACTTATGTATTGAAGTGAAACAAAATGTTAAATGTGAATTTGAATTTAACATGGATATATAATTATAAAAAATATATGAAAATATACATTTTTATGTTAAATGAAAGTGCTGCCAAGTAAGCAAAATAACAATGCTGCGTGATGCTGTTTGACAGCAGCTGACAGTTGACGTTTAGTAAATTAAAATAAAAACTATTCTATTGGACTATTGGATTTCGAATATAATCCAATACATTTAATTTGGATTATATTCGAAACGATGCTCCCACAACTATTGATAACACAACCATTGACTTAGTTTTTTGAGAAATTTGAATGTTAATTTAAAAACATATTTATCCTATTTTTCCTATCATATTATCAAAAGTAACTTTCAAATAATCAAATTGATTTGCGTCTGTTATTTATCGTTTATCCTTACTCTTTTAATTTATAAACATATTTATCCTATTTTTCCTACCATAAGCTTATGTATATTATCAAAAGTAACTATCAAATAAATAAATTCATTTGCTTATGTTATTTATCATTTATTGTTATATATGTTTTCTGTCTTATCGGATGGCGTATTCTACGTTAAACTTAATGGCCGTGTCTCTGACACAGCCTGCAGGGACAGTCCGTGGCCGAAGGCCTCGGACAACTGTCTGCTGTATTTTTTTTTTAACTTTTCGATTTCTCTTGAGTAGTAAATTTGACGAATTATCGTCAAATTGAATAATATTTTTTATTCATTTTGATAAAAATTCGTCAAGTTGAATAAAAATATATATTAAATTGCACTAATGGTTTTATTCAATTTGACGATATTCTGTCGATTTTGAACCACAATAAAAATGCTTTTATATATATTCTTATATTTTATATTTAATATGACAAGAATTTTGCTTTTATAATTCTATATTTTACAAAGCATATATTTATTACAATTATATGAAGTTAAATAATTCGTGTGTAAGGAAATAAAAGTACAATTAGGCTCCAAGATACATACTGACATACAATTTGGGGCCCCGGGAATCCAAGCTCCAATCCAAGGCTGTCTCAAACTGGTTTTGCCAAAAGTACGAACATCAGGAGTATAAATCATTGACCAAACATTGACCAGATCATGTGGAACTGTTTTACACAAATAGTATTGTATTTCGCTGCTGTTAAAATACCAAATGCATTCTGATTTGGATATTTCACGGTTTATCCCTAACATCTTGGTAATGTAATGAATAGCCAGAATTTATGAAACTACATACATATTCTCCAGTACTCACATGTATTTCCAAGAAAACATTTGTTCTATAACCTCAAGTCACTAATTGATTTCTGTTCAGACAATAGTATCTGAAAACACGTAAATTTAACAATACAATATTAGCAAACAATATTAACAAAATTTAACAAATAATATTACTCACGGGAACTATGTTTATTAACAATTACTAAAAGCGTTGATCTATTCGCAAATGACGCTCACGCTATTACTAAACTGTCACTGTATTTGTAAATGACGCGCACACAATTACTATTTCATATTGACGAAATTTTGTCAAATTTAACAAAAATTTCGCCAAATTTGAATAAACAGCGTTGTTATAAAGTTACTAAAAATTTTCGTTGATTTCACCTACGACAATTGGTTCAGTGTATGTTGCCCAGTGTATTGGCTGATATCAGACCATGATTGAATCAAAAAACAGGCCTATTGTTTTCTGGGTTTAGTAATCGCATGTAGTAATCGATTTCTCATACCATCACCATCCATTTTAAAATTGCTATATCTAGCTAAACATATGTTTTCTGTTTTTGACCACTCTCTTTGTTTTCGTGTGGAACTATGAATAAAGGGGTTGCTCTCAAATTATGACAACAAAAGTTTTTCAGAGGAAGTAGTAAACACAATTGTCGCATTAATTATAAAAAAAATCAATGTACAATTTAACTAAGAAAAGTGAAAAATGTCAACAATTAAAAATAGATAGAATTGGACGGCTCGGGACGTAGAAACAGAATCTATACGGGATACATATTTACAGGATAAATATCAAACGTTTTCGAGTGAAGTGAATACATAAATCATTGAACAATTTGTGTGTACAAATATTTATCTTGTTTTCGTGCAATCATTGAATGGTAAATTGTGAAGTGGAGAACATTTGTGTTATATTTCTTAATATATAAAATAATCAATTTATTTTTATAAGAAATTGCATTTAAAATCGATTTTCCGTGTGTACACATTGTACTACCTACGTACAAAAACTTATGTAGGTATACATATCCATACGCACTTCATATATTACATGCGGCTGAGTGTTGCACTCTAGTTTGTTTACCAAAAATCTGGAACAAGATATCTATAAATGTTTCCGCATCATTAATAAGTTCACAAAAAGAACATGAAAATGTATTTTGTAATCAGAAATATCTGTGTTGTTGCTGCGGTATTAATCTCAAGTTGACGCGCCCATATTGCATCATATATTCAGTGGATGGATGACCCGTCGAGTGTTGTTTGGTTTACATGTGTGTGTGTTATGTTTTCCGTATCCGGTATATTTATATTTCTGAACGGCATACACGTCACTGGTCAAGTGAGGATGTGTGTCACACTTACGTTTAAATATTTATAAGTAGTTCTGCTGGGTATTACCTGTCTCCTGAATCTTTTCAAAGTAACAGTATGCTTGCTTTCGTGCCTACTGCTAATCATTTAAATGCACAGGTCATCGTCATTCTAGGCGAACACAACAATCTTACATACTATACAGTTGCTCATTAGAGCGCCTCGTTAAAATAATGCCTTGTAGTTTCCTCCTAAAACAAAAAAAAAATTACTGCGAAATACAATATTGACAAAAATTATCTATCAATCATCAAAAATGTTAATCAAAATTGGAGCAAATTTCTTTTAGTAGCAAAATTGGATTTTTTCGTTTTTTTTTGACTGGTAGAGCATTAAATGCGGATTTAAAAAAAAGAAAAAAGTTTGCGTAAGTACATATTTTCCGAAATATAGGTCTCCAAAGCTTGAATGTATAATCGCACATAACTCTGCCATTTATTATCCGATCCTGGTGAAATAAATTTCATAAATCGTTAAATTTATATTCCAACAATCCGAAAAATCGCGCGAGTTTTTAGAAATATTTTCTTTATTTTGGTGTGTAAAAACTTCAACAAAGGACAACAGAAATAAAAGACAACAACGACAAAAGACAAGACAAGAACAACAAGTTGATTAAACAAACAAAAGGTTAAAAAACATATTTTAAATGAGCCCCAATGGGTTAATAAAAGAAAATATATTTATATACCGAGTTATAGAGTTTGATACATTATTTATTTATTTACAATATATTAAACTTATAGTCAATACAAGATTAATATTAAGATTTATAGCACTGGCGACTAAGGCCTTCAGCTAGTACAGATTAGATATGTATGGTTAGATGATCATGTTGATCTGAGAGATGAATTTATATATGTATATTATTAATATTTACATTGTTATTAGTTTGGAGTATTTCTAATCCTTTATTAGTTAGTATATTAGTATGTAAATGTGATAAGTTAGAGCAAGTTTGAAGAATATGTTTAACTGTGAGCTGTCCAATGCAGTACTGACATTTGTCGTTTGAGTTTTTATTTAGGAGATGCTGGTGTGTTGCAAAAGTGTGACCTAGGCGTAAGCGGGAGAATATTTTGATCTGTTTTTTGTTGATATTGGTGGGATATTTTGGAGCTATAATATTGGGGTTTACATAGTTGTAATGTTGATGTTTGAAGTTGCTTTTATTGCTGAGTGACCATTGTGAGAGTTTTTCCTTTATTTGTATTTTTAAATCGAGCTTTTCTACAATACTGTTTTCGAATATTGGAGCGCAGCAGGCATTTTTTGCGGCTGTATCTGCTAGAGAGTTCCCGGTATACCGACGTGACCGGGTATACATACTAGTTTTATTCTGCCTTTCCGTGATGTTAGAGTATCCCGTATTTTGTTGATCGAAATCCATTTGTTGTTGAAAATGTTTGAGATTGATTTTAAAACAGATAAGCTATCTGTTAAAATGAGTGTTTGGTTTTATGACTGATTTGCGATGTTGATAGCGTGATCAATAGCTGCAGCTTCACCTGTAAAGATTGACGCGGATTCGTCTAATAATTTGGTACTAAGGATTTGTCCGTTTTCATCGACTACAGCGTAAGCGGTATTGGGTCCGATTTTTGAGGCATCCGTGTACAGAAATTCCCAATTAACGAATTTTGGTGAGAGGCCTTTTAAATTCTTGCTGGTAGACGTTGTTTGGAGTTACATTTTTTCCGAGATTTGAGAGAGAAATGTCACAAAGATTGCACTGATGATACCATGGAGGGAAGATGGGCTTATATTCTGTAATTTTTAGTTCAAGGTTTAGTACATTGTTTTTTATACAGTTGTATAAAGCTGAGGGAGTTTTAGGAATACGTTTGGCCAATAAGATTTTGGAGACGTCTTCCTTTATAATGGATGAGTTACAAAAAATAGTTTTTAAAAGCAACCTGTTGTTGATTTCTTGGACTCTGTCCTGTAGGCTTGGTAGACCGGATTCAATTAAAAATAAATAAATGGTTTCCCATTACATCCCATGAAGGGACTGGGGAGAACTTCTCACAATCACTGAGCTGTGCGCTTTCCAGTTTTCACTCACTGATTGGGACCTACAGTTTTACACCGATTCCGAACGGTATTTTGAAAAGCTTTTTCATGGCTAGATACTCGATAGTGTCGCCGTCACTATGAGAGGTGACCGCCGCCGAAAGAAAATTTGAAGGTGGTCAGAGCCGGGTTCGAACCCAGGATCTCATGTACAAAAGCCGCGCACACTAACCATTGCACCACCGACGGCCACAGACCGGATTCAATTAGTAAAGCTTTTATAGGCGTCTTGGTATACTGAACTGATGGGTGAGAGAGTGGATTTCGGACTGTTACCAAACAGAAATAATCCATAATCAATTTTGCCTAGGATTAAAGTTTTTGACAAGGTATAAGAGCGTATTAATGTGGGTGACGCTTCTGTTCCAAAGGTATTGTATTAAATTCGTTCTAGCCACTAAGTCCTTTTTCAGCTTTATTGTGTGTTCTTTCCATCGGTAATTGTTTTGAAATATTACTCCCAATTTTTTCAATTTGGATACTAACGGTATATTAATGTTATTGACAGATAGCTCGACGGGGACACACTGCCGTTTTCTGCATATGTGAAGCACTGCCGACTTGCTAATCGATATTTTGGCTCCCGATATTTTGGCCCAAATGGAAATATCGTTTAAAATGTTCGAAAAACTGTTATTTGCATCGTTGTTGTCTTTCCTGCGGCTGAGAACATAAAGGTCGTCAGCATAGATGCAGTGGTCGATGTGGTTATAATTATGGATGGTCGAGCTAATTTCGATGAAGGCTATCTGAAATAAGATAACAGATAAAGGAGACCCCTGAGGAATTCCATTCTCTAAAGTATATTTATTAGAGTAGTTGTTTATATAGTTAAGATTTTATATAGTTACGTGTTTTGGATCCAACGCCCCAGGATTTTAGAGCGTTCAATATGACATGAATTCCAATGCGTTCAAAGGCTTTTTCAAAATCAATTGCTAATATTGATGTATGATTTTTTGATGATAGTGCATTTGAAACGAAGTGGTCAATATGGAGAAGGGCGTCGTTGCAGCCAAGACCTTCTTTAAATGCGACTTGGTTTGAAGTTATGATATTGCGTGATTTAAGAAACCAAGAGAGATTTGTTGTTATCCGTTCTAGAAGTTTTGAGAGGCAGGATACAAGTGAGATTGGACGGTAGCTAGAGAAATCTGTTTTCGTTTTATTTGGTTTTGGTATTGCTACAATTATGGCTAATTTCCAGGTATGTGGTATTATTCCTGAGTCGTATATTTGGTTGTAAAGCACTAATAACTTTTCTTTACTTTTGGTGGAGAGATGTTGAATCATGACGTAAGAGATGCGCTCGTGACCTGGCGTTTTGTCTTTCACTTTTTGTAAAGCTGTTGACAGTTCTGACATTGTTATGTTCATTTCTAACATTTTAGATTGTCTATTTGATGCTTTGTTACAATATTTGTCCGGTAGTTGGTTTTTACTTGCGACGAACTCGGGTGTAAAATTATTATTGGAAGAATAGTTTGACCACTTTGAGCCAAAATAGTTGCCTATGTCCTTAGCGTCAGTTAAGATGCCGTTGTTAGTTTCAATAGCTGTTATTGTTTGGACGTTTGCTTTACTCGATAAATTGTTTATTCTGTGCCAAATGAAGGACAGCGGGGAGTCTCTATTGATATTGTTTGTATATCGGTGGAGGCAATCTGTTTTGGCTTTTTTGGATTCGAATTTAAACTTGGCAACACTTTTATTGTATTTAATACGGTTTTGTTGGGTGGGGTGTTTGTCGTTTTCATGAAAACAGGTAATTTTTTCTTTGCGCAAAACAAAGAGTTGATTATTGCACCAGGGAACGTTTTTTTTTTATTTTTGGATGTGTTTGTGGAATGCAATTGTTTGCAGCTTTTCTAATAGCTTTAGTTAGATTGGCGTTAATCTTGTTGGTATTGCTCGAAAAGGATTTGGTTTCTAGTTCTTCGTCAACCTTGGACTGGAATAGAGGCCATTTTGTCTTTTTGAAATTATATGTTGGTATGTGTTTCTTGTGGTTAGTTGTTGCAGTTGTGGCGATTTTTGTGACCAAAGGGAAATGATCACTGCTGTGTAGATCGTTAAGTGTGGTGCTGGATACTAATGGAAGTAACGAAGGGGAGCAACAGACTATGTCAATATTGGTGTACGAGTTTAGAGTGGATAAATGCGTCGGCTTGCCGTCATTTAAAATGCAAAGATTTTGTTGATTAAGGGCGTTTTCTAGTATAGTGCCTCGATGATTGTTTTAATCGATCCCCATAGGGTGTTCCAGGAGTTAACATCACCCATTAGTATTATCGGTGTATGAATGTTATCAAATAGATTTGTGATGTCGTTAGTATCAAATGTTTCATTAGGGTGTATGTATAGTGATATTAGGGTGAATTTTATATTTAATGTGATTTCAATTGTAATATTGAGTAGCTTAGATGAATTGTTAATTATTTTATGAGGGATGGGGTTCTTAATGAAAACAGCGATGCCATTTTTGGCACTTGTATTCTCTGGATTGTTTGCGGAGAAGGTGGAGTATGATTTGGGAGCGATGGGATGCTTGTTGTAGGGAATGTGAGTTTCTTGTAGGGTTATTATTTGGGGATTTAGTTCTTTTATGAGGAGTTGAAGTTCTGTATGGTTGTTTATAAGTCCTTTTATATTCCATTGAAGTATATTGAAAAAAGTCATGTTGAAATTGAAATGAAGGTATGAGGTTAGAAAATACAGTTTTAATTCCTTGTTTCTTATTAAAGTTCGATTTCCATTTCAAAGGGCTCATCCGTTTCTGGTCTACGTTCTTTTACTTTTGCCGGAGTATTTTTTTGAGTGTTGTCTT
This sequence comes from Phaonia tiefii, assembly GCA_963931995.1. Classification (NCBI taxonomy): domain Eukaryota; kingdom Metazoa; phylum Arthropoda; class Insecta; order Diptera; family Muscidae; genus Phaonia; species Phaonia tiefii. Next base: position 236,058,839 of record OZ008369.1, on the reverse strand, counting down.
TTTTTATAATGGTTGTATTGGTGATTGTTTTGTCTTTAGTATTTTGAATTGTTGTTTTATGGGAGTTTGTTTTGCTTGAATTTAATTCAATAATTTTTGAGTTGAATCTATCTGAGAGTTGCTCTTTGTTTATTGTTGGTGTATGTGTTTTCTCTGCTGAAGAGATGGTTGAGTGTTTAGTAGAATTTTGTGAGTTTTGTTCTTTTGTTACGTTTATAGTTTTCTCTGAGGTTGAGGCGGTTAATGTTTTTGCAGTTCTAATAACGGTGTTTTATGCATTTGTGTTGTCTACCTGTTTGTTTGTACTTTTTAGTCTTTTCTTTCTCTCTTCAATAGCTGTTTCGAGCGATTCTGTGGGAATTTCGAAAGAGTTACTTGTGGGAGTATTTTGGAATGCTTCTTTAAATGTACATTTGTGTTTTATTTTGTATATTAGCACTTCCTTACGTTGTAAGATTGCTGGACATTTTTTGTTGTTTGAGCGATGTGAGTGATTGCAATTAATGCATTGTATTTTTTGGCAAGATACAGGGTCATGGGTTGATGTTGAGCAAACCAAATTTTTGTGTATGTCCCAATTTAAAACAATTTTTGCATTGTATGGGGTTTGGAGTGTAAGGTTTGACTTGGCATTGAACGAAACCTATTTTGATGTTTGTTGGTAGTTTGTAAAGGTTGAAACTTAGTATAGCCATAGGCGTGTTTAATACTTTACCATCCTGATATGAGGTTAGTTTTTTGCATTCAACTACTGAAAATTCTTGCTATCCCTGGATTATTTCCTCTTCGGTGAGATATGTAAGTGTGCCATCGTATACGAATCCTTTGACTATGTTTAGAATCGAATGGAAAGAACATTCTATTGGGCAGACGCCGGATAGATTTTTTGCTTTTAAGAAACGATCAGCTTGAGTTTCATCTTTTGTCAGGATTAATAAGTTACCGTCTCTGGTAAAAGTAATATTCAGCGGTGGTTCCCGGGATATACCTTCTAGTGCTTTGGATACCAAAAATATGTTGAAAGATTTGATGGATTTTTCCTCTATTTTACTCTTCAAGGTGATAAACTTTGGACAAGGTTCAGTTTTTTTAGATCCAACAAGCGATGAGGGGAATTGTAGAGAATTTCCAAGATCGTATGTCGTAGTGTTGGCTTTTTTACGTTTTGGAGACGGTTTTTTGCCGTCTCCAGGATCTAAAATCCCATAGTAGTTGCCTCCCGAGGAGGAGGCCATGTTAACGAACGAAACTGTTTGTCAAGCAACGATATTAATCGGTAACACAAGAGTGAGAATAAGAAATTGATTTATTAGAGATTTTTAAGAGGTGTATGTGATGTTGTTTAGAGAGAGCGCTATGCGAAAAAGGCGACTTGTCACGACGGTAGCTAATTGATAACTGGTTTGATACATATTTCAAGCAGATCCGATGATAAATAATGACCTATTATATACTCAAGCTTTAAAAGCCTATATCTCAAGAAATTGGACCTAGCGCAAAAAACAAAACTTATTTTTCAACTCAGCGCAAAAGCCTTTACCTTTGATGAAATTTTGGTGCAGATCTGATTTTGCTGCTAAAATAGTTTAATGTCTCAAAATTATTCAGTAGACAAAAACAAAAAGATTTTTAAATATTTTTGGGCAAGAGTACGATATCCCAGCCCCCTCAATCTAATAACTTGCTAGTATTTATGGAACACTTCAAGCTAAGACGAAAAAATGTTGTATAATTTTGTATTTTGGAATTTTAAAAAAATCGGTAATTTGTTACCATCCTAGCAGGAAATAATACTAGTTCAGAACTTGTATTGGACTAGTATTTTTTAACCATAGAACAAACATTGGGTAAAAAATAGGAAAGTTCATCAAATTTGTGCATAACGATTTGTACCCACGCTTGTCTTTTTCAAAGAAAAGCTAGGAAAACCTGTTTACGTTCAAAGTACACATGAACCTGGAATTTTACATTTCCTGTTTTCTATTACTTAGCCATAATTTTATTTCGTTAATTGTATACTTTGGATAAGCCCGACTTCCGGCACTTAAGCAACCATTTTATATAAAGGGTTTTTCAATAAGAGCGCTACAAAAGTTTTTTTTAAATAAAACAAAACCGGTTTTAGATACCAATGAAACTCTTTATTCCTGTGAAAGTACGTTCGATGCCATTATGTATTGAACTCGATTTCTTTTGCATGGTCACCACGGGCACGCTTGCAGAAGTCCAGACGCTGAACCCAATTTTCGACGGTTTTCAAGCATAAATCGGCCGATACTGCTGCAATTTCACGTTCGATATTCGTACGAAGTTCATCAATCGTCGCTGGCTTGTTGGCATAGACCATAGACTTGACGTAGCCCCACAGGAAATGATCTAACGGCGTCAAATCGCACGACCGAGGCAGCCAATCGACTGGGCCATTTCGTGAGATAACACGTTCATCAAACTTGGTTTCCAATAAATTGATTGTGGCATTCGCTGTGTGGCTTGTGGCGCCGTCCTGTTGGAACCACATGTCCTCCAAGTCCATATTATCCAATTGTGGCCAAAAATATTCGGTTATCATTGAACGGTAGCGATTCGCATTCACAGTAATGTGCCGGTCTTGATCATCACGGAAGAAGTACGGCCCAATGACGTCGCCGGCCCATAAACCACACCAAACCGTAATTTTTTCGGGATGCAATGATGACTCATGGATTACGTGTGGATTTCTGTCTGACCAATAACGCATATTTTGCTTATTGACGAAGCCATTCATCCAGAAATGAGCCTCATCGCTGAAGATGATTTTCCGATGAAAATCCGAATCATTTTCAAGTTGTTGCTCAGCCCAATTCACGAACATACGACGCTTATGGTGGTCAAACGGCTTCTGTTCTTGCGTCAATTTGATCTTGTAAGGATGTTGGCCAAGATCTTTTCGCAAAATTCGCCACAACGACGTCACAGAGATGCCCAACGCTTGAGAACGACGTGTGAGAGACACATGTGTGGGCTTTCTTGAACTGAAGCCTCAGCGGCAGCAATATTCTCGACCCTACGGGCACTTCTTTGTCTCACTGGCACGGGAACATTTTTTACTGTGCCTGTGGATTCAAATTTTTCCACTAGACGCTCAATTGTTGATCTGGTAGGACGATTATGACGACCATAAATTGGACGTAGCGCTCTTAAAGTGGAGGCCACTGACTCCAAATTTCGGTAGTAAATTTTAATAATTTCGACTCGTTGTTGGCTCGTATATCTTTCCATGATGAAATGGCAAAGCTTACTGAAGAGAAATGTCAAAAGAGCGATTACTTTTGTAGCGTCTCTGTTGAAAAACCCTTTATGTACAAAAATATGACTAGTTCAATTCTACCTAGTTCTGAACTAGAGCCATAATAACTTGTTCAAACCTCCTTCAGTGCATGAACTAGTGCTGTTATGAACTAGTTTGGCAGTTTCCTGCTGGGATACTAATCACCACAGTACCGGTTTTGCGGTTTGGACACTTTCTGTTTGTTTCCTAAAGCTTTTCTGTCTTGAGGATTTTTTCCTCTGGGGCAAATCTAACACCGGCTTGGCGGCTTCTGGCTTCTGGTGAGGGCCTAACCCGTCTTCGGCATAGTTTTCGGTTTTTTATATTCCGCATTTGTTGTGTTAAAAAAGTTAAGCTAAGAATTGACAGGCAAATAAATTTGCACAACACTTCAATGAAAACGGTTTTCAATATCAATTTATATTGGCAAACTTGTATTATGTATATTGTCCTAAATTGTTTTGTCTACAAGAGATGTGGTTTTGTGGTCACACGAGGGACATGTCGACGACGCAAAATAAAAATCTTTTTCAAATTTGAATATGATTTTCCACTTTAAATCAGTTTAATGCGAATTTGAATAAAACTTAAAATTTTTTTTAAAACACGCTTTCCATATTGGAATATGATATATATTTTCCACCGAGTAATATATAAGAGTTTGCACTAGTTGCTTTTTGTACTAACATATAGAGAATGAGAGCAATCTTTAATTTTAACAATGTTCGTGTTAATTGGGATCTACACAAATAACTTTACTCTAACACTTCATTACATTTTGATTTTTTTAACGGAATATCCGTTTTTTCTAATCGATTTAGTTGGCAAAATTTACTCCCAGTTGATGTGTTTTGTACTTTTGGCTTGACACTCCGCAGCAGAAGTTTGAAAATCACACCACGCAACCCAGTCCCTATCAACGAGTCTTCTTTGATAGCACATTCTCTATTTGTTCTCCAAGTACTAACTTGATCAGCTGTCTCATCGGTACCCCTAGATATTTTCTAAAATGTGATGATTTATTCTACCTTTCGTATTATATTTAAAATTAAAATGTTCGAGCGTTAGGTCTATTTTAAATTATTTTATTCTTCAATATTTCGCTACCCATTGGGTAGCATCGTCAGGAAAATAAGCAAAATTATTAATTAAAAATTTAAAAATATTTCATTTTAATTTTTAATTTCATTATTATTTTTTTATTTAATTTTTAATTAATAATTGTGTTTATCTTCCTGACGATGCTACCCAATGGAGAGCGAAATATTGAAGAATAAAATAATTTAAAATATACCTAACGCTGGAACATTTTAATTTTAAATACATATGTATATTGTTTTAATTTAAAATTGAAACGTAATTAATTCAATACAGTTGAGAAATTTTGAGTTTTCAACACGAATAAGTATTTGAAATGGACGTTAAACAAATGTATTATAAGTCCTAAATGTGTAAATTAATTTAAAATTAAAAACCGAAAACCGGTTTATTGAAAAAGTGATTTTTCGATCAAACCGAAAACCGTTTTCCAAAAAATGCCGGTTTTTGGACACTCTACTCGCGAGGCAGACAATAATCGTATTTTTCACACACACGATCGGCAACTCTCATGTACAAAACAACTATGCTTGATTCGAAGCATCAGTCTATGACTGTGCGATTGCGACCGCACACAAGCACATAATATGTTTGTGTGCGTACGTTCGGTTTTGCCTACCACTGTCATAGAGTAATGACATCTAGAGTAGCGATTTTTCTCAGAAAAATTTTCGAAGTTTGGTGTGGTTGCATATGGACGTTGCATGTTGGAAAATATTGCTTTAATAATACCAGATAGAGGCAATGGCTTAAACCAACCAACAAGAAAACAGCAACGACATTTCGTTTTGTGCGTTAACATTTTTGCGTAAATACACCACAAATATATATAAAAAAAGATAACAACAAAATCCGAAATACTTTTAAATTTCGCAGTTTTTGATCAAAAAGATATTAAAAATGTAATTCAACAATTTTTGTAATTCCACCTGGTGTAAGTCAATTTACGTCAAATAAGACTATCTCACCAACCGCACTACGAAGACGGTTCAATGAAACGTCAGATAAGAAAGATGGAAAGTGACATTACTCTATGATATTGCCTATAAACAATGTCGAAATATTAGTAATTGTCGTGGGATGAAATATTTGTAATACAGTCAGGAACTAAAGTTTAAATACACCCCGGAGTTTAAAGAAAAGTAAACTTTCCACTTAAATTTGATGTATACAGTTTCACTACACTTCCTGAATGATCATTGATCATACACTAAACAAAGAATATTTATTTTATTGGAAACATAACGGCCAAGCCAAATGTGGTGTACGAACTCAAGTGCAACGGCGACAAAACCAAAATATGCTAGAATATGTGGGTTCTGCGACGAATAAACTGAAGACGAGAATTTCATCACATAACTCGGACCAAAAAGCACATTATAAGCCTTTGGAACAAAAACAGCACTAGCAGCCCACTGTACATTACCTGGACACATTCCAAACTTTGACGAACTGAAAATTCTAACTGAAGAAAAGATTACTCACGGCGTCTCTTTCAGGAAAAGCTACATATTATTGACGTTCCATCTCGGAAAAAACAACTACAAGCGCGATACGGACCAATGTGCACAATTTTACAGCCATACAATTGAGAAATTTAGGCGGAAAAACCAAATAAGTTGATACTTTTTGTTGCCTCACAATGTAATTACATGCCTAAATATTATTGTAATTACCTACTCAATAATCTCTAACAGACAGTATTGTACTTGAAAGAAAAATTTTGTGTTTACTGTTTTCACTAATGTTTTGTTATAAAATCTTAGTGTTTTTCTTATATTAGATCCTTGAAAATGATCAACGAAGTTGATCGAAATATTGTAAACTAAATAAATTGTGATAAAAGGAAAATTATACAACTTCGTTTTCTTTTTTCATATCTATGACCTCAAGCAACTAAACAATTTACTGGACGAAAGTTTAAATACATATGTGACAATAGAAAGGGACATAAGGGTAAAAACCGGTTTTGTTCAGGAGAGCCATTTTAAAGATTTAAATACGTGTATCTTTGGTGTACTTCACTTTCATAAAAGGCGCATATCTCTGGGAGGGAACACTTTTGGGGCATGGGATCGGTCTCATTCGATGCTCAGATGTTGTCCGCATCAAAAAAAAGAAAAAAGTGAAAATTGATTTTTTTACCCTTAGGTCCCTTTCTCTATGCGCTGTCACATATGCAAAAATTATGTAAAGTACTGTACAAATTATTGAATTTGGGGCAAAAAATGTTATTTCAATATTTTGTTGGACCGCCCTGGGTAAATTTGACAGCTTTCGGAATAGGATTTAATGAGAACTTGTTTTAGTGAAACCTTGCTAGTTATAAATGCGTTTCCCAGTTTGCGGTTTACTAACTCCCAAATGTGATCAATTGGGATTAGATGTGCTGGTTGAGGAGGGCTATAATGCAGCGGAGGAGCATAATACTGCTGTCATTCCTTGGATGTGAGTTGGATCGTTAACCTGTTGAAAGATTAAATGACGTCCAAGAGTATAAAGGCATCTTGTAAAGATGTTGGTTCTTTATTCCATCAATAAAGACCAATTTTGCATCACCACCTGCTTCCATTGTCCCCCAAACTATCACACTGCCACCACCGTGCTTCACAGTTAGAATAAAATTTCTTCTTTGAAGGCTAGTTTTAAGTTTGCGCCAGACTTACACGGACCAGCGGTTGCATGCAAATTGAATTTGCACTATTCGGTAAAAAAAAGTAACAGTATGTTGGAAAATTTAGCTATATCTCCTGCTGGTTTTGGGGCAGAATAAAGGTAACGTCTCGAAGAGAAAGGTTATTCGGTGCAAATTCTCTACTGAATCGTTATGAATATATTTTCTGACCATATTTGCACACTCGAAAATTTCGTTTTTTTTCTAATGGAGTTTCACATTTATAATCCCGAAAAAGCGATAATCTTGGTAGATGGAACTGCTGTTTTAACAAAGAGAATACGATTTGGAGCAAAAAAAAAAAAAGATTGTCGAGATAAAGAGTGTTGCAACCTATTTTCATCACTCATCCTCAACATGGATGTTGTTGTATGGATGATAATACATTATTTAAGATTCATTAAATCTATAAAATAACGATGTTTAATTCTAGAAAAATTTTTTGTTAGAACATCTGCAATCATATCCTCAGTCGGACTGTATTCCAGCTTCACCTTCTTGCTTTGGACCTTATCTCGGATATGATGAAATATCATGTCTATGTGTTTGACCCCTTTCACACTCGGCAAGTTACTTGCGCAAGTCAGTTTTTCAACTTTCCGAGTACAAGCAAGTCTGTACTCAAAATGTATTCCCCTATCCCGACCTTACCTCTGTCATCAACAAACCAAGCCTTGGGCAAGAGACTTGCGCAAGTAACTTGCCGAGTGTGAAAGGGGTCTTTAGACCGTTTGTGGTAGACCGGATTCTCCGCTAATTTTTGCGCACTTTGGTTATTGATGTAGAGGATGTGATAGGATGTCCATTCGATGAATTTAGTTCTGCCAAAAGTCTTTTTAAATAAATTGCCTTCTAGACGATTCAGAAGCCGCCATATATTCGGCCTCCGTACTACTAAGAGCGACCGATTTCTGTTTTCTGGACTCCCATGAGATAGGAGTCACCTAAAGAAAAAATAAAGCCTTCCTATCCACAGAATTGCCACCCCAATCTGCATCAACAAATCCTGTCAAATGATTTCCTTCAGGCTGGTAAATCAATTTCAAATTAATAGTTCCCGCAGGGTATCTGAGAATATGTTTAAGTCGAACAATATGACTTTTGCAGGGGTCTGAGTTTTGTTGAGCCATCTTCGACACTGACTGTAAAATATCAGGTCTGGTAGATATCGCTAGACATATCAGTGTTCCAACTAGTAACTGATACTGAGTCAGAACAACTTTCTCATCGTCGTTATTGTTATCAATTTGGTAACCTGCTTCCAATGGAAAAGCTAATGGCTTGCACGATTCCATACCATGTTGCTTCAGCACGACACGGATATATTGGCTCTGTCCCAATTTGATGACACCTGTTTCGACTTCGCGCTCCACCTCCATCCCCAGAAAATTACTTAATTGACCTTTATCACTGACTTCAAATTCGTTTGCAATTTCTTTCTTGATGTATATACTGCGATAAAAACAAGCGTATTCTTCTTCAAACATTTGTAGAGACAGGGCTCATTTACGCAGGGTACAAATCCCATCACGCGCAAAGTATTGTCCAATCTTGTATTCCATTTTCTTCCACTTTGCTTCAGCCCATAAATGGCTTTATGGAGACGTAGAACTTTGTCGGGCGATTTCTTGGTGGTTGCTGCATTTATAAGTATACTACATCTTGAAGATCGCTGTTTAAGTACGCAGTACTTACGTCAATTAGATGGAGGAACATCTTTTCCATAACCGCCAATGTCAGCAACATTCTAATTGTTGAGTAGCTCACAACTGGGGAAAATGTTTCGTGGAAGTCGATACCAAAAGCCTTATACCCCACAACTTCGCCATTCACATTTCTTATGATAGCATACACCCATTTGCACGGTATTGCCGTTTGAAAACTCGGAAGATCCACCAAACTATTCAACTTTCATGGCATTTAACCACTTGTCTGCGCTATTACTCGATATGGCTTGTTCAATTGTCTGTGGGACATTTTCATCAGATGCACTACATATGACCTCCTTCGTTTCCTCCATTTCCTTGGCCGTCCTGGCTTACCTTTCCGAATAATTTTTGGTTCTAGTTCAGCTACTGGATCCTCAGTGGTTGGGATATTATATTCGTCGGCAGTATCGAAGACATCGTCAACCCCTCGAAATCGCTCATGCCATCATCAGAACCCTCAAGTTGATTGCTAACAGCCTCATTGTTTTCGTTCACATTGTCATCTTCAGCAGCTGTCTGGAATTGTTGAATGTTGTCGAAAAATGTAATCAAGTCATATTCACCAGAAACTTGTTCCGCGTTGTCTACTCCACTGTCCCGTTTTCTGAAGGAACTTTCTCCTTCCATCGTAAAGTCGATATTGCTTGACGTTCCTTGAGTAAACAACCATGAGCTACAGCACAGCAACCTAAAGTTTTGAAATGTGACCGATCTTCATATGGAGTTCTGTCTTGAAGTTGTTTTGTGGGACACCGGTTCCTAATGTACACGGCAATATTTATCGTCTCTGCCCATAAACCTGGTGTAACGTTCGCATGTACCATCATTGATCTAGCCATTCTAGCCAAAGTACTGCCATTCAGTTTTGTTGCGATGTATGTCATTCCGATGTATGCCATTCCGTTTTGTTGCGATGTATGTGGTACAGTCAATTAACGAGAAATTCCTTCTTTTTCTAAGAATGAATCAAAATTACCATTAACATACCCACGACCATTATCCGAACGAAGAGTTTTTATTTTGCAGCCGGTTTGTCGCTCTGCCTGCGCCTTAAATATTTCGAACCTTTCGAAGACTTTATTAAATAGATGAAAATCGGTCTTGAATCGAATTTACTCTAAATGGACCGCATACGTCGGAATGAACAAGTTCCACTAACTCCTTCGATTTTATCTAGCCTGGTCATCAAAAAAACATTAAAAAAAATCTACACCACAGAAAAATGCAACTCTGTTATATAGTATAAACTCACCTCAAAGCACCGCAACAATGCGAGAACAACCAGTGGGTGTGCTTAACTGAATTGTCTATTATTCCAACAAAAACCCAACCATTTTTCAATTAGAAAAATTTTACTGACCTTGTATGCTTGTAGTATGAATTTCTCATACATTAACTAAAGACTCTAGTGTTTGATAATTCCTGGTTCAAGCCTGGTATTCAGGTATTATGAAATTTCCGTTGCCATATGAAGTATAAATAACGGGGTTTTCAATAAGAGCGCCACAAAATTTGTTTAAATAAAACAAAACCGGTTTTAGATACCAATGAAATCCTTTATTTATGTGAAAGTACGTTCGATGCCATTATGTATGGAACTCGATTTCTTTTGCATGGCCACCACGGGCACGCTTGCAGAAGTCCAGACGCTGAACCCAATTTTCGACGGTTTTCAAGCATAAATCGGCCGATACTGCTGCAATTTCACGTTCGATATTCGTTCGTAGTTCATCAATCGTCGCTGGCTTGTTGGCATAGACCATAGACTTGACGAAATAATCTAACGGCGTCAAATCGCACGACCGAGGCGGCATTCGACTGGGCCATTTCGTGAGATAACACGTTCACCAAACTTGGTTTCCAATAAATTGATTGTGGCATTCGCTGTGTGGCTTGTGGCGCCGTCTTGTTGGAACCACATGTCCTCCAAGTCCATATTATCCAATTGGGGCCAAAAATAATCGGTTATCATTGAACGGTAGCGATTCGCATTCACAGTAATGTGCCGGTCTTGATCATCACGGAAGAAGTACGGTCCAATGACGCCGCCGGCCCATAAACCGCACCAAACCGTAATTTTTTCGGGATGCAATGATGACTCGTGGAGTACGTGTG